>JALDNG010000173.1:3332500-3970000 GCA_024349245.1 Neodontobutis hainanensis | reverse complement strand
TATACCTGTAGGCCTACTATCATACATTACCAATACCCAGTGGTGACAGTTGCCTCGAGCAGACTCTAAGAGGAGAGTAAGGTGTATAATAACAGTTTTCCTCCCAAAAGATGTCATGGCATACACTTAAATCCAGAACTCTTCAGTGCATGTTTATTTTTAAGTAAATGTTTTGTATTGATCATTTTTTATTTCACTCTTTAGCTACTCATCTGCTTGCCTTCCTATAGATATATTATTTATAGAACAAAAGCAAAAGAGGTTCAGTAAACACATTTTATTTGTTTTGACAAAAACAGCACCTCAGGACAACTGTATGGTGTCGGCAGCCTCCTAAGGGGTCGAACAGTTTTGAGTTGCACAACAAGCACAGGGGAGACATGCACTATCTGCCTGTAACAAGTGTTTTTAAGACCTTAGCTGACTCGAGCACTGCCACAATGCTTCAGTACATTCATATTCCTCCTAACAGCACCACTGTCCATCTGACGCACCATAGTGAATTTGAAAGGCACTTTGTGTAGGGATGGCTTTTGCATAGATTTGTGTTTCATTTGCATTTTGCCCAGTTTTTATTCTCACTTTCCGAGACTTTTTAAAAGTAATAGGCCTACACACAGTCAGACATTACACATACAAAATAAATTCTTTGGTCCCTTTCAGATCTTTGGTAGTGTTAAAATTTATTGCTTCTTGGAAAGAAAAAAAAACATGTTAAAGCACTACTGAAAGTGGCTGGCATTACAATATTTGAAGAATGGGTGAAGTGTTACAGTATAAAACTACAGAGACGAAGGGGATCATAGCAGATAGGGAGCTACACCTCAGGACCAGGCAGCTCAATCCTCGATGACCTCGGAGGACTCAGACACCACTTTGCCATCCCTGGTCTCGATCATCTTGATAACCACGTTCTTCTTGCTCTGAGTGGTGGTGCTGTAGCCGCTGCCGCTGCCGCTGCTGAAGCCGCCGCTGAAGCCGCCGCCAACGCCGCTGAAGCCGCCGCCATAGTTGCCGTAGTTGCCGCCGTAGCCGCTGCTGAAACCGCTGGAGTAGCCGCTGGAGTAGTTGCTCTTCATTGACTCCATGGGGTAACCGCCGTAGCTTGCTGTAAGAAGAATAAAGTGGGGAAAAAAACAGGTAAATGACATTTCCTTTAGCTTTACAATTTGTATACTTTATGTAATTCGACATTTGACCGCGACGCACTGCTCTGTTGGGAGATGTTGACAGCCTTGATGCCAGTCGCCAGCCTGTCTTCTTCTCCTTCCAGCAGCTTCCTGTAGGTGGCGATCTCAATGTCCAGGGCCAGTTTGACGTTCATTAGGTCCTGGTATTCTCTGATCTGGCGGGCCATGTCCTGCTTGGCTCTCTGCAGGGCGTCTTCCAAGTCCTTGATGCGAGCCTTGGCATCCTTCACTGCCAGCTCACCGCGCTCCTCAGCCTCTGCAATCTGGGCCTCCAAGTTGGCACGCTAGAACAAGGTCAGATATTAATTTGTGAGATATCACTATCTGCACAATATATCACAATTTTATGGCAATATCAACAAAACCCTTACTGCTTAGTTTATATCATAATGTTCCATGTCAAATAATTAGTTAGCGTTAAATCTACTAGGGCTAGAAAGGCTTGATTTGAGGCGGATTCTGCTGGACCAGGATCCAGGAACACTCTTATTTCAGAATGGTGCATCTGGCTCTCACAAGATTCAGATATGGTAAGAAAATATCTGGGTATTTAAAATAATTAAGTACACATTTTTTACAAGTTAATTATGTAAACTATTTAAAAAGGAGGTATGGTATATATAATAAGAATAATAGCTTGGTATTTAGGCATTTGTGTACGACTAAGTATTTGTTCTTTGTGCGTTCCAGTAACACTTTCCTGGATATTTTGTTCAACTGTTAATATATAGATTACGCACTGGGCTGGACAGTATATCTGAAGTGTATCATTATTACTATCTCACAAAATCCATATTGCTTTGTTCAGCATCAAAGCATGCTGGTGGATTTTGCTAATACAGAGATAATAAAGGGGAGAATAAACAAATAAAATAAAGAGAACATGCAAACTGGCCAGATTCAAAATTCTAAATGTTGAGACATAATGTGGCCAGGTTTGTTTAAGAATACATTAAAGCATTTTTTGCCATAGGGATCATCCATCTTTTAGGTTTTATAATAGAGTTTTTGTGTGGTCAACATACCTGTCCCTTTACAGAGTCGATCTCTGATGTCAGTCTCTGGATCATGCGGTTCAGGTCTGCGATCTCGGTCTTGGTCGCCCTCAGGTCATCTCCATATCTGCTGGCAGATGTCTGCATCTCCTCATACTAAAGTGCACCGAAAAAATATAATATTACAACCTGAAATCCTCTTAGTGTATGGTTGTGATGTACATTTGAAAAAGTTGTCTTCCTCACCTTCGACTTGTACCATGTCTCGGCCTCAGCGCGGCTACGGTTAGCGATGTCTTCATACTGAGCCTTGACTTCGGCCACAATGGAGTCCATGTCCAGGTTGCGGCTGTTGTCCATCTCCACAATAACTGAGGTGTCCTTGATCTGGCTCTGCAGCTCACGCAGTTCCTGAAGAATGGAAATTGGCAATAGGAGAATTAGAATTGAGAATCCATCAATCATTCATTATCAGAATTGTGCAAAAGGCGAGTCAAGATGTTAAAAAGGCAACAGTTTTTCTTACCTCCTCATAGATTGACCTGAGGAAGTTGATCTCATCTGTCAGACTCTCCAGCTTGGCCTCCAGCTCAACCTTATTCATGTACGCCTCGTCAACATCCTGCAAAAAACAGGTTTGTCAAAAAAAGATCTTTCAAAGTGCCTGTTTTATCTTTGAAGGGAAATATAACCAAAATGCAACAGTGTGTTCTGACCTTTTTGATGAGGACAAAGTCATTCTCACACTCTGTGCGCTTGTTGATCTCATCTTCATACCTTTAAAAAAAGGGATTACAAATAAATAAAGGGTGCTGGAACCAGGGTTGGATTCTACACTAAATTCAGTATTAAAGTTTAAAATCTTGCATTGTTTTATGTGTATGCGTCTATCTAACTATTCAGGCCTATATTCTGTTATAACACTAGGAGGCGCAAGTCATCCATCCAAAACTTGCTCCTTAGGGAGGAGCCTCATAATTTTCATGCTGACATTTTCCAGCGTAAGAGGTGTTAGTGATACAAATCCTTGGTTGCTATGTGCTCAGCTGATTGGCTCAGACTTAAACTATTACAGACATTATTGTACTGTTATGTAATTGAAATGCGTACACGTCGTTTGTATGCATTTTCTTCCACTGTAATGTGAATACGGGTTTGGAACATGCTTCTCCAATGTTGTAATCCTCTCGAGCTGAGTGTGACGAAAGCAACTGGACAGATGTAGGGAGTAGTCCTGAAGAATATGACCACACTGTGCTGTATGGCATGTCCCTTATGATCTACTGCATACCTACATGATATGTTAATCGTGACTTGAAAACTCATTTGTGAGCTTTAAACTTTCTACCTAATATTTAATCTGTAGAGTCTAGTGCAAATGATGAGTTAATCTCCACTCACTTATTCTTAAAGTCCTCCACCAGGCCTTGCATGTTGTGCAAGTCAGCCTCCAGCTTCATCTTGTCATTGCCCAGACCGTCCAGCTGTCTGCGCAGGTTGGTGATATAGGCCTCAAACATGGCGTCAATGTTGGAGCGGGTGGTGGTCTGTCCCTGCAGCAGGTTCCACTTGGTCTCCAGCATTTTGTTCTGCTGTTCCAGGAAGCGCACCTGAGGAATACGTAAAAAAGGGCATTATGAGTACACTTCTCTTCACTTCTCCTTTTTTTGTAACTACCATGAGATTCCTTGCTTAAGTAAGTGTAAGTGTAACGTTACATAAATCTTCTCCTTTAGCTCATATCCTGTCAGTCAATAGGATTAACCTCCCTGTGCCATGTTTATTGTTCTTTAATATCTTTGGATCTCTAAGCAACAGTGGTTAACAAACATTTTTTTTCCAAAGGAAGGCCTAACATGTGTGCATCCTGACAGGAGGTGGAGGGGCAAGACAAGGTTTGGAAAAACCATTGATAAAGATATAGAACTCCCTTCCAATGTTCCTTCCTGTTTTTGTACAATGAAACTCAACAGCAGAGTGGCAAAGCTTCATCTGTCTATTAATGCAAAGAAGTTAAACTATATGGGAAAAGAAGTAAGTTGCTGAGGAGGGGTAATAGTAAAAGAGTGAAATGCAGATATGCTGCTGAAATAGTGGACCTTGCTCTAACATATTGCTTCCAGGTGAGGTCTATCAATCACTCTTGGGTCATTGTTTAAACAGGATTGTGTTAAGATAAGACAATGAGGTTTTCTGCGACACAAAAGGAATATGTTGTTGCTGTAAGCGTCTTGAATTGAGCGTGTGGTATCAGTCAGCTGGCATCAATGTGAACATGAAACCGTGACCTTTTTAAATATTAACTCTACTGAAGCAATGCGAAGGGCAGAGGCACCCATGCGTGTTACTCGAATAGTAAAGTGTGAAAAAGTAAAGTTTTGAATAACTTTTTTAAACGTGCCGGTTTGAAAGAAAGCATTGTCATTTAGCAAACAATAGCACCCAGTTCTAGCTGGACTGTCTTTGGGAGGGGTGAAGGCCACAGAGGCAGCAAAACGAGCCACACCCCACGCTATAGGGAGGGCCCATTCCCAAGGTAACTCGTATCACAAGCTCTCCCTGCCCTGACACACCCAATACGCTTTCTCTCAGTCTTTCACTTTGTCTTTTTCTTTTTCTCTCCACCCGTCTGCTTCTCATCACTACAAAAAAAATTCAACCCAAACCAAAAGATAGGGGGCCTCAATTTGTGGTGCAGCACATTCATCCCAGTCTGTCATGTCTTAAATTAGTGGGAGGTAGAAGGAAAGGTCAACTAGAGAATCAGCATTTTAGCACATGCACCAAACATATGTGTGCACTTAATCATCTCTATCAAAAAATATTTAACAGAATAGCAGAAGAATTTAACTCCTAACTTTTTCCAGTTCATAAAAGTAGAAAGAGAACTACAAAAGGGGACTACATAGAGCCTTTTGTCTTCTTACCTTGTCAATGAAGGATGCAAAACGGTTGTTAAGGCCCTTGATCTGTTCTTTTTCCTGGCTGCGCACTGCATGGATGTTGGGGTCAATCTCCAGGTTCAGGGGGGCCAAGAGACTCTTGTTTACAGTCACAGCAGTGATAGGAGCATGGGACATCCCCATACCTCCACCCATACCCATACCTCCACCCATACCCATACCTCCACCCATGCCCATGCTGCCCATGCTGGAGCCCAGGCCGTAGACAGACGAGCTGGAGATGTATCCGCCCCCTCCGATGCTTCCTGCCCCGAAGCCCCTGCCGCCAGCGCTCCCATAGCTCTGTGTGGTCACACTCTTGCGAGTAACGCCTGGAGCGGAGTAAGAGAGGCTGCTAAAGTTCCGTGGGGCTGTGGAAGACCTCACGCTGTAGCTGGTGGTTGTCCTAGATCTGGTCGACATGGTTTCTTTTGCCTTGGATGAATCAAGTTGTAGAGGACTGAACAGCTTTGGCAGGCAGGCCAGCAGAGGGGAGAGACCAGAGTGGATAGAAAGAGAAGTGAGTAAAGAGTGAGTTTTAAAGTGCCTGTTGCTGTGGGAGGGACTCTGCTGGCCTCGGATTGGCCGGTTGGGAAAGAAAGTGGGAGGCTGTAACTTTACACTTGTATGACACACGGGCCAGTCATTCAAAACCATTACCTGGTCTTTCTACTCGGCTCACTGTATTGTTAGAAATGTAGAGGTTGTTTTACGATGCTTATACAAATGTAAAACTATTCAAACTCACACAATGATGTGTTAAAATGTAAATGTTTGATTTGAGAGTACTAGTGTGCAGCAGACAAAAAAGTTTAAAGGAACGCTTGACCACATTCCCAAGTAATTAGAACTTGTTTTTGCATACTATAATATCATCTCAGAGTAATTAATTTGCTCTACAATTGAGGGAAGGTCGGTTAAAGTATACAATGTCTCTTTAAAGCACAGGTAGACGGGGTGTGCTTTTGTGAAAGAGCAGCAGTCAGAGGGTGGACCAGTGATTAGAAGTTCAGCAGTTCAAATCAATGCCGCTATGATTGGTATTGTAAATTTAGGTGTGTTCACAGCTCAAGGTGTGTGTTTATGGGAATAAATGAGTTTATCTTTAAAACACTCAACACTTTATCTTATTCTTAAATAGTGTGTTTTTAAGGTCCTAAGTGAAATGATCAACTTCTTATTGCGTAAAGAGGCATTGTCTTTACTTCTGTAGTGTCTATTCAGTCATTGCATTTGTCAAACCTGGATAAATATTAATTTGAACCCACATAAAACTCATTCCAAATTTTCTTCCAAAAAGCTATTCCTGTTCAATTAACAGCCACAAGCTTATTAATGCTAACTGAAAATTTTCTGTGCTGCAGTCATAGTAAGATAATATTCTTCCTTGTATTTAACTAGGAATTCCACATTGCTCCACTAGGACAACTGCATCTTCACATAAAAAACATGCCAACTACAATTGCTTTTAATCTTTAGCATTTTTTATTTATTTATTTTTATAAATAATGCGGTAATCCAGAATAGACAAATTGAGCATGGCTATAGAAGCACACTCATTTTTGAGTATTTTTTAAAACTCCAAAATTCAAATCATCATCAGACCTTTTTCTACTGGGTTTGTTCAGCTTGTCCCGGCAGGGTTATATTAGATGTTCACATGTTCTAAAATGTGGTATTATAGATAAATGATAATGGATTTAATTAAACTACATTAACCAACTTATATTCACATAAATTCATTGCCACAAAATTAAATTGACTGACCATGCTCTCTCCACTCCAACCAAAACAAGCAGTTCTAATGTTTATTGTTGTTTATTGTATAACATATAAAGTGCCGGTTATTTTTCATATGATAGTCTATGGGATAGGTTTGACAGATAAATTGTTCAGGTCAATAAGCAAACTGGAAAAGTAGGATGGGGAACTTGGCAAAAACGGATACAAATGGAGCTACTGCTGGATGAAATTCCTTGGATATCAAACTTGTCAATCTCCAACACACTACATGACAGCCCCGTGGTTACCTGAAATAGTCTGCTGCTGGGGAGAAGTCAAAAACAACAAACTACTAGTAGTATTGGTATTTGCAAGCCATTTGAGCTAGCTTAATGTTGCACAAGATGTATGTATGTTTAACAGCAGGTGGAGTATTGATGTTACAATATCAAACAGGAGTTCCACATGGCTCCACACTAGGACCATTGCATCTTAGGATTAAAACATGCTTAATAGTGTCACTCTTGGTTCTTTTCATACATATGTTAGGGAACTTTAAATTAAATCATTATCAAAAAGTTGCTTTCATGAAACTTTAGCACTGCTTCTCACCATCCACCCAAAAAAACACCTTTTCTGAACCAATACTCGGCCTGCTCCCTTCTCATCCCCTGTTTCCTTTCTCCCACCAGCTCCATAACCGCGATGAGTCACAAGCTTTGGCAGTACCAGTATCAGGCTTCTCCAAACTTTCTTCTTTCCTGCCCCTCTCTTTTCCCGCCACTTACTCTTGGGGCCTTATAATCGTCATGGAAACACAGTAAAATACATTCCTTATTTTGCCAAAATGGATGCCAGGCTCAAAAGACTGCAACAGAGTGCCCTGAGTTCTTCAGTTTTGTGCATGTGGAAGCTGAGATATAAATTAAAAGTTTCTGATTTTCTTTGTCGGAGAAAAAAATAAAATCACATGACCACGCTGAAACCATAGCAATGTGAGTCATCATCATCACGAAGTTTGATTCATATCTGATGGTGAGTCAGAGCCACTACAGAGAAGTGTCTGAAAGTAAATTCAATTTTGTAAGTCCATGCATGAATTGTGAATTATGTTCCAGCTGATCGCATGACTCTCAGAAATCTAATGAGTGGCATTTTGAAGAAGTAAATAGGCCAAACATAGACAACACAGTACTGGTTTCAAAACTGTTTCAAAACCAGGAACAACTCTCAGGATTAGATAAAAAGAATTAGTGATTTTTATTGATTGGTGATTCTGCAATAACATTGTATACATACTTCAATATAAATAGTCAATAAAAATCAATTCAGCTGTCATTCTGTATGGATAAAAATTTAAACAAAAACTTATGAACTCTTATGGTGCCTGGATCCTTTTTTCTTCTTGTAGCAGTGCTTGCAGTGCACCAAGGCTCTTACACTATAGTTATGTGCACTGACAACATTTTTGTTTGTAGACTGACTCACAGTTTGGTATCACAGGATCCCTGCCCTTCATTGATTTTGATTCAATCAGTTGTAAAGCTTTGGGGGATTGTCACACTCTGTCATTAACATATCTTCAGGCTAGTGACGAGATAAGCCACCAGGTTGTGTCAGGTTTGAAACTGGGTGGGACTGGATTTCAAAGCAGGATAAACAAGTGTGCACAGAGGCAGCCCTTTACACCTTTACACCAGATCAATATGAGATCTGTGTTTAAGTGTCACAAAGTGAGTTACAGTTGTGCAAGTGTGTGTTGTTGGGTGTAGTGTTTCTTTCTTTGATAAATTGGACGGCTATGGGTTTTGAGCAGCTTCTCACTCTTGTGTATAGTCTGTTCGGTGTTAACAATAACTGCTGTGTTGGGTAAGTCTTCCTGTTTGAGAAAGGTACAGGCACCATGCACTTTCAAACAACCTTTGTGTTTTAAGGCCACATTGCTTTTGGAATCTAAGCGCTTATACCAGAGGTGGGCAATTATTTTTCCCCAAGGGCCACATAAGCACATGGAACTCTTGAGGAGGGCCAGGCCAACAGGGTGAACTCACTTACGCCCAATAAAAACACAATTCTTCTGCCTATAATTTAAAGTTTTAAAGTTTGAACTATAGGCAAAACAGTATGTGCAATAAACACTGCACTGCACCCTCCTTAGTTTTAGATCCACTCTTTTCAGTTTGTTCTAGAACCAGTGAGTAGAGATGCTACCTTTAGGAAAAGCTGTGGAACAATTCGTATAGTGCAATCAACTGATCACTGTAGAATTGAAGAAAGGAAAAATACATGCAGTGTTTAATCATCAATACAATTATACACCAGTAATATACATATATATATATTACAGGTGTAATATATATATATATGTATATTACTGGTGTATTACATAATACACCAGTAATATACATATATATATATTACAGGTGTAATATATATATATATGTATATTACTGGTGTATTACATAATACACCAGTAATATACATATATATATATTACAGGTGTAATATATATATATATGTATATTACTGGTGTATTACATAATACACCAGTAATATACATATATATATATTACAGGTGTAATATATATGTATATTATATAATATACAAATGTATTACATAAAATGATATACCTACATAACATAGTTTGGCATTTGAAGAGGCAATTCCTGTTATATGTAGTACCATAACATTATTGCAGCACATTTATTGCAGTACAGTGTTTAATATATTATACAGCTCTGTACGAAGGACTTCTTTAAACTATATTATGTACGGTAAATAATCAACTCAATTCAGCTTTATCAATCCCCAAAAGGAAATTAAATTTTAGGTCTATTTAATTAATAAAAAAGCAAATTAATTGATTCAGACTTTATCTTCCACAGACTGATTGACTGTACAGATCTTCTGTCCAACAGCTCACTGATCTCAGACATCCGCAGGCTGCTCTCTGTTACTCCGAAGTCCAATTCAGGAGATGGTCCATGTTGTTCAGCATAGCATCTGTCCTGTTGTCCTAAAACCTATACTTCTGTTGACGTCTGTTGTCAGGTTATAGAATTTCAAGAATCTTTCTTCTGCATAAAGAAAACAGCAGCCCCTAAATGTAATGACAACAAACATAACTGTACTGTGACATGCAACATTCATAATCGCGTAAGGAGTTGGCTTCATTCTCAGCAGGTAGACTTGCTGAAAAATAAGAAAAGATCAGTATTGTTGAAGCAATTCTTTGGATATTTTGTTGTTTTTATATATATATAATATATATATATAATATATATATATATATATATATATATATATATATATATATATATATATATATATATATATATATATATATATATATAATATATATATTATATTATATTATTGTGATTTACTGTGCAACCCTAAAATATAAAGTATTACACTAGATGTCTTTTTTTTTGTAAATATTGGGGTAAATGACTTAGGATGATAATGGAAAATGGCATAAATGTTATTTACATTAAGCTTTACATTAAGCTTCCATTCACACACACATTCATTCACCAGTGTTACAGCTGGAACACCACTGGAGGAAATGAGGGTTCATTGTTTTGCCCCAGACACAACGACAGTATGAACTGTGGGGAGAGCGAGAATCAAACCGCTAACTTTTCAGTTATAGGACAATTGCTGAGCCACTGCACCCCAATTTTTAATAACATACCAATAATATGTAGCTGCATAGAATCATATTTCCTCTGTATGTTGTGAATGTTAACCATCTACTCTCGTTTCCTTTTTTTCTTCAGGCAGTTCCTTTTCAGGCCCAAAATTATTTCATCACCGAGCTGCGGTCCATTATCTCAGGAATGCCTACCATTCCTGTCCAAGAACTCGATGGTGCAGTGAACTGCGATGGCAGCTCCCTCATGACAGCCCTGTGGTAACCTGAAATACAGTGTGTGTCAGTGAAGTAATTGTCTGCAGCTGGGGAGAAGTCAAAAACAAGCAAAACTAATAAAAAATCATATTAATGGTGGATGTTTAGCTCACATTTGACTGCAGAATGTTACTCTAACACTATAACATTAAGTTTTTTGACATTACAATATAGTTTCTATTGTTTAGTTTCTATTTCCCAGTCATTCAGACAACCTGGAAAGAGGTTGAAATGGCTAAATGTCATTAAATTATGTGCATAATGGCTTACATGTTTCATCACATGTAAGCCCTTTCATAAATATACAGAGTTTTGATCTTCTGAGACTTAGTGTGGAGTTTAAACTGAAACAGAACGGAATAGTCAAGATGTATCATGCCGAACCTTTGCGTAATATTGATGTGTTATGAAACTGGTAGTAAAGTATGCGAGAAGATGCTGTCCTCAATTGTCATGCTTTGAAAACCTAGTATCAGTGTAATGAGTTGATATTCTAAGGTCGACAAATTCAGCCAATAGAGAGCACTTTGTGTTGTACATTTTCTCATGTGTGGATCCACAATGCAGCGTAGTAGCTATTTGGCTTTAACTAATGTATTTTATCCAGACTGAGTTTGATGTCAGTTTATTTTGCCTTTATTTTATGGTAGACAGTAGATCGACAGGAAACAGGTTAAAAGTGAGGGGAGTGACATTGAGGAAAAGGCCCAATGGAGAATCAAACCCTACTATCTTTGACAACATTCCTGTTTGTTTACTAAAATTTAGAGAAGAGTTGATAAAAAAAAAAAAAAAGATTTCTGTGGAGTTTGCAGATATAATGCCAAGAGCTCGTCTCAGCCCATCAGCAGCATCAGGTTCAAATAGTATTGCTTCAGTCTTGTTTTCATTGAGCTGAAGAAAGCTGATAGACATCCAAAGTTTCACCTCATCCAGGCAGTTGTGTAGGTCGCTAAAATTCTTGGTGAAAATCAAGTCAGCTATAACTTTTGTCCCATAAATACACAATATTCAATAAGTTAGTATTGGTTATTGGTTATTGGTTAGGTTATAAACTAGTTATTATTCCATCCCATCTTCTTTCTCTTATCCGGGGTGGCCCCTCTCCACAAACCTCCATAGTCCATCCAGAGTGTCCCAGGTCTCTAGGTCTTAGGGGATGGTCTAGGGCCATCCCCAGAACATGTCCCAAGGAAGGTGCACAGGAGGCATTTAAAACAGAGTTCCAAGCCACTTCACCTGGCTCCTCTGGATGTGGATGCTATTAATTAGTTAATATTAGGTTAATAAACTCTTATAATACTTTTGAGGGCAATACTGGCTTGTTGATTTTTAAATAGTGAGCCAATGCTTACCTTTTGACTTTTTAACTTTATACCTTAAAATATATTTTTGTGTTTACTCTCGTCCACCATCTTGTGATAGCTCATAAGCACTGCTAATGATTTATAAATAGTAAAAAAATAAAAATGCAGGTATGTAAGTATATATGTTATATACTGTAGCCTTTGTAAACAATGAAGGACTGCCTTAGTGAAGTAGTAACCAAATCACCAAACTAAAAAGCTACTACTTTTTGGCTAACTTTTTTTGCCTCTACCTTCAGACGAAAGACCCAGAAACAGAGGTGGAGGAAAAAGAGGAGGAGTTTGTTTCGTGGAAAAACCTGGTCTTACTCAGCTCAGTGGCCTGGTGCCCATTTGACCAATGCCTGCAAGCTCTGGGGTATGTGATTTGGCCTCTTATTTTCTTCCACTTACTCTTTGAAACTGCAGCATTTCCTCTTATATGAACACAAAGCCTCTTTATATACTTCACATTTCTACAGTGTACAAGGATCCTACTATGTTGAATCACAAATGTCATTCATCTGCCGTTTTAGTTACTATCACCACATGAAAGCCACATGTTGCTCTCGTGTTTCTCTTCGTGTCCTCGTCCGCCCCCTGTAATGCACCCTCCGCCCACTCCTCGGTGTCACTCTACCCTCCAGCCACACCCCGCGGTCGCTATGACAACGCTTTTACCACAGCATGTCGATGGCTTTCCCAGATGCATATGCCGTTTTTATCGTCGCCATAGTTACACTCTCACATACAATGAGAAATAACTTTGTGTAGACTCATCGGAGATTTTTGCAGCCGGCCCTTCCTGGCTGCGTTCAAGAACACAATGTATAATACAAATTTATGGTAACGTCCTGAACACTGTTATGCACACCCAGAGGTTTCCATAACTACCAGTCAAAGTGATAACTCCTGCAACTTGAAAGAGGAAGTCTGAGAATAAACTGTGCGCTTTTTTTTTCCTTTTTTTTTTGTGTGAGTGTGGAACCAATTTTGTGTCTCGGCTTTGTTTAGTGCAAGAACAGCAAATCACCAGCGTTGAATCTGTTCCCAATCAAACTAGTCTCACAATAGTCTCTCTTGTTTTAATCCAAGTCTGTTTCCAATTAGCAGAAGTCTGTAAACCAAGTCAGGATTTCTATTCATTCAAAGCAAATTCATACATTTATTTGTTCTTTGTGCCACAATAAGTAGCAGAAACAGAAGTCTGAAGAAGAGTGTGATGGTGGGTGTGCGGTTGCTTGTTGGAGGTAGCTGTCTGTGTCCAAGAGTTGAGTGAAAGCAGACCTGCTCACAATATAAAAAGAAAAGACCTATGAATGTTATGTAACCCGGGGGGGAGAGGCTGAGTAATACTTACAAACTTGCTGGCCCTAATGTTAGGTTTCAAGTGTGGGAGAGTTTTAATAAAAAGATGGTTATAATATTGGCTTTATAGTGAAATACATTGGAGGAAGCGGAACCAAGCAAACAGAGATATATATTTTAACACTAGAACAGCCAAAAAGTGTTTTAAATGATTGTAAGAGGATTAAAGACACCTTTCCAGTAAATATATATACATATAATATATATATTTATATATATACTGTATAAAAGTTAGGTTTTTCACAAGTTAATAATTTTTTTGCTGAATTTGTAAAACTGATTCCATTTCCATCTGTGTGTTCCCTGGTTGTGGAAGTCCCTAACATGCATTGAGTACACCTTTTATATTACAGCTAAAAAAAACAACCTTGTAATGACATTAATCATGACTTTATGATAAATACTAATGTTGATTCAACCAAATAACACTACAGGTACTAGTCTGAAACTTAACTGCATCCTTTTTAATTGCACACAATACAGAACTAATAACCAAGAAAAGATTTACCCGTTCTTTCTTTGGCTTCTGTTGCAAAGTAAACCTCATATATTAACTCTTACTCCTGGTTGAAAAAGTGCAACTCTCCCGTGTGCCTTAAACCACAATGAACACTCCCTACAGAGATTTAGATTCAGAACAATACCATCAGTGTCTTTAAATGTCAGCGCTTTACATCCACAGTGTTGTGTGGTTATGAGATGTAGCTTGGAAAAAAGAAGTCACTCGGAAAAAACATTGGATTCCAGCCTGGAAAAGGGAGTTTTGTGCAGTGGTGGGAAGGGCCTGTGGAGGATTGTAGAGCCTAGTGGGGATAATTGACACTTACCTGAACAGATTATAAAACTCTGCCCATGTCACTGCTGGATGACAGAATGTTGTTGATGTTTGGCTTAACATCATTAGAAAAGGGCACAATGTAGGTCTAAGGGCTCTGTACATTACTTCAGACCGACTTGTCACTGGACATTGTGTACTCTTGCCTCTTTTTAAAGTCAAAGTCAAAGTCAAAGTCAAATTTATTTATATAGCACATTTACAGATGGCTGAGCCACACCAAAGTGCTTTACAATAAAATGCTAAGTGCATTAAACAAAGGAAGACAAAGAAGAAATAGTAATCATAATATATAAAATTATTAAAATAAAATAAGGAAAGACAACAATACGAATAACTACAGGAGTTAAAAATGTAAGTTTTTCGCTAGCCTTTGACACTAATCAAAGGCTAGAGAAAAGAGGTGAGTCTTTAAGAGAGACTTAAAAGTGTTTGGAGACTGGGCTGCACGGATGTGTAGGGGGAGGCAGTTCCAGAGTCTGGGGGCTGCTACTGCAAAGGCTCTGTCCCCCTTGGTTTTTAGCTTGGACCTGGGCACTTCCAACAGCAGTTGGTCAGCTGATCGTAATGCTCTGGAGGGGGTGTAGTGGTGGAGAAGCTCTGATAGGTATGTGGGGGCAGCACCATTGAGGGATTTATAGACTGTCAGTAGTATTTTAAAATCAATGCGGTAACGGATGGGGAGCCAGTGAAGTGATGCGAGGACCGGGGTGATATGTTCTCGCTTTTTAGTACAGGTGAGGAGTCGAGCGGCTGAGTTCTGCACCAACTGCAGGCGGCGGAGCTGGGAAAGGTCAATGCCAATGTATAGAGAGTTGCAATAGTCCAGTTGAGAGGAAATGAATGCATGGATGACTCTCTCTAGATCATTCTGGGGCAGGTAGTTTTTGACCTTGGCTATATTTCTCAAGTGAAAAAAGCTTTTCTTGACTACTGCACTGACCTGCTGCTCAAACTTGAGGGCAATGTCAAAGATCACGCCCAGATTTCTGACAGAGGGCTTGATGTTAGATGCGAGAGGGCCCAGGGCATCGGTGGAGAAGGCCGGTGAAGTTTTGCCAAAAATAATTATTTCAGTCTTACCCGGATTGAGATTAAGGAAGTTTGAGACCATCCATGTCTTAATGTCAGACAGACAGTCAAGCAAGGAATGGATTGCAGCCTGTCCATCAGCCTTTAGGGGGAGATACAGCTGGACATCGTCAGCATAACAGTGGAAAGAGATGTTGTGTTTAACCAGGATTTCCCCTAGGGGTAAAATATACAACAAAAATAGGATAGGGCCTAGTATAGAGCCTTGAGGGACCCCACAGGTGAGGGGGGCAACAGATGATGTGAATTCTTCCAACTTGACGCAGAATCTCCTGTTGGCCAGGTAAGACTGGAAAAACTTCAGGGCAGTGCCTTTTATGCCTACACGATGTTCAAGCCGCGACAGCAGAATCCTGTGGTCTACCGTGTCAAAGGCTGCTGTGAGATCTAAAAGCACTAGGATCACCGGGCTGCCCGTGTCAGCGGCTAGGAGCAGGTCATTAAGCACTCTCAGGAGAGCAGTCTCAGTGCTGTGGGCTGTTCTAAAGCCGGACTGGAATTTCTCGTAGATGTTATTATGAGATAAAAAGGAGTGGAGCTGGACATAAACTTCTCGCTCAAGGATTTTTAACTGTGTGTTTGCTTCAGAATAACGACCTGTTTGACTGTATGTAATTATATGCTTCATGCTAAATCTGTAAAATGTGTCTTTTGCAGGTGTTCACTTCGCACACCTCTGTTTTACGACCTAAATAGGATCCTATTGTGATATTCATCCTGTTGAATACAGACGTAGTTGCAGACGACAATGACAAAAATGACACGGCTTTGATTAGGCCATGAAAAGGTGACATTTGCCTTAAATTATGGTGTCACACAACTGATGGCAAAGTCAGAGCATATGACCTCATACGTTGTCACAATACAAACGGTCTGTCTCATTCTCCTTAGCTATATAAAACTATGTAATTGGTGCATTGGTGTATTGGTGCAAGCTTAAAAAGCACATCCCTGGTGTCCACAGTGAGTAACCACCATTTTAAATGTATGGGTTAATAGTGAGCAAAAGAATAAAAAAGTGCAACTGCAAAAAAAAAAACACCTAAAAAAAAACTTCTGTCAACACCTGACTGACAAACACTGAATTCTATTTCCTTTCTATCTCATCCTTTTCTTTTATGAAAAAAAAAACAAAAACAAAAAACTTCATATCCTTAGCTTTGTATATTGTGCTGGGCTTTAACTGAAAGTTTTTGGTGCACTTACACATTTTGTGTAAGTGCACCAAAAAGTTGCTTCCATTGTTTTCCTCACTTATAAGTTGCTTTGGATAAATGTGTCTGCAAAATGAATAAATGTAAATGTAAATATAAATGTACTGTTTTTGTTTTTCACAAACCACAAGGGTCACAAATACCAACCACAAAAGTGTACCCTGCAGCCCA
Organism: Neodontobutis hainanensis; assembly: GCA_024349245.1. Lineage (NCBI taxonomy): Eukaryota > Metazoa > Chordata > Actinopteri > Gobiiformes > Odontobutidae > Neodontobutis > Neodontobutis hainanensis. The sequence continues at coordinate 3,953,211 of JALDNG010000173.1, read as the reverse complement.
GCACCAGAAAACAAAGTAACACTTGCTACAGCTAAGTAGCTTACAGCTAATATCAAAGCTTAAAACAAATCATTCCATTTTCAAAGACAAAGAAATAAATGTTTTGGAGTAATACTAGTTTATTGAGATATTATAACCAGGTGATTAGATTGTACTAACACTTGATGTTATGTGGTGATGGTCGGAGAGGCCGTAGGTGCAAAAAAACTGTCAGTCTGCCCCAGGGCATCTGTGGTCTACTTTTGTAGCTTACCACCACCAGTGTTTGACTATGGAGTGAATGAATAATGGACCGCCTGTAAGCCCTTTGAGTCCCTTGGTCTCTTGGGAGAAAAGCGCAATATAAATCCAATCTATTATTATTATTAGACCCGAGCCGGTGATAACCGGAAGGGACTATTATTTCTGTAGGCGTCCGTTATTATTATTTTTTTTCTGCTCTTTGAGGGCTAATTTGACCCCATAAATGTGCACAAAAACTCAGGAAACTTTGCCCAAAATTCAGGCCCGGCAAAAAATTTAATAAAATGAAGTCTGCAAGAAAAAATATGAAAAAATGACTCAGTGGCAACCCCTGGAAAAGTCAAAATACATTATGCTTATGGAAAGTGAAAGGACATTTTTTCAACGTAGAAAAATGAAACTTGGTACATCCATAGGACACATCAGCCCAAACAGAAAAGTCTATGACAGTCACAGCCTAAACTCAACAGGAAGTCCACCATGTCGGGTGGAACGCGTGACCACCTAAATCGCACCCCTCGTTTCAAGTTTCAACTTATCGTGTTTTTATCTAAAAGGCCCCAAATTTGCTGAGTATTATCTAGACACCAGTGCCAATAAAAGTTCTTTATTTTTATTTTTATATTTAATTAGGTGTGGGTGTGGCAAGCATGTAACGAGGTGCCCATTTTTGTGAAAATCAAAAATCCCTTAACCCTCAAACGCCTTTGCGGATCAAGCTGGACGCAAAAAGGCGTTTGTGCACATTGATGACCTGAACACAAAAATATGTAAATAAAGCGATTATCTTTAGAAATTACCCTCTAGCGCCCCCTACAAACTTATAATGGGACCCAAGAATTTAGTTTGTCATAGAGACATGAACTTTGGTACACACATCTCTTATGTCATGATGAACATAAAAGCTAATGACAACCACCCCCTATTTATAAATGTGTTGCCATAGCAACGGAGCAAATATGTGGAAAAAGTCAATGGGAAGAGAAAATTTTAGTTTTTCGTAGGCAAATGAAACTTTGTACACACATCCAGCATGGGCTTATGAACAAAAAAGCCAATGGTGACCACACCCTATCACACACGAGAAGGTGGCCATTTTGAATTTCTGAGTCATCTCAAATTTCCAGCCAGTACTTTGTTTTTCTTGCCTTAGCCCAAGCATAATCTATTCTTTTCTAAAGTTCAGACAGATCCCAGGAAAACCAGGGAATATGGAGACCTTTAAATACAAGGTGGTGTAGCAGGCCCCAGCAGTAGCACAGGCCCGAGATGATGAAGCAGGCTCCAGCCAGAAAAGAGTCAAGCAGAGGCACAGGCCCAGTTATTCGACATTACCGTGAAGTTTACGCTTTAAAGCACGAAATGCAATCCTCCGAATACATGTGCCTCCGCGGTCGCAAGGGAGGCGAGGGCCTTTAATGCCGCTCGTGGCTTTAATTTTTATTATTATTATTATTATTATTATTATTATTATTATTATTATTATTATTATTATTATTATTATTATTATTATATAAATAGTCCCAGTTGAAAAATGCACAAGTTGTAAAGAGAACACAGTAAGTTTGTTCAGTTTGTTGACTTGTTAACAGTGTGCGTAATCTAAAGCAATGATGACTCACACGTTCAGTAAAAGAATATCTTTTTTGGCCTGAGTCACATGTTTGGGTTAATATTGGCTGAAATCCCAGATTATAAGGAAATGACAACAGTAACACATTGCTATGGCAATGTAATCTCCTGACGAGGAGTGTCATGCCTCCCCTTTTGCCTCGTTATTGTGCAACTGGTCAGGAGTTACTGAAAAGGGCAGGTTCCTTTGATCTGACGCTGCCTCAAATAAACTTTTATGACAGTTAGCATCTAACTGTAGATCATAAATACACTACTGATAGGTTCAAAACCTCTACAGGTAGCCTCAGTTATGAAAAGCTTATAAATAGAATCTGTGATTTTTTTTGGCCATTTTTCAGATAATATGAAAGATAACACAAAAACCCTTTCTTTCACTCTTAGTTAGTGGTTGGGTGAAGCCATTTATTGTCAAACAATTGTGTTTACTCTTTTTAAATCATAATGACGACAGAAACTAACCAGAAAATCCTAATCAAAACTTTACAAACCCTGGTGATTTTGGCCTGATAACATGCACACAGGTTGACACAAACAGGTTTGAATAGTTACTAATGGTAACCCTCCTCACCTGTGATCTGTTTGCTTGTAATCAGTGTGTGTTTAAAAGGTCAGTGAGTTTCTAGGCTCCTGACAGAGCTTTGCATCTTTTATCCAGTGCTGCACTGACATTTCTGTATTCTGAGTGATGGGGAAAGCAAAGGAATTGTCAAAGGATCTGCAGGTATCCAAAGAATTGAGAATGTCAATCAGCAGTGTTCAAACTACAATTAAGAAGTGGAAAATGAGGGATTCTGTTGAAACCAAACCAAGGTCAGATAGACCAACAAAAATTGCCAAGAAAATTTTTTAGGACTCAAAACAAAACAAAAACTCAAATAACTTTAGCTGAAATACAGGACTTTGAAAAAAAAAATGGTGTGGCTGTTGCACAATAAGGAGGCTCTTGAAGAAAAATAAGCTGCATTGTGGACTTGCCAGAAGAAAGCTACATTACTACACAAATGCCACAAAGCATCCTGCTTACAATACGCCAAACAGCACAGAGACAAGCCTCAAAACTTCTGGAACACAGTTATTTGGAGTGTCGAGACCAAAACTAAACTTTTTGGCCACAAGAAATAAATTTAGAGTCAACAAGGCATATGTTGAAAGGTATACCATTCCTACTGTGAAACATGAGTTAGATCACTGATGTTTTGGGGATGTGTGCATTACAAAGGCACAGGAAAAGATAAATGCAGCATGTTATCAGAAAATACTGGAAGAAAAATTTGCACTCAGAAGCTATGCATGGGACATACTTACTGTTCCAACATAACAACGATCCAAAGCACAAGGTCAAGTCGACCTGTCAGTGTCTACAGCAGCATAAAGTGAAGGTTCTGGACAGGCCTCAGTCTCCTGACCTCAATATCATGACCTGTAATATTTGGATACCCTTGGTATAGTATTCAAATTAATTTAATAAAAAAAGAATTTCGTACTTTGGGGCTAAACCAACACTAAAGAAAGACTGAACCAAAATAAACTAAGACAAACCATGACCAGGACTGAATTAGGACTAAACCAAAACTTAATTTTTTTTTTTTTTTTTTTGGTCACAACACAGTTTGATTTAGGGCTTTATCACAGTGCTGTGTCTGTGGGAAGACCATAAGGTTATTGCAATTCAGGTAGTTTCTTGCAAACAATATTGAGTTTGAGTTGATATTACGATAACAATAAATTAGAAATATATTGTGCAGCCCTGATTTATTGCCAAGTTCAGCCATATTGTAAAATTATTATTTTTGAGTATGTATTTTGGGATTGAAGTGACAATGAAGTTAGGTCACAGTATTTTCATCTAAAGGTAATAACCCCATTTACTTTTTGCACTGACCTCCACTGCTCCCAAAATGGTACACTCAACCTGAAATGGGTATATCTTTGAACTTTCAAGTATTTATCGATTTAACGAGTAGTTCATGTATCGAGGGCAGTGTTATCTCTATGTCCTCAGGAGAGCAGCTCTCCAGAGGACAGCTCTGATGAAGTAAAGTGTTTGAACACTGGCAGAGCACAGAAGGGAGAGTTGTAATTTTAAACATCTGAAACAGACACCTCAGAGCTGTGTATCGCAAACCAACAATGTTTTTGCATGTTAACTTAGAGCTAGTGTCCGTTGATATGCACCATTTTATGCTTTAGCTTACTGGCTAACATGTGTTATGTTTGTTGGGGAAGAAGATCTTTGCCATGACACTTTCCATTGAATTAAACTAATGGGGCGCAATGACTGCTCCTCTGTAGGGAAGAGGTTAGTGCATCCATCGTTGTATTTCAATATTTAGCGGTTCAATTATATCCATTATTATCTACATTCCTCATCTCTGCCTGGACCTGGGCTATATAAGAAGATAGTTATGCATTATAACACAGTCTAATGACTTAAATAAAAAGCAATAATAAAGGTAAAATCATTTAATCATGATGATAATCAGCGCTGTACTGGAGGAATTGGTTAAAAACAAAATACACGTGACACACATGACACATAAATCCAGCCTCTTGATACCTGTGCCGACTCAGGTCCTGCCTATTTGTACTACCAGTGGTTGTTGGCATCATTGATATAACAGGCACGTCTCTCATAGTTCTTAGATTTTCAATATTTCTACTTCTCTGCTGATGTTAAGAGAGTGTTCTGTCAATAGCAGAACTCTTAACGTCGGTGGGTAGACAATAATTTAGCTTCATCACATTCAACAGTAAGCAATAAACAATCTATAATAAACTATGAATAAAAGCTCTATTTATTTTATAATTGATTCGAGGATGGTGCTAATTTAACCAAAAGTATATAAATGTTAATGTCAGATTGCTTGTTATATGTTAATTCTAACTTGTTTGTTCTGGGGGCCATACAAACCAAATACAAGCACATGACATAAAAGAAAAAGACTCAATTGTGGGAAAAAAAAGTGAGATTAGTGAGATAAAAATTAACTTTTTTGAGGTTTGATCAATGGACATTTATGTGTTTCATTTAAAATTCCAAGCAGTTCTAAAATATTGACCATAAGAAAATCATATGAACACGTTGATGGCGATGTCTTTACCTCGTCGGTGTGCTCTGGTGATAACGTTATCTGATGTTGATGGAAACTGATACTCGTTTGGCATAGACAAAGCCGGACCATTAATACCAAATACTTCCATTGATGTGCAGTGGGGACGAAGCCAAGACAAAAAAAGTTAGTGTATGCGTAAATTGGTGTAATGCTGAAGTTCTACAGATTGAGTACAGTGCAGGGGATTGGGGCAGTCACTTTAACGACATGTTTAAAATGTGTTTAAGTCACATTCAGTCAGAAAACCCTGAGTCCAAACTTCAAAATCCAGAAACTCTTTCTGAAGTTGTCAGCATAGACTCTTACTAGGTCTTTTTATGCACTTGGGTGTGTCTGTTTAAACTAACAAAGTGTAGGATACACAAAGGCTGATTGCACTGTTTACTCTAGGCCAGTCTAATGTGTGAACGCTGAGTGAGGCTTCATGGGAGTTCAGTGTGGGGTAGTTTGGGTTTAGAGACACTGTGAGTGGGTGACATGGACAAAAATGGAGTTATGTAAGAACTAGGGCCTTATCTAATCATAGCTGTGTTATATTATGATTAGTGAGAAGTGTGATTATATGCTCTGTAAAGTGTGCATGTCTCTCCCATGTTCTGTAAGAAAGACTGAAAAGTATGAGCAGAGTTGATGCTAAGGCAGAATGGAGGTAAAAATATGGCTAGTATTAGAGCTGGTAAAATTAGCGCTTTAACTTTTTCCGTTCATTTTTTTCAGATTAGTACATAAAAAAATATTCACGCAATCGTTAATTTGACGCAACACCCTCTCCACAACGCTGCACCTCATACACCTCATATCTGCACGCTCCTTAATAGTTAATTCTGCTTTAAGAGCTTACCGGATGGTTCCCTGGCTTGGTTTTGAGGTCTTTAGGAACATTCTAATTTATACTTTTCTATGTAAAACCATAACTTACATTCTATACAAAAGTTAAAGTATGGCAAAGTTAATGAAATGGCTTGCAATGTTTGCATGCCCTGCTTAGTATAGTAGAGAGGGCCGGAGCTGTCAACTGATCACCACCTGGTGGTGAGCTGGATCCGATGGCGGGTGAGAAGGCGGGACAGACTTGGCAGACCCAAACGTACAGTGAGGGTCTGTTGGGAACGTTTAGCCGAGTCCCCTGTCAGAGAGATCTTCAACTCCCACCTCCGACAGAGCTTCGACCAGATTCCGAGGGAGACTGGAGACATTGAGTCCGAGTGGACCATGTTTTCCACCTCCATTGTCGACGCAGCCACTCGAAGCTGTGGCCGCAAAGTCTCCGGTGCCTGACGTGGCGGCAATCCCCGAACCTGGTGGTGGACAACGGAAGTAAGGGATGCCGTCAAGCTGAAGAAGGAGACCTATCGAGCCTGGTTGGCTTGTGGGACTCCTGAGGCAGCTGATAGGTACCGGCAGGCCAAGCGGGCTGCAGCACGGGTGGTTGTGGAGGCAAAAACTCGGGTCTGGGAGGAGTTCGGTGAGGCCATGGAAAAAGACTATCGGTCGGCCTCGAAGAAATTCTGGCAAACCGTCCAGCGCCTCAGGAGGGGGAGGCAGTGCCCTGCCAACACTGTTTACAGTGGAGGTGGGAGGCTTACACGCCTCTGCAACATCGCGTGGCGTTTGGGGACAGTACCTCTGGACTGGCAGACCGGGGTGGTGGTCCCTTTTAAGAAGGGGGACCGGAGGGTGTGTTCCAACTACAGAGGGATCACACTCCTCAGCCTCCCCGGGAAAGTCTATGCCAGGGTACTGGAGAGGAGAATGTGGTCAATAGTTGAACCTCAGATTCAGGAGGAACAATGCGGTTTTCGTCCCGGTCGTGGAACACTGGACCAGCTCTATACCCTCTCCAGGGTGCTGGAGGGTTTATGGGAGTTTGCCCAACCAGTCCACATGTGCTTTGTGGATCTGGAGAACGCTTTCGACTGTGTCCCTCGCGGTGCCCTATGAGGGGTGCTCTGCGAGTATGGGGTCCGGGGCCCTTTGCTAAGGGCTATCCGGTCCCTGTACGACCGGAACAGGAGCTTAGTTCGCATTGCCGGCAGTAAGTCAGACCTGTTCCCGGTGAATGTTGGACTCCGGCAGGGCTGCCCTTGGTCATCGGTCCTGTTCATTATCTTTATGGACAGGATTTCTAGGCGCAGCCAGGGGCCGGAGGGAGTCTGGTTTGGGGACCACAGGATTTCATCTCTGCTTTTTGCAGATGATGTTGTCCTGTTGGCTCCATCAAGACAGGACCTTCAATGTTCACTGGGACGGTTTGCAGCCGAGTGTGAAGCGGCTGGGATGAGGATCAACACCTCCAAGTCTGAGACTATGGTTCTCAGTCGGAAAAGGGTGGCTTGCCGCCTCCAGGTTGGTGGAGAGCTCCTGCCTCAAGTGGAGGAGTTCAAGTATCTCAGGGTCTTGTTCAAGAGTGGTGGAAGGAAGGAGCGTGAGATCGACAGATGGATCGGTGCAGCTTCTGCAGTAATGCGGTCGATGTACCGGTCTGTCGTGGTGAAGAAGGAGCTGAGCTGTAAGGCAAAGCTCTCGATTTACCAGTCGATCTACGTTCCTACTCTCACCTATGGTCATGAAGTTTGGGTCATTACCGAAAGAACAAGATCCTGGATACAAGCGGCCGAAATGAGCTTTCTCCGCAGAGTGGCGGGGCGCTCCCTTAGAGATGGGGTGAGGAGCTCGGTCACTCGGGAGGAGCTCAAAGTAGAGCCGCTGCTCCTTCACATCGAGAGGAGCCAGCTGAGGTGGCTCGGGCATCTGTTTCGGATGCCTCCCGGACGTCTCCCTAGGGAGGTGTTCCGGGCATGTCCCACCGGGAGGAGACCTTGGGGAAGACCTAGGACACGCTGGAGGGACTATGTCTCTCGGCTTGCCTGGGAACGCCTCGGTATCCCCCCGGAAGAGCTGGAGGAAGTGTCTGGGGAGAGGGAAGTCTGGGCTTCTCTGCTTAGACTGTTGCCCCCGCGACCCAGCCCCGGATAAGCGGTAGAAGATGGATGGATGGATGGATGGATGTTTGCATGCCCTGCTTAGTATAGTAATAGTTGAATTGGGAAAACATGTAATATGTGATATGACTATGTTCAATACTGTGCCCTGCTTGCCATAGAAGAAGTTGAATAAAATTTATGGTCGAACAAATTAATTTCAGTACAGCTTCAGAGACTGATAAGATTGATGTAGGAACACTAAACTAAATGTTTTTTAGTTTTTTTTCTCAAATTGTGTACCTTATTAAGCTCTGAGTTCTGTTCACTTTTTATATCCAGGTAGCACTGTTGCAAGCCATTGTTTGACTAACCTTCCAAATTTGTCAACCACCAGTAGAATCGTGTATAATCTATCACTTCTGTCCCTCAGCACCTTTTTCTTTATTCCAGCTAATATAACACATTGTCCCCTTCTGTGTTCATCACCAACATTAAACTCAGCAGTGTTACCTTAACCTCAGTGTGTGCTAACTCCAAAGCCTCTAATAAATCATTTCAACAAGCTGAAAGCACAAAAGCATCAGTCGATATTTCCTGAAACACGTCAAAGCCTTTCAACTACTGCATTAACAAATCATCATTAGTGAAAAAGCAGAATACCAGAATACAGACAGTTTTTTTTCTACCACTTTTTGTACACCCCAGACAACTGCCATTTAATTGCAGGGTCAGCTGTCTAAGACTTTGCATCACCCAGGACTACTTTAGACCAGATCTAATGAGCATACATGACTTTACAAGAAAGGTCTAATTGTAATAGGAAGTCATAGTCTGTGTCGAGACAAACCTGAGTGTCCGTCTGAGGGCATTTGAGTACACGGGTCTATAGCGGAGGCTTTACGTGTCCCGGCGGTGTTTGCTTACTGTAGCGTGGGGAATTTATCACAGCCATGTTGCAATCTCAAGCTCTATCTGTGATGAATGTTGGAGAAAATGCGTCAGGATGATGAATTCCCTTCGGTACCTTATAGGAGTTTAATCCATTGATGCATAATGGAAGCTGTTTGTATAGAAAAGGAAATCAGAGAATAGATGCTAAACAGAAGTTAGAGGGAGTGTTATTGTGTTGTAATTGTGCCAAGGTGTGTCACTTTGGCATAAGAACAGTGAAGATACATAATCTAGAATCTAGAGTTTTTGTAGTCTGGCACACACTGTATCAAATGCCCCTATGAGATGTTTATACAGTATTATTGCCTTTGATTCCTTTTTAGTCCCTGGGAAGGGTTCAAAACAATCACCACCTTCCCAAGAACAAAAACCTTGACATTTTTATGAAACGCCCCCCAAAAAATTACTTGAAATGTGTTTTTACAATTAAGTTCTTAACACTTCCCAAAGTACGCAAAACACTAGATTGGCACTGATAGGAGAACAATAAAAGGAGAAACACAATGGATTAGCCAAACAGCAAGCACACACGAAAAGGAAATACAGTTGATGTGAGTCACTCTCTCATGGCTACTTTTGGTGAGGAACAGAAAAAAAAGTCATCCTAACGTCTCCAAATCGCAGCCTCAAATCAGGATCTGAGCTTCCTGTCCTGACCACCAGTGAGTCATGAGGGCTTTTTTATTTCATGACATTCTACAGATTGTGGCCTTGGAAACTGCTGCCAAATATATATATATATATATAATAGTCCAAAGTAAACTGTAAACCACAAACAAATAGATTTATGTTTATACATTGAATTATTGTGGAGAAGATAATCAGGGGAAAATGTTAAAAGCTGCAGTAGCCTTTTTATGTTTTAAAACATTTCTGTGGCGTGTTGTACTGAATATATTAGAAATTAAATGTACCTAATGTATTAAATGTAGCACAAATAAATGAATGTAATTCAGGAATATGGCTCACACACAAATTGGTGCAAATAATTGGACAGTTCTGATTTACTCACGCATAGGAAAAGCGTGGTCATCAGTGGTCAGTTACAACAGGCCTCACTGTCTATGTATTTGTGGAAAGTCGAGTATTTAAATGCCAGAGACTTGACTTGACTTTTGCTGATTCCGGTTCACAGCCATGAAAACATCACTGCTACACTTAAATCTGCTTGAATGTTAAAAAGACTGGATCCATGTTTTTTCTTCAAACACCCTTAGCTCCAGCAAAGAAGCACAAGAACTACAAAATGTTGAAGTATTTAAATACCTTGGGGTCTACTTAGATTCAAAACTATCCTTTCAAAAGATTGAAAAAAATACTTGTTTTATTATAAGGAGTTTAAAACATATTAGAGCATCCTTGACAGAGCAGCAGTCACATTCCCACACTCAATGATTGTTTCATTTCATTGAGTACTGCATTACCAGCTGGTCATTCTCTTATTAGACCTGTTGCTACAAAAGTTCATTAAAAGTCTTTTACAAGAATCGTTTTTAAAAAATCTCTTAGTGGCCCTGGTTCTGTCAGAGGTGTGCTCCTGTTCAGACGTACATCTTTTTCTCAAAACGTTCTGTCATTTCAGGACTCACCTTCTCAGATTCAGTGCAGTTCAGATGAAATCTGTCTCTTCCTTTTATTAACTTGCTGCATTTCTATTTTCTGTACTAATATTGACTTAGGTGCATCGGGGTGTCTCTAGTTATTGTGTTACATTTGTTTGCATTTTCTCCCTTTTATTAAATAAATAAATGAGAATGCCACAAAGTGCATTATTATTCACATATCATCTATTTACACAGCTAATATTTGTTCAACAAACTAATTATTATCATTCACTGTACAATTAAGTACCCCATTTGTGGAATTATCCACCCTATGTGTCCCTCCCTCCTCCTGCTGCAGGTTCATGGAGCCTCTTGGAGGTTCTTTCATGTTCAGTGGCTCCGCTGTTTTGCTTTGCACTGCTTGGCAGTAGCTTTTGAAATGAGCTGCCTCCTCAGCCCCAACCCTTGTGCTCCAAACTCGTATGCTGCTAAATACACCACTCCCTTCCACACAGGCGCAAATTAGTGCCTCACACAAAATTCCGCAACTTAGTAAACGGCAATTAGTCTTAGTTAGTGAAATGTACCAGGTTTTATCCAAGTAATGACATACCTATGTACAGTTTAATCTATTTAAGTAGCAAAGAGGTACAGTATATACAGTTCAATGCAACAAACCTCATGGCAAAAATCGTATAAAATTTTTCCATCTTCCTAAAGCTGACTGTTGTTTCTTTACTAGTAATGGATTAGCCATGTTCTTAAGTATAGCATCCATCTTGCCACAAATGCCTTCACCGTCTTACACAGATTCTCTAAACTCATGGGTTTAGAGTTTCATCCATCCATATTTTTCTATCCTTTTTTCAGGATAATCCTGTAACATTCTACTGTATAAACATTCATTTTAAAATAAATCCATGATAAAAAAGAAAATGCAGCATTTTACAGCATACCGTAAAAAACCTGTCATCTAATGATTTAGAGTCAGCCGAGCCCTTGGGGGCATCATATTTATGACCCATTTTGGCTTGTTGTCTTACTTTCACCATGGTTGAATTATAAGACCTGGATATTGTTCCGACCCCCCACCCTTTTCACAAATTCACAAATGTTTCACAAAAGAGGCTACTGTAATTCAACCACTTTATTGTAGCACAGTTAGTGGCCTGGAGTTAGTGCTCTGAAATGTGGCACCAAATCTTGGTTTACAACAGAGGGTGAAAACCTTGCACTGCAGGGTCCGTGTGATGCAGCAGATTGGAATGTGCAAAACAGGCAAAAGGAGCAAAGGGCGATACTGAGCATGAGTGAAAATCATTAGGGTGTAAGGAAGGGGCCTGCGTAGCGTTAGGAGGTTTAGACAAGGAAACTAACGGGGGTTTGCAGGATGTAAAACATGGGTGTTGTCATGGCAACCGAATGGACACAATCAGAAGTTCCGCTGCATTCAGGTGGTCCATAGAAACCCGGTGAAAACATGAACGCCTGCACATGTTGAAAAAAGGTACTGTGTTTTGAGAAATAATCTGGTGCCTTACTTTTTCAATATGACGTTATGAGCATCATCAACATGGCGGAAAAGTGATTGTTTTATTCTTTTGTGTTTTGCATTTATCAGCATTTTGCCTGAATACCACTTGTAGTATTTGATTCCTATTGGTTACATGGGATTATTTGGGTTTGTTAAAAATGAATGATAAGAGTATTTAAACTGTCATGTGTGGTACATTAGTTAAAACTATATTTGAGTATTTATTAAGCATTTAACTAATCAATAATTGAATCTGTCCACAAACACCATGGTCAATAGAAATTGTAAGTCATAGTTTAACTTAAAAGTTTAAACCTAGTTTAGCCTCTACCTGAAGTGACCAAGTTGAAACATGATAAGGTAAACACTTGGTCTATTTGTAAGGAAACAAAAAGTTAACTTTCATGGAAGACCAAAGGCTCCGGTAACTCTTTTTTACTTTGTTTATTCCCTTTCACACAGACTTTAACTAAACCTAAATCAGTAATAATCCAAGTTTATAGTACACCATGTGGGCCCAAGACCATCTGAGGAGCACATGAATGCAGCATTAGTACAGAGAAAACAGGTAAGAAGGATGAAAAGAGTCATATATTATTATACTTAAGATGACGTCCTAGCATAACAAGCAGCGAGGGCGGTTATAAATCTTAAACTGACAAAAGTGTCTCAGCTGTAAACAGTGATTGAGGGAATACAAGAGCAGATTATAGGATAAACCGTGGGAATGAGATGAAATGGAAGTGTAATAAAAGAGAAGCCAAACAAGCGCTTCAGTGCAGAGAGAGACCAGGCTGGATTTATGGGTTTGGGGAAGGAATGTGTGGTGCCTGATTCCTCACTGTCTTCTGTCCACAGCTATAATCCCAGACTGAAAAGGAGCCGCTTTACCTGAGAGGACTTGCCATGTGACCTCTTCATCTCCAGGGTCAGGTCTAAAACGCTGATGTTAGCCTGTAGACAGGGGAAATGTGAAGCCCCCGAATATTTGCCAGAAAACTCAGTCTGGTTGAATGCACGTGTATGTTTTTAGAGGTCTCTTCTGGCTTAAGATAAATCACAAAATCAGAATGCCTACACCAGAGCCAAATCTAGTGTTCCCTTTAATCCCAAGTAAAAACACAAGGACATTTCCTTACTTTTACCATCCATTGTATTCTGTATTTCCCGTTTTTGATTTTTAATGCTGTTATATGTTTTATTATACCGTTGATTTACTCTGACCGCACCCGTCTCAGTATCTCTGCCAGACATTTGCTGGGAGTTAAAGGAGACCTGACCTGTGTGACCTGTGGGTGCACGAGGGAGGGGTGAGCATGCTGGGGAGAGGAGGCCTGCTGTGGAGATACATGTTATCTAACCTGACTCATTGTTATCAAAGATGAAACTGCTCTAAGCTCTCATGTAGCACCTCAAACCATATGTGTGTTAACATACAAAACTTTTTTCATGTAACAGTATTTGATCTTCTGTAAACATATACATTACTTTGTCTAAATGCTGTAGTTGTCAAATCTATAAGACACATACTGACCATGGCCACAAACTGCTTTTTTCTTTTACAAAGGCTCTTGACTAATTCACATTTATGTCAAAAACAGCTAATTAAAGAAAAATTTAAAGCAAAGTACATATTTGGAGACTAACTTCCAACACATATTGCAAAGCTAATGCTAGGGTGAGTTAATACATTTAGAACATGTTAACAGAAACTGACAAGCTTAAAACAGATACTCTATTGTTGGAAGCTTGTCAATGCATGAGATCATTTTCTGTGATTTAATTAATGTATGAATTCCTTTTGGTCTAAACCTAGTACTACACAAGGGCAAATGCGTCAAACAAACTTTGATTTATGAAGGGCCCCTGGGGTTTTCTTTGAACATGCCTAGTCCACGGGCTACAAATGTGGATTAGTTAGTTTAGACAAGAGCTAGACCCTAGGCACTTATTATGAAAGACATTGCATTTTCTGATTGAATACCAAAAGAAAAATTGGACAAGTTATGCACAGGTGAAAGACTGTACTTATTTTGTAGCAGGCTGTGGACAGGTTTGTTCTCTGGTAAGGTGGGGTCTGGTAGAAACTGGCTTTGGACTGTATTAAGGCTATTGATTGTATTGAAGCTGCTTCTTGACTAAACATATGACGTAAGACACATATTTACTGATAAGCCCTTTCATCAGCTGATGACCCAGATCAGATAATTCTCTGTAAGTGATGGTTTCACTTCAGCCACTCAAGTTTGATGATAACACACAGGGCCGTATCTTCTTGATCATTACGTAGGCGTCAGACACAGAGGGGAGCGCACGCAGGGGCGTGTCTGAATCTATTTTTTCCGATTATCAGAGCATAGACTTTGGGCTAAAGAGGCAGGACTTATGTGTCAGTGTTTTGCTTTTAACCAACCAAAGGGCTTTCCTTCAGAATTTGTGAGTGTTATTGTCATGTGTAAAGGATTTAGCTTGATAAAAAAGTGGCAAAACATTTTTTAGAGAAAAGTAAATATTTTAAATAAAATGTAATATAGTATTTGTGTAGTGCTTGTGAACAATAATAATGCAACAATAATTTTACGTTCTAATTCTTTGAATTAAGACCAGCATACCCACCTGCACCACGCCTGCTTTATAAAGCACCACCCCTCACAGTACAGGCACAATACTGCAAATGTACCACCGTCTTGATCTCTGCCACGGCTGCACTGCCTTAAGATACGGTCCGCAGCTCAGTTGTCTCAAGGTTATTCACTGACCAGTTCAACCAGCCCACTTAGTCAACAGCAGATTACCATATATATGTGTGTGTTTATTGAACCTGCCTCATCCAGTCACACAGGATCACTACAAACACACCTGTCCACACCTGTCCACACCCGTCCACACCTGTCCACACCTGTCCGAACCCGTCCACACCTGTCCACACCTGTCCGAACCCGTCCACACCTGTCCACACCCGTCCACACCTGTCCACACCTGTCCACACCTGTCCATGTCTGTCCACACCTGTCCACACCTGTCCACACCTGTCCACATCAGTCCACACCTGTCCACACCCATCCACACCTGTCCACATCAGTCCACACCTGTCCACATCAGTCCACACCTGTCCACACCTGTCCACACCCATCCACACCTGTCCACACCTGTCCACACCCATCCACACCTGTCCACACCTGTCCACACTTATCCACACCTGTCCACATCAGTCCACACCTGTCCACATCAGTCCACATCAGTCCACACCTGTCCACATCAGTCCACACCTGTCCACACCTGTCCACACCTGTCCACACCCATCCACACCTGTCCACATCAGTCCAAACCTGTCCACACCCGTCCACACCTGTCCACATCAGTCCACACCTGTCCACACCTGTCCACACCTGTCCACACCTGTCCACACACATCCACACCTGTCCACTCCCATCCACACCTGTCCATACCCGTACACGCCTGTCCACACCTGTCCAAACCTGTCCACACCAGTCCACTCCTGTCCAAACCTGTCCACACCTGTCCAAACCTGTCCACACCTGTCCACTCCTGTCCACACCCGTCCACACCCGTCCACACCCGTCCACACCTGTCCACACCTGTCCACACCCGTCCACACCTGTCCACACCTGTCCACTCCCATCCACACCTGTCCACACCTGTCAACACCAGTCCACACCTGTCCACACCTGTCCAAACCTGTCCACACCTGTCCACACCTGTCCACGCCTGTCCACACCTGTTCAAACCTGTCCACACCTGTCCACACCTGTCCACATCTGTCCACACCTGTCCAAACCTTTCCACACCTGTCCGCATCTGTCCACACCTGTCCACTTCTGTCCACACCTGTCCAAACCTGTCCACTTTTGTCCACACCTGTCCACACCTGTGCAAACCTGTCCACACCTGTCCACTTCTGTCCACATCTGTCCACACCTGTCCAAACCTGTCCACACCTGTCCACTTCTGTCCACACCTGTGGACAACAGTTTCTAAACTGGGTTTCTGCAAGACGTGGATCTCAGACACACACTGGCTGCTCTCTGTTGTTCAAAAGCCCAATGCAGGGGATGGTCCATGTTGTTCAACATAGCATTCATCCTGTAGTGTGTGTGCTCCACTGCTTCAGCCAGTGTCTCCAAACTAATACCAATAGTTGAACCAGCTGTTTCTAGAGTATTTTTTCAAGGTGCATTATTTTACTTTATCATTCACCCAATGTATTATTAGTAATATGCACATTTTTTAAAAACAGATTAATAATATTTCATACCTCGGGGTTTTAGACTCCTGGGGTTGACCTCAGGTCATGAGGTTACATTTTTAGGAGTTCTTTAAATTCATTTCAGTTAGTTGAGTTCAGGACATAAAAATAACATTTTCAAAGAGCAATTTTCTTCTGAGAAAGGTTTTTTTTTGTGTTTTCCCCAACTATACCAATGCCATGTAATAATTATTTCTGAGTTGTATAAATCTAAACTTTCTTTCCAGTCCACAGGGTTCAAAATGTCTATATTTCGATATGTGAAACTAAAGTGATTCATTTGACAGTTTAAGGCCCTTGACTTCCTTGTATACTCTATTATGTAACTCAAGTAACTGTCCATTTCCATTAGGCATTTGTGTCTTGATGAAATCTGTGCAGCTTTTTAATCTATTTCCACATATTCCCTTGAATGAAGTCATTTAAGCTCTCATTGGTCAATAAAAGTGACTGGTGCTGTGCCGCTGTGGTGTGAGAACACTGTGTGTGTGTCTGTAAACTATTACATGACCAGGCCGGATACTTCCAGAACCTAAAACTTCCAGTGTGAATTATTGATGTGGGCCTACACCTGGCTGCACTGTTCAAGCCCTCAAAGGCACCCTATACGACTGTAGCCTTATCTGTCAAACTCAGATGGTTTGTAAAACACACCGGGTGCAAAGATTAATAATAATACATTTAAATTTAGGTGTCAGTGATGATATCAGGACCTTTTGTCCTAATAGTAAACATGTAGAGCGTTTTTTTATTTGCTGAAAGACTTACAGGAAACACTGAAAGATTTGCTGCAGATGTTTTTATCTGAAGATAATCAGTTAAATATGGTATCTTTATTGACATAGGGCTTTTGGCAGCAGCCGCAAGCATTAAACGTGCTGTAGTGATGTGGATATGCCCAGAGGCCTGAGTGAGACGACCATGGGTGCAAAGGGCCAGGGAGACTCATTTGTCATTCATCCTGTTAAGTTCTGTAGGTTTTCTTCAGTCTAAGGTAAACACAGAGACATTTGTGAACATACGTTACATGTGGCTTTGTGGCTGTTCTTTAGTTGTTACATGTTACATGCACCTGACATGACAAGAACAAACTCCCAGAGGATTACTTAAAACGTTTGTGAAAAGAGTCTACTAATAAGACTAAAATTCTTTCCTCTTTTTTTTTCAAAATGAAAAAAGCTGCAGCCTCATGATCCCTTTTGGTCCCAGAAAGAACTGCTCCACAGTACATAGCCAGTACCTTCTGGAAAGGCTCCCGGTGAAAGCGTTTGCTACACTAGACTCTGACAGGCAAAGTTTACATTCAGCAGTTCAAGTGGGATTTTTGTGAGTTTGTAAACTCTCAAATCTTTTGAGAATCCAGCTGCAGAGCCAGTTACGGTGTTCCCATCTAGTGTGGTCAATCTTCATGCAGTGTGTGAATGCTGAATGTGTCCTGACAGATCAGACCTGAGGATTTTTATAAAGGTTTTCTGGGTCTCATGTGTCTTCGGGTCTCTAAGGAGTGAATGGATTTGTGACCTGTGTTTTAGAGCGGAATACAGCAGTACACTGAGGTGCTTAACCTCTTAATATGTTGGTATTTAATAAAAAATTGTATTCAGTGAGACATTGGTGTCTGCCAGGCATGAGGATGGTCACTGGGTTCAAGGTATACCACAGTTTTAGGACGCTAATCATGATAGTAAAAGCACTATACTTTCATGACACATTCTTGTAACATCAGCTGTCAAATCAAAAGCTTTCAAAAAGACACATTCATAAAAAGTGCTTCTTTACCAGAGTTTAAAAGCCCTGTCTTAAGGAAATGCACTCATTTAAATGGAAGGATGATGTTTGTATTTGACTGTTATAATCACAACATTTGCCAATGCTCCAAATGAGAAGTTGTAACCACAGTACCATGATACCGTGATACCATCAGAAAGTCATATCAACACCTGCCTAGTGTCCTCACATCACATAATGTGATCATTATTGAGGCATTTTACATAAAAACAAAAAAATCAAGAAGAATTGTAGTGCGGGCAGTTTAACAGCTGTTTTTGGTAAATCACAACAAGAAGTAAAGTGCAGTTCTAAAAGTAAACTTTAAAATTTGTTTTAATCAAAAGTGAGAACCAAACTAATGTGAATTCAGGACATGTATAAACACCACGTGTGAATAAAACAATTCAAACAAGAGGGAAGACAGATTTGAATGTAAGGTCTGAATGGGGCCGCTCTATAACTGTGCCAGTGGGGCACGCTGACCTAAAAACAATGTGTTGGCTTGAAAATACACCATAGATTGTGAGTAATTTCAATTCATCTATTTTTTAACGTGAGGTTGTTTAAGGTGCTCTTTAGCAACATCAACCGGTTTAAAAAATAAAAAATATATATATCTGCAGTTTATGCACATGCAGTGCAACAGCAACCAGATGTTTTTACTTATGCATCAGTTTTGCAATTTTTATTTTATTTTATTGATCCCTCGGGGGATATTCTGAAATGTTTTATTTATTTGTATTTTTTTAGATGGGTGGAGTTGAGGACACGCTGAAACGACTGAACTGACTGTCATCAACTTGAGGTTTACTTTCCACCATGACCCCACAAAACACACTTCAACAACTACAACTGTCTCTGTGAGGCAGGATGAAAAACTCACAAAGGCTTGACACTTCCTCTTCCTAGCTAAAATATTATGTTGTGTACTTTCATACATTTTGCAGCCACAGCTCTACAATACCTTAAAGAGACCCATTATTCTAAAATCCTGAAATAAAATCCAAACTCCTTAGTCCAAAACATGTTTTTTCTCCTCTAAAATTGTCTATTCCAGCATTAAGCACATTTTTGCTTCAAAAATCCTCCAGAAAAGTCTCTTTATGAAGTACTGTACCAGACTCTAACACAATTTCTCAAAACTGTTACTACTTACGACCATCTTTCTTATCATGTCTCTTCATGTCTCTTACGTTTGGTGGTATGTGATAGTGTTGCAATATATTGTATTATAATTTCAAGGACTGTGTATATATACTGTATGTGTGTGTGTTGAATGAGAGATGGGGTTGGGATTAAGTTTTTCTTCTTCTCACTCTATGTATTTTTGTTTTATTGCATGCATCAAAATAAATAAACAAACGAACAAGAAAATCTTTTAGCGAGTATAATCCTTCTCCTGTAGCTTTGTGTGGCTTTTATAAGATTATAACCTCTGCTGTTTCACCACTATGACTCTTGACTCCTCCTCTCCAGGCTCCGCCTCCCACAGCACTACAATTTTCTCCCTCTCTCAGTTTTTTTTTTCTTTTTTTATTACAGCTCACATCTTGCCACCAGAATGTGCAGATATCCACGTGCCGCTGCTGCTGCTGCCGTTTACTGCCTCTTATTCAGGCCAGCAGACCAGGTAGATGGGTTCAACAATAGCACTCATGGCCTACAGCATCAGCCTACATACCTGCAACAGAAAGTGCAGCTTGTAGTAGATAGCCGAGATAGTGTTTGTTTGACAATGAGGAAAAAAACAATGGGGGTAGAGCCGCTGAATCAAACAGGTTACAGTGAGCGTGGAGAGGAAGGGCAGTGGGCTTTGTTGCGATAACAGTCAGACACTGGAATGCACTGAAAGCTATTGTTTTGGAAACGAGGCACAACACCTTTAAAGTTTCTGGCCTCCCTGTCGCTGATACAAAACCAGCCCTTATGATAAACACACACAAATAAAATTCACTAGACTTTCTTATTCGTACATTCATTGCCACTAGAGTTCTCCCCACCCAACCCTCCCTTTCCACTCTTTCCCGACATGGTCTCGTTTAAATGACCGGCAGTGAAAGGAGTTACGCAATGAAGGACAGCGCTGGGTGAAACCTGCAGAGAGGCTAAAGGTCTTTAAAGATTAGACAAGGGTGGAATGTGTGCATGAAGTGTTACCTGTGTAACATACACCTGCACTGCACTGCCCCCTTCTGCTTCCTCAGGCAACATAACTTATGACGCTGCACTTCTTTTAACAACCAACTGTTCAAATACAAACTAAATGGACATAAATAAAGCGGCGTAGCTAGACCAGAAAGTTTGACAAAATGGTGCTGACTTCCTCGTCCAGAAGGGGCCAGCTGTGTGTGGGACAGTCTCAGGGGAATAAGCGTCAATTGTGTGAGCCAGTTGCTAGTGTTTGCATGTAATCCGACACCGTTATGTAATATGTGCACAGTGGATTTAAACATCGACCAACAGAGAAGAGATGTCCTGGGGATGTAAGTCTACTGGCCACAGAACAGACTCCATGTTTGAAAATATTTTCTATTTTTTAAAAAGGAAGTTTATTTGGCAATACTTAATATAAGGCTCAATGTTGAGGTTGTTTATAAATGATTTATGACAACTATTATGCTCAAATGCACATAGTAATAATTATTGTTTTTAGGGTAATTACAACTGGGGTGTAGACTAGTGTGCTTTGATTGGTCAGGGTTTCTCACACTGAGTCGGCTGCCAGGGCGAGCCATTCATATATTTATTTATATATACGCTTAATTTGTTTCTTTCTAATGGCACCATAACTGTAGCCACTACAACAGAGATGGACTGAAACAAGTTAATATGTTATTGATAGGTGTCTGTCTTCATTAAAAAGGGAAACAAATAGGGCACTTTGTTGTACATCAACAGTTGATTGTGTTCACTGCTGAACAAAAGCTTTATATTGGCAGTGTATATGCAAATATTAGACCAACGACGTCCTGGGTTGGACCGGGGTCATTTGTGCAGCTTTGGGTTTGGGAACTAGTATATGACTAGTACTTACTAAGGTACATAGTGTAAATGTATGGTAAGTATATAAACTACAAAATCAAACACATCTGTCAAATTGTAATAGTGTTTATTTGACTCAGACATTTTGGATAAAAGTGAAGGTTCCATACAAACGGAGTATTCACACTTATCCAAGTGAACTGCGCCTCTACTGAACTCTGGTTCAGTTTGATTGAAATGTAAACGCAAAAATCCATCCAAAAAAAAAAAATGTAACATTTACTTTTCCCAAGAGCGGAAAAAACAAACTGAAATAATATTGCCAAACTAAATAAAGTGAGCAAACCGTGTTCAGTTTGACATATTGCCATTTTAAGATGTCACAATAACCAAGACTATTAGAGATAGTCTATGACTATTTGACTATTTGAATGACTTTCAGTAAAGTTTGGACAAAGACTAAGAGGTGTTATTTAGAATGAAGTCCTCTCCTCTATTACTACCACTAATGCCAAACGAACCAGTGGAAAAGTGAGTTTAAAGCTCTGCCTTAAGGGACTGCATTTTTTTTTTTGTAGCCTGTCTTTATTGATTATATCAACTCAAATATTTGAGTATGTCTTATTTACCTGGAAATGAAATGCATTTAAAGTGGCAGTTCATACCAGCAGAATCTCATAGCATGTTTCCATAGCATGTTTCCATAGACTGTTTCCATAGACTGTTTCCATAGCAACATAGCGTTAATCCATGACTAAAAGTTTACATGTGGCAGTTCCGAACTTTAACCCAGATGTCAAATGACCGGTCAGTCATTTCAAGGTAACGTCCGTGTGTCTCCAACTAAATTCAGGACACCATTTCAGTTTTTACAGTTTAGAATGATTACACATTTACCAATTTCAGATTAATGTTCCCTGCAAATATTTAAAGACACTAATCGAGAATTCCCCTTTGCTGAACTTTACAATTTAATGAGTAATCTCTCCCCGGATAGTGTTGTGTGTCACCAGGCGGGTAGCTGTCCTTGTGAAGACACGCTGTTATCAGCACCGAGGATGTGCTTATGTACAAACAGCACATTCTTGTGGGGGAGACAGGCGTGCAAGATTGGAGCACAGCAGCATGAGGCCTGAAGGTCAGAAGGGGGGGAAAGAAATGCCTGAAAATGTTTAGACTGTTCGCATTATGGCATATAAATCATACAGAGGACTGGGGGAGGAAGGAACAAGAAAGTTTTGGGACTCAGGATAAAAAAGTCATCGCAGGAAGGAGGCAACAGATGTGAATAGAAACGAAAAGTGAAGTGAAACTCCAAGTGAAAGCAACAAGCACTTTAGTTTGAAAAGGGAAAGTAGTGTATTAACATTTTAGACCCAAAGCATTCAGTCACACCCATTTGGGCTGGTATTTGTGCCTCTAGAAACTGAATCTGTGAATATATTGTATTTGAAAAGAATCTGAATTACCAGTGTTACAGCCACTGGTGGGTTAAGTGTCTTGCCCAAGGACACAACGACAGTATGAACTGTGGGGAGAGTGGGAATCGAACCGTCTACCTTCCGGTTGAAAGACGACTGCTCTACCCACTGAGCTACTGCCGCCCTTTTAGCAAATAACTGATTTTTATGACATACATCGTGTCCCCTTCTGGACTGGCTTTTGAGATTTTTGGTTGTTTATTGTCTTCCGCAAAAGTGATGTAAGTGATTTGCCCTTGATCTAACTTGGCCAGAGATACCCATTCTATTGAGATAAAATGAAATGGTAACCCTTCCCAGGAGAGCCTAATCCATTAATAATGAGAGTAATAAAAAAAAAAAAGCTTAATGTAACCCTTAACATAACAGGCACGTGTGATGTAATATGCAGTATTGTGAAATCATTTCTCTCTGTCTCTTCCCAGGAGCAGGGAGCGCGAGGGCGTCTCAGAAGGTCAGTGCACGGCCTCCGAGCCCCCATCTCCACATGCCAACATGTTGCTGCCAGACAGACTCGATTCCCCGAGGCCTCACACGTCAGCTCCGTCTGCCAGTCACCGAGCTGCCAACGCTTTATCATGCATTTCATACAGAAACACTGCAGTTAGTGTGCACATGTTACATTTGTCAGCTCCCACTATTGGCCTTCCGCTCACACTTGTGACTAATGTGAATGGGAATCTAAGTGTTTGCTTTCAATATAGCCAAAAAAAAAATGTAGCCAAAAAAAAAAAAAAAGTTTCCCGCCTTTTTGCACAAACTTTTACGTGGCCCAAAGAGGTGTGCCGTGGAAAAGACTTGAGGAAAATAAACGGCGCACACTTAGAGCTTGTATGTAATCGTTTCCAGGCGTAATGGTCCAAGTGTCAGGGACGTGGAGGGGAAGGGGATGGAGGGTTCCCTCGGTTTTGGGGGATACCCCTGTTTGAGTGGGACTTCCCTCCACGTACAAGGGAAACTGTGGCTCATCCGGGTCGTAATTATACGGGAGGAATGAGTCAGCCTCTGTACCTGAAATAGACCCAGTCTGCAGATGGAAACGATATAAGAGCAGGCTTCACAGAGCAGTGGAAAACCACAGAAAAATTGTGGTGATTCAGCTCATCTCCTGGGGTTTGTGTCTAAATAAAACATGGAGTGGAACAAATTGTCAAAATTTATAAAACTCTTCTTTTGAATTTTCTTCTTATTTTTTCCACCAGCACAAAGCACTAATTTAATACTTCTAGTGTCAGACCAAGTAGCAACAACAGATTTTCTAAAATGCACAACCTTCCACCTAAAACCTTAAGTTGTATTACAGTAACAAAAACAGAGAGCAATTTCTTTCTGGAACCCCTGGAAAACAGTATAATATTTTAGCCTCATGAAGAATATACTATAAAATAATGAAGTGGATAGACAAAGATTTGAGATGTTTCATTAACATCAGTCAGATTGTCACCATATCAAATCCCGATAATAGTGATAATTATTATGATGAACATTGAAGTGTTTGAATTATTGCCTAGCTTTGTCTCAACAAGCTTTGTGCTGCATAAATAATGGAAATATTGTCATCTATGTTGTACAGGCTCTCTACTCTCCAGCTGCAGTGGGATGAGCTGACAGTGAATTTTCCCATGGGGATAATAAAGCGCTAAAAAAATAACAAATAAACCACAAATTCTACCAGAAAGGTGCAGGCTGGAGCCACAGCTTATTATATCTACCCTTATTACATTTACTCAATCTACCTTGTAATAGTGTGCATAAGGCAGCTTAAAAAAATAATTCCACAATCCATATTACAATCTTTCACTCTTACACTGTTCATAACTACATTTTTAAAGTGGAAAAAAGAACTACTCCCCTTGAGTTCCTCTATTCGACAAGTTAACCCCTACAACAGAAATGCATTTTGTTTTAACTTTGGTTCTAACTCCTGTGTGGAAAATGGACAAGCTTGAGTGCTTATATATATATATATATATATATATATATATATATATATATATATATATATATATATATATATATTATTTTTCTAAGATTATTTCTATTGGGTTTTTTAGTCTTCACTTCATAGAAGCAGGAAACAGGATTAGAGAGAGGGGATTGACATTGAGCATATGAACTGAGCTGGAATTGAACCCAGGTTGCCCGAGTATGTGCTTCGCGCTGTGAGCCCCCGAAGCACACTCAAATGACATATAGGTTTGACATATAGGTTTTATTAAAAATGTAGACTCTCCAGTGGTAGCTACAGAGAACTGGTATTAAATACAGTGGTTTCAGATTGCCACGCATCATTTTGAAGTTCATAGCAGCAATGAATTGTAACTTATGTAAGTATGCACCATCTCCAAATTTAGTGTGGGATTTGTCTCAACTTTATGCCCACTTCCAGAGTGATAAATTAGGCATACAATCATTCTGTTGTATTTTGTTTCCACAAGGACCGTGTTCTCACTTGATGAAAACACACACCTTTGAAGGTGTCTGCTCGGTTGTTGTGTAAACTGTGGAGATGGTGTTCTCAGTGAAAACAGTGATGCGACAGATGCATCCCAGAGAGCTTTTGGCTACACAGCTATTGACTAAGCTACACAGAGAGTGGAACCACAATAGAATTACGTGCTTTTCTTTGTCAAAAATCATGCTTTGATAAAATATTGTTGTACAGGGCTTAAGGTTCTTTGTTGCTCCGTCAATTGGAATAATTACGACAAGATTTCCGTCAATTGGAAATGAGGAAAACAGTAAAGTTGCAAATGAATGTCATTGTTTTACCACGGCTGGGTATTCTACTTATTCTAATCAACTTCAGTCATTACACCAACAAAGCTCCTAACCAATAAAACTAGCCCAAGCCATGGTATCAGCCAATCAGAAGTGCATATGGTTTTGGAGAGAGGGTGTCAGTCTTCGCATTACCTAGCATGACAACCCTGAAGTGCGCAGCAATAAAACTGTTAAAAGTAAATGGAGATGTGCCTGGAGTGAAAAAAAAATGTAAACCAGGTGCCATAAGAAAATTCAGTACGACAGAAATGGCATTATGGTGTTAATGCGCCATCAATCAGAAGTTACACACAAGCTGGCGTTTGTTCACTCAAGCATACCTCCTCTCTGCCTGGTGCACCAACAACCACAACCGAGGGCCGGTCATCTCTGGTTGACCCTGAATGTGACCTGAGAATATGTAGACTATATGTGCGTTCATAGCTGAGCAAGACCTGTTGCTCACACTGTCACAGCAAAAGAACTCTCTGTTGCCTTTCCTATGAAATAAATCAAAACTTTATGTAGACATTACCAACAGAGTCGAGCAAAAGAATCATGATGCTCAGTGAGGACAGGAATGTATAATTGTCTTCATGTTAGAGGTTGTGCAGTGAATAGGAACTCACACATTTCTCCATCAATGGCTGATTCTTCTTTTTTAGACTTGGTTAATTTGAACATTCCTTTAAACCAGACAGTGGTCATTCTTTATCCTTTCCTTCTTTTCATTCTTTTTATCCTTAACTAAGACTGAAAGCCCTCTGCAGGACATAATTCACACTGTGCCGGTAAACTTGAATGTGTCCATTGTGTTCAGAAACAAGGCTGTGTTCTCGTACACACTTGTGAAATGTAGTGTGTCCACTCCACTACACATCTGCCAACAACTCCCTCCACGAGGGCAAAACTGGGCTCAAAATTGACACAGTTGTTTTCAGTTGTCGTAGTAACGGGTTTGGAGCTTTCTTTTCCTAGCAGTGCTGTGCGTCAAAGCAAGGAATCCTGGGAGTGATTACCGAGTGGGAATGTGGGTGGTTGTTGGAAATAGGAGTAGACAAAGCAGCTAAGAATGTCCATGTGAGGAAGAGGGAAAGTTGGGGCTCAAAATAAATAGTTGAAAAAATAAAGCTAGAGTAAGACATTTTGTGGTATCGTGAACTAGTAAAAATAGTGAACTTTCCATATTAGCCCTACTACAAATGCAACATGGAATACTCATTGTCTGTTTGTCTTTCCCATTTATTTCTATGAGTGCACACGTTACAGACACTTCAGAGGCAGCATAAAAATGATCTCAAGAACAAGCTGTGAGAACTCCCACACCAGGACTGAAAGAACACATTTCTCTGTTCTTGTAGCGTATGTAACACAGCATTAGTAAGGTGTCCCACATAGCATCTATTTGTCCCATATGCATAAGCTTTTTGTCCCACATTTGGTTTGTTATCATCTGGTCACTCACATCTGGAATTAGTGGCGCCAGGTCTTGCATAGTGTGAACGAACAGTCTTTTGACCATGTGACTTTCATATTGGAAAATAAAAAATAAAAGTTAAAGTAAAAGCTTCTGGACCCAGACGTTTTGTCTCTAATTGCAAGAGACTTTATCAATTCTGAGATCAACTGATACGAGAGCTGAGCTTATATCTCTAGAAGGAGGAGTTTGACCTGAAACTAAACCTGATGAAACCAGGCTGTTTCAGAACAGTTGATCAACATGACAGCAATGAGCATTAATCCATTCAATAATTTCATCTTTTGTCCTAAGACAGATACCATAAAAAACTGTCTGACATTATACTTATACTACATAAACATTACAAATATAGACACATTACATGGAATAGACCAGACCAGTTACAATAAGCAGTCAACACATAAAAGGCCATCATGAACAGGCATCAGATAAGAAGGAATGGGAATTTTTTTTTTATTCTTTATTTTTTTTTATTTATTGTTGTACTTATACAGTCGAGAAATCCTACCGATTTCTCCTATTCCTACATTTTTCTTTTTGAGCCATTTTTGTTTGCTTGTTAAAGGGGCATTGTGTAAGTTTTTAATATCAAACTCATTTTTATTTTTTATTTGCCCATATATGAGCAGACCGTAATGTGTTGAGAGGAATGAGACCTACCTACTGCTCTACCTACTGCACCTTTAAACTGACATTTCTGAGGAATGGTGCATTGTTCTTATTAAATTCTATGTGTTAACGATTAATCAAAAAAAAAAAAAACAATTCTGCAGAAGTTCCTTGTCCGGGCCTGTCCCTGTTTTTAACAGTTGAATACATAATATATTACTCCCATCTGAGCCACAGAGCTCCTTCCACAGAAGCCAAACATACCCAGAGCCTCTCCCTCTGAATCTGTATCAAACTATTCTTTTAACCTCTCTTCAACAACAACTCACTTTAACAGTTATTTATTATTAACTCTTTGCATCAACTGCTTCTTCGGATTTCAGTTTGTTTATAGGACGAGCGGACAGGAACATGGGCTCAGAAACCAAACTGGGACTGTCTGAGGGAAGCTTATCCAATAGAAAATAAAGCTGGAGTAGGCAGCACTAGACCCACTAGTGATGATATGATTTTGAATGTGAAACATATATATTTGAAATCATCCAGCATCTGTCCGTGTACAGTTTGAGCCTCCTTTAATTATACATTTACCTTTTGTCAGGGTTTTGAAGTTACTGAAGTCAGGTCAAAGGTCACATCTAAAAAAGGATCTCTGTTGTTGATAACAAAGAGGCCATTGTCACACAGAGTATGGGTGTTCTTTGCTTGTTTGGTAAATATCAAGAATCCATTTCCATTCTTGGCACAGTCAACAGGAACGTGGTCATACGTTTTTAATTTCAACTGTCACAGACATTACATAGAAAATCCAACAGTGCTTTTTTTTTATAAATTAATTTAAGGTCGATCCATTTTCTATTAAGAATTAAAAATAAATGAAAGACAATTTCATGATGCACTTAATCTTTTCTTCAGTTGTCATATGCACACAGACATGACGACGTACAGCTTTAATCTCTCTTGATGAAGTTCTGCCTCTAGTACGTGTTAGGGTGCACTCACATTAAACCATGTTAAACTAGTGTGAGTTCTCTCAGTTACGCTCAATCAGGGCATTCTTTCCAGACTCTGGCATAATGGAAGAGGTGGGCCGAGGCACAACAGAATTGGAGGCCAAATACAAGTGAGAGGAACGAGGCACAGTGAGCTATAACCTTGTTAAAAATTAGTTTTCATAGTCTCTTTGCTCTGAAGAGAATCACAGTGAGTACAGTATGTCACTTTCTCTATTATGCTCTTTGTTTCCCGACAGGCTACAAAACGTCACTGTGCTTAAGACCGGGTCAGGCTTGGTTTTACTGTTGTCACTTATTCCACCATTCTCCACATTCCACTAAATATGACCTCAGCCCAATTAAAAATAGACCTCTGACTTTATCCTTTGACATTAGAGCCCTATGTTCCACCTGACTCTAGTAAAGCCTCCCCCAAGTGACAACACCCACATTCAAAGTGCAGCAGCCAAGTGTTAATACGACTCACTGGTGTTATGGTGCACTATTTCTCAGCAGTCTCTGGACCATTGTCGATATGGAAGCCTTCCTGTAAGTGAAGAAAACCTCACCCTCGACAGTGTCATTTTGTCATGTTCTCACAAAAACAGGCACAGTGGTTTCCTGACACTTGATATCATTCTGGTGATTCAGCCGTCTGCACCTGGCTGGAATATTCCACACACCTGCAAACCATCTGCACACAACTGTTTTCCAACTTGTGAATCAGTTGTTTTTCATGATTCCATTGTCATTCTCGTGTCAGGATTCCAGACATCTTTTCCAGTAAAGCGTGAACTCAGTGTGTGGGAAAGCCTTTTTGTGTGGGAGGGTTTTAAAGCCTTTATCCACAGTGGTGTTTCTTCTTTTGAATAAAGTGTTCACTGAGTAACACCCAGGCCGAGTAAGTGGGTGGCTCACCCTCAGGTCAGATACTGGACAGTTCTTCAGCCAGACCGTAAACAGAACCTCTCTGTGGTTGTCCTCTGCTTCTGTCAAGTTTCTTTTGATTTTGTCTCATTTCGTGAGTGTTCTTACCCTCAAAGGTCAAAGCAGAGAAAGGAGAGTCCAGTCAAACAAAGACTCTATCATTTCTGATATATCCCATTCCAGACAGTTCAGTGGATCTTTTTTATTTCAGTTAAAGAGTGCATGTGGTTAATTGGGTTGAGTTGCATGTGAACACAGCATCAACATTAGCTCAATTACTGAATAAATATTACCTTTGAAACCAGTAATCTGTCCAAATAGAAACTGGTGACATGCCTTTCATAGAGAAAATGTACTATTTTTAACTGACCTACTAACATGACGCTAAACTGTAAGTTTTTGTCAATACCACCAATTTTATGCCACAGTGTGTGATATTTCCTCGACTCATTTATTAATCAATTCTTTGGATAACTTACTATCTAATACAAAGTACATTCATTTTTCTGCTTCTCTGGGACAGTTTAGGAAGGTCTGTCTTTAAAGTGCGCTGATGAGGCTCCCCTAACTTACAGGAAGAATGCCATGTTGCTATGAACAGGGGGGTTCAAAGATAGCATCGGGTGGAGAGAGATCCAATGGGGTGAAGTCAGAGGTCTGTAGTTTGGGTGGGCTGAGGTCACATATGGTGCAATATGGAAATGGTGGAAAAAGTAACAAATGTTAAACTGTTGCTTTGTGTTGCACAGAGAACTTGAGGGTAAGATCCTAGCAAATATTTGTTCTAGCTACTGTAGATTTAGCATAGTATCTTGTGCTGGTTATAGACTGAAACCAGATGAATGTATAACAATTCTGAAAGTGTCAGATATTTGTCGTAGAGTTCTTTTGTCATTTGACTGTGCGATTGCATTTCTTTAATTCTGTCACTGTGGAACACACAAACATCAACTTAAAGCCTCAATTTGCCACTGGACCAAAGGTCAATCAGTTGTTGGCAAGGAAATTGTACCGTTTGACATGGTCTTGGTCTTACGCAGTTCTGCAGTTACTTAAAGGCGCCTACAAAAAGAGATTGTAGGTGCCTTGAAACAGCAATAGAGAGGGCTGGTTGAACTGTAGGTATTAGTTTGAAGACTGGTTAAAGTAGTGGAGCAAAGGACACACAACAGGATGCATGCTATACTGAACAACATGGACCATCCCCTGCAACGGACTTTTGGACAACAGAGAGCAGCCAGTGGACTTCTGAGATCAGTGAGCTGCAGGACAGAACGACACAAGAACTCCTACTTCAACTGCCATAAGACTGAACAAACAATGAGTCTGTGGAAGATGAAGTCTGAATCAACTCATTTGTAGAGACCTTAAAGAGGTCTAAGGCCTAACAGGTTTGCAAGGAAAGAAAACAAAACACCAAATACAGTTTTGCCTTCTGTTTACAGTGTCAGGTTTTTCTTTTGAAGACCAAAGTGTTACTGTTTGTTGGAACAGTCATCCCACAGGTGAACCGCTTTTATGTACACATCTGTCTTAGGTAGTGTGTTTATACAGTTGATAAGGTTAGTAACATATGTTTGCAACTCGCTTTATGTTATCTCAAAAGCAGTTCAAAGAAAACTCTAGCAAGTCTAATGAGGTGATTTTGACCTTTATGTAAGCATTCCACATTTAGTTTTTGATGTTCCGTTACATTTCCTGGCATTCATTTTAGTTTACTGTAGAGCTGTGCAGTGAACCCAGCTGAGAAAACATTTGCACTCCCAGAAAGCAAGAAAAACTTGTTGCTAAAATCAAGTTCATATTGTCTCCCTGAAGTACTGACTGTTCTCCCTGGTGGAGATCGGAGAGCAGTGGGGTATGAAACCAGATCATTGTAATAAAAGTGATGCTTATCAGAGAGCTGACTGACCAAGATTTTTGACACCAGGCCATAGTTGAGGCCTGCCAGTACCTGTAACACAATGTGCCGTTGTAAAGCTATTAGTGTCACTAAATCCAGACATTAATCTCCAACAATATGCAGTTATTCATTTAATAGAAATGACAGAGAGAGTAGCAGAAAGCATTTGAAGGAGAAGAATGGTGGAAACATTTGTGCCATTGGACTAAAGGTTTATTTGAAGGCTATGCTCAATAACTTTGTGGCTTTAGATAAGACAGGATCTGTCTGCTGAAAGTAAACTTGAAGAGACACAAATGAAAAAAAGGTTAAAGCAAAAGCATTTAGACTTGACTCAAGGTGCTGCATCAATTTGTATTTATTTATGACAATAACGTGATATTTGGATCCATACTCACACTCAATAAGAACGACATAGATGACAGTTAGCGTGAAAAACTAAAGAGTTTGATTATCAGACACAGCACCTCAGTAAATGGCACATTTGCACCAAACCTGTTTTTCTGTCTTTCAAATGTAGCACCGTGTGGTCAGCTGCTTTTTTGCTCACACATGTTCTAGCTCTAGCTCCTAAACCATAACCCGATGTTTTCTCAGTTCTGTTTGTAGATGGATTAGAGAAACAGGATACAGTACAGACCTGTAGCATGTGTCTGTTTGTGCTAATTCGATATACTAATTACGCCATGTTCTTGTAAGTGCAAAGACTTTGGCACTAATTTGTCAGACAACAAGACTGTTTATGACCCTTTGTATTCCGTATGTCAGCCACAAGTAAAATTCCTACCACTGCAGCCAACCGTTTATGTTCCACTTGAATGAGTTTAAACCCAAACCTTTATCTGTACCCGTATGTTTTCTCTGTCCTATGAGGGTCTCCCATTTTTTCCTTAGTTACTGTTTATGAAAACTAATCTACTATCTTAGCTACGTCCTTAAAATGATAATAACAAGAGCCATCTAGTACATTTACTTCGTTGGCTCTACCCCATGCATAACATCAGATATTGCATGGAACCAATTGCACAAGAGCTTAAGTTTAATTTCTTTCAATTATATTTTTTATGAGGCTCTTATGTGAATCCACTCCCGTCCCGTTTGTGCTGGCTCTCTGACGGTACCAGAGAAATGCGAAGTTGTTTGGATTAATCTGAAGCTCCTGATACTTTAATATCCTGTTGCAGGTTCCTTCCTGGAAAACAAACATGAAAAAAGCTGGGAGGATGAGCCAGAACGTGATCACAGACAAGAGGAAAACTGCACAATGAATGGGATGTTAGAATATAAATGGCAAACTGGTAAACAAGTTAATGCCCTTCTCTGTACAAAAATAGAAAGAAGCAAACATTTGAGTTTTTTGTTATCCCTACTGTCTCCAAAGATTTCCCAAAAAGAACTGATATTCATTTTCTACCACTGACACTTTTTACAGACTCACACTAAAAAAGATACCCATCTTATTGTTAAAGAAAGACGTCAAAGCAACATAATTTAATTGTTAATTATAAAAAAACATAGCCTTGCACTCAGGCTTGAAAAAGTCAGAATAACACTTCTTTCCTTCATAACAGCTAATACTCAAATTGGTGACTTTTAAAAGAACAACATATTATGTCGACAACAACTTAAGATGTAAAAGTCAGTTTGGGCCAGTACATTTGTCCTTAAAGTCTTAGTGAGAACCTAGTGAGGCACATAGTGAACAAATACATACCACAACATCAGAATCCTTACATCAGTTCCTACATGCATCTGAAGTCTGGAGATTGTCTACAGGAATTTACGATTGTAGTGTCAGGATGTATGTCTGGGTGTCTCTTCCTGAGCAGCGGGGGGTGGGTAGGATGCATGAGACAGGGTTATGATCAAAATCTCTGACTACAACACAAAGCTGGTGGTTACTTTGACGTGACCATGGTTAATAAGCCGGTATTGATAATACAATCAATCAATTTGAAGGTAAGATACACAACACACTAACATCTGTGGACAATGGAAGTAGAATATGAGGCCTCCAAACACCACTTATGGCACCAGTCGCATGAAATCAACATTTTGCTTCATGATAAGCAATCTTGCCTCACAGCAACAAGGTTGTGGGTTTGATCCCCAGCCCAGTGGACACTTTGTCTTTCTGTGAGGGCTCTGCATATCCACCCAATGTTACTGTGGGTTCTCTCCATCTGCATCTAAATGTCAGCCCTGCGACTAACTGGCCATTGTCCAGAGTGTACCGCTCCTAAAGCCCAAAGTTTCTTTGAGAGGTTTCAGTCACACGCAAACCCCTAACAGGAGTAAGTGGAAGAAGATGAATGAATCACACTTATGGAATTTTCAATCAATTTATCTACCGCTGTTAAACTGACCGAATTACAGAATTACAAGTAAGAAGAACTAGACTGAAGAAGTATTATCATTCGTGATCTCATTGTCTTAGCCAATGTCCCTTTCGCTTCATACTTGGTTATATGACTACTGAGGTCAAAACAGGGTGACCTCGTAGCTCGCTGTGGCCATTAACTCCAGACCTCATTAATACATGACACCCACCCATAGGTTATACTTAGCCGTCAACAAGATAACCTCCGTCACAAAAGCTGTCGCTGGATGATTGAATGTATCTCTCCCTTAAATTATTACATTAAATTAACTTTATGTAAATATGTTTCTTTGTATCTGGAGTGGTTTATCTAGAACTTAAATATTGTTTACATAATCTAATCTACAAACAGTACAAAGCTACATTTGGTTTGACTGAGAAGGTGTATTTGTCCAA
The DNA here is from genome assembly GCA_024349245.1 of Neodontobutis hainanensis. NCBI lineage: Eukaryota > Metazoa > Chordata > Actinopteri > Gobiiformes > Odontobutidae > Neodontobutis > Neodontobutis hainanensis. The sequence continues at coordinate 3,919,314 of JALDNG010000173.1, read as the reverse complement.
TATTAAAGCGCTTGTAAGGCCTTAAGAGTGGAATGTCCTTAACCTGCAGGGAAGCTTTGGAGAGTGTTATTGTTCCTTCCAAATATTTTTGCTGTGTGATTGTTCCTTTGTTTGGCCATATCCTTTATGGGAGTGGGCCCATCAGACACCCGTCCGGTTACATACCAGAGACACATCTGGCACCACAAAACAAAACCATATAAATGAATGACTATTCTAAAACATGAACAACAATCCAAAACACCTGTTTTGCCGACGATGCAGTATTTCTCTATTGCAGTAGTTAAAGTGGAACATCCTAAATGTGATTATGTCGTAAAGACAATTAGATGCTATGGACGGTACAAAGCATGTTTTATGCAATAAGCCTTATTAGATGTGGCAACATCACTGTCTGAAAAGCTTATGGAGATTACACTGTGCAATTGAAATGAATGAGCTCAGTAGACAGCAGGTGAGACATGAGCTAAACACACGTACTCATTGTGACTACTGATTAAAGCAGTTGAGTAATACAGTCATCAGGCCAGGACATGTGTCTCAATCACATTCTGTGACGAAATGGGGGTTGTTGTTTTTAAGGATGAGGAGATAGGAGGATCTCTGTTATAATGAGTGGTTTATCTAACTTACAAAACTTTTTTTTGTGCCTGATATGTTTGTTTATCTGCTAAGAAATGTCTTCCTACAATACATTTGCCTCTAGACACCATTATATTTTATTTTCAGTGTGGTTACGTTAAGAATTATTTGGGTCAGAAGTTAATAAAAAATATGCAGGATGTGTTAAAGAAAAAGTTAAAGCAAAAGCATCTGGACTTAGTTTTCAAGGTGAAGACGTTTCATCTCTAATTCCAAGAGAATGTCAAATCTGAGTTCCACAGAAATGAGAGCCTTTTTCTCTAGAGAGAGGGGAATGTGGCCAGGCTGTTCTGGTCTCATAGTCGTTAATTTGAAAGGGCAGTGTGAATCCTGATGTGAGAGTCATTAGGCTCATGTGAGCCGTTTGTATCACTGCTCACTTCAGATGGTAATGTACTTCTAGTGTGAAACTGTTTTGATTTAAGTTTCAAAAGACTGTAACGAGGGCTTTTTCTATTTGCTCAAAAATGGCTTTCTGTACTCCTCTCTCAAGATGTGTTAAGCTATTAAGTATTTTTTGTGTTTGAACTTAGTTTTTTGTGCATTACCTCAAACACTGTGTATAATTTTTGGTACCTTTGTGTCTTTTTTTGTTTTTATTTGTCATTTTTCACATGAATTACACTTACATTTAGTTATTTAGCAGTTATTTAGACTTACACAAAGCTTCCAATCACCAGTGTTACATTTTTATTTTTAGTTCACGATTTCATTCAAAGCGACTTACATTAAGGTTCCGCTCATCCGTGTTACAGCTGGAATACCACTGGAGGCAAGGTGGGGTTAAGTGTCTTGCCCAAGGACCCAACGGCAGTATGAACTGTGGGGAGAGCGGGAATTGAATCGCCAACCTTGCGGTTGAAGGACAACCGCTCTACCACTGAGCCACTGCGCCCCAAATTGTCACAAAAAGGTTTAAAAAAATCTGTATCTTTGGTAAACATTAGTTACGCATCCTTTTTTTTTTACTATTACCTGGTCCCACTTCACCGGGTGGCCTTTTACCATTTACTATTTAGTGGTCCTTTGATAGTTCAGTTATCTTCTGGTTAAACTTGCACTAGTTTTTTAGGATCTAGCTGTGCTCTAACTCATTCACATGGCCTCAGCTTTATTCCATGAACTGCAAAAAATCTTAGACTTGGATTTGAAATTTAGATAAGCTATATATTCGAATATTGCCATTTAACTTAAAAGTGGTTTCTGCAAAACAGAAAAATATCAGTCAAGAAGTAACAGTTCATTCAAGAGACTGGATTGTAGATATTTTTTGATGTTATTAATTCGCAAAAGACTAGACTTAAAAGCTCAGCAGATTAAAAAGAAGTGACTTTTTTCCAAAAATGTTCTACCTCATTGGTTTCTCAGGACAAAGCAGACAGTGAGTGCAGAGCTGCGGTTTAGTCTGGTGGAAAAAAGGGGAGGTGACTGAAGGGGGAGTGGTCTAAGGGGCGGACCTGGGGCCCAAGGTTTATATAGTTTAGCTGTTTCCCCGGTCCTCCTGCCTTGTGTGTGTGAGCTCCAGTTTGTGCCTGTGCCTCTCTCTGCTCTCAGTCTCTCAGAGTCTCAGCAAAATGAAAACTTCCAAGCATACCACGTACTCCACTTACTCCTCCAGCAGCAGCCGACCGGGTGGCATTTCCATCTCCCACTCTGCTGCCCCCGTCTACAGAGCCTCAAGCATCCATGGAGGGGCCGGCGGGGCTCGCATCAGCGTCAGCTCCTCCAGCGGCCTCAGGTCCTCCATGGGGTCCGGAGCTGGATCCGGGATGGGGGGGTTCTCCAGCAGCATGCAGGTGAGCGGGAACAGCTCCGACATCATGGGCAACGAGAAGTTTGCCATGCAGAACCTCAACGACCGTCTGGCCAACTACCTGGAGACGGTGAGGAACCTTGAGCAGGCCAACCAAAAGCTGGAGATCAAGATCAAGGAGGCCCTGGCCAAGAGCGGGCCAGACTTCAGAGACTACAGCAAGTACCAGGCTGTTCTGGACGACCTGAGGAAGAAGGTGAGGAGGGGTGAGGGGACTGGGACATATCAGTAGTGAGAACGAACCATGTGACTCGGAAGTTAGTGAGATACTTACAACTTTGTGAGAATGAACCAATGTTATGTCACAAAATATTCACAGTATAATCCTAACCAGGTGAATAACACTTGTACTTGAAATACACCAAGTCACACAGAATGAAAGTGTGGTGCCTTTACTCAACATACATTTCTAAAGTAGGTATCAAGTAAATATATAGAATAGAGTTTATATTATGTACAGATTAAGACTTACTTTAATGTCATTTAGATGCATACAGTTTAGTGTACTCATTATTAACAAGCAATAGAGTTTGTAGTATTAAACAACAGAGCCAATCCATTTGTTAAATTAACTTTACCTGGGTGAGTTAAAGAAAGGCTGTTACACAGGGTTCCTGCTAGTCTTTGGCACCATTCCTGTTGCAACTTTAAGGGCAGGGGACCCGGGGCTGGACCGGAAATAGTATGGAGGAGGAATGTTGGGAAGTGATGGTCCACTCAGACAAACACAACAAAACAAGGGACAAAGAAAGGTCAACCCACAGAGCTGTACATCAAACCTTTTTGTCCTCTGAAAGACAAACATGGGCTGGACTATGCTGCAGAACATTGAAGACTACTGCAGGTTTTATAACGGATAAAAGCATTTATACAAAGTAATGTTAGATATGTGTTCTTTTATAGTGCATTGCTATATTAAAATGTAGGTTCAATCAGTCAAGAAAACCCTTCATCTCAGGGTTGGTTCCAAAGGAGAAACAGAAAGTTGAAGACAAGTCAAACATATGGCACTTCATTCTTCATTCACTTTTGTTTCTTCTCTGTAATTTAAGGCCAAGACACTTTCCCAGTGGAACATTCCAGTCATGATGGTTAGATTCATTTGACCTCACTGAATTACAAAATGCCTACTGTAGCAAATGGAAAGTGTACCTCAACATTTTGCTTCAAGAAAGTATCTTTTCTATGAAAGAGCAACACAGGCAAGGACACCAAAAGCAATATAAACAATATGGAGGTTTATTAAAACTTTGTCAAATATTACGCAAGGATGGTGAACTAGTTTATTTTACTGCTTGAGAAACTGCAGTTGTCCAAACATGATTTAGGTTTAAAGCGCCATCATTTCTCTTTCAGCGTGACTCAAAACTGATTCAAATGGTTCCCCTACATTTCTAAACCCCCTTTGGAGAATACACACAGCAGCTCCCAGACCGGTTCTGACCTCACAAACTCATGCAAACATACCAACGTGACTGAGCACACACACAGAGCACATCCACCAGCACAATGCAAATCACCTGCCATCAGTCGGCAGGCATCACAGATCCTGTTTGGCAGCTGTTGCCTAGCATGTTCTGATTGGATGTTGGACTTTGTCACCTGGATATGTTCCCCCATCCAAGCACTTATCTCTTTAAACAAATAGTAACCATTTGCGTTGTGAAGCATCTGCTCTGTCCTCATTGTATGTCTTTGGCTTTCAGTAACCGTGGCACTTTTCCAACCCCTTAGGTTTTTGATGCCACCGCTGACAACGCCCGCCTGGTCCTGAACATTGACAACGCTCGCCTGGCTGCAGATGACTTCAGAGTGAAGTAAGGCCCGCCCACTGCACCTCAGAGACTATAAACATATATAAGCCAGACAGCTGTGGGCACACACCCAGCCTAAAGCTGAGAGGGCGTAAGGGTTAATGCACAGTGTCATCATCGTAAAGCCGCGCTCATTTGACTTGCTTTTGTAAATAATCACCTTGAGCTCATAGTCTTTGGAGAGTTTGGCGTGGTCTAATGCGCTTCATTTTGAGGCACAGACAAATGGATATAAGGATTAGTGATTAGGGATTTATGAAGTTATTGTGCAGTATGTGTACTGATGGAAAACACCCTGAAAGTGGTGGAAAGTATACATTTTCTTCACAGTTCTTTAGTAACTTAACTTTCTTAACAACAACATAGACATAGAGCCATCACTATTTAACCTTTAAAGGTCACATTTTCTGCTCTTTTTCAGTTACTATATTTGTTTAAGGTGCACCAAAACAGGTACTAAGTTTTAAACGTGATTTATTTTAAATAAAAAAGTACATTGTTCACCAGCCAATTAAATGCTGTTGAGTGCTTGTGGCTTTAATTTCCCGCTGATTGGTCAGTGGGAAATGTCTGTACATTGATTGTTGTAAATGGTCCATAGCAGAAACTTTTAAAGCTGGAAACACTCATTAAGTGTGTTTAAACATGGACCCACTATGTGACAGTCTGAGCAGGAGTCATTTGTGATATCACAAAATCTTGTTAATCAAGTGTAACTCCAGAAAGCCATTTTAGGAGCTAAACGAGTTAAAATAAAAATGCTTCACCAGGTTCCAGCTTTGGGAGTCTTGGCTGACCAAAAGCAAAAACTCAGCCAGGCTACCAATTTATCACACACGTTATTTTACACTAGCCATGAGTTCAGTGTTAGACCGATATGATCAGTTAACTCCATCACGTGAATACCAATAATTGATGTAGTTTGCAGTGTTCAGTGTTTACAAGCTGTGTAGGCCAACAACCAATCCAATTCCCTTCAAATGGACGCTGTCCCTCTTTTATGTGGGCATGTTATTGGCCAAAGTTTGCTGTCACATTCAACATTTTTATCTGCCCTTGATAAAACATTCTTTTCAAACAAAACAATTTTGCACTGCATGTGTTACAAAAAAAAAATAAAAACATACTAATGACATTTAAAGGTGTACCTTGTTTATTACTTTACATAACTTACTGTAAGACACCATCACTTTTTAGATGACCCAAAATCTGACTGAATAGGTGACCTTTAAAATAATTTTGTAACTTATGAGTAATGCAATATTTCACAAGAAAAACACTCACGGTGAATGTTGATGATTTATTAATATTGCATGATGGTATTTGGCTTTGATGACAATTCTCATGACCTCTGTGTTGCGTTCAGATACGAGTCAGAGCTGGCCATCCGTCAGTCTGTGGAGGCGGACATTGTTGGTCTGAGGAAGCTGATCGACGACACCAACATGACCCGCATGAACCTGGAGAGCGAGATTGAAGGCCTGAAGGAGGAGCTAATCCACCTCAAAAAGAACCACGAAAATGTAACTACACCTTCACCTGCAGGGGGGGGGGGTCACTCACTCCCCTTGTTTACAGTAAAAGTTTATGCTGACAATTCACTGTTGACCTTTTTAGCAGCCACCTGAACAAATTGTGCTCTGAGCATCAAACTAAAGCAGCACTGTAAACACCTGTAGGTTTCAGCAAACAACCACACCTTAAAGATGTATTCAGTAAATATTTGCTTTCACCTTGAATCAACTACAAAAACAGTGTGTACTCTGAAGAAGACACTGCAAAACACACAAAATTAGAGGTGACAGAATGAGGTTTCTGGAGCAATTTGAACTATCCTTATGGGAATGCCGTGGCTAGCCTCATGATAAAATGGATCTCAATTCAAAACTTTGGCACAAGATAAAAACCACAGAATTCAAATGACTACTGTAATCCAAACCAATCAGCCATAAGGAAACCAACTAAAGAGCTGGCGCTGTTAAAAGCTAGCTCTAATTGTGAAAATAGTACAACCTATAGCATTCTTTCTTCTAGGAATATGGATTATGTTAATTACATGAACAAGACAATCTTCATTTGAGGAAAAATTGCTGTTTTGTGCTTCTCATTTTTCCCACTAAAGTGCAATCATGTGCCTATTTGGGACACTTTGTACCCTTTTGGGCCATGAAAACTGACCCCCACTGACCATATCTGTACTGTACTTGAAACAACCTTTTCTAATTTCTGATTTCAGGAGGTGAGGGAGCTGCGTAAACAGATCTCCCAGTCAGGAGTCCACGTCGACGTTGATGCTCCCAAAGGAAATGACCTGGCCCAGCTCATGGCAGAGATAAGGGACAAGTATGAGAAGATGGCAAAGAAAAACCAAGATGAGCTGAAAACATGGCATGAAACCCAGGTAAATGTTGAACTATAGTTGCAATGCTTCAAAATGACTAGAAACCCTCTCATTCTGTTGTCTGTGTTTTCAGATTACAGAGGTGCAGAGTCAGGTGGCACACAACACAGAGGCCCTGAAGGGTGCCCAGACCGAGGTGAACGACCTTCGCAGACAGGTGCAAACTTTGGAAATCGACTTGGAGTCGCAGAGGAACTTGGTGAGAAAAACTGTCAGCAAACACTGGGAAACATTTCCCACAACAAGGCTTTCCTCAGCCTCTCGCAAAGCCTAACTCAGCACTCTCACTTCAGCTCACTCTCGCTGACTTTGTTGACATAAGCCTTAACACTCAGCTGACCTGTTGCCATGGAGTTGTCAGCACAGAGTTGACTCCTTAGCAGATTTTTAACCAGTTCATTTGTGAGCATTGCAATTTATCGTTGGCCAAAGAAGCAACAGTGATAAACGCACAATAAAATAAACCACTGACAACAAACCTAACTTGAGCTAATTTGTGAGCTAAAAAACAAAACGGGTTACAAATACAGTTTACTGTGAATAGATCTTTTTAACCTCCTCATTTGTCCCACAGAAAGGCTCACTGGAAGGCACGCTGAGGGACACCGAAATGCGCTACAACATGGAGATCGAGGCTCTGAACAGCATTCTCCTGGGCCTGGAGGCGGAGCTCACACAGCTGCGCAACAACATCCAAGTGCAGACACAAGACTACGAGGTCCTGCTCAACACCAAGATGAAGCTGGAAGCCGAGATTGCAACATACAGGCGGCTGCTGGACGGAGAGGACTTCAGGTGAGGGTTCAGATCACATTTGGTTTAAGTGGTGTTGCAAAAGATCCATTCACTCTTAAAGTGTGACAAAGATTAAACCTGAGAATACTTGTGTAGAAATGTAACCTAACTCACCTAACTCATGCTGTGGAAAGACAAATTGCTACTGCATGTTTACACCATAGTTGGAGTTTTAATGGCATAAGTAAGTGTATAAAACAAGGATGCCAAGTAGTATAACAAGAACCAAATATAAAATGTAGTAAGCTGTAATCTGTCCATGTTTTCACCATTCAAAATGCTACCTCTAGCTATCTTTCTTTCCAGGTCGCCCTGGTCTGGACCTCAGAAATAAATAAATAAATAAATAAATACATAAATATGCATACAAATGTATTGTGATAAAGAAAAAATATGGTTATTTGTCTCTGTAATTATTCTTATTAGATATAATTAGAGTGGTATTAATGGTGAGATATTGGTAGTGTGCAAAAAACACCACATACTCATTGTCCTCTGTATTTGGAGTCAGTGAAATCATCATTTAGGTTAGCACTGGTAACTGCATATTGCACAAGCTCTGAAAACCTGAGTCTTTGGTTAGGTAGGGTGCCCTGTTGGACCAGTAGCTCTCACCAAGCATTTGAAAAGTTGCTAATTAGAATTCTGAGATTACAGACTAAACATGATCTAGATTCCTTTCAGTTTGCCAACAACAAACATACTGAGGATGAAATACTATATCTCTCACCTGTATTAACCAGGTTAAGTGCATTCAATGCCATCAGACCTCCTATTCTTAGAAAAATACTTAAGAGTCCGGGGTTGGAGTCATCCTTTTAGACCACAGTATGTCAGGCTGGGAAACCATCATTAGTAGAACAGGGGTTCCTCAAGGTACGGTTCTTGCTCCATTCCTCTTCACATTATACACACAGCTTTTAATTATAACTCTGCCACATTCAGAAATACTGTGATGACACAGCAATATTGGTTTGTATCAAAGATGGACATGAAGATGAATACAGGAGCATCATAGAGAACTTATAGATGGAGCCAAGAAAACTCCTTCTGAACACCTCCAAAACTAACGAGATGGTCACTGACATACACTTCCTAAATAGTTTTCAATGCTTCAGTCTTTAGGGGGTCAGTCTCAGAAAAATAATTATTACTTATGCTATACTATATAAGTATTAGTTTGAAGCAACAGACACACAACAGGACGGATGCCATACTGAACAACATGGACCACCCTCCTTCAGCTTTTGAACAACAGAGACCATCTAGCGGGCATCTGAGATCAGGATGGAACGCTGCAGGAACTCCTTCTTCCCAAAAGACTCCATAAGAATGTTCAATCAATCAGTCTATGTCAGATGAAGTCTGAATCAATTAATTTAGTTATCACCTACAGACCTAACAATGGAATTTCCTCTTGGGGAATAATAAAGTTGAATTGTTTGAATTGTTTACATGGGCCTATTTATTGTAGGTCTGTAGATGGATTTTTTATATGGCACTGGAATGAAAGGGGTCATTTTGGGGTCACTTATTTATCATACTCATATCATCGGCATGGTCAGTCACACCATTTCACTGCACAAAACCTCATAGCTTTCCTTCAGAGCATTTTGCTCTCAGTAGAAATCCTGACCATTTGTGCCTTCTTTACGCAGTTCTGTGTTCACCCCTCACTGGATGTATGCCTATCCAATAGCGTCCAGAGGCAGTTTTTTCACATCAAAGGACTCATTCTTTGCATAGCATAGAAATGAATTAGGATAGCTGATAATTTTACCAGTTCCCATCCCATGGTTGACATTGAGTCCAGTTAAATAGCTCAATCGAACTGTAATTATTGCATGATGTAACCAAGGCTATTACATTATCATGGCTAATGTTTTTCTAATATTGTGGTGTCTCTTCCTGTTTAGCCTTCAGGACGCCCTGCAGGAGAAGACAGTGAAAACCAAAGTGATGACAGTCACACAGACCCTTGTGGACGGCAAAGTGGTCTCCTCCAACACAGAGACCAAAAACCTTTAAAAACACCGGACCCCTGACACTCCCCTTAAACGCAACACTAACTACGATTGGCTAAATGTTTGTTTGTTTGTTTCCTTGATGGCCACTTTTTTAGTTTTAGCAACACTAACAACAACATAGATAACATACAAATGGACTGGACTAATCATCTTTTATTTATTCCATCTTCATCATGTCCATGTGTTTTAATGTGTTGTCCTGCATACGTTTACATTAATTGGCAAACTTATCTAAAACAAATTCATTGAATTAATTGGCCATTTCAAATGAAGTTGTAAACAAATGGCTAAAGTATTTTCCTTTGTTTTTGGATCTGTTTAGTTGAATCTGTCTGTTACATTGTCATTAAAGTCCATTGTCTTTATTACGCTGTGTTCAATTGTCTTATTTGAATTGAGTTATCATATCATAGAACAATAACTAAGTGTGCTTAGTTAGTAAATTAGGGCTGCACAATAGATCACAAAATCTTTATTACAGTAATATCATTATTCCAATATCTGTATGGCAATGAATGTATCACAAGTTATGGTGTTCTTTATGATGGAGATTGAAATCATTGTCCAAACAAAGCCTTCAATCATATTGTGGTTAGATTACAAATACTCCTAGCTTAGACCTGGTTCATTCTCAGAGTTAGTCCTAGTTTAGTCTTGATTTAGTCCTTGTTCACTCTGTAAAATTGTTTTAGCAATTGCTTTGACAAGTGAAAGTTAGTACAGGGCTTTACAATTCTTTAAATTTTCCAAATCAAATGTAACCTCAAAACCATATCAAAGACAATTCAAATATCGCAAATTATGTTTTTCTGATATGGTGCAGCCCTACCTAGACAAATGTCAAAATATGTATATATTTTTCAATCTTGAGATATTATTACAGTATTACATTGTATCTATGCTCTGCACATTTACTGTCCAAGTGTTGTCAGGCCTAAAGACTAGTTATCGGAGTCTTCTGAGACATTCAGCAACCATTTAAAGGGGCATTACGGAAGAGCCAGTGTTTTTGTACTAGTGTGCCACCTCTGGCGTTAGTGGCACTGCATCCAGTGTTGTGCGTGATCATTGTGCACGCTTACAAGCACAAACGAACACAACGAACGAACAACCCAAAGAAGAAGCTGCCATTTTCAAGTGCATTGGAGGCCCATCTTTTCCCTGGAGGATTCATTTTCATTAGTTTTTTTATGGCGGCAAATTATGCAGTAAGAACCAGAAAAATGCGCATTCATGAGCATTACTTCACGTCTGCTGAAACAGTGTGGGAAATTTGATCCTGCAACGTTCTCATTAATTTGACTGTACAAGCTTACAGAAGTTGCAACTGTGGCAAATTGTGCACATCAAGCTGTTGCTGATGCATGTATAGGTTAGAAAAAATGTTATTTGAACCATTAAAACTTCCATACCTTTAATAATTTAAGTTGTAATATGCTTTCGTTCAATTCCAATGTGTGATAAGATCTTAACTTTATAACTTCTTAAAAATACTTGAGAGCTACCACACATTTGGGCTCTGTGCCTTTGACTTTCTTTTGAAATAACAAATAGTAAAGATATACTTATTAACCACTTTATCACAATACAATGACCGCACACCCTTCTTGTTCATAGAGGACAAAGTCTAGGTAGTCATGCCAAAGATAAATATCCATTATGAACCTGTAAGGTGTGGCAGGAGTAGTATATAAGACCCCAGTGCTCTGCTCAGTCCTTCACTGTTGCTCATCAAGCCCTCTGCACCACGACAAACTACTTGCTTCTCAGCACCCTTCCACAATGGAACCCCGCATGAAACGCCAAGTCTCTGGCCAGTACTCCTACTCCGGGCCGGTGGGGCACTACGCCCACAGTGTGAGCGGAGGTGCAGGGGGCTATGGCACCAAGATCTCCACTGCCACCTATGGCACCTGCTTTGGCAGTGGTCTGTCCAGTAACTACGACTTTCAGTCCGTAGGTTCTAGCCCTATGAACCTGGCCATCGGAAGCGAGAAGGTCGCTATGCAGCACCTGAATGACAGGCTGGCCAGCTATTTGGAGACGGTGAGGAACCTGGAGAAGGACAACAGACAACTTGAGATCAACATCAGGGAGGTCATCGAGAAGAGGGGCCCGCTGGAGGGGAGAGACTACGCCAAGTATCACGCCATCATCGCAGACCTCAGGGACAAGGTCAGTCCACTAATGTATAGCAATGCTACTTCACTTAAATTTTAACTTTCCTTTTACTTATAATACTCTTCTTTGTTAATGTTATAAAGCAAAGATATTCCTACAAGTTTATCTTTTACCTCAATCCCATAGTGTCAGGAACAGAGTAGTGTTACATTTATTGAAAAATTATAACATTTATACAACATTTATTGCTTGCAGTCTTATCTTTCTGAAATGGACTATGATAGATGGTATTAAACAAGACATCCTGCCTTATATTTTATGATAGATAGTGTTAGAGCACTGGAAACATAATAAATGTATCAAGATTAAATGGCCCTTTTATGTTTATCAAGAAAAGTAGTTTTTGCAGTTTGTGTTTTACATACCTAACAAACATCAAAATTGTTTCTGTAGAGCCAAAGTTTTCTTAGGTAGTTGCACTATTGTTTAAAAGCTAATAAGTTGTAGCTTCTGATTGGATAAAATAGGATCTGATTCAGATTAGACAAAGCCTAAGAGCAGAAAAAGCATTCAGGAACATTGTCATCGGCAGTTAATGCACAAATTAACCAACAAAACTTTTCTGAAATGTAAGATAACTGAGCCATGAAAATGATAGAAAGTCTGTCAGACAAGTTTCAAAAAATGAAAAATAATGTTTCAACTGCTCATTGTCAGAGTTATTGCTAGCTTCAACAAATGTGTTACTTAAGCCCCTTTTTCCACACACGTAATCAAGTTTATCTCACCCGGACTCTGCCCTGACTTTTTTCATATATATCATAAACAGCCCAGGAGGCTTTACTGAGAAGGGGGCTAAGGGAGGAGCAGGGGAAGACTCTTAATTAGCCTGACCAAGCTTGGTGACGGTAATTATTTTGCTAATATTGAAAGTACAGTTATTCGAACATGTGCAACTAAACCAAATAGTAGAAAGTACAACAGCTATAGAGATTACAAGGCTTCTGCTCCAGATGCACGGCATTTTCGTCATCAGCTCACTGTGGAGCATACAATAAAAATGTTCTCACAATATAGGGCCCCAGACTTGTCACACACATTCAAGTCCCGTGGGTACAGTGTTACCAGATACTCATAACCAAATAACTGTACAGTTAGCCCGAAATTATTGTATTTCAGCACAAATTATCATACAAAAAAATCAGTTTTACAAACTAAAAATTGTACATTCTTGCAGATCTTTGACATGATCAAGGGCAATGCACACCTAGCCATCTCTGTGGACAATGCACGTTTGGCAACAGATGACTTCAAAGTCAAGTGAGTTTGACTTTCCAGAACATGTGCATACTATAAATAATCCACTTGGTATGACTTTAACATGAATGCTTTTGCTGGCTGATTGTAGAATGGAGTACGAAATGTCCATGCGTCAAACTGTAGAGGCTGACGTGGGAAGACTCAGGAAGCTCTTGGACGACACCAACGTAATGCGCCTGCATCTGGAAAGCGACATCGAGTCTCTGAGGGAGGAGCTGATCAGTCTGAAAAAGAACCATGAGACAGTAAGCAACTTTTTTCTTTCAATTTAGCTCAGAACAGTTAGCATTGTGATGACCGCAGTACATTTTCAATAGACAAAACGTTAGCCTTAGCCTTTCATAAATTACAAATTCTCATTGGCAAAGCAATTATGTGTGTGCTGTCAGTAAGTAGATAAAGACCAACAGCTGTTTTTGATAATGTGAAGATCCTATAAATATGCAAAGCAACTTGAGATTAAGGATATTTTACTGCAATCATTCCATTTCCGTGGGTACTTTTTTAGTGAATAGAGAGTCCCTTGGAGAAAGATGAACATTAAATATCCTCTCAGTTGCAATTTGTTTGTTCCTAAAGCGTTTAAAACAGGATGACCTTACTTACCCCATTCAGGAAATCACTCCCCTACTATTTCCTCTCTGAACAGGATGTTGCAGAGCTGCGGACCCAGATCATGCAAGGAAGCGTAAACGTGGATGTGGACAGTCCTAAAGGACAGGACCTAGCCAAGATCTTGGAGGAACTGAGGGCCAACTATGAAAGGATAGTCCTGAAGAACCAGAAGGACCTCCAAACATGGAATGAAACTCAAGTACGACCTGAATAATCACCCAAAGATAATCCAATGCTTTAAAGGTCCACAGTTTTAATTATGTACATGTTTGTGATTCTAGATTACCGAAGTCCAGGTTCAAGTGACAGAGAGCTCAGCTGCTCTAAACACGCAGACAAGTCTGTTGAGTGAAACCAAGAGGAGATATCAGGCCTTGGAAATAGAACTGCAGGCTGCTCTCAGTCAGGTAAGAAGTTACAATACAATGGAATTTTTTATTGTATTAATAAAGTGGTTAAGTGTCTTGCCCAAGGACACAACAACAGTATGAACTATGGGGGAGAGCAGGATGTTATGATGTTTTGGGATATTTCGAGCAGGGATCGAATCGCCCACCCTCTGGTTGAAAGACAGCCAATCTTCCACTGAAACTAACTCATCTGTTAAGACCAGTTAGAACCAGTCAGTCACTGCTGGCTGGACACTTAGTGGAAAAATACTGATACTGTGGCAGGAAGTGCCCCCTCCTGCGTGAGGTGTAGCCAAAGGTTATGACTTTTAGGGTATCGAGTTGACCATCGACACAACTTGTGTACCAACACTGTACTTATACCTTTTTTCTGAGTGGAATTAAACAGACAAACTTTGCATTGGTTTTATAGTTTTTATTCTCTTAGTCATAGTTCCAACACTCGTACCAAAAGAGCCGGCAGAAAGTGTTCTCAGAGTAACAATAGTTACTCATTGTGACACATTGTTCTTAAGGAGGTAGCTCCAAAGTATAAAGATTAGTGTCAAATAGTGTTACCATTGTTTTTTGTAATAAATGTGAAGCCATATTTTCTGTATGGTGTCAGGAAGTATTATTATTAAAACATTCTTGTGTTGTTGCAGAAAGGGTCACTAGAGGCAACACTGCGTGACACTGAAATGCGCAACAACATGGAGCTGGAGAAGTACAACATAATCCTCCTGAGGCTGCAGGAGGAGCTCACTCAGATCCGCACCGACATCCAGCAGAGTTCCAGAGAGTACGAGCACCTGCTTAACATCAAGGTGAAGCTGGAAGCCGAGATCGCAGAGTACAGACGGCTGCTGGAGGGAGGAGACCTGAAGTGAGTATCAATCCTCTAAGGTCGTGGCTTTTGTCTGCTCTCTGCACTGGAAGAACACACGTTAAGCCTTGTCTGCAGTTTGTGCAAATTAGCTTTAATTCAAATTAGCTCATGCAAACGTGATATGAAAAAACAACCCACTGGAACCACAAGCTCACTTCATAAGAGACTATATTCTGTTTAAAAAAATATTCTACTGTTGTTCATTTGGTAGTGTGTTTAACACATAAACATAGCAATCTTCAAATCCAACGTCTATTTGCTCCATTTCCTTTTCTATCTCTCTGTTGTGTTCCTATGATCACTGTGACTATCATTCAAGACAAATATATAATCAAAAATATTTTATTGATCAACACAAGTTGGTAATGTCTTTTCTAATCTCAGTGACCCTCTTGTTTTCAGACTGGAGGATGCGATGGAATCGAAGAAGGTGCATACCAAAGTGGTGACAGTTACTCAGACCCTGGTGGACGGCAAAGTGGTGTCAGAAAGCCAAGACGTCAAATCCAGTGAAAAGATAGTTAACTAAAATGTCCAAATGAGCATAACTGTCATATGTACAATGAAAGCTGAAACATGACACTGTGTGCTGTTTGTGATTTATTGTGTTTGAATTCTGATTGTGGGTTACATCTGACTCAGGCAACACACAAAAACACTGTCTGGCTTGGTGCCATGGTGTTCCCACACACCCCTTCAACAGTCAGCTCAGGAAATTCCTCCGGCTTCTGAGAAATGCACATTGTGACCTGCAGTTCATTAGCCTTTTCAATCACAGACTCAATCCTCAGTTCCCATGCTTTGCCCACTAAAGGCACAGGCCACTTCAATCCGGCTTTAGTTTCTTACTCCCTAGATCTAATTCCATAAACAGATTTAATTCTTATATTTATTTTTTTAAGATTTAAGATTGGGTCTCCCACGTGATTGGTACACGCTCTACCAGCTGACCTATCAGGGCGCACCAAAACAGATCAATTCAAATGTTTGCATAGAAATGACTTATGGAAACTGTAACATTTGCTTAAACCTACCAACTTGTGCACACACACACACATACATTTTCAATGGCTTAATCATATAAAAACAGCATTATTTGCTTTTGTCTATGTTGAAAATATGACAAGCACAATTATATACCAGTATGTCCCTGCAGGCTAACATAGCAGTGTTCAGTGTACTAAAAAGAGTTAATGCCAGCAACTAGTTTGCCGACCACTGCGTTAAATGAACATCAAACCTTGGCAGCTGCTTCTGTTTTCCAAGAGCAATATCTTTCAACACATATGAGAAATGTGTATAGTGACAATATTTTTAGGAAAACATTCCACGTTACATGCTGAGATGTGCTGTTCCGTAGTATAATATAAACTTCCTGCCATATATGTACTAGTTTGAAATTAAACTAGTACATATATGGATGGGATACAATGTGGAGTGAATGAATAATTGATATGTAAAGTGTAAAAGCGCTGTATAAAATTTATGTAATAATAAATAATAATAATTTTAGGACTAAACTCTTTTCCTAATATATTAAAAATATGGAAACAAGGCTACTTTCAGTCCATCATGAGTGGCATTTAACTCAAGCAGATCTTTCATGGTTTTGGTCACACCAAGCGTTGTGTAATGTTAAAAAAAGCCATTCATAAGTTGACCGTAAGCTTAGTCTGGTAATCAGCTAGGAATTTTTACTGCAGTTTGGAAAGATCGAACATTGTTAACATTTATAATTAATGTGCATTTTATCACAAGGCGCCAAAATGAATCATTCTGAGCAATTGTGAAAAGGATTCCTCTATCTGGTAATCTTTTCCTAATAACTGTCATTTTGCAGTCATTACTTTACAGTCATTGTCATAAATAACGAGATAAGATTAGAGCGTCATCCATTCTTGGCATTAAAATCAATAGGAAACTATCATAGTAAATTACTTGACTTGACTGTCCCCAATAGTTTCACAAGCCATATCTGAAAAAGGTCAATTCCAGCAGCAGACAAAAAGGTGAGGTTCAAAAATGCAACGTCCTCAGCTCTTTTTATTGTTCCATTGGCGCCAGCTGCTTCCTATTAACTTTAAAAGTGGACATTTCCTGTGTAGAATTTTTCACTTCCAGTTAAAGTTAGAAAATGTCAATAAGCTAGTGCTTGGACTGGCCAACAAAGCAAAAAAAACAACAACAAAAACAAGCTAAAGGTACAACCAAACAGAAGGAAATATGAATCTTGGTTGTAGAATGTGCAAATGCTAATAGTACTTTATGGAGATTACTGTTGACATTTGACAGTATTTTACCACAACTATAGACTTTTTAACAGTTGAGTACAGCTCCAAAACTAAAACAGTCACAACAGCAGCTCTATTACGTAGGTATCAAACACAAAGTCTAATACACCACTGGAGAGTCTTTCCCTCTCTGTTAGATGTGGCCTTTGTGTTGTTTTAGGTCAGGGCCTTGTTGAAAAGAAGCAGCACAGAGAAGCCCGAGAGATTAGCTAGATGAGGGATAGATAAAAATATGAAAGACATTGGTGATATCTTTGCTGCATACCTGCAATTCCTCAGTCACTGGGCCCCATGCACAGACAGTCGAGGTGGAGTCACTTTTCTGAGTCACGGTACAGACCAAAATGGGTCAAAAGCATCCGGAAAAATACACACTGTTAAAAATTACAGTTGAAAGTAATGCCAATGAGGTTGATATATTGAAGATTTGTTGTGATAAACAACACAAGTCATTGAAAATGGAAAAAAGGTGCATAAATGACAATTAACCCCAAATAAAGCCCCATATCCCATAAATTACACCATCTTTTGGATTTGTGAAAGAATGTCCAACATTTTTATTTCATGACATTAGGAAGTCATTGGAAGCCAGGTTTCTTACCTTCACTTCCATGCAAACTTCCTTCTCACTTGACAATCATTTGATTCGTTACTGTACAGAGTATAGACGTGTTTTTATAAAAGATAAAGAAAATGTTAAGCAAAATACATAAAAAAATGCAAAGGAAAGGTGTGTTTCCATTGTCTAATGCAGATGAGCAATGAGATAGTTTAGAAGAAGTTTTGTGTTGAACTCACAGTGTTCCTGCGCTTTCCAGTGTTTAATGTCATCCGTAGAAGTAGAAGTAGTATATGCACAGATTTTTTACATTTGTGCCTAAAATAAAACTGAATTTTATTGTTGTTTTTCCTGACTATTACTAATGTTGTAAATCTGATTCTGGTTTCTGAAAATAAAAAACTGCTTACGTGGTAAGCATACCTCTGAGTTTATTAGAGAAAGAACAATTTAGTGACAGTATTTGCTTCCATAAATAATTCCTAAGGCAAATGAAATATGGCAAATTTCTGGTCATTCTTATAATAAATTTTCACACACTAACTGACTGCTGCTGGACTTTAGATTCAATACAGTTTACTTCTTTGCAACAACAAAATCCTGGAGTTCTGCCCAAAACAGAAATTACTTCCTGGCACTAAATCCTTTACTCTTATCCTATAATCTATTTTGGTGATAACATGATTTTTTTTTTCATTGCCACCCTTTGTTCTGCTTTGTCCTTGTGTGTCCACAGCCGACCACACATGTCGGTCATGTTACAAAAATGAAAGTTTTTATCGTGATACTTCACACATTGAGTGTTGCAAGCAGATTGCATCATGCAATGTGTGGAAATTAAAAAAACTGTCTCTTTTTGTTTTTGGCAGGATTACAGAAATGATGATAAATTTTAACAAAACAAGAAAAAAGTCATTTCAGGCTTTGATAACAGGGAAATGTCTCTAATCTGAGCATGAGAGGGCAGAGGTCACTTATTTCTAAAGAGTTCACAGAGGTACAGATAAGCTTGAGTCATCTATCACTCCCCCTTCGGCTGATACAGGGTCTACACATCTGTTGGGTGTGTCGTGTCCATCCACCAGTACTCCCCACCGACTGGGCCTCCTCCCAGTGGGACGAGGAGAGGGGGAGGTCACTGGAGTGAGGAGAAGAAGGGTGTGGTGTAGAAATTTCAGTAAAACATGTGAAGCAAGACAAGAGGCAGTTAACGAAACAATGTCCAAGTGTAGTCCAAGCAGGTTTATTATACTCCCAGGTTATACTTTGTTCATTCATGTTCTAAGCACTAATCCTTTACGCGGCTTGGAGGACTGGATCTTACTGCTTTGGGCCTGTGGCGGGGTACACACTGGACTTCCGTCTGTCATTAGCACTGGGATCAATTCCACAACATTCTACCTGCGAGGCAGGAGTGCAAACCTGTCCCGGAAATGACAAGTAAAGTTTCAACTTGATTTGAAACACCTCAGAATATTACCTTGTGACATAGCACTGTAAAAATGCATCTAAAGCTATATTTCTAGAATAGAACCTCTTAGAATTTGAACTACCTGAAAATGTCACATTTTTTAATGTAATCCAAGGTCTATGACATATGACACACTCACTATGACTTGCACAGTTCATTGCACATGTGGGATTTTTGTTTTGGTGTTATGTTTTAAAGAATAGTGTGACAACTTTTTGTATTCCCTATACTGTTCTAAAATAAAGTTGTACCAATTGTTGACATATTTTTCTTCCAAACATGTAACTTGGTTACCTTCTACTTTTTCCTGGAGTCAGTCCACAGGCTGACTGATCAGCCCCATATCTGATAACCCTGGGCGCCAAGCCATACTCGTCGCACAGATGCCCTCCTCAGGACAGATGCCTGACACCGGTGGGTGGCAAAGCTCAGGCAGAATCCAATTGAGTCTTCTTGGTGAGTGGAAGCTCTTTTAAGTCTATTTCAGTGGAGCTGAGAGAGAAGAAAGGAGAACGTTGGGCTAGAAGGGTTTATATAGCCCCTTGGGTTGTGCCAGGGCGAGGGCATGACTGGCACAGTGAGTGCTTTGATGTCTCAGAGGGCTGGCATGCGCCAGAGAGAAAACCAGTAGCGAAGCCCGTAGGTGGGCGGAGCACACACAAAGTAGAACATAAAATGTATTAATTTAAACTCTTACTGTTACACATAAATTTGCTTAAAATACCTAGAATACAGATATGATAAAACATTAACAGGAAACTGTCCCCCAACAACTCAAGGGCTCACTGTATTGTTGCATCTCTCACCTTTATAAAACTTTCACTTTTTTTTTTTTAAAATAATATAAAATATTTCAAACCCATCTACGGTCACACCATCAGCTTTTATGGGTAGAAAAAAGTGGGCTAGAAAGTATGCTCGAAGTTTCAGGCTCGTAATTCCATAAACTCATTTGGGCGGCCCACAGGAAGCAATGCTAATCACCCCTCACCATTGAAGTATAAACAGCAGCAAGTCTCTGACTAGTGAATAAACAAGGCTTGCTGAGGTCACTCTCAGGAGAACACAACTTCAATGTGTTTGGTCACAGTTTATTCAGTCAATCAGCAGTTACAGTACATCCAGACACTATCTGAGCTGCCACAGTGTAAATATGCTCAGGGTTGCACATAATGGAGACTGTCAGGAGATAGATAAAGTAAAAGAGAGTGTGAGAAAAGTGGGAAAAGCAGCCAGAGAAGTGAAAGATTAGGTGGTGGTTCAGAGGACAGATTAAGTAAGACCAGGACTGCGCCCAATGCCAATCCCCCAAGCCACTGTTTCTGCTCCTGAATTCATTTTTCCATTCCTGTTGCGGGGGCAACAACCTAAGCGCTGGATTGGAGGAACTTGTTGAGTGACTCATTTGTCTGGTTTCTATGGGAACCAACCAAAAGAACTCTGTGACCAGAAAGTTAAAACTGCACCCAAAAGAGTGGGATGATTACCGCCAACCACTGCTAAAAATACAATGGAGCTACTCTGGATCCAGTCTGTTCCTGTGGGATGGCTGCTTAAAGTTGAGAGCAACACATTTAATTAAACTCACTTGTACTTGTCTGTCTAAAGTATACTGAACAAAAATTTTAATGCAAAACTTTGCCCACATTTTTCTTGAGATAAACTCAAAGATCTAAGACTTCTTCTAGGTACACAAAAGGCCTATGTCTCTCAATTGTTGTTCACAAATCTGTATCAGTGAGCACTTTGCCGAGATAATCCATCCAGCTCACAGGAGTGGCATATCAAGATGCTGATTAGAGAGCATGGTTATTGCACAGGTGTGCCTTAGGCTGGCCACAATTAAAGGCCACTCTAAAATGTGTTTTGGAAACAGGGGAACGACACCAAGCTGGAAGTGAACCCAGGTTGTCCGAATATGCAGCACACGCTCCACTTGGTGAGCCACTGAGGCGACTTGTAACTACAACTTCAGAGCTGCATGATATATAAAAATTTCCATACGCAATATGCAATACATATACATAATTGTCTTCCATGGGACAATATTAAAATAACCATCCAGAAAGGGCCTTAAATCAAAAGGACCAGATAAAACATTGATAAAGTCTGTTTTTTTCAATTCTGGTTTAGACTTGGTTTGGTCCTAATTTAGCTGTGATTAATTTAATCCTTGGTGTCCTTTAATTTTGATTTAACCCTGTAGATTTGACCTGTGGGTTTTTTTCTAGAGCAACGTGTTGTCTCAATAAATATACATTCAATTGTTCTAATTTAAAAGGAGCATTCATGGATTGCAAAATTACAATTTACTGCAAAATATTCAATAATTATGTCCAGCTACTGACATGGACCCTTTCATTCACATTATATTTTGTCCATGTTTTTAAAATCTGGCAGCACTACCTCCATTGTCAACAAGATAATATATTACAGCTTTGTGTTTCACTGTAACGCCTACAAACCTGAACATATATGAAAAGGGTTAAAATAACAGAAAGCTAATTCCATCACAGGAAGGGTATGTCTGCATTAACCAACGGTAGACATGAGCTTCTGTCATAACATGCAGGCCAGGAAGTAGAACACACCTGCAGGTTTCACTTTTTATTTTTGAGTCCTGTGTAACTTTATCTTGATTTATCTTGGTTATTTTTACCCCCTAGGAAAACTCAGTGAGAGAGACCACTGAGTGAGAATGAGCAGCAGGGTGTGACTCCAACGGGAAGCAGATAAGAGAGCGAGGGTTTGGATCCAAAATGAATCATCGCTTCATATTTAGTGGTTTCCCACATAATTACTGAATACAACATTTGTTTTGGGTTTTATTGCTGCTGCCCAATAGGGTCACATTGGGACAAAGTATAAAGGACAAGTCTTGTGTGCTGAAAGAAAGAGAATAAATGGATTTTTGTTAGGGTAGATATTATAGAAGAAAAAAAAATTGTAGCAACTCGGCAGAAACTTCACAGACACAAGGAAAACATGCAAATTTCACAGAGAAAGGCCCTTCCCTGGATGGGAATTTAATCCTGGACCTTCTTGCTGTGAGGCAGGAGTGCTAACCCCTCAAGCAGTCAATCCACTTTCTCCAAATTAGAGTAACATACTTAGATAACCTTATTTATTGTCGGATACGCCAGACACAGCGCTCCTGAGTTGGACAGTGACACAGAGTAACAGATGAGGAAAAACATTTACAGCAGTGTTTACAGACACACTTAGTTACTCTGCCCTCTTCATGTTGTTCTTCATGTTGTTGGTATTTTTATTTTAAAAAACTACTCTCTATAGTTCATGTTCCTTTGGACAGCACAGTTACTGAGTAAAGAATGCATTGTTCTTACTTTGTTGCGTGTTTTTAACTGGTAAAGTTGGTCTTTTACCGTTGATGTATGTATTAATGACTCAATGATTACGGCTGGGTTAACATTAAATGCTACAAACAAGTCTGTTTTTTTAATGTTACCTTCTAACTTCTTTCTAAACAAAGGCTTAACGCTGTTAAATACCCAGACCACATGAATGCAGCATTAGCCCGAGTGGACACAGTAGCCTTCTTTGGTTCTCTCTTGTGCTGTAAACTCAAGACCAAGGGACAAGTCTCGCTGAGAGGGTTTAATCGAGCTATGAGCATAGACTGAGTAAGATTTGTCTGTAAATATACACAATGTAAGGACTCACAAAATCAGATCTCATCTTCACAGGGCCCAGACTTTTACAAATGCATGCACTTGGAAAAGCCATTTGTTATTATCTTTGTCAGCTTGGTTTCGAGATGGTAGCTTGAAATCGACAAAGGTTATGTCCCAATCTGCGCACTAGACCAGAGGCGGCCCTCCATGAAGTCCAGTCAAATAAACTGCCAGGAAACTGTTGCAGCTTTTAAAGATTACAATAGCAGCTTCCACTTTTCCACCAAGCGAATTACGTTAGCTAGCCCGGGTAGATTGAGTCAATACATGAGTCAATGCACAAGCGTGGCTCCTGCTCAGAGGTCAGCAGACCATGTGCAGACTCTGAAAAATATTTTATTTTGGCAATTAACCATTCAGGAGTTAATGTAATTTTGGTTTCATGCAAATTAACAATAGCAAGTTTTTCAAGACTGAAAGACAAAAAAAACAGAACATAGAGCTAATTGATAAAGACCTGGTCAGTGAGCTAAACAAAAAGCATTTTTTTAAGTTAAGTTTGGATAAAGGAGCCAAAAGATCAAAACCTACAGTTACTCTGGAGCACTTCAGAGCGTTGTGTCCGACCGTAATGAGTAAGCCATAAACATGCAGCAATGGTCCAACACTGAACCGCATTATCCAGGTTTGTTTTCTCTAGTTCACAAGACCTCACAACAAACAAACCTTCAGTCTAATCACCACATTCATTTTGTCTGTTTTTTCTTTGTTGAAATCCTGTGAAAGCTTGCGTTAGCATCCTCATAAATGCTAAAAAGTGTACCCTAGCAAACAAGCTAGTAAAGTAAGACAAAATGTTTCTGGACAAAAGGAAACACATTTGGCTTAAAGGTTATTGGTTCTTTGAGCCAAGACCAAATTGTCTGGAATTTTGTTTTTCTTTGGGTGGCTTACAAAATTTAGTGTGTGAACACTACAGTATTTGGAGCAGCTGACTACAAAATAAGGCAGTGGCGCACAGTGGGCCTCATTGTGAGCTTCACTAAAGAGGTTGGTTGAAAGAGTTTAAGCATAAATTTGCCTTAGACACACATCATTAAATGCAGACTCTTTGTGAAAGTCCTCGGGTTTAAAACAACCAGACAGTCTTCCGTAAGGTAATTTCTCTGAACTGTTTGTATCTTTGCTCTAGGCAGAGACAAAAACGCAGGACCCTCACCTGACATCTTTCTGTACACATTAAGTTGTGAGAGGGTGTCGGGTGTCTTCTGAGGGAAACACATTAAACTATCTTAGGGGGTCGGAGGCCAGTTTCATTCAGGGATCTGTGTTTATCGCGTTGTCATGGTAATGTTGACAGGAAAGCACTGTCCAACTGTCCCATTGCTTAACACAGATATGGGTCCAGGTTTGTTTGGTTATTGCAGACTTGGGACATGTGCAGGACACCGACTGTGAAAGTGCATTAATTATAGGTCATTAGTTATTAGTTTTATGTGGGGTGGAAAAATACATTTTTCAGCATCACAGGTTAAATTTTCTTAGCTTTGGAAACCCTAATTCAAGAATTAATTATGAATTTCAGGTATTTGTAATGTTTTAAGATTCATTCATTCATTCATCTTCTACTGCTTTGTCCCGTTAGGGGTCACGGGTAACTGGAGCCTATCCCAGCAGCTTTGGGCCTGAGGCGGGGTACACCCTGGACAGTGGCCAGTTAGTTGCAGGGCTAACATTTAGAGACAGACAGTGACATACAACCATTCACTCTCACAATCATTCACTAGGGACACTTTAGAGTTGCCAATTAACCTGTACATGCATGTCTTTGGACAGTGGGAGGAGCCGGAGTACCCGGTGAGAACCCACAATAACACATCTGTGAGGCAGGAGTGCTAACCACTCTGCCACGTGCAATAAGATATATTACGGATATGTAAACTACATGCAATAATGGTGCCAACAGTTTGTGACTGGCAAAAATATGGGGGAATGAATGGGAAAGAGGTAATGTTTGAACATCTTGTAACAAAAATTGCATAACAGTCAAAATTCTAGCATCAAACCATAAACTAACTTGATACCAGTAATGGGTATTGGTACTGATACAATGGCACATACACTTACTCGTATTAGAGTGCAACCGATACCACCTATATTGTCCCATAATAACTCAGCAGTGTCCATTATGTTCCCAGCACCATGAGGCAGTGTGGAAAGTGAAAGGCTTTTTAGCTTTGTGTCACACATTATTGATAAAAAACGAAACAGCTGATACTACAGAGAAGCTGCTGTGGCAGGTAACACTTTCAATTGCCACTTTGGCCGGTTGGATTTACAAATGAGGGACTATTAATTGGGGGGTTTCCACTTCGTTTGGTGAGACCAGCCCCGCCCACGAGCAGCAACAGCCGTAGCTCTTTCGCAAGGCACCAAAAGCATCTGGCGGCAGAACTGCACTTGCACTCTCTGACACCTTTGCTTCCTTTGCAGGTGACGCCTGAAAGTGGGTTAGGTTTAGGGGGTAAGGTTAGTATAAAGTGCAAGTCTGAGAGTTCAAATGCAGTTCTGAAGATTGGCGGATGACTGTATTTACTTGCAGCTCTTATTTTAGTGATGAATGTCATGAGTTCTGAAAATGCCATGGCATCAGCAGAATTTCTTTATGTTCTTGATGGCTTTCTCCCTTCCTCTGGGCTGTGAGATGTGCTTATTCACTGTTGTATGGGGGAACTAGGCAGCCTGGGTGACACTTCAGCTGAAACAGCAGTCTCATATCACTAAGATTAATTTAGCCAACGTTTTATTGTGCTGGCCTCCCTCAGGTCACCACCCTCTTCTTCATACAAGAAGCTTTCCATCACATTTGGAGCCTTTAGATCAAGACTTCTTAATAAAAAAGGAGGCATTTTAAAGCAGAGACAAAGCTAGGACAAAACATGTCCAAAAACCACTCAAAAGGCACTTAAAACAAGCTATGGAGGACTACAAAAAACAGGTGGAGAGGCAGCTGCAGAACAACAACATCCAAGAAGTGTGGAAGGGAGTCTCAAACATCAGTTTCAAGAGAAAGAACTCTGTAACTATAGATGGAGATGAGTTCAACAGGTTCAACACAACAGCCTATTCTACCTCCTACTCTCCCTTCACCGCAGCTTTGACACCTTCTCCTCCATTAAACTTTTTGCCTCCATCATCATCAGGACTCCATCCTCAAATCTTCCACTCCCATCAACGACCAGGGCCGCATCTCCATCGACCCCGCCTCCTCTGTCCACAGGGCCCTCCACCAAAATTCCTGCTCCAGAAATGTCTGAGCAGCCTACTCTGTCAGTGTCTTAACCAGCAGTACTGATGGAACTAAGGAATCTGCTCCTGGAAAAGCTAAAGGTCCAGACGCCGTCTGTCCACAACTTCTAAATGAATGTGCAGGTCAACGCTGTGTGCTGTTACAGAAGCTCTTAAACCTGAGTCTTGAATTGGGTAGGGTGGCTACTCTGTGGAAAAATGCTCTAGATCCCCTATATTTTGCGTACAAGAAACTAATATGTAGGTCTGCTCTCACCTGAATGAACCAGGTTATGTTCTTTGATTTTCTTTATGCATTCAACACCATTAGACCGCCTATTCTTAGCGAAAAATCTCCGGGGGTGGAGTCATCTTTTATCATTTGGCTCACTGATTACCTGACCGGTAGACCACAGTATGTCAGGCTGGGAAACCGTCATTAGTAGCATACCTCAAGGTACTGTTCTTGCTCCATTCCTCTTCACGTTATACACTACAGCTTTTAATTCAAACTCTGAGACCTGCCACATTAAAAAAAAAAAAAAAAATTAAATACAGGAGTTAGAGATGAGATTTTTGGCTCTTTTAAGGGAGCCAGTTCTTGTGGATTGGTTCCTTTCAATGAAAAAATTTGCTCTTTGGCTCTTACACTAGGGTAAGAGCCAAAGGGTGAGGTTTTTTAATGGCTTTTTGGTATTTAGTTCAGATCATACATACGATACGATATATCATACTACAAGGTGGTGCCTTATCCTTCTGCTTGTACAGTGAGATTACTAATCACTAGCTACTCACTTAAAGCGTGTCCTGGGCTCCACCTTCTTTTTATCACTACCTCTACTAAAATGATGCACTCAAGGCAGTGTGGACAACTCAGATAACGTCATGCGATATTTGCATATCCAATGAGCACTGATGTACTCCGTCCCTTGTGCATGCATGTTCTCTAATCTCCTCTGTTTCACTCAGTGAGGGTGGCAAAGGAGGAGCTAGTGTGTGCATGTGTGTGTAAAACACAGCACTAAAGAAATTTAATAGATCGGCTCGCATCTGCGACTTGGTTCCATTGTTCTTGTTAAAGAACCATTCAATAGATTTGATATGTTTGTAAACATCACATCTCCAACAAGAGCCTCATAGAGAACTTTTATAGATAGAGCCATTAAAACTGTCTCATTCTAAACACCTCCAAAACTAACGATATGGTCATTGACTTTAGGCGCAATAGACCCCCAATTCAAACTGTGACCATTAGTGGAGAAGACATTGAAATAGTGTCCATCTATAAATACCTGGGATTGCATCTGGACAACAAGCTGGACTGATTCATAAATACAGATGGACTTCATAAGAAAGGCCAAAACCGGCTATATTTAACAAAAAGTGCAGCAGATGTTTTATCAGGTGGTAATAACTAAATCTGTTTTCTATGCAGCAGTCTGTTGAGGGGGCTTCAAAAAAAAAGATTGTAGGCGACTTGAAAAACTAATAGAGAAGGATGGTTTAACTATAGGTGTAAGTTTAGAGACTCTGGAGATTGAGGTAGGGGAGCAACAGACACACACAGCTGCTATACTGAACAACATGGACCTTTCACTGCTTTTGAACAACAGAGAGCAGCCAGTGGACGTCTGAGATCAGTGAGCTGCAGGAAAGAACTCCACAAGAACTCCTTTACTGACTCTGCAATCAATCTGTACATAGCAGATAAAAACTTTTGACTGAATCAACTAACTTGTTGAAGAGACCTAACAACTGAATTTTTCCTTGGGGATTAATAAAGTCATTTTGAATTAAAATTTTGGATTTGACTTGAGTTGTATCTTGCTGCTTCTCCTATCACCAGTATCTTCAGAAGATGCAGCTCATTTTTTGCCCTCTGCAATCTGGAGTTGCTTACCTAATGTCTGTTGTGGTACCAAGTGTCTCCCATGGAACCTTCGAAATGGTTGTCGAGTAAGGGCGCCGCCATACGGCAAAATACAGCAATATACTGCCGTCCACCAGAGGGCAGGCTCCAAAAGCGGAAATATAAGGAGAAATACAATGACAACTTTACAAGGGGGGGAATTTTTGATTATTACGTCTGTTTATGCTATCTAAAAACTATTGTTTTACTATGGAGTAAAAGCCGAATAGCCTGGATGTAACGGCCATTTTATCAGTAACAGGGGGACCAATGGGCGGATTATATCCACTATATAAACAATCAATGTGTGGTACAAGTGTATTTGTTGCCATTTTTGTAGGGTCGAAGGTTGATCCTTTTACCACTCTATGTAGTGGGCACTTTCCTGTATGGGATACAATCAGGTTCATGCCTTTTGCACTAAACCTGTGTACACATGAACCCTGGGCAATCTTGACACAATCCAGACAATCAACTCATAATGTCCTTGGCTCAGCTGGCACAATCACGACAGGATTAAACTATCTTGGGTATATTTGTTGGTTATATTGGGGGTACTAAGAAAGTTTTTAAGTTTACTCCTACTAGGAAAGAAAATTCTTAGGTGACACTGAACCCCTTTCTGATTTCCACAGCAGCGATGTAAATATAGCACTTTTTTGCAACCATAACAGCCACTGAAAGCACTTTACATGATACTTTCATTCACTCCATTCACACCTGGGGCAAGCAGAAAAGGGGGCTTCCATACACATGGTGCTCACAACCTTCTCTAATCACCAGATAACTCACCTCTACAATCACATATATCAGTGTTGTGGAGACAAGGTGGGTACAAGGTGGGTGTGTCTTGTGTGAAGATTAATTGTATTTGAATGTATGTATTGTACAAAAGTGTTTGGTAATGCTATCTTGGCTTAACCATGGTGATATTTAGACAATAAGCATATATAATCCCACCATAGAAATGTAGGTAGGTCTAGTAAGTAGTTGCACTGTAAAGATGACTCATAAATCAAGACCCTACTTATCCCCAAAACCAGTAGGTAAAGTGCAAAGCACTCAGACCAAGAATGAGAGCACTCAATTGCAGGGCCGGAGTGGAACTTTTTTTTAGCCTGGGAACTTTATGTCTTAGACCAGGGGTCAACTAAATACGCTCAAGGGCCAGCTTGTTTATTCACTGTGCTGCCACCAAACCTTCAAACTAAAATATATAAATAAATACATACCCTTTTTTCTTTTTTCTTTTATTACATTTATTTTACTGTTAAATGTCTTTTGTTTTTCTTTTTTACTGAAAACGTGAACATGGTGCACGAGTGGTTAGCACTCCTGCCTCACAGCAAGAAGGTTGTGAGTTGAAAACCCGGCCAACTCAATAATTCTCTGGCCAACTCCCGTTTTTCTCTGAGAAGTCTGCATTTCCTCAACGTGTTACCGTGGGTTCTCTCTGGCTTCCTTCCACCGTCCAAAGACATGCATGTATAGGTCAATTTGCAAATCTAAAGTGTCCCTAGTGAATGAATGTGAGAGTAAAAGGTTGTCTGTCACTAAATGTTAGCTCTGTGACATTGTTCATGTAATAATGATATTAAGTTAAACTAAGGGCTAAAGCTGCTGGGATAGGCTCCAGTCACCTGCGGTGGTAGTAAAGAAATGAATTAATGTAAAAACGGGTGCAGCTCTGTGCGTAAAAGCGGTCATACAACAATGACACGTGGGATTTATGAAACTGTGCACACCAGGCCAATGTACGCACATCAGACTGTTGATAAATCCAGAACTGAAACTAGTGTGATTTGAATGAAACACCCCTAAATATTCACAGTTCAGCCCCCTCGCCCCCGAGTTTACAGCATCAAGACTTGAAGCACAGCAAAAAGAGACCCTTCCTTGAGCAAGAAATAAAAAAATGTATTCTCCTAGATGAAAGATTATATGGTTTTTTGTATGAAATGTGACAAATGTTTTTTGCTGACAACCAAACCACATTTGAGGCTTAAATATTTTAATGTGTAACTTTTAAGTATACATGTTGTCATAACTCTTATTTCAAGAACAATAAGCATGTTAAAAAGCACTGGAGAAAGAAAGCCGGACCGGAGCCCTCAATTGCCGTCTTTTGTTGCACTTTTACAAAGTGTGTTTACCATAAACAGAAAAGAGTGAACCTCTAGCCTACAGCAAGAGCTCTATCGCTGCAGCGTGCTCAGTGTTTAGCCACAGCAGGACCAGCTCCACACCAAGCTGTGCGTGTCTTTGAGCTCCCGAGGCCAGTCTTGTCAAAACCCGGAGTCTGAGAGGGATTTTGCAAGACAGACTCAGAAGTGGGATATGGACCGCTGTCTACTTTAAATGTTGTGTTTGAGCAAATGTTGGATCAGACAGTTTTCACAGTGCACTGACAGACACACCTGTAACACTGTCCCCGCCTCACGGCTCCGAGATGGGGGGTGTAAACCACGGCTCTCCAGTGGCCTTTGCGCATAAAATTAAAAGTTAAACTTATCTTTATCCAAGTTTCAGTTGTTTACCAGTACACTTAAAATTACCTTTTAGTCCATAAAAAAATATCTGGAAATTGTTTTAGTTCAGTAATTTCAATAGTATCCTAATACATCTTCTTTAGTTATGTAATACATTTTTGTGACCTAATTCTGTAATCACCTAAAGAACAATATGAAGGTCTTTAAACCAAAAATAAAACTGCTGCAGTCCTGTTTTGTTGCTCAGGAGTGTTGTGACCAAAAACAAATGGTAATTTCACTAGCTGAAGTAAGTAATAACACAAAATAACAAATTTTCATTGGTTAGATTACACGTACATTCTTCAGCTCTGACGTACCAACAAGACAACGATCCAAAGCACAGTTGACCTGTCATTGGCTACAGCAGCATAAAGTGAAGTTTCTGGACTGGCCTCAGTCTCCTGACCTCAATATCACTGAGCCAAGTGGGCCTTTCCTGGATAAAACATTTTTTTTAATAAACTTTAAGAACTGGGGTATGTGATCAAGATCATTTGGGTAGTTTTCTGTTGTCAGTATGATTAAAAAAGAGTAAAAAACAATTATTTTGCAATAAATGGCTTTATCCAACCACAAACTATGAGAGAAAGAAAAATGTTTGTGATATTCATATTCTCTGAAAAATGGCAAAAATAATCACAAATTCTGTAAACCTATGAGCACAACTCTAAATTGAGCTGCTTCCCATTCGTGTCTGCCGGATTGTCTTGTGCCCCTGTGTCAAGCTTTTCTTATTGCTAATATGGATTTCTTGTGTATTGACCGCTTTTGGATACCTCAGCCTGTAAACTTACCTGAGTCTGCCTGTGAGTGCTGCATCTTGAGTCCTTCTTCCTTCTGTGTGCCATTGTGACACTACAGGTGGGGTGTCCCAAGTCATAGTAGTAGCCTATAATATTAGCATCCCTTCCTTTTGAGGGGTAGGACAAAGGGCAAGGGGTCAGAGTAAATTAGAGAACTAGGATTGGGTTTTAGCCACTTACACATACCCACTCACTAACAGCACACAGACCCGTAGTTGGTTCCCATCTAAGACTATTTCAAGTCAAATTAGCAATCTTTGATGGAAAAACCCACAGCGTACATTGACAATTTTGGAATTGCCTTGTTTGAGTATATGTCCAGCATAATCTATTAAATTCAGCAAACCTTTTGCAGTTACCCTTTAGCTTATGTGATGTGTTCTATTTAAAAAACAACTTGGACCCAGTCTCTAATGTTCTCTACCCAGACACTGACATTAAACACATGTCGGTTCGTTGCTATTTTGTCATTTGTCTTGTTTGTGCACAACTGTGGCCAATATAAATGAAATGCACTATAATACATACAATATTTGACTAAATACGTTATACACCATCTACTGTATATACCCCTGTACCTTCAGTTTATTTTTTAGCTTATGCCTTTTATATTCTACATTTATTAGTTTGAGATATTTTCTTCAGACATACAGTGATTTTAGGACTTGACAGAAAAAAATCTCTCTCAGTCAGTTTTATACTGACATTGATTGGTACATTCTGTAAATATCTTGCATAATGCACATGTTTGGCATTAATGAACCCCAATATCTGTAAAAGAGTAAGACCATTTCTAGAATGTTGTCCTCCGTGTTGTTTGTTAGTCATTTTCCATTTGACTAACAAACAGGAAGTTTAATAGTCTTTGATAAGTGGCAGAGAGGATATGACACTGCATTTACAGCAGTGACCATGACAGGCATTTAACAAAAAGGCCTTCTCCATTTTCAAATACTTCGCTCCCCCTTGTGTCTGCACAGCTCCTGACACAAAAAAAAATTACATAACACCGGGAAGAACAGACAAAATTCCTCAGCGGAAACATCTACTGCTTTATAAATCTTTCATTTAATCATCTCTGCTCTTCATCCAAATCTCCAGAGCTGGCCTTAACAAGCCTCTGCATACCAGTCGATTTTAGGTCAGGCAGCGGTAATACGCTTCAGTGCTGACTACACACTTCTTCCCTTCCCAAGTGGCTTGTTTGGCCAGCGATTACTCTGATATGACCAAAAAAGGCTTTTCATGTCGGTGTGCTGCAGGCGATCCGGCCTTTATCTCTGCCTCCAATGGGAATCGGATTGTTGCAAAATGCTTCTAAAGGTCAGTCACATTTATGGACGTGGGATTGGTGGGTAGGACAGGTAGAGTTTATGTAATAATTAACTAATCCGGTTGATAGGAAACAGGAATGTGCAAAGTAAAACACTGTAAAAAAAGGATTTTATCAGGCTGCAAACATTTATGGCCTGGGAGATTACCTTGACATTGCAGCTTAGAGGAGATATACCACCTCTGGGATTAGTTAGCTCTGGCATTAGCCGTTAACGGTAATGTTGACTGTGTAATCATAGCACTAATGTGGGAAAAATCAGAGTGATGGGGTGAGTCAGAGCTGCAAGTGACGAATAAAAGGAAGCCTTGGGATGGTCAAACCTGGAATTTTAATGTGTTTATTATTATTATTATTATTATTATATTATTTATTATATTATTATTATTGTTGTTGTTGTTGTTGTTGTTATTGTTATTATTATGATTATTGTTTTTATTAACACAAATTGATTGCACAGCCCTTTCCAACCAACAACCATATTCAAATAAGAGAAAGCGTTCATTTAGCATGGTCTAGCCTAACTATTAAATTGTTAAAAGTGTATTGGATAAAATGTTATAGTAAAATGCAGACTATAAGCAAAATAACACAATTTGCAAAACATGTTAAGTAAACTATTCCTACTAGATTTGTTCATAGACTACAGCAAAGCCCTTGCAGGGCTGCTATAGCCGTTCACCTGCTCTGAAAGATCCAGAGGCCCCCTTCAGACCTTGCTTTTCAATCCGTCTTCTCTCTGTTTGGACATATTGTATGTAGCCATCTAATTGCATTCACACCCAGTTTTTGTATTCACATGTGTCCTCTTGAGTCCACATTGGTTCTTACTCTTCTACTTTCTACTTTGGCTTCTGATTAGATAAGACAGCAGTTTTCTGACCGTTTACTTCTTTTGTTTTACCAAATATGTGCCGTGAGAGCTTTCCTTTTGTGTGATTTAATATGCATCCAATGTTAGGCCCTAAAAGTCTACGGTACAACTTACTGTACTGTTTTCCTTGCTTATGACTCAAAATGGAAATTGCATTACGACTAATCTCCTACTGTCCGAATTTTAGTACCAGGTCTGAATGGGGACAAATTAAGTCTTTTCCAAATGCATTCCTATTTTATTGGCCGAGTTTACACTTGCACTAAGGCTGACCACTTGAAACTTCATGTTAGTCTGAACAGGGCTAAACTTTTTTTCTTGTTGTCTCTGCGGTGTTCTTACATAAGCAGCCGAGAGTGTTTGTGGACTTCCTGTGGCAAACTCCTCTGGACATAAAAAAGGCCTGTGACTATGTATGGGAGACTCCCACAGTGATCTCATTCATAAAGCACCTAATTATATTTCTGCCACTGAGACACGTAAATGTTTGTCCTGACTTCACCTAATGTGGTGCGTCCACAGGGAGCAGTCACAGCTCCTACTCTGTACTGCTCATTAGTTTGAGGCTGTCAAAGATAACGACCAGGCTTCCTTATATGAACAAGGGAAGGAAAGTCCCGATCGAGGGCAGTGAGGAAGGGACGACCTCCTGTTTGCACTGCTTATGACGTAAAACTTGACTCGGGCACTCAAATGGATCTGACAGCAGCGATGTTTTGGGTTTGAGGTGACCTGACCCATTTCAAGCTTCAGATTTCAAAAAACAATTGTTGATGATTGGGTGAAAAAGGATGGAACTGTGTATTGTATGCAATGATTATAGAAGAAGGAAACACATGTTTTGTTCAGTGTCTTCGTTTTACAACAAGTGACGTTGGCTTTGGGTTTTTATGTGTGTGGAAAAGTGCCACAGGATAAACAAATTTAAAGTAGCAAGTTTTATTTCAGATCAGACGCAACCTGCTTTTTGTTAGGTAGACACTACACCAGCGGTCTCCATCTGTCTCACCTCTTGATACATTTGTTATTAACTCCTCCCATTCCCACAGAGGCCAGATGTTATGCATAAAGCCATCAGCACACATGCTTGTTCCTTCCTCATCTCTTCTCCTTTCTTTGTCCTCTCTGGGCTCTTCCCTTGCTACATTTACATCTCAATGGACAAATTTGAATTTTTGTTTTAGTCCAAATACAATTTGACTTTTAAAATTAATATAAATGTGGCAGGCCAAACTAGAATGGCAGTACTTTGAATTTTGTTGTAGTACTGAGATGATGAGATTTGTACCGGAGTTACTGCTGCATCTTAAGGCTTAGTCGACCTAAAGTCGGACTGAGACAACACCATAGTGTTAGAAAAAATTAATTAACAACCACTTTAGATCCGCAAAAATACACAGTATATGCCACTGTAACTTGTTTGTTGATTGCTCTGGTCTCTGACATGCTTAAAACTCTTAAACAGACAGCATGGATTATTTTCTTGAAAAACTTTTTGCTCGCTTAATGTTAAAACAGACTAAAAAAACAAAAAACTACCCTTAAGACGCCATCTTGCCTTTATTATCAATAATAAATGTGTAGGTTCAGCCCATACTGGGTCTTTGTCCATGTTCTGAAATAAGCAGTGAACCCATTGGTCTACACTAATGTCAACAAGGAAGTAATGGCTAGAGACAAATCAGAGAAAGTGGTTATTCTTGTGCTGGATACAGTGAAGTGGTGTCAATTTGAAAAAAAGTAAATGTTGCAGTATAGTGTAATGGTTTGTGCGTGTGTGTGGGCAACAAAAAGTTTTTTATTTTTTTAACTGGAAAACTTAAGTTTTTTAATTAATTAAATGAGGAAATGTTGTGAAATTAAATTAATAAATAAATACTCTGAAAACTAACGGAACGGAACTTTGCTGTCTGTCCTCAACTCACAAACTCGTGAGCCTTATTGTGTAGTATTCTCCAGTTGAAAACTCTGGGGTGGTGTTGTTTTACATGTGTAAAGCTCAATTGGCGACTATATAACATTTAATTACTGTTGGAGAATATTTGAGTTGTCCTCAGAGAGTGACACATGAGAAAAGACAGGCTGGAGATGTTTTGGATGTCTTAGGCTGGAGAGGTTTATTGATAATACGGGACCCGGAGACAGGACATTCAAAACAGTGGAGCATTGAATAACCAGTCTGCCATGCTTCTGGAAAAGTAATGTTGTTTAAACGGAGCTCCAGAGATATAATCATAGCTTTGGTGTGAAGAGGCCTCATAAGGCACTCTGACCAGAACACACAGTTCTAAAAGAGACTACAGAATATATATATGGTTAGCTCTAAACTTTGGGTCGATCTGATGTGTTCAGTGTTTTTCTTTGCGTCACAGTCATCACCAAAGATAAAGGCCTGACCAAAGCCCGGGCTTGTGGACAAGAGCAACATCAACATAACAAAGAACTAATGTGCTTGTTTTTTCAGATTAGTTCAGATTAATTCTTTAGTGATCTGTGCTAAATCGGTTTTAGGACCTCAGCTGTCTCAAGGTGTGCTGTTTCATCATTTTACAAAGCAATGTTTGGAGAGTGAAGTCAGTTTGTGTAAGAGGGAATGGTCCTCCCACTGACATCACTTTTGTTGATCCCACGGGCTTTGACTGTGTGATGTAACACTTAAACTCTGCTTATTCTCATCAGCTGCAAAAATATTGAGAATACTAATCTTGGACTACACAGTGTTTTATCTGGCTTTGGGGTTGTTATTAGGAATGGTTGGTATTAGGCCCAATATACAAGGCTATAAACGGAAGATCTCATTCCTCCATTTTATTGTGAATGTCTTTCATCACTTGAAGCAGAATTAGAGACGAACTGACATTTCCGTAAGCCCGACTTCTGGAGAGACTCTTGAGATGTGTTTGTCTGCCAAAAAACTAGAGGGGAGTCAGAGATAGTTGAGATAAGAGGAAAGAGTCGGAGCGCTGATAGAAGGGAAAATATAATTAGAGAGTTGTTAATTAAAATGAGGCTGTTTGCTTGAAGGGTTTCACATGAAGCGGAGCGAGAGGCAAACAAGTGGTGACCCTGTGGGAATCACAGTAAAGACATCAGCTCAGCAGGGATCAAGTTGTATTCCAGCAGTACTTTTCAGAACTAAAGGTCAGGAATGCCATGTCTTGACCTCTTCTGTGACCTGAGGCACACTTTTGTCGTTTTGTTTGCTCAAGAGTCAGTTTCATAAGTGTCTTTTGCCAGACCTTCGAATAAGCTAACGCAAGAAGAACTTTAAGGCTTTATGAAAAAAGGTTTAAGCAAAAGCATCTGGACTCAGTTTTTAAGGTGAAGACGTTTCGTCTCTAATTCCAAGTGACTTTAGCAATTCAAAGTCTCTTGGAATTAGAAACAAAATGTCTTCACCTTAAAAACTGAGTCCAGATGCTTTTATTTTTTTTCAAGATGTCCTAGATGACTGACAACCTTCACAGACTTTAAGACTTTATATAAACATGGCTTATGACCATGATGGTAAAAAGCAGTCCATAGTATTAACAAGCTCTTAGTAATATTTTTTAGCACTGGTGTATGAATGTGTGTGACTGTGGAGGTGTGTTTGGTGGTGGTAGGAGAAGGTTGTGAGTGCCGGTTGTGTGGCTGCCCCCCTCTCTGTCTGCCTCAGGAGTGAATGTGTGTGAATGGGGTGAGTGGAAGCTCCATGTAAAACACTGTTGTAAAGCACTTTGTGATAATTATCTGTGAAAGGTGCTATATAAATAAATTACTTAGTTACTTACTTACTTTTAGTGGCTCTTAGTAGTACTCTTTTCTAATTTTTGTTATATGCTGATGACTGTCATTTTTGTGTCTGGCCCAAACACTGACATCAATAACCATAAAAATGTAACATAGATCTGTAGCATTTACATTAATGGTTGGAAGATAACCATTTCAAAGTTAATATCAAGAAAACAGAATGCATGCATGTGTCGTAGCTGGTTGTTAGTGGTTGGAGCAGTGATAATAGCAGAATATAATAGCAAGCAGAGGGACCATGGCGTGGTCCACAACTTTGAATTTTAAATTATTTATGGTTGCAAAAATAAAGTGCACTATGCTATGGCAGCAGCAGAAACATGTCTTCTCCAGCAGCAGAACAACAAGAGGAACATTCAATAATTGAAAAGGCGCCTTAAATACCTTCTTCCTTAATTGCATTATACCACTAGGCAGGCAAGGCAAGGCAATTTTATTTATATAGCACAATTCATACACTCAAAGTAACTCAAAGTGCTTTACAGAAATAAAAGACAATTTACAAGATTGATATTTGGAAACATAAGAAAGATTAAAAGCATTATAAAAGAAGAAGAGTGCAGATAAAAAAACATTTTAAGTTGTGGTGTAGGCGGAGCTGAAAAGGAAGGTTTTTAACCTCCCCTTGAACATTGTTAAAGTTGAGGCTTGTTTTACTTCATCTGGGAGGTTGTTCCAGGTTTTTGCTGCATGAAACTTAAACGCTGCTTCACCTTGTTTAGTTCTAACTCTGGGCACGAGCAGGAGGCCTGTCCCAGATGTTCTCAGAGTCCGAGGAGGCTCATAAGCTACTAGCACTAAAACTCCAAAGAAATGTACTATTAACATTGACTAAGTTAAAATCCTCCATAAACATAAACCATAACCATAAACTATATACAAACCCAAATATGAATATAAAACCTTAAACAATACACCAATGTAGCCTAAAACCTATAAAACCCTTTAAACACCTAAACCTGTTACCCCATACATTCCCTTGACTTGGTCCAGGCTGGAACCTTTAAATGAGCTCTTTTTGGCCTGGGGACTCTTTAAACACCTGGACACAAGACAAAGGTAAGGTGAGAACACACATTACACCATTCACTGAACACTTACAATTCCGTCACACAACACATATTGCACCATATTGCCTAAATGGTTTTGGTTCTAATGACTATTCTTTTTTCAGGGCCGAGCATGAACCAATCAAAGCGCCGCGCCAACTGAATCTCACAACAAAAAGACAACAATCAATAAATACACTCCAAAACCAAATTGTGTGCAATTATTTCCTTACTGTATATGTGCAAATTACTGTTTTGTGCTGTGTGCTTTGACTTTAGTCATTTATCCAATCACATCACCTTCTCCAACCAAAAGCGTTAAACTGTATTCACATACAATGGAATAAAAGTGCAAGCCAACTATTAGGATGAGTAAAGAAAAAAAAAAGAGGAATGTTCCACAACAAGAGTGTGCGTTAAAATGTGAATGGTGATTGCTATCCCCCAAATTTCCAACAGATGGCGTCCCTCTTTCGAAAAAGGTATTACACAGTGACAAATTGCCACTGCAAATCAACATCATTCTAAGCTTAGTCATTTTGTTTGCAGTGCTGTCAGATAACTCTCGATCATTTCTCTTTTCTGGTGTTAAATCACTTGGGTCAGTTTGCTCCATGTAAGAAGACACTCCCTTTAAGTATCAGTGTTTACTTTCTACCGAAGGGTTTTATGTGAACATTGAGATAAGAGGTGTAAATCTAAAAGACCATAATCTATACACACCCTTCCCTAGAAACCTATCTTTAAAGCTTCACTTTGACTCCTTTTAAATCAAAAGATACAAACAAGTCACTGTTATCCCGCCAGACAATACCATAATCTCCAGTCTAATTCCTGGAGCAATTTAGTTGATTCATTTGTCGCGTATGTGGTGTTTAACAATATCGGTCTTTCACAGTTTTCTGGCTTGTCCAGAGGGGTTACGCGCCAGGGTTAGGGTTTCTCAAAGGGCTTTAGTTTAACGTCAGGGAAGGAGTCTGACTGAGTGTCTCAAAGCTGAGGAATGTGGGAGATGCTGGTGCCAGGAACCACACAGTGATCCCACTTCTCAGTAGTTCACAGCAGACAGACAATTGCGCCGGCTTTTGGACAGCATGGGGCGTCTTGTTAGTCAACCTGTCTGTTTGTCTTGAGAGCAAGAAATTTGACTGTAGAGGGAAATGGGATATGGGATTATCATTGCGCAGGTGTGTTTACTTTTTTAATATTACACTCAACACATTTTATTATCATCAGGGTTGCACACAAAGTTTGCCACTAATTATACGTAAAGGTAACAATGAGCTGGTGAGGTCAGGCTTTGTCTGAGTTGATGACTATTAACTGGTGTTGACTGAGGCCTAGCACTAGCCAAACATAGAAGATGCAGAAATCAATTGGATTTGAGTGACAACATAATGCTTCTCAAAATCTAACTTAGGCCTATAATTAAAATATGCTGATAAATGTAAAAGGTAATAGATGCTTTATTTTTTTACCAGTATTAAAATTAACTTTACAGTTGGAGGCTTCATTGCTAATTGCATCTTAATGTTTTTTTTTCTCTTTGTGCAGCGTGCAGTGGAAGTTGAGCAGAATGAAATACTATTTTAACAGACAAAATAGCATTAGGAATTCTGCATACACAAGTATATTTAGGCAAATTTTGACAGTTGTGGGTGTCAGTGAGCAGGTGGAGAATATTAGCAAGTGACTCAGTATGTAACGACTCTATTTACACAAGCATTTAGGCAACACCAGCTAAAAATACAAACTGCAAGTCCCTGGAGGCTTGGGTTGTTTACCTTTAACTGTACAAAATGGACAAATAATGATGAATTCAAGTGGACCTCAGAAACTCGGAGAAACGTTTTTCTGAGTTGTAAAAGGCAGATGAACGCCTGCTCGAGTAGGAACTACATTTTCTTTTTCTTTTTTTTTTTTTTGCTTATAGTTATTTGTTTATTTGTTTTATTAAGTATTTAGCGGTTTTGACATACATTAAGTTAACTTTTTATTTTTGGAATAGCTTTTCTTGAACTGCTACTAATGGCATACAAATTACAACTTTGACTGTATTTTCTCATTTTAAAATAACATTAGCACATTTTTGTCTTAGCATCCATCTTCTTTGTCAGTATGGTTTAATGTAACAACTTTTCGAGCTGAAATCATGTGAACACATTGGACACTTTCTGAGAACCACACAAATGCACTTTAAATCCAGAAGCAGGCACCAACATTATACAGGGATGGTTTTAGCACCTGTGCTTCCACATGAAAGACTGGTAACCTACAAAGAAGCCACCCTACTTGAGAAGAATTAAAGATTGTCAGCGGTATACTGACATAAGGCAACAAATTATTATTCGCCACATCTGAAGGGACAAATTTTGTGTCTTTAACTTGTGCACTTACAAAATAGTTTATATAGTATAGTATAGTAGAGGGCTCTATTCCATCAGTAAATGAATTTAGACATGGCATGGAGTATTGCTATAGTGTATTCTTGTAGATGGCCAGGGCCTCTGGGTTTCATTTCTGCACTAGGAAAAATGTGACACTGGGAAATGTTCCACTGAGAAGGCAACCATAAACTCTTGGTTTATTCATAGAGCACGTTTTGAAGTTGACTCAGGCGCAGATGACTTCAAATAATATCTCTGTTAGCAATTAAGGCCTATATTCTCAACTAAACCACACACATATGTAGGATTAGAGAAAATTTTCCACTAAAGCTAACAGTGTCACTAAAAGAACCACCATCTTCAAAACCCACTCTCATCTATCTTTATCTATGACTTACACCAGTAATCATCAACTGGCGGCCCAGGGGCCACATCCAGCCCCCCACATCTTATATGTACAGTTGTGCTCAAAAGCTTACATACGCTGATGACTTTAACTTTAACAACTTTAACAATGTTCAAGGGGAGGTTAAAAACCTTCCTTTTTAGCTCCGCCTACACCACAACTTAAAATGTTTTTTTATCTGCACTCTTCTTTTTTTATTATGCTTTTAATCTTTCTTATGTTTTCAAATCTAATTCTTGTAAATTGTCTTTTATTTCTGTAAAGCACTTTGAGTTACCTAGTGTATGAATTGTGCTATATAAATAAAATTGCCTTGCCTTGCCTTGCCTTGATGATGATTCTGGCCTGATAACATGCACACAAGTTGACACAACAACAGGTGAATGGCTACTAAAGGTAACCATCCTGTTTTGATCTGTTTGTTTATAATAAGTGTGTGTGTAAAAGGTCAGTGAGTTTCTAGGCTCCTGACAGACCCCTGTATCTGTCATTCAGAGCTGGAGTTGTGTTTCTGTATTCTGAGTCATGGGGAAAAGCAAAAGAATTGTGAAAAAAATCGTCAGGAAAAGGTAATTGAACTGTAAACAACAGAAAAGGGATATAAACATATATCCAAGGAATTGAGAATGCCAATCAGCAGTGTTCAAACTCTAATAAAGAAGTGGAAAATGAGGGAATCGGTTAAAACAAAACCACAAATAATTTCAGCTGAAATACAGGACTGTTGCTGTTTCAAGATGCACAATAAGGAGGCACTTAAGAAAAATGGGCTGAATGGTCGAGAAAGCCATTACTACCACCCAAATGCCACAAAGCTTACAATACACCAAACAGCAGAGCACAACAACAGAGACAGGCCTCAAAACATCTGGAACAAAGTCATTTGTACTGATGAGACCAAGGCCTATGATGAAAGGTACACCATTCCTACTGTGAAACATGGAGGTATATCACTGATGCTTTGGGGAGGTATGTGGGGAACTTCAAAGGCCCAGGAAACTTGGTCAAAATTGATGGCAAGATGAAAGCATCATGTTATCAGAAAATACTGGAGGAAAATTTGCACTAATCAGCCCGGAAGCTGCGCATGGGATGTACTTGGACGTTCCAACATGACAACGAGCCAAAGCACGGCCAGGTCGACCTGCCATTGGCTACAGCAGTGCTAGATCTCAGCGCACACTAGATCGCATTGTATAATTTTTCATTTAGTTCGGTTTGTGATTACAAATGTGTTTTTTACCTTACCCCAAGTACAGACCAAGTTTGCTCATAATCGCTACTGTCTGCTATGTTTGTGGTTTACTCACAATACAACACCCCACTCAAGTCGGAAGCCCAGAAAAACGAGAACTTCTTGTAATAGATTTGGTTCAATGTCCAGCAACTTTCACTCCAAAGATGGACCACACCAGAGTGCGGCAACAACCTTACCGAGACCGCTCTAAACTGGTCTGTATGGTTGTTTTGTGCACACCAGAGTGCAGCTGTTGGGTTCACACAGAACCAAACAAACCATACTCAGGCCAAAAGCTCCTTTGGGCCAACCTAAACAGTGCCAATTTGAAAACAGACTTAGTCTCCTGACCTCAATATTATAATAATAATCTTTATATAGTGCTTTTCCACCTACTGTAGTAGGCACTCAAAGCGCTTTACATACATTAAACTATTAACCAGTGTTACAGATCATCACTGGAGGCAGTGTAGGTTGAGTGTCTTGCCCAAGGACACAACGACAGTATGCGGGGGAGAGCGGGATGTTATGATGTTTTGGGATGTTTCGAGCGGGGATCAAACCGCCCACCCGTCGGTCGTAGGACGAGCTACTGCCGCCCTGAGCCATTCTGGGGAGAACTCAAACGTGCAGTTCATGCAAGACAGCCCAAGAATTTACTGGAACTAGATGCTTTTTTGAGCAAATGAAATTTTATGTAAACATTTTATTTAAGTTTATTCATATAAATGGACAAACATTAGCCTGTATCTCAAATAAACATGGGTACAGTTGACATTCACTTCAAGACAGTTGGAACTGGCTTTTGGTGATGAAATAAGTTAGTTTGGAGCCTTGCATTATCAAAATCAGAAAACATGAGGGGAAAAAGTTTTCTGTCAACAAAGAAAAACAAGAAAA
Source organism: Neodontobutis hainanensis (assembly GCA_024349245.1). Taxonomy (NCBI): domain Eukaryota; kingdom Metazoa; phylum Chordata; class Actinopteri; order Gobiiformes; family Odontobutidae; genus Neodontobutis; species Neodontobutis hainanensis. Next base: position 3,876,023 of record JALDNG010000173.1, on the reverse strand, counting down.
TATATTTAACACTTTAAAAATCTAATAAAAAATAAATAAAAGCAAAGGTATGTATTTATTTATATATTTCAGTTTGAAAGTCTTGCCCCCTGCAGCAGAGTGAAGAAACAACCTGATCCTCGAGCAAATGTAGTTGATGATCACTGACTTGTCCATGGTGATAAAAACAGAAACGCTAAATGGGAAGTACTGTCTATGTGACTGTAGTGACAGCAGTTGCTAAAACACAGGCTACATAATGGATGTCTTTGAGAGTACAGTAATGTGGAATTAGAACGTTAACTTCCCCTTTTTTGTGACTGAGGAAGGCTTCTGTTTGTAACTTCTGGGCATAATATGAGAATGTACTGTCCTCTGAAAGCGGTTTCAAATGAACTTCTGGGTGGTTCGTAATGAAAACCACAGGAAGGCACAGGAGAATAGAGCCAGCATACAGAGCAGGAATGTGTTGGGGAATGTTAGCTGTAAATCTGAGGAAGAGGAAGAAAATCCTATACTTTTGTTTGGCCTTGTCTTTCATCCTTCATGTTCACATAGATTTTGTCCTCCACAGACATGGATTGGTTTCTCCACAGTTTGCTGGTTAAACAACGCGAGAGAAACTTAAAGAGATAAGAGTTGAGGGCACAACACAGGTAACAGGATGGGTTGGATTTAGACAGACCTTGAGTTGAACACCTTTACTTACCGTACAAAGCTCGCTACATTGATACTGACTCCTAACTGCACATCCTCCTAAAATAAACCAAAGAAGTATTTTTTTGCAAAACAACATTCACGGTTGTGTTAAATGTATGGAGATGACTGGAAATAACTAAAATTCTGTGTAAACTGATAAAAGTCATTGTAAATTGGTAAACATTGTTAACCTGACAAGCCAGGTGGTCTGTTCCACAGTACCATCTGGGAGGGCATCCAGACAGCATTTGCAAAAGCATAGGTACTTTAAATGAAAAACTATATATGGGGACTGGTCTGTGAGTTATAGTAACAGATCCAGTCATAGCAGCGCCATGTTACAATACAAAACAATACATCCAATTTACTGTCCAATTTTGATACAGTAAAACAAACAATACATCTTCAAACTTGAAACACGCCCAGACCTTTCAGTGCTGCCTCATCATTGGACACAACGAGCCGGTAAAGCTAGGGTTTGGACCGTAAATACTTTGCTTGACGCAGGTCAAGATTCATTTTTGCGAGTTTCTAAACTCACAAAACTTGCGAGGAAAAAGCCAGCCCTTATACCAATCAGAGAGGACAAATAATGATTTTAATACACATAGTATTCTAATTATACAATCTTTGTCTGAACTTGTCTCATGGGGATGGGATTGTATAGGCTTTGTCTGTTTCACCAGCTTCATAAAACCACTGATCCAGACCAGGATTGTTAGGTTTTGTCTACCTGGTCAGAAGAGACATATCTGGGCAGGGTTCAACTAGCTTCAGAGGGCCCAGCAAAAACATATTTACAAAACAAATAACAAAACCATTTGTCAACTAAAGTCCAATAATGAATCAACTTGAACATGTATTGGGAACCATAAAACATTCATTTAATTACAAAAGAGCAGTGCAAGAATCAGCCAATAAGCAAGCTGTGTGCAAAAAATGCAAATACTTCAATATTACAGGAAGTAGAGAAATTAAATATGATATAAATGGATCAGAACAGATGTTTAGGAAGATAAGAATTTGTTCTGTAAAGTCTTGGTGCGCACTGCCCTCTAGTGAGCTCTGAATCACCTAACAATGTTTTTTCAGATTTATCCGTAAGAGGCCACTGTTAAGGCGATGTTTAAGATTCACAGCTTAGGAATTTCTTGGAAAAAAACTTGTCTGACTACATTTCTACTATTACCATACACCAAGATTAAAATATGAAGATGAAGATATTTCTAGAGCATATTTTAACATTCAAACAAAACAAGTTATAGCAAAAAACTAACTTAAAAAAAATGTTTTTCTCACATTCAACAAGAACACAACAAAGAACTAACACATTACAATTCCTGTTGGAACACTAGGGAGTCAATCTGACCTCCTTTGCATAAAATTTAAATAAAAAATGAAATCATATTGCACAAATTTCAAAACTTAACACTCAAAGAACAAAAGGTTATCTCAGAGTGACACAACTTCACACAAATTCTCAGCAGCACATTTTTTACAGAAAGACAATTTTACAGACATCTTTTGTGTTGAACACTGTCAGACTATGTTTGTAGATTTTTATACAATGCCAACAAATCAATCATCATTTCCAATTTCAATCAGTTGAACATTGAACATCTGACCAATTCTTATTACACAAAAATCACAGCCTCTGGTCCAAAATTGGTTTTAAAATAATTCCCCTTACACCATTTTTTGTAAACTTTAAAAAGTTCAAAGTATTTCATTGTCCCACAAGGGGAAATTTATTGTCCAGGTAGCTCCACATTACATTACATTTTTTTTATTTTAGCAGACGCTTTTATCCAAAGCGACTTACATTGTTCTACAGTAATTACCAGTGTTACAGCCACTGGAGGCAAGGTGGATTAAGTGTCTTGCCCAAGGACACAACGACAGTATGAACTGTGGGGAAAGCGGGAATCAAATCACCTACCTTCCGGTTGAAAGACTACTGCTCTACCCACTGAGCTACTGCCGCCTACCACATAAAATACAGAATACAAAGACAATAGAACCTTCAAACACCCAACAAAATAAATGCCACAAGAAGTCCAAGACATTCAAAATTACTTAACCACTGTTCTAATATGTTCCATAACATTTATACCGGTCATCCCTATTCATGAGGAAAATTTAGTTTTTAGAACATTCGCAACATACAGTGCAAGGCAGATTTACTTCACTTTTAAATGGTAATGATTGTATTACATTTTGAAAAATAATTAACAGAGACACAAGTTTTAAAAAATACATCTGCCAATTTCCAAATTGTCTTTCAATTATATATAGCTCAAGACATATTAAAAGCTCCATGCACTTTCACCATTCTACCAATGGGTGGTGCTGTCTTCATATAAAATACTTGCAGCAGTGGAGTCGAGCAGAGGGTCAACTGCTGCTCCAAGTATGTGTAAATAATCTCACAGTGTGGTTGCATGGCTCATTCTTAGTTACTGACTCTGAAGCTAACAAAATTACACATTTCAGATTTTTTTTTTTTAGTAAACTTTTCTAAACGGATTCCCACTGGAACACCCAAAAAGTCTATAGCGCATTCCAGCCCAGGTTCTCACACTGCACTGTGGGAAGTTTCTGAATTGGTCTAAATCATTTCAAACCAGCCCAGACAAAAATGTATTTGGAGAATTTAAAACTTGCTCTTTAACTAAATCTTTCATGGAGTCAAGCACATATTTCACTCACACTGTGCTATCTGCAAGGACATCAACACACAGAAACATGGCATGTCAAAACCACAGCTAAGGGCAAGAGAAGGTAGCTTTGTTTTGTTTTTTAAAATGTATGCAAAGTATTTTTTAATCTTCATAATGGGGGTGGGGGGTCTAGTAGTATGTTCTAGTATGATTCATGCAAGGGTAAAACTATAGGCAATGTTTTAAAATGAGTTGTTGAATGCAGTTAGCACATAGGAAGACTAAGTCAAAAGTTGGTTCTGGTTTATTTTTTATTAACTGAGGAGCTAAAAAAGACAATTACTGCTGCTAATTCACAAGAGACTGTTACTTCTCAATAAATAACCAATATATTTAAGTTGTGACGTAAATTGTATTTGTGATGATGTGACAAAATGGTAGCGTGTCCCACAACTCAGAGTAATGTAAGTCATAATGTTAAACCTCGTTTCATAAGAAACCATTGAAATTAATTGAAGAAGAAGAAGCCATGCTCGAGAACCACTGCAGTGTTCTCTGAACTGCAGCTCTTATTAAATGAATAATTTAAAAATTCACAAATTCATATTGCACATCATGTCACAGACAGAAACTTCTGGAAGTGTTCCTGATCCAAGCAGTCATTTCAGAACAGAATCAGGCCTGTTTTTGACACAGTGTCAAAGACAAACAGTTTCAAAGACACAGCCTGAAGATCCCCAGCATCCAATACTAGCCTTTGATCTAGTCTCTTTCACAGAGATTTCTTCAGCTTCTCTAAATCTTTTGATGATAATGTATTCTGTAGATGGTAGGATAGTGAAATCGTTATAGATGCAATTTTATGCAGATTAGTGAACGACTTACATTTCCTGACTTTTGTTGCCTCTGTCACAACTTTTTGAGATCTGTTGCTGTCATAAATTTTAAAAGAGGTATTTTTTTATGAAATGAAACTGACATGTTGTTCTATTGTGAATAAAATATGGTTTTATGAGATTTGTAGGTCCGTGTATGAAGTATAATTTATTTATGTATGTACAAATGAAAATTCTTGTTTTCAGAGTATTTTCTTTTGCCATTCTCTAACTTTGCACAACAAATTTAGAAAAAGGAAGTTGGCAGTTGTAAAGAGGGACCACTTCCTTTCAACATAAAAGATTTGGGCTTAAAGATTAACGGCATTTAAAAGGCAAATAATCGCGTTGGAGTAGCCTACATAGTTTCACATGTTTGGTGTTTATCAGGTCTCATTTTTAAGCTAAAGCTACCACGCTACCATTACACAAAATATAATTATAACAAATACCCACATCAATAATCTATAATAATAAATTTCTTGGTTAGCATGACGTCATATATTATTTTATTTACAGTACATACAGAATGATGAACATATTATAACTTTTTCTGAAAATAAATGATTACTACTTCCTACATTACTACATACTACAATATTTTTATGAGCCGGAACAGGGTGGTTTGCCCCATCAGGTCGGGAGAAACCTCATGCCTCAAGTGGAGGAGTTCAAGTTTCTTGGGGTCTTGTTCACGAGTGAGGGAAGGATGGAACGAGAGTTAAACATGCGGATCGGTGCAGCTTCTGTAGTGGTGCAGTTGACGTACCGGTCGGTCATGGTAAAGAAAAGCTGAGCTGCAGGGCAAATCTCTTGATTTACCAGTCACTCTATCTTCCTACTCTCACCTATGGGTGAGCATGAGCTTTGGGTCATGACCAAAAAAAACAGATATTGGATACAGGTGGCCAAAATGAGTTTCCGCCACCAGGTGGCAGTGCACTCCTTTAGAGATCGGGTCACTCGGGATGAGCTCAGAGTAGAGCCGCTGCTCCTCCACATTGAGAGGAGCCAGCTGTTCCAGATGGCCCCTAGACACCTCCCTGGGGAATAATTGATGCAGGTTTTGCTGTTGTACATTGGCATAAATGTCATAATTGTCTGTAAGTTGGGAACCTCTATATGAAACAGTGTTCTGCATCACTGCATAGAAACTAGTGTGAAGAAAATACTGGTTGATTCAAAGGGTCAAAGAAAGCATGTATAAATTTCAATGACAAGGGCGGCTACTGCCGCCCTTTTATTTCAATGACAAGAAATAAAAGGGCGGCAGTAGCTCAGTGGGTAGAGCAGTCGTCTTTCAACCGGAAGGTAGGGGGTTCGATTCCCGCTCTCCCCACAGTTCATACTGTCGTTGTGTCCTTGGGCAAGACACTTAACCCACCTTGCCTCCAGTGACTGTAACACTGGTAATTACTGTAGAACAATGTAAGTCGCTTTGGATAAAAGCGTCTGCTAAATGAATAAATGTAAATGTAAATGTAAAAGTTAAATCATTTGGATTTTCCACAATTCAAAGAAATCACAGTCCAATAAAATGTTTCAATTTTAATGAGCTGGTGAAGTCTGACAGTCTGAGGACAAGGCAAAACAGCACCACTGTTCTGTTTCCTGAACCTTTTTGCTTTCCATGGCTTTGTAACACTCATTTCCATCCTGCTGGAACTTTTATTTCTTTTCCATGATGACTAATTTGGAAGTTGTCAGTCCCAGACTGTGTGCATCCTGCTTTTGTGTCCACTGTGTTCTCTTAGTCACTACTGACGTCAAACTCACAGAGTAATCTTTCACATGGCAGGTCATATAAATAAAAAGTGATACCCTGAGCTTGCAGTTGCGGGCTATGGGGCAGCACAAATAGAAATGAAAAGCTACAGAGCTACAGAGCCTGTTCTTATAGAGCCCCATTTTTGTGGAATGGGCTCCCGGTGGAAGTGCAGCGAGCTGACTCTGTTGAGGCTTTCAAAAGCAAACTCAAAACATACTTATTTCACCAAACGTATGGAGACTGATTGATCATAGGGTTAGGTTTACACTGGTTGTAGCTGTAGGTACACACTCAACCGCTCATATTACAGCCCCCAGACAGTGACAGTGAATATGTTTTTGTATTTATATGTATTTTTTTTTTTTTCTTGCACGGCCTGTCCGTCCTGGGAGTGGATCCCTCCTTCTGTGGTTCTCCCTGAGGTTTCTCTTTTTTCCGGCTGGGTTTTTTTTTTAGTTTTTCCTCACCCTGATGGAGGGTCTAAGGACATGGGATGTTGTCTAGTGCAGTCTGTTAAGCCCTTTGAGGCGGCTGTTGTTGTGATATTGGGCTATACAAAAATAAATGTCTTGTCTTGTCTTATCTTGTCATTAAACATTTCCCAAAATATTTCTTTGTTAATGATAGAATTCTATTAGATGCAATGTAACTTCAGTAACAAGAAGCAAATTGAATCTGTTTGGCAATAAATGGTTTCACCCAAACACTAACTATGAGTGAAAAATGTTTTTTGTGTTTTCTGCGAAAAATCAGAAACAATCAGAAAATTCGACCAGGGTGTAAACTTATGAGCACAACTGTATAAACGCCAAGGTCAATGCGTTAGCATGTGAGGCTAAACATAGCACTCAGAAAGTGCTGCTTTGAAAATACATTCACGTAATTTGAAAAGACAAATTTAATTCAGCTAATTTATCACATCTCAAAAGAGTCAGGCTAACAATGCAGTCATGATATTTGCAGTATCGTTTGAAAAGTTTTTGGGATTGCTATGATCTAGCAGTTACAATTGGTTTGCACGCTAATATGATACTATCAATAACATCCAATAACAACACAAACACCCAAATGCCAAAAATGCAAGCAAGTATTATCAAGTGCAACCAAAAGAGCAAGGTCTTTGATTTGAACCATGGAGGCAGCTCAAATCTGCGTTAGCTATAAAAAAAAGTTCTAGACTATTTCATTTGTGTTAGTTGTCTAATGCTAAATAACTATATGGCTATTGTATTATTACATATAGCCTTCAACAGAGCTGTCATGTCACAACTGCTGAAATGTCAGAGAATAGAAATAAGGGAAAATCTGATTCAAAAGAGCAAGGTCTTTGATTTGAACCATGGAGGCTATATGTAATAATACAATAGCCATATAGTTATTTAGCATTAGACAACTAACACAAATGAAATAGTCTAGAACTTTTTTTATAGCAAACGCAGATCTGAGCTGCCTCCAAGGTTCAAATCAAAGACCTTGCTCTTTTGATAATACTTGCTTGCATTTTTGGCATTTGGGTGTTTGTGTTGTGCTGAAGGATTGCCCGCCACCAGATGTTGGGGTGGGATGGCCACATGGAGAATAACTGTCCCGGAAACCTTTGACTACAAGGGCTGCTGACACTTTAGAAGGTCAACTCACACCTGGTGTGAAAGGTCCCAAGGAAAATAATGGTGCCGTATTTTTTGCCGCAAGCTTTTTGATTAGTTTTAAATTTCCCCTTTAAAATTCTGTTTTTTATACATATTTTATTCAGCTTGTCATTCAATGACTTCTCCTTATTTCCTTATAGTTTGGACTTAACATGTTTCAGAAGCCCCCAATAAAAAAAACAACTAATTATGTTTGTGGTCTCCCCAGTAATAAAACTTGAGGTTCATCTCAATACTAATTCAATGGCTGCACGGCGGCAGAGTGGTTAGCACACCTCACAAGAGTGTCCTGGGGCCTGTTTCATTTAATGTGAATTAAACCAATGAAAACACTCAAAGGAACAACACTCTGCTGATAAATCCTTTAAAAGCTTCAGTAGAACTGTGAAGTGATGCACAGGGTCTGTGCCATTTACAGAATAACTAGAGACACAGAGAGAGATTGTTAATGAAAATATATTCAGCATTAAAAAGTAGTAAATAATAGCTTTTCAAGCTTTAATCAATACTGTCAATACAGTCATATTTTTTTCTCAAGGTTATTATATTGTTGTTGTTTGCTGCTTGACGCAGCATTCACAAAAGTCAATTTCATTAATACCATTTATAATATAGAATATATATACATATCAAATTCTGATATTTCAGTTCTGCATGATATGATGCCCCTAAGTAGGCTATCGTTTAACTTTAGGTCAACCTGAATAATAAACGGGACTGGACCAAAACACCTCAAAATGGCTAATTGGAGTCAGATTATAGCACACCTGGAGTCTTGTTAAAATTATACGTTTGGAAAGTTTGGAAAGTTTGGACTACAGCTACTTTGACTGATATAAACTTTTGGAGTTTGCTCTGCACAAGAATAACACGCTTATGTATAACACGCTTATCTTGCCAAAAAGAGCTTTCAGAGGAGCTCCGATTAAGAAGAGCCAACAAAGACTCATCAATGAGGTAAAGAAACAACCCCGAATGAATTGCTAACATCTCTGTGAGCCTACAAAACTAAAACACTGAACAACGATGTGTAGGTCTAATCCACACCTACAGGAAGCACCTGGTTAAGGTAAGTTCTGCCAAGGGGGGGGGGGGGTCATCTCTTGCGCAATATTAATTCCATCGCTGGGATTTGTTGTGCTTATTAATAACAATTTTACGGTAGAATAAAAAATAAAAGTGACGTATTGGATGGTTCTAGGAAATTGACTTCCAAATTTCTATCATTAAACATAGCCTACAACAGAGCCGTTATGTCACAACTGGTAAAATTAATATAATAACCTTATTTAAAAGTCTGAAAGTGACGCTGTAGCACTGTTTCACTTTCAGTGACCTTGTCTAGCCTTGGTTTGTTTGTTTGTTTGGTTATTGTTTTTAATGTATTTATATATGCAAAAGCTCTCCTGTTTTAAATGTAAAGCACTTTAGTCTTAAATTTGGTGGTTGTAAAGTGCTATAGAAATAAAGATTAATTGATTGATTTATTGTAATAACGTGAAATCAGATTCTTGATGTGCAGATCATTAATTTGTTATAATTAGCCTATATTTTGTGTAATAGTAGCCTGTTAGCTATAGTCTAAAAAGTACACCTGATAAACACCAAACATGGCAAAATATGTATATTCTTTAAATACCATTATTCCATAGCGCTAATCCTTTTGCCCAATGCTTTTATGTTAAAAGGAAGTGGTCTCTGTTTACGGCCAACTTACTTTTTCTAAATTTGTTGCAAAAAGTAGGAGAATGGTACAATGAAATACCCTGAAAACAAGCATATTCATTTGTAAACTTGTACATACATTAATTAATTATACTTTGTACACAGACCAGTGAGTCATTCACAAAATCTCTTGAGATATGCCACCTTACCGGGGACAGGAAAGTTCTGTTGTATTTCTATCCAGCTGAGGGTACTGTCAGTGACATAGTCATGATTCTATCAATCTCATGTCTAAAAAACAAAAAAATAAAGGAGAATATACTGTATATTAAAGTTACATGGTGCTACTTTGTGTACAAAAATAAATATCAAGACATTAAAAAAAAAAGATACGAGGCGCATTGATAAATATATTTTACATACTTTTCCAATGCCATGTTCAAGTAGCAAGTTCCAGTTTTGAAAACAAGCCTTTTCTTAATATCAAAACTGATGCACTGGGGATTGTTGATTTCAATGCTGTAGCTGTGTCTGAACACTAGAGGTCAGACAGACTTCAAATAAACCTATATTTTAATCAGTCATGGTGGTCTTTTCTTTTGGTTGCCATCAGGCTTTACTGCACACACCCTTACCATACATGTCTCTGGTTTGTGGCTTAACACTGGGCTATTGCTGTACAGCGTAAACTCAGGCTGCACTTTGAGTCTGGACCACAAAAACAGATGCTTGGACTCAGCGTGGGGCCAGACTCAGGGTAAAGAGACTTGTTTATGATGAAGACATGGTAATGTGTGTACAAATCTATGAGCAGCTCTTCAAAAAAACGCCCTGTGCAAGAGTCCAGTGAGCGTGTTAATGGCGCGTCATTCCTGACATCATGAATGCTGTGGCTATTTCTGTACCTCTTTGTTTCTCAGGGTGACAATTCCTTCTCTTTCTCCCCCCCATTGGCCATATTTAGTCTTGGATTGTTTGTCTTTTTCCTTTCTTGATGTTATCTTTTGTAATCCTTCCTTTCTCTCTGTCTGTCTAATAACAGCCATCTTCAGGAAATTCTCATTCCAAAATCAACCTGGTTCCTGCCAAGTCCATGACCTATTAACAGTACAATGTGTTTGGACAAAAAGAAAAGTTTTGCCAGGAACACTTTAATTAACTGGGTTTTAGCTTATTGAATAGCTCAAGACCGAATCTACTTTTTTTTTTTTTTTAACTAAAGGTAGAACAGGAGGAAGCAGGAATTGAACCGCCAACCTTCCAGTTATTGGGTTCCCTACTGTACCTCCTGAGCCACAGCGTCCCAGAACCTAGTTATAGTCACTGCTGATGTTTTAAAGGTGCTTTCACACAAGGCTGCATGCAGCAACACTAGGTTATTTTTGCTTGCTTCGAAAAACTCTCACACCACAAAAAAGAAATTAAAAAAAGAAAAAATTCAATGAATTTAAAGATTTCTGATGTCAACAATAGCTGCTTGTGTTAGTTTCACTCCTTGTTTGCAAGTCCTGCAGCCCAGATTTGTCCCTTGACTAACAGAGATAAATTAAAGAATCGAGGGTTCTAGATATCCTTAACAAAAGGTCTGAATATGATGTAACTTGCTGCTAAAGGCTAAGTTGTAGCTAGGCTATTATCATGCTAATATTACTTTCTGTAGGGGGTGAATTTAGTTTCAAAAATTATTGTAACATTTTATATAGCTTCACTATAGCAAGGTAATAGTGTCCTAACAAAATGATAATAAACAGGTAATATACAATAGTAATTATGGTTAATTATTAAGACGTTTCCGGGTGCTGCGTGTTTTTGTAGTGGTTGTATGTTATAACAAGCTGAACATTACCTAATTAACTATTATTACTATAGTATTACTTAACTCTCCCCTGATTAGCCTGCCATGCTTTTAATGAGCTGGAGTATAAATTGCTGTCAATATTGCTTTTATTATGATGTGAGATGATATTCATTTCATTTGTAATGTTTAGTCACATTAAAGAAAGATCATGTTATACATTTTGTCTGGGCTGAAATGGAAACTAGTCTTTCATTATACTATACAGTCTAAGGTTTTTCTTATATGAATGCCAAAAAATACCTTTTAAATTTAGAGTGTGGCTTTAGCAGCATCATGTTCTGCACCTACGGTTGCTCTGAAGGGACATGCTGTTGTCAGTGTAAATTTGTCTAATAATAAGTTCACTTTAAAATCATAGAAACAAAATCAAGTAGTGTATAAACGTCCAATGATTTAATGCAAAAAAAAACAGGAATCTGCTTCTCACCCAACAGAGAGTTTGTCTGCTTTGAATCTAGTATGGCATGTTCTGAGTTGATTAGAAGAAGTTAATTTCATGGCACGTAAAAGCAGGAGGGGGGCTCATTGTAAACAGTCTGTAGCCTGAGCTCACGTCTGAGTCTACAACATATGGCACGGATAAAGTAACAGCAGGTTAGGGTCGATTTAAGGAGTCCTACTAACATGTTTGAGGGGGCAGTTTTAACATGTGTTCGGACAAATGGATGATAGGATAGCAATCAAAAACTTTAACAGTGTGAGCGAGGAAGGACACCTGGTAGAAGTCTGTCTGGGGCAGCGTGCCTACAACAACAAAACCGCCTCGGCTTTGGGTTGGGCAAATGAGAGGGAAGAAAGTGAAGAAACAAAGAGAAAAGGGGACTGTAACACAAAGAAGGGGAGGGGGCTTTTTCTGGAGGCACATCAAGAATTTGCCTTTTAAGGGGTACAGTCTCACTCTTCCAAAGGCTTGTGCCAAAACACTCAAGGGAGAAGAAATAAACAACAGTGCAAGGAGGATTCTCACTCTTTAAAATGCAGAGTGCAAGAGTCACTAGTATATGATCGTCACAATGAGTCCTGGTGCCACTTATGTATAGTTTGTATTGTCTAAGTGGGTTTTTATTAGATACCATTGGAGAAAATTCATTCCCTACAGTAGAAGTTGTCAGCCCACTCCCAGACTGGAAAAGCAGACAGAAGTAATGCTACCTGTCTGCTAAGAGGCCTCACATTTTGTCCAAAACTCAAAAATTATATTGTGTTTAAGTCATTTGTTTACAAGGGGACTGTGTTCTCACTCAACTTTTGAATCTTGGGTCTGAGGTGTTTTAGGTTTGTTGCAATACCCGCTCCGTCATTGAACAAAAACAATAACGTAAAGTAAGTCCCAGAAAGCTAATGGCTGCTACATATATCGAGTAGAGCAGCGATGGCAAACTCCATTGTTTTAGTGCTTCAAAAAAGGTTCAGATTTTTTACATTTTGTCTTAGTAAATGGTCCCTAAACCAGGTACTGGGGTGATGAATACAAAACCGAATAAAAAGCTGTTGTTTATGTTTATGATGCTTTGTTAGTGTGTTCTTAAATGACCTCAAATTGGGAAACAAAATGCTACAAAATGCTGCACTATCCCTTTAATGGGGCATGACACTGCACTGTTCACTGCCTATAGCTTCACTCATGGCAAGATAACAAGAGCAAGAGCTCATCTGCTCCGTCATATGGTACATATGCAACTTGCTCTGAATGAAAAAGCTCCTGTTTCATAGCTGCAACAAACACACTGTTGCCTTAAAGGGCTGAGCTCCTAGGTTCTGACTCATCTCAGCTGCCGTCACTTGTTGTGGTGTCTTATTTGTTTTGTGGACAATACCGAGCATGTGCTGAGGAGAGACTGAGCTCAGGAAACGGGGGAGTCGGGGAGGAGAAACGGCTGAGGGGGGAGAACAGAGAGGTAATTGTATATGTAAGAGTGAGGCAACCTAGAGCACAGCGAGCGGCAGGAGGGAGAGGAGCAGGAAGGGAATGGCACGCTGGGATGGGTGTGCAGCGAGGAGAAAGGAAAGGTAGAAAAAGACAAGGTTGAGGGATAAAAAGTAAGTGGAAAGAAAGAAGAATGACAGGTAAGTGATCTGACTGATATGGAAAGTTGGAAGTTTACGTTATGGAGAAAAAGCATGTGACTTAAGCAAGACTGAGATGTTTTAAAGTTAAAGGAAAGGGGGCAGGGCAGCAGCAGCGTGTCCCTCCGTCTTGTATTGAGCCTGAACTAGAGCTAGGAAAAGGGGCAGGGCCTCCTCTCGTCCTTCCAGCTGACAAAAACAGCTGGCCAGGAGCGGGGCTGGAGGACACAGCCTGTTCAGAAACCAAGGGCAGACGACCGAGCATTGGACAGAAAAGGAAGGCCCGCCAGTCCGCATTTATGGGCTGTGTCCTGGGCTCAGACTGGTGCGGAGAGGAAGAGGTGCCAGTGGCGCCGGTGGTCCGGAGCTCATCTTTAAAGAGAAGGACTCTGGAGAGGAGTGAGAGTGCAAGGATGAGGCTGACAAAGGTTAGTCTTTATGATCCAGATGGAAACAGTGTCCAGATGTGTCATCATGTTGTGTCATTTGTTGTGTAATGGGTATCTGTTTTAAAATAGTCAAGTTAAAGGCCAAATTTATTAGCTAAGAGTAAATATATCTTTGTTTATTGGTGCTTTGATATTTAAGTTATAGCTTTCCAAGTGTGAAGGTCAAAGGTCATGTCAGATGTCAACTGAACAGATGAACATATATGCAAATGGGAGACAAAAACAGTGTGCACATGCCTCAGTTTCATGAGGCCTCTAGAAGCTTAGTATTCTATCTTTTTATTAATTGGATAAAATCAATTAGCTGTGTAAATTTACGTTATAAAATAAATTGGTGTCTTTTTTTTTTGGAGGTTAAGTGTCAGTGTCAACAGAAGTGCACAGGGCTTGTCTTTACTAGAGCCATATGTTGACTATAGGTACTTTATAGGTACCCATTAGACTTATTTATATTTATAAGTGCTACAGTGAGTTTGTTATCAGAGGTAGGAAATCAAAAGCATAAAAGAAGCATGCATGTGAGCAGGCAAGCTATCATTTTTAAATCATAATTGAAATTCAATGTAATGTTTAGCTACTATTGGCTTTTCAATGTTGTGTGCCATGCAACACTGCATATAGTTACTCAAGGCAAAAACGCTGATAGACCTTTCAAATAATTCTTTAACTGCTCCGTCATATTATACTTAAATGGCATGGATTTTATTTAGCGCTTTTCCACCTACTAGGTCATTAAAGTGCTTTACATCAAGCTTCCATTCACCCATTCACACACATTCATACACCAGTGCCACACACACTGGAGGCAAGGTGGCTTAAGTGTCAAGGCAAGTGGATGACTATGGCGTCTATCTCTGATGCTGGACCACATCTGCACAGATACAATGAGAGTGTTGTGAGACCAATTAGCATAATGTCAACAGAGCCTTGGTGCAGAGCGTCAGGAGAAAAACACCTGACCTATGACCTCTGCCTCAGATCACTTTTCACTCAGATCAATACCTGCACTTGCACCTGTGTGGAGCATACATTTTTTAACGATACCCCCTAATGTTCATCGTGTGCCTGTTTTTGGAGTGTGCATGCTCGGGTGCACCACAGTCCCACTGGCTCCATATCACATGTTGAGCAGTGTGGGAACACAGAGGCCTCTTGACGACGTCATCCACCAGAGACTGACCCCGCTACATGGGTGTGGGAACCAGCTTGGATCCCACTGATTATGCAAGATTGTCCCATCTATTTACGGCCATTTTTGGGATCTTGTTTTCGCATGTTGTTTATCACATTCTGTTGGGTCCCCGTTCACATACAGCATAGGGATGGTAGATGCACTTACACTGCAACTCCCACTATGTTATTGGTAGGAAGCTGACTGGAGTATGACTAAGACTCAAAATCTCAGGAAACAGCTCATTCATACATACATACCTGACCAGGCTGATGCCAAGCACTTACTGGAAAAACCTGGCAAAAAATAACTCATATTCCACATGCAGTGTGATTGCATAATTTGTTTATGTCTAATGCAACAAGGAAAGGGATATTTACAGCAGTTTGTGCTGTGTGCTGTTTTGTATTCTCCACTTCATTCTTCATGAAAAAAATTAAAGACAGATTTGCAGCAAGATAAAATGTGTGTCTATCTGCCAACTTAAAGACATACTATGCAAGATTCCATGTAATATTATATTATCTCCACACATTGAATACCCCTAATTTTTCTCGAATACTCTTATAACAATATAGGGCTGTTCAGATGGACTGCCTTCTGCCTGTAATCCATTCTTTTAGTTTTCCTTTGCTTACATTTACATTGTTGTTATTGTACGGAACTCTCTGCCAATCACAGAATACGCAGAAGAAACATATGCCTTTAAAGGGGTTGTATAATTTTTCTGTCTTTTTTGGCAAGATCTGTTGAAGGAAAAAGCAGACTCTCTCTATTTCCACACTCCTTTGTTAAAGCATGTGAACAGCTACGGTAGCCCTGCAGGGGACAAACAAATAGTGGAGTTTTATGGCCTAAAACTGCCCCAAACGCAAAAATATGTGCTCAAAAAGAGCTCCTTGCCTTGCAGTGCTCAGTTTGTCAGCTCTTGGTCGTTGTAAAAACAGGAATAAGAAGTAATATAATAAATACATTTCTTTACATTCCAAGATTCCCCAATAAAGAAAGTCATTTTTTATCAATGTGTTAAATAGTGTTAACTGTATGCTACAATCTTTTATAAAGCATTTTGTATTATGTTTTCTTATTGCTTGACAGTCTTGCATAATTTCTAGCCTATTATGATTTACAACTGCAAGTTTTTCCCTCACACCCCTGCTCTCAGTATTTGATGGAGTAGCTGCAGTAAAAAGTCTTTCCAAAAAATGGATTCCAGATATAAACACTTCAACAAAGTAAGACACAGAAAGTCTGTTTTGTCTACGGTTCATATGGTTCTTTTAAAAGAAAAAATAAAGCACCTAAATCTGAGGATGAATGTGGGACGAATCAAAGAGGACAGCCTCGAATTAAAGTTATAAAACTGCCATCACTGCCATCATTATTGTTGTGGAATAGTTTGCTGATTAGACTTAGTGTGTGTTTTGACCACACCGATTTCACTTAATATCTTTACAATCATCATTATGAATATATAAACTGCCAGTTCATTAATGGAATGCTCTCCGTTTTCTTAGCATGGCACAAATCAGCGCTAATTTGTCAAGCGCTATTTACAGCTTGTTATTTCATATTACAGTACAGGTCAAGCCAATGCTAGTCCCTCACATTGTTTTTTTGCCATCAACCTTAGCAAATGTAATTACACTTTGGCTTGTATTCATGCAAAGCTGGAGGTATAAAAAATAGAATCTGGCATTTTTAAGGCGGTTTTATAGGATTTTAAATGTATTTGTCTTAACTTCCCTCTAATTTCTTGTGAGCAACAAAGTTTATATTGGACGTGACCAATAGTAAAGCCGTGAACCACAGGCATCCACTGCAAATACACACCCAACACAGGAAACAACACTGACCGGTCAAGGTTAAATATAGACCCCCCCCTTTCAGTGCTAGAAATAGAACAGAAAGTAAAATTAATCAAGAAGTACTTAGTAGTAGTGGCCACGCACATGGAAGCTGATTGAGGGAAAAGACATAAACCGTTTCCTTTCACAGCAAGTCTGCAATCCTCTAACACATCCCAGCAACGCCCTTAACAAAAAAAGAAGAAGAAAACAGAACCATCTCTCAGTTAAAGTATGCTCATAATATTTTTTCTTCAACACAAAAATGTCCACTTGAAGTCCTGAAAAGGCATGTCCAGGAAATGTGTTCTGTCGCTCTGTTAACAGCTGTACCTTATCAGTCTTGGGCTTAGTACTGTTTTACTCAATCCCTACTCAAACTACACTGCCCCGTCCACTCATTTCCTCCTTGGCCAGGTTCCCACTCATTCTCGTTTACCTCCAAGAGGGAGCCAATTCTACCATGTCAAGGTCTCTCTCTTCTTGACAAAAGCACACCTGGTATTTCTGGAAGAGAGATTTGTTTCTTAAGCTCTTAATACAAGTGTAACATTATGTATCCTTAAACAACTTTTTACTATCATTTGCTTTGTTGAAACAGATTTTTTTGTCAACAGAGAGTTATATTTTTTGTTTATTTCTGCCCATTTGTTTATGTTTGAAGCATCTTGCACCTGTGTCTCAGAACCCCTTTGAAGTACTGTGTATCTATATTTAACCAACAGTAACAAGCTTTCGTCTCATTTCTTTAAATATTCTTTAAATATACCTTGCTCTGGTCCTATTTTGAACAATGGAGACCAATATTTTCGCTACATTTTTGGCTCAGTTTAGGACACTCCAAAAATAAACAGCTACTGGTCTGAGGCATGGGTTAACTGTGGATACCAGGGATCAGCTTTTAGGCTTATATAACTTGTTAGTTTTTATTAATGTTTAAAGCCCCTTGCACCTGCAATTCAGAAGTCCTTTGATGTAGAGTGTGGATCTGCACTTAGGGCCGTCTAACAGTGACACACGTACGTCTTTCTTTCTGATATGTAATCCAATCCATTTGTTTTCATGCTTTTGTGGTCCTTACTTCTGGACCATTTTAGCACTGCAGAGACTAATATCCCTAATATATTTTTGCTCAATATACCACAATCCAGAATAAACAGGCACTGGTCTGGGCCATGGACTAACTGTAAATACTGGTGATTGGTTGTTAGCCTTCAGCGGCAGATTTTTACTTTTATTCATTTTCCCCTTTATAGGATGCTGGTGGCTTGACCTATCCCAGCTGCTTTGGGTATGAGGAGGTGTACACATTGTACAATACCCAGTTAATCGCTTAGCTAACATTTGGAGACATACACAGACAGACAATCTGTCTTTCCTTCATGGGCGTAGGTTTGGTCTGAGCTATGGTGAGGACACCCCCAACCCTCACCCCCCCATGTTCCAGACTGTTGGCAATACAGAATATCACAAGAATTGTGATATTCTATATACAGAAGTGAATCTACTTCATCTCATTATATTGTATCCTTACCCCTTCACAAGATGTCTGAGTTTCCTACACGTATCATAGTATGCATTCAACACATCATGTTTATATTTTAGAGCCATTTTTAAATATGAATGGTTTTGTGGATTAATGTTTTGAAATTTATGTTAATCTATGTGTTAAGTTTGTCTGTATGAGCAGTAAGCTAGATCAACATTAGAATAAAATACAGATCCTATTCTAACATTTTATTATTATGGTAAATGGTAAATGGCATGCATTTATATAGCGCTTTCCTGCACCCTTCTCGGGCACCCAAAGCGCTTTACATCGTGCTTCCACTCACCCCATTCACACACATCCACACTTGGGGCAGACAGAGAGGGGGGCTGCCACACAAACGGCGCTCAACCTTCTCCTACCACCACCAAACACACCTCCACAGTCACACACATTCATACACCAGTGCTACGGACACTGGAGGCAAGGTGGGTTAAGTGTCTTGCCCAAGGACACAACGACAGTATGAACTGTGGGAAGAGCGGGAATCGAACCTACTTTCCTTACCTTCCCGCTGAAGGACAGCCGCTCTACCACTGAGCCACTGCCGCCCCAATTATTGTTATTATTGTTGAACTATATAACATTGATTAGTGACTGGTCAGTCACTACTGCTAGTTTATTTGTGTGGCTAGCTAGTTATTTTACCTACTTACACTCGGACTCTGCTTTATGAAAAAGCTTCTTGTCCAATGTCCAATGTCCAATTTTTTTATTTTTTCTTCTTGGGTGGCATCTACAAAGTACAAAAAGGTGCAAAAAAACGGAATATTAAAATGTTTTTACTCTGGCCTTTAAGGAAATGGTAAGTGTCACTGAGTCATACATGTGCAGAGTCATTTGTGACACTGCTCCATTCGGTGCAGGGTTGTTAGTGTTATATTACTAATCAGGTGTTATGTTGGTAGTTCTAAGGTAAGGCTCTTTTGTTTTAAGCCTCACCTTAATATAACACCTGATTAGAACTATGACACTAACGACCCTCCACCTGAATGGAGCAATGTCACCAACGACTTTTCTGAGCCTTAAGGACTTTCACATTTGGAGTCACACCTCCCTTCATGACCAACAACACAACAACCTGGCCCATCAGGTTTGGTTTCAGGGGAAACTCCTCCCTTTAGAGATATAAGCTCAGCTCTCTTACCAGTTGAACTCAAAATTGATGAAGTCTCTTGGAATAGAGACGACGCGTCTTCAACTTGAAAAAGAAGTCCAGATGCTTTTACTCAAACCTTTCCTTCAAGATGTCCTGGATGACTGAGAACCTCCACATACTCTGGCCTTTGTATGTGGCCAAGAGGCAGCCCTGGTAACTTACTGTCAGCGTCGTCAAGATGCGCGCGCACACACACACACACACACACACACACACACACACACACACACACACACACACACACACACACACACACACACACACACACGCCGCTCGCTGCTAGTGCAAGCACAAAAGTAGTCCCGGCCCGCACGTGTAGCCTGTCAGATACTCCACCGCCAATCAAATTACGGCATTTCTTGTACTGTCGTCGTCCTGTCCGTTAGAATCGATCCAAATAGCATTTCAAAGATCCAAATAGCAGTTCAAAGCTTGCTAAATATTGGTGGGGACAAATTTGCCATCTCAAAATATTGATAGGGACTAGTACCTAGCGTCCCCCCCTAAACTTACGCCCATGCTTTCCTTCAGTGTGGGCAATTTAGAGTAACAAATTCACAACAGAAGCAGGGGAGAACCCACAGGATGGTCATTGTCACGGCTCAAACTCATGACCGTGCACATCTACTTCGGTCTACCGCGCATACCTAAATGACCGGGGAGCTCTTATTTTACCAGCCAATAACAAATTACGTGGGCTAATGGAAACTTTGATTCTAAATTAAAAGCAGTGGCTCAGTGGTAGAGCGGCCGTCCTTCAACCGGAAGGTAATAGGTTCGATTCCCGCTCTCCCCACTGTTCATACTGTCGTTGTGTCCTTGGGCAAGACACTTAACCCACCTTGCCTTGTATGATTGTGTAAGAATGTGAATGTATGTGGTGATGGTTAGAGAAGCCGTTGGCATGGAATGGCTGCCACGTCTCTGTCAGTGTGCCCCAGGGCAGCTGTGGTTACTGTTGTAGCTTACCATCACCAGTGTGACTGTGTATGAATGAATAATTGATATGTAAAGCGTCTTTGCGTCCCCAGAAAAGCGCTATATAAAAATTGATCGATTAATAAATAAAATTGCAGCCATATGCGATTTAGAAATTGCATATGATTAAATTCCATTTGTTTTGCAATTGCAATTAATTGCACAGCACTACCTTGTACATATTTTTGTCTTTACAAATTAAAATGAGACAAAGCATAATTTTTACATCAACACTTCAGTTTCATTGTAACCCATCTGTTCTGAATGTTTTTCTTCATCCTTATTTTGACATACAAGACCATCCCCCCTTCACTCCCTGACTCAACCCCTCATTCCAATGCCGAGCACCACTTCCTGTCTCTCATGGTCCCTCAGTATTTTCTTAGTCTTGCATGTGGCCTCTCTTTGGCCCCTCCTATTACCTTTTCACCTTACAACTTTTTCTTACTCACCAAATCCATGTTTCTCCTCTGTCCCCTCCTACTTCTGCCTACTGAAAGAAACAGATACTTTGGTGCGCAAACAATTAGACTGGCCATATACGACACCCTGCAATAGATCATTTTTTGTATCATGAGCCAGAAATTCCTGAGTTATGAGCACATAAATGGGCAGCATTAGCGCACATGTTATTTGAGGGAATTACATATGTCATTATGCTCACAATGGATTGATTGGTGGGATATAACATGCAGCCTTTTAACCTGCACATTAGAGTAACACATATGGAACTGACTGAGAGGGATTACCTAAATATTGAAGCAGCAGACAGACTCAAGATGTAAGCAAAGTCTAAAACAGGGTTATACTGTATTTGGGAGCTAACGATTTAGGACAAGCAAATACAAGTCCTCTGATGTATAGAATACATTTGAACCATCCAAAAGACCTTGGCTAGAAATCAAAGATTCAGGCCACTATGTTTAACAAAGACCATGCCTGCCTTTTTAAATTACAATCAAGCTGTCCAGACTGCTCCGTGGATTGGACTTTCAAACCAAAACAATCACGATTTCAATTTGCAACTCCATCTGTTCAGTCAGGCTAGTTTTAGATAATACCTCTTAAAATCCCCATAGATTTCCCGGTCTGCACCTTTGGGTTCATATATGCTAAAATATCCACTGCATAGACTACATGTTTTAAATGTAAAACATCTGGTGCATGTATCACGTCTAACCACTAGGGGCTGCTGCTACTCTGCAACATGAGCCATACAGATGTTTCCCAGACATGCTTGTGTTCTCAAGAAATACAGTGAAGTTAAAGAGTTAGACCAGTGTTTCCCAAACAGTGGATTGGGACCCAAAGGTGTGTTATGGCAATTTTGATTTTGATATGGTTTGGCATAAAATTTCCAATTTTAAATCAGTATTTTTTCTAATATGTATTAATTAAAAATAATCTTAGGACATTTTTCATTTTATTTATGTCTAGACAGAGTAATTTTAGATAAAAGTAGAAATTTCAAATGTCTATTTAAAGTAAACCAGCTTATAATTAGCATAGACTCGACATATTTAATGATATACCCTCAACATATGCTTGAATGTGGGTTTTGTCATTTGCTGAGCTCTAAAAGACTAGAAAAGTGATTTTCCTGAATAATTTAATCCTATTTTTCTCTTTAGAAATGTTAATACACATAAATATTTATGCAGAATATGTTTATGTCATACCCTCACTCTATCAGTTTTGATTTGTTTTAGATTAACTAGGCTATTTAAAACATGCCCATCCATTACTAATAAATCGGTCTTAAAACCAGACAAATAAAAGGAAAAAAGCATATTAAAATGGTCAATTATAAAAAGGATAAATGCCTCAACCATGGGGCACAAGGGTGAAATACAGTTCTTCTTACTGTAATTCACTCAATCATCATCAGGGTTAAACCTCTAGTGGTTTGGGCTTGTGTCCGGGCAATGCAGACTATGTCCATGCAATGCTAAACATAGGCTCAAGTGTAATTTAATGGTTGTGGTTATTTGACAATATCACTTCATATATCACCACAGTCTATAATAAATATATATGGCTACAAAGCTGCTTGACTTTAATAAAATATGGCTATGTTTAGGTCAGAGAAAGACCACTTCAATAGGACCATGTTCTACTAAGAATCACATTAAAGATCCTGCCAATTAGGAGTGAGTATTACTACGCTCCCCTTCCTCAAGCGACCAATCAGGGGTCGAGCTTCTAGTAACACTATTCCACATGCTTTTAGCTGCGTGTAGCTCCACCCCGCAGCTCCGGAGCAGAGGGTGGACCGGACTAAAGAAAACAAGTTATCTCATAGTTCTAGTCATGTTATTGATGGCCTTCCCGAGAATGAAGGGCAGCGTTTAGACCAGGGGGAATGATCAGAGGGAAAATGAACAAGGTAAGAGCAGAAAGCATTCTCCAAATAGGGAAGTTTGGCCTTGTTTTTGTGAGTCTTTAGTAAAAGACTACTTAATCATTTAGAAGTCTGTGTAATGGATTAGGATGGATTTATGATGCTGAGTTTTCATGTTGCCTGTGTAATTGCGCACTTTGGTAATATGGGATTATAACAGTTTGTATCTAAATCTGGACTCTATTAACGTAACGAGGCATTCTTGAGCAGTGAATGCTTTTCTTTTTCTTACTGAGGCACGGATCCTCACAGAGGAGACCACAACATGTAATATGCTGAAAATGTGCGTCTGTAACGGTTTCAAATGAAAAGTTTAAAAGACTCACTTGTTGCATGATACGTCGCAGTTCATTTATTGGACATACGTGGCTGTTAATGGGGTCATATGATGCTTTAAGCCTCTCCATCGCAGTGTTCGCGCGCCGTCACTTTCTGTTCACGTCTCTAAGTCATGTCCCAGAAAGAATGTTCCAGGTGGGCGCGCGCTCTGCCCTGATGTTAGCAGCTAGCAAACATCAGGTGTTTTAATTAGTCAAGAATGTCTTAACTAGGGATGTGCAGTGTTGTTGAACGAACTTTAATCACTAAAGGTTTTTAAAATCATTATAGCTATAGATGAAAGCTGAAAGGAGATTTTCTGTAAGCTAACACGCACAGCCTTAAAAATAAAGACCAGTAAGTTACACTAGTAAGTGTAAAGCCTTGCAATTTAAGACAAGACAGAGAATTTCTCTTTTTCTCCCATTAAGTTGTCTTAGTCTGAGACTTAACTTACACTTACAATGTTTAATAAACAGGTCTTGACTTATTCTTCAACATGGTTACTGTGATCTTGACATTACTAAGTCCTTGTAGAAGTCCAAGAAACAACTTAACTGACGAATGGCCCTTGTGTGAATTTCACAGTGGTCAGTTATTCTTGGCTCTGGACCCGATGCCTTGTCAGTGCTTGTATCCTGCTTCATAAAGTAAAATTAGAAATCCATGTATCAACAACAAGATAACATTGTCCGGCCTCCCCAATCTTTCCTTTAGTGATAACACCATCCATTTAATGGTTTTCATCTGTGTTGCTGCAGATACGCTTATTTATTTTTCATCAGATCAGTTTGTGGTGATGAATTTGACATTGTGGGAAAGTCTTTGCTGGGAATGCAGGCAATTAATGGTCTTCTTCTTGCATCAACAAGTCAGGTAGCTTTGAGCAGCGAAGCAGAGGAGCTCCAGTAGTGATCATATGACAGGTATTGCACATTTCCAAAAAAAGAGTTCATTGGCCAATAGCTGATGTATGCTTGCTTGCATATGATACTTTTTCTGCTAAGCCAAGAGGATGACTATACAATTGACTTGCATTTCCTTGTAAAAAAAAGTGTCAAGGTTCCCACACATTCATTTTCTTTTCATGCAAACGCAAAATGTTTGCCATTCAAATTTTAGTATTTCCTATTCTATACAAAGAGTTAGTCTGGGCTCTGTCCATTTGAGTTGGTTTATATAACTCAAATACTCACATTAATACTCTGGTTGGTCATCAAGATGCATCTATAAACTTTGGTTTATTAGTTGTTTCTAAATAAATTGGTTTTAGATATCAAGATATTTCACCTTTTATAAATCTAGGTAATTTTAAGTTAGAGTTTTGACCTTTCTGAGGCTGCTGTGTCTAGGTTCCCACTTTGGGATCAAAAATGGTCTCATGGCTAGGCATGAGACAATATTAGAATTTTGTGTCACAATTATCCTGACCACAATAATTGTGCAATAAAGGTGGATTTTAAAAGTGCTTTAATTATCAAAAATTAGTTCTGCTCAGTCTCATTTATTCAGCGATAGCTTAATTTAATTTTTAGTTCTGTAAATATGAAAAAAATATACCCTGTGATTGGGCAGGGGGGCCCAATCACAGGGTATATTTTTTTTACCCTGTGTTATAACAGCATGGATTGTAAAGCTTTTAACCCACTCCAGCAGAGAACACAAGTTATTTATCCTCAGATCTGTTCTTAACTTGCCATTACTTAATCACCACCCCTTATGATGTCATCCACTTAGCGAGGCCACTTATGCTGTACTCAGGAATGTACTGACGCAAAACAGATGGGGTATTTAGCCAGCAAATATGAAAAACAGTGAAAAACAGTGTTGGTTGAACAATTCGGTATATTTGAGGGTGAGATTGCAGCAGTCGAAGGGTAACGGAAGTGGATTATGGCTGAACACTGAACTCAGCTCAGGAACAGGTAGGCTATGTTCTATTGCCTGTCCCACCCATTGAACGCAGGCATTAGCACAAACTGTCCCTATTGCCAATATGTGATGCAGGAACTGAGATACCAGAGTGGCTAAGATGGCAGTTTTTGCTGGAAAAAACT
Organism: Neodontobutis hainanensis; assembly: GCA_024349245.1. Taxonomy (NCBI): domain Eukaryota; kingdom Metazoa; phylum Chordata; class Actinopteri; order Gobiiformes; family Odontobutidae; genus Neodontobutis; species Neodontobutis hainanensis. The sequence goes on along the minus strand of JALDNG010000173.1, from coordinate 3,850,874 downwards.
GTATTAGGCATCAAACAATTACCAGTCTTAGTTTATACCGAGTACTCAAAATGGCACTATATAAAAACTGCTAATCCTGTGAAATGTTTTTTTTAATATGAGTTTAAGAAGTCCCAACCGACACATTTATACATTCATTGTTTTTAGTTCCTGCTCTTATCATACTGGAGTGTAATGCAGATCTGAGGCAGTGGTACATCCAGGATCATTGCCAGTTAATCACCGACTTGGCTTAAACATTACTGAGACACAATGACAACCATTTACAGTAATATGAATATACAATTACCAATTCATCTTACATGCATGTCTTTGGATGGTGGGAGAAGGCCAGAGTTGTGGAGAAGACCTAGAGAGGTCATACAGAAAAGTTGTCAGGTATTGAGATCAAAACCCATTTAATATGTGGCTTCTCAGTTTAACCTAACTCTTAAACTGTTTGTGCAATCAGAATATTGGATCAAAGTGCATGGAAGTAGTATACAGCAGTCACTGTATCTGTGTCAGCCAATCATTGCAGCTTTTAGGAAAAACAGGAAAAGTGCAAAGATATGTGCAATCAAAGGAGCATAAACCTCTATAAAGGGTTTTTAATAACTTTGAATTAGACAAAATAAATAAAAAATGACCCACTATTGCCTCCAGTTGAGTAGAGCCCATTTAGTAAAAAGTGTCAAGCCTATACATTCTTAGGCTGAATCTGTTCTGTGGAATAACCTCCTTAACACTTAGCTTGTGGACACCAGATGTGGTCAGTACTCTGTTATTATCAGTTAGCCTGCCAACACGAGTGCTAATGAGAAGGGAAAAAAAGCATTGGTTAAAGTGCTTTATGCTTTGTCCACACACTAATCCAAGTGGACGTACTGTTGCCAGATTACAACTTTGTCCACAAAATCATTGATTGGTTGTATTTAATTGTAATCTACAACCCACTTAGTATCTCCAAGTGCACAGTTTGACATGCGTCCAATAGCTTGTTGTAGCCGATTTAACATGGGACATAAAAGATTCAAAAAGTTGCACAACATAGCCAAAGCTTTCCAATGAAGTGTACTTGTTGGTCAATAAAGTCAAAGACTTTATGCCAAAGAATGTTAGCCACTAAATATTTCATAGATGTAATGTGAGCTGACCTGTCGCCTGGGCTTTTTAATGAAATGGAACTTTTATTAAATATTGCAAGTGTTTTTACTGAGTTGAACCCTTGAGGGCACTTCAAACCTCTTGCCCTCAGTGATTATCTGAACGAGACTGAGGTCATTGCGTCCAGCCTCAGTCTCTACACTGCCACACAAAGCTTATCATTGTCTAAATATCAAGTCTATTTATAGTGGGAATCAAGGGGAGAGGGGTTTCCAGGGACATGTGTTACTGTATACAATGCGATCCCTCTGTTTCTGCCTATTTGTTTTTGCATTTGTATGTGTCCAACCCCTCCCTCATTCAATCCAGCTACTGTTCAGTGACGGCTGGCAGACGCACCGTGAGGGAAGGGGAGGGATTTTGAGTTAGAAAGCATCTCTTTGACTACCTAAAACCTCCGCTGCGTTTTCTGCCAGGAGGGCTAAAAATATTGTAGAAAGGGCCTTCTTGTGCAAAACAGATGTTGCAGAGGGAGGTGGGGTCAGTGCTTGGCAGACATTTTCGGACATGGAGTCTGTGTTTCCACTGAGCTGCAGCAGGGATACACGTGTGCAAATGTGAGCAACAGCGCAGTTTTCCTCAGGCCTTAGGTAGCTGTTTACTACTCGCGTCAGTTGAGTGGAAAGTGTGGCAGGTCCCAGCTGGTAGAGGCGTTACAGCTGAAGCGCTCACATGTTTGTTGTGGCCTGCCAGGAAAGATGGATGGACAAGAGACTCAGGTAAAGTTATTTGTTGGATTGGAATTGTGAAAGGTAAGGTTTGGTTACAAACTGTTTTGTCCTTGGTTTAGTTGTGGACTGTCATGAAAGATTGTATAAGTAATTTTATCTTTTGTAATTGTGAAAAGTAAGTTTTAGTTAATAACAAATGCTTCTGATTAGGGCTGCAAACATTCATAATAATAATATTATGGCCCTCCATGTGACAGGCATTTAGTTTTTGCCGTAAGTGTCTTTGGTTTTAGTCCCCGTATAGTTTAGCCCTAATTTAGTTGTTATTCAGTCCATGTTTTATTTAAGTCACAGGTATTGTTGCCTTTTTGTTGCAATCTTCAGCATTTTTACCGCCATCACATGGTTTCTTTATATTGTGTGGCCCTTCTGTTGAGTCACCTTTATTCTGAGAAGAAGGTTCTTTAATAGCACTTGAAGAGTTGAGAATACCACATGTTTTACCAGAAGAAGAAGTTTTTATCCATTGCAGAAACAGTAATTACTATCCTGGGGACTGGGCTCAGCATCACAGCTTGTTTTTTAATGCTTGTACACTCAGACTCATACCAGCTGTTCTCCAATCTGTTGAATGTTGTAAACCTCCGCTCTGGGCTGCTCTGGACTCCGAATACACAGAATATTTTTGTGTTAATTAAGCTTTACATGGACAGTTAGTCAAGAAAGTGATTCCGGGATAATCAACAACTTTTAACGCTTTAGTGTTTTAGCATGATTGACTGTAGAACCCTTTTATTAAAAAAGAAAGATGTATTTTTGTGATGGTCTATGTGTAAAGTTGGGATTTATGTAAGATATCAAAGAAACAGCAAGCCAGTAAGAAAAAGGTATTTTAATAACTAGTGTTGTACTTGAGAACAGTCTTAAGACAACTTTTTAAAGGTCTCAGTTTACTCAGTCTCACTTGTTTGTGGAAAAAAAGGTGGTCAGTGTTTGAATTTATAGTAGAGATCTGTTGATGTGGCATTACTGTTTGCTTTTCATGTTATTCTTGTATATATGTCTTTATTGTGTCTGTCTTGAACATGACTCCCTCTTTGTCGCCTGATCTGAACCTCTGTGTCACCACCTCCATTGTGTTGTGTTTGCTCACATGAAAGTACCATTCAGAATCCAGTTGTAGCAGAGTCCTGTTGGGCTGTCTGACCATGATTGCCTGTGGTCAAGTATATAGTGGTCTTAATTGTGTCTGGAGCAGGAAGAATGTGCCAGCCTCTCCTGTATGTGTTTAACTCTCAGCCCACATCCACTGTGGTTGACGTTGACTGTAATAGGTTGCTTTTTTAAACTCACGTAGGCCTCTAGTGGGTCGTATAGCCTACTCATGCATGCTACATAATTGCAACTCAAGTTCATAGGTACATATAAGGACGTAGCACAAGCTTTCACCTGATTCTGTTTAGGGTTCACTCTATAAAAAGTAAAATGTCATTATAGAAAACTGAAATATAGTAAAAAAAACCTGTTGTAAAGAAAATCTTTGAGACATTTTTATTTTGAAATCCAAAATGCTTCAACACGGCCAATTTAAACCTCATGGGGAAAAGAATATCCCAATTTTTTCCTGCTTCATCATGGTTACTAGCTCGCACAGTGTGTGAAGCCCAATGACTGTATATACTCTGGACAACTTCCGCCCATTGGTCCCCTATTCACCGATAATGTCCTTATCACAGGACAGTAAAATGGCGGTTACATCCCGGCTTTTCGGCTTTTACTGCATAGTAAAACAATATTTTTCAGATACCATAAACGGACGTATTAATCAAATATCCCCTGAGATGTCATGTAGTGAAAACATAGCTCTAGAGACCGGAACCCTCTTTTGTACCAGGCTGTAAACTTAATTTTTACACTTGTAAAGTTGCCATTGAATTCCTCCTTATATTTCCGCTTTTGGGGCCTGCCCTCTGGTGGACGGTGTTATATGACTGTATGGCAGCGCTCTTACTCAAGGACTTTTTAAGGGGTCCCATGAGAGACGCTTGGTGCAGCCCGGGCAGAAGGAACTCTCCTCCTTCTCAGCCCCCTTGACCTCTGGTGTGCCACAAGGTTCCATTTTGGTCCCTGTTTTATATTCTTTGTATAATTTGCCTTTATGTGCAGTGATTTTAAAACACAATATGTCCTTTCATCTCTACACAGACAACTTGCAGATTTACCTACCGGTTGTCCCTGCTTGTTCTCACAGTCTTGAATCTATCAACATATGTTTAGATGACATCAAATGGGCTCAGAATTTTGAATGAGGATAAAACTGAATGCATTGTGTTTGGCACATCCAACCTGCCCAGTGTCTCAGCTCCTGGTCCTGTTCCTTTGGCCCCCTACTTTAACCATGTTGTCAACAATTTGGAGGTGAAACTAGACAGCGGTCTAAAATTTAACAAATAGATTTGGTGGTTAGGGAAAGCGTTTTTCAGCTTTGCCTTCTTCTATCATAGGTTAAACCATTCTTGAGTCACGCTGACCTGGAGAAAGCTATCCATTCTTTTGTTAGCTCCTGCATGGATTACTGCAATGCGCTTTATGTGGGAGTTAACTGGGCTTCTCCGTTTGCAGCTTATGCAAAACGCTGCTGCCCGTCTGCTAACTAACATTCGCACACATGAGCATACCACATCTGTCCTATACTTCCTGCACTTTCTCCCTATCCAGATCAGAATTTATTTTAAAATCTTAATGTTTGTTTTTTTGCAATCAGTGGCCTTACACCTTCTTATTTGTGTGAGATTCTGACCCCTCAACAACCCAGCAGAGCTCTACGTTCTGCTTGGCAACATCTGCTGCAGGTCCTCCGGAACAGGTGCAAACAGTGGGGCGATCGTTCTTTTGCAGTGGTCGATTCTAAACTCTAAAACTCTTTGCCCAGTGAGTTACGTTCCATCTCTGACCTGCCTCGATTTAAAGCTAAACTTAAGACCCACTTATCCAAAATTGCTTTTGGCACTTAGTGGCTCTGTGACACACCTCTGTTTTGATTGTATGTGTTTTTAAACCTATTTGTAATTATGTTTATCTATTGTTAATGTTGTACTGCACCAAAAAAAACAAATAAATAAAAAAATAAAGTTATTTCATTAGAAAAATGCCTCAATTATTTTTATCTTGCCTCGATGATTTGAGTGGACACATCCATCCATCTGTGGCATTTTAAACCACTTTCACACGTCCACTGAGATCTGCGCCGATTGTATCCTTGTGCCCTAGTTGTATGAACAAAATTACCCCCAACTTTCATACCTGTACCTGATCCTTCAGGGACCCTAGTGTCAAGTTCGTAGCGCCCCGTTGTGCGAACATTTACAGTTTGTGTTCTTCAGTGTAGACGAGCTGATGATGAGAACATCTGGAGCTGAAACCTCGTACTGTCTGCAACTGTTTGAACTTTAAACTGTTTGATTATGGTCCTTACATGTTCAAATAATTGTCATTTCAATGTTAGTGCAAGAATCATCGTCTGAAGAACTCTGCATATTTGTTTGTTAGCTTTGTGTTAGCGTTGTCAAGCTAAGTGAGCGTCACCCCATTCTTCCTATCCCCTAACGTAAGGCAGCTTTTAAATTAACTTTTATTTTATTTTAAATGTGTATTTAATGCCATGCTTAAGGCTTGGCTTGAGATTCTTTTAGGGCATTTGACATGCATTGAAACATACAAAGGTAAATTTCAATGATAATGAATATGATTTATGATTCAATAATAATGCATTTTTGCTTATGTATTTTCTTATTTATTTAATAGACCTTTAGTCTCCTCTTCCTCAAATTAAGCTCACGGTCAGCCTACTTTGCATAGAGGGGTTCTGTGAATGAGGTGGTAAAATGACAGGACAAATAAATACCTCTAAACTGTTGTTAGATAACTAGAAAAAACAACTGGGTTTTATGTGGATTCCAGTTGATTTGATTTACAATTCAGATTAGTTGTGTTACTTGTAAATTAAGGACTCACAATATACAAACACTCAATATGTGTGTGGTAACTATGTTGAATATTGCAATAATAAAGTAGTCACACCACAGTTTGAGTTAGACAATTATAACATTGACTCAAAGTGAACTGCTGCATCACTACAGAGACTTTATTTACCTCTTCACTTTAATGTTAATGCACCCACATCTGAAAAGTTCACTATAAATATGATTTATATCCCATTGTTCAAGTAGCTGACTCTATCCTGCTCCAAATGTAAACGCAAGTTCTTCAAAGGGTTATATGTATAGTATTGTGGGTAAGTGTACCGGTCAGTGTAAACATGGCTTCATATTTCCACAACTCTAAATAATTAAACTGAAACATGAACAAAGCTTTTTCCTTCCCTTGTGTGCTTTTCCTGCTCTGTAACAAAGCATGGGCTATGTTTGCACACTTTCTTCATTATGCAGCAGCTTTGACCGTGTTGTGCAGAGTGGACAGTGTTTGTACAGCTGGCACCTCTGCCAACCGCACCGCAGTACAAGTGCAGGGCCACCACTCTGGACCAGTCAGACATGCGCTGGTTGGGTTGCTCTGATGTCCCAGATGGAGAGTTTGTGTCTTTTATGCAATGTGCTGTGGTTTGGGAAATTGATGGCCGCTTTAAAACTGCGCATTACTGTCATTACTGGAATGAAGCATCATTTATGTTGACACTTTTATTATTTGCACTGAGTTTGAATTGCTGTTTTTGCTTGTATTATCTTACTCTCCATGTGCCACACAAAAGGTTGCTCAGAGTTCATTATGAGGTCTCCTGGGTTGATAAATGTCTGATTTGGCTCTCTGTCTGTTTCAAGAACCAACCTTTCTTGAACCCCAAACACAACACGCTCTCTTTTGCCTAATCATCCACTGTACTCTGACAACCTGAAGTTTCTTTGCTCGTTAGCTTGACTTTTACCTTCATGCCCACTGCGCAAGCATGTTCCAAATGAGCCCCAGTTCTGCACAGAGAGACAAAGGAACACTAAACATAATCAGGTGAAAGCCAGCTTGTAGAACATGTCCTTATATGTAGCTATTTTAGTTCAAAATCAGAGTTGTTCAAAACAGCATTGCAACCTTCATAACTGATTTCAAATAGGACATCAATTCAACTCACAACACTGATGCTTTATGCATGTTTTTTAACCATACTTTGTAGAATGTAGGCAATTACTACAGCCTTGCTGTCCAGTCAGTCAAATTGTATATTGTTTGACAGAAAGGCTGTATTGCCCAGTGGTTTATGCATCCAAGTCTGGAATATAAAATAGGAGGCTGTGACACATCTTTTACCCTGTTTTTGCCTCCAATTATTTATGCATGGATGAAAACACACTAAGCAGACCCCTTTCCTTAGCTAAGTCCACTTCTCATGTTCAAAGCCTCCTCTGAGTCACGTCAGGCCCGAGGATTGCCTGACTTGATCCTGTGTTGGGAAACAAAGAGGGATTGGGTGGGAAGGGCTACTACCGCAGAAAATTAAACATGCACTTCCACACATTAAAGTGCTTCGATACCAACAAACAGCCACACCAGAACACAAGAAAGAGACAGTATTAATGTGCTCTTTCATGTTTCAGCCCAAACCTACAAACACATGTCGCTGGTAATGGGCGGGAACCACAAGGATTATTGCTGGAAGACAGTTACACAACTAAGGTTTTCCAGGCAAAGTGAGCAGAGAATAGACATAGCCAGAGCCAAACACCTCAGGATTTGCTTTGCTCGGTCAAACATAAAGGATCGACTTGACAACTTTAAGCTAGTGTTTCGATCATACTCCCACGCCACCCAAGTCCTTATTGTCTTACTGTACCTTTATTATATAATAGTGTAGTCATGCATTTGTCTGTCAGCCTGTCCAGGGTATGATAAATGAAGCGCTAAGATTTTTGTTTTACAGAGCAAGTGGCACTCAGTCAGCCTTTGGTATCGGGTTTCTAACTGAGAATGATTGTCATTTTCTTTCTTTGTGCATGCAGGCAGGCAAGGGAGAGCCCCACGTCTTCAAGGAAAAGAGCTTTAAAAAGAAGCGGCAGTGCAGCGTTTGCCGGCAGACTGTCGACAATGTGGGCTCTTTCTGCAGAGGTATGTACGGTAGAAAGTTTAATTTATTGTCTCTATCTCTAGTCCTAATATTTTTTTTCCCATTTATCTTAGTATGCAAGACCGCAACCCACAGGAAGTGTGAGGCTAAGGTAAGGGAATTTTTTATAGATTTGTTGTGAGTTGGAAATCCAATACACCATTTTACTATTTGTTTTTACTTACCACAATGCAAAAAGGAATTAACCACTAAAGATTCCTGTCAGCTGCTCTATATAAAAATGGATTCTTAGGACCAGGTTATCCTCGATTTTGACAGAACACTAAACATGAAGGAGTCTTCACCTTATTTAGCATTCTGTAAGCTAATTAGCCCTTTTTTGAGGCCACCTTTGTTGAAATTAGTGTACATCAGGCCAATGTTGAATCATATAATTGAATATGTTGGGTATTGCCAGTCAAAAATCTAGTGTTCATAGAATGTAGGCTGGACAACACACATTATGGATTGTTACATTGAAGAAAGCTGGAAAGCAAAATGACACCAGGCCAAAGCACAACCAAAGTATGCCAAAACAATATGCAGCAAAAGGTTTGAGAATTCTGCGCTGCTTTTACTGCATTCAGAGTGAAACCTGAAGTCATAGCCAAGCCAATGATTCCACAACACAAAAACATGCAAGGTAATTTGTGGGCCTCTTGTTTTTGGTGGGCCCTGTTGTTTTTGTTATTGACCTCGATTTAAAACCAGCACATTATATTATCTGTGTCTACATTGTTATGTGACATTAAAATGACAGACATAAAGCAAAAGAAAGAGTATGTATCCTATAATACTTAAAGTGCTCAAAAGTTAAATGAAAAGCCATCTAATTTTCTTTAGACTTTTGGAAAATGAATTTTAAACACAGCTTGATTTTGCGCTTGTGAAAAGCAGAGTCAGGATATTTAATGCAGACCTGACTTTAGTAGACTGAAGGCCAATACATACTTAAAGTAGCAAAAATTACGTAATTTTGTTCTTGCTGCCCTGGTTTGGGAGTTCTCACAGCTTGTTCTTGACACATTATCTGAGCAAAACTTTTTTCTTTTGGGTGTCCAAAAACTATTGTGTGATTGGTCCAAAATGTGAAGTGGGCGTGGTTAATGGAGAAAAGTGAGTGGGTCTGCGCTTGAGTTTCTTGTGAAATATGGAGAGTCCTGGTCAAAACTAACTTTCTTCTTGCCACCTCAAGAACAAGAACAAATCTCTTGTTCCTGCTGAGTACGTATTGACTCGTGTAAACTTGTAACGCCACATCTCATTTTACAAGTTTGACATACTTATAAATAATAAATAATAGTCTAAATAGAATTGTGTTAATGCAATTCTGTCAAGTGTTTGTTAGACTATAAAACTACAAAAGAGAGACCTTTTTCAAATCCAGGTTAAAGTGGTGCAACCATATCAACAAGCAGTCAACATGATCGCAACAAATTTGTGTTAAACACAAATACTGACCTGCTAATCTTTCTGAACAAGTCATTCCCCAACAAACAGCTAGTCTCAAAACAGCAAGTACAACACTGCAGTATCATATTAGTCATTTTAGGCTAAATGTCTGGAAAGTCCATCTTCATAAACTGTTACAAAGCAAATATACAACTTACTTAGGCCTTCATGTCAAAAGAATGGCATAAAGTGTAGTTGATGTGTATGTGTATCTTTCTCCAAGGAAGAAGTAGAAAATATTGAACTTTTTATTAATTTAGGCAACTCATGTGGCTCCATTGAGCAACAAAACCTCTGCATTTGTTGTCTTTGTTACATGAAGCAGAACCACATGAGTTTCTTAAAATGAATAACATGAGGTTTGCTAATTTAGTGAACAGCTTATCAGCTGCTTATTGCGCTTTCTTATGCCAAAAGATAACAAAAAAATAAATTCAGACTGGCATCAACATTTTAGAAACTTGTTGGGAAGTTTTACTGTGAATGTGACAATAAAATACTTGAAACTTGGCTGGTGCACTGTGAGGGCTGAAGTCTCAGTATGAAGAAGTGCATTCCTCAGTGGAATATGGAGCTGACAGCCTCTCACTACTGGCTCTGCTGTGAAAGCTTCATTGATGGAGGGATGGTGTGATGAATAGACAGAGGGATGGAGAGGGGCAGGGTGCCAGGCGTGGCCCCTGCAGTGAACAGAGGCTGAGGTTGGAGTGTAGGCAGCAGCAGGTTTCATAAGATGCCCTGGGCCGAGGCATGTGGCAGAGATGAGGCTCCTTTTTCTAGCGTCAGAGGATCTTATTTTGTTTCTTTATAGAGCCCCGAAGGAAGGTTCAGGGAGAAAAAAAATGCTTTGATAGAGACTCAATTGCACAATTTACCAAAAAACAATTGGTAATATACTAGAAGCACGTGGTCCTCAGAAACTCAAAAAATTGTTTTTCAAGTTGAATGAAATGTTCAATGACTATTCTGGACACATATATTGTACGACATGTCCCTCCTGGTACTGGACCCTCCTTCTGTTGTTCTCCCTAAGGTTTCTCTTTTTTCCTAAATGTGTTTTTTTAGTTTTTCCTTACCCTGATGGAGGGTCTAAGGACAGGGGCTGTTGTCTAGTTTAGCTTGTTTATCTCTTCACAGCCTTGTCTTTGTAAAGCATTTTGAAGCAATTGTTATTGTGGTACTGAGCTATAGAAATAACATTTAATTGAACTGAATTGAATTGCCAAACAAACAAGAAATTGTATTAATACCTGCTCATGTCAAGTACTAGATGTTACATCCATCATCAGCATGAAGCAAAGTAGGTGTTTTATATAAAGTAGGTGTTGAATATGTTGCCTCAAAGACATTTTGATAGTTCATTTCATAAAAAGGCAAAATCTGTCCATCTTTTATACACAACCAGGAACTGACCAGATATTCCACAATTAATCACTGAGCGAAGGGGAGTGCTACCAGGATCTTATCAGATACATATATAATCACAATAAACATATCATAATCCTGTTTCTCTAAAGGCAATATTTCAAAGTTGGCCTTTATTTATCATCAAAATCTCTTTTGAAGAAATTCCTCAAACATTTTATTTAAGTAGATTGTGAAAGAGCAGCTTATCAAATAAACTGAGTAGCTATTTGAAACCACACCACACTTTATGGCTATGTATTCATAACCAAAAATGACTCCATATCTGTGGGTTCAATGATATCTTAAGATGACTTTGTTTATGTTCCCAAATCCAATTATGAACTTTGAACTTGACTTTTGTTCAGCATGCCTCTGAAGCCACAAGAGTCATCCACAGTTTCTCCAAAGAAACATTTATTTTTCAGCTCCATTAGCGGATAATGATAGTGCTGTCAACACAATATTATGCATAAGTTTGGCTGTTGTTGATCCAGAGACACAAACAGCCGGATGTGCTGTAATAGCTTTGCTATAACTATGTGATGTGCGCATGATATTTATCGAACCGCACAGGAAAAGGAAAGGGCAGATAAGGCTGGGCGTGGATTCTCTGTCCATCTCATGGCAGAGATCTTTGAGCCACGTTTCTTTCAAATAATAGTTTTCGTATGTCTGTTTCTGGCTAATTAGCTTGTTTCAGAAGCTGCTATGAGCCCTGTCTGGAGTTCAAGGTGTTTTCTCATTTGCACCTTGTTCACATTTGGCAGACATTAACGCTCGTAACCTTGTGCTCCTGAATCAGAACCCTGAACATATTTACAAAGTCTGTTTACATCTGGAGCTCTGTCATCTGTTAGCCATCCTGTTCCCCCTCCTGTTTCTATTTAGGTCGCTAGCGTTACCGTAAGCTGGTGACAAATCATGGATGACCAGTTTCCTGTTGCTTGTCTGCTTGGGCTCTCTGGAAAGCCCCTCATGCTTGATTGACTATTAGCTGTGTTAGATTCTGATCAGAGAGGTTGCAGTCTGGAGAACAGAAAGCAATCTTGATCAGAGGTTCAAGCTGACACAAAAGGGACCTAAACCAATAAATATTTTGTAACCACAATTTTACATCATATTGATTTGACAACAGCTTTAATTTTCTGAACATTTTGTCCATTTGTATTCTTACACCAAAAGACCAAATAATTAAATTCTAATGTGGCACTGGGTGGACCAATTTAGTCAACCAATTAGTTAGGTTAGTGTATGTCTATTGTAGTTTTGTATACGGCCCAGCTTAAACCTTCCATCTGTCAAATTTATTTAATTTATTTTATTTAACCTTTATTTAACCAGGATAGTCCCACTAAGATTACAAATCTCTTTTGCAGGGGAGTCCTGGCCCCATGTGTGTTTGGGGGGACTGTTGTACATGTTTTTGGTGGTAGGGGAAACCGGAGTACCCGGAGGAATCCTACGCAGACACAGGGAGAACATGCAAACTCCACACAGAAAAGGCCCTGCCCAGGATGGGATATCAGCCAATTCCTAGACTCTAACTGCTGTCGTGCTTATCAGTCCAATTTTGCATTTCTTTTTGGCATTTAAGTATTTATGATGCAAGAACAAGACAAGTGCTATTTTTGCCCTAGTGAGGTTTTTCTCTTCAACAGAGTGCAATGTTTTTAACTCCACTTTTTAGTTTCACCTCCACAGTTAAGGTACCACTCTTGGAATCTAAACTAAGAACAGCTCATCCTGAGGTTGAGTTTAAGGGTTCGAATCCCTGGGGAGCAACTCCAGCCACATTCTACCTGTGATAGTAAATGGAGAAATTTGTGTGAGAAAAATCATCTGGCGTAAAAACATTGCCAAACTGTAGTGTGAACTACTTTGCTGTGGCAGCCTCTTGATGGAGATAATCCGAAAGTATTCATGATACAGTAAAACTGTAAAAGTTTTTGGACAGGAAAAATGACTTAAAATAATGAAAATATAATTTGACACATTTTACAAAACTTAGGTGTGACACAACAGCTAGTGGTAAGAAGTGTCCTCTTCATTGTTTTTTGTGTATAATAAAGAGTTTAATAAAGTATATTTTTCAACCAAAAGGTAAAAAGGTAGGGCTAAGAACACAAGTTTTAGTTGTGATGCGAGGCAATCGAGGACCAATCAGACTGATTGGTCAGGTTTGGTTTTGCAGTCCCTAAACCAGAATAAAACCTGCTTCAGAGCAAGGTAGCTTCAATTAACATTGTGATGAAAATAGTTCAAAACCTACCCAGGTAAAAACCCAAACCAGCCTTAAGCAACAGGCCTCTGTTCATAAACATGCAAAATTTTGTATTAATAATTTTGAGGGAAAAAAAATATCTCTCGATAAAAATGTGTATGTGTACCAGGATCTAAAAACATACCATTACACTTGGTAGAAATGTGGCTATATTTTGACTCACCTTGACGCACTCCATTCCATGTTTTTCCTTGTTCCTTCTTTTTATTGACAAATTCACCAATCTCCAAACCAACAGACTTGTCCGAATATAAACAAACACAAGGCCATAAATAGTATCAGTTCAGCATGTTCTTTGACCAGAGTTTATCTTCTGTGGAAAATTCTACAGTCTACTGAAAATCGGAAAGTGGGGACAGTAGGAGGATGATTTAATCCATGATTAAAATAAAGGAATGCAGCCCATGACGAGTGGACAGGCCTGCGCGTCTAATTAGGCAAGAGGAGGCATTTCCGCAAGTGTCCTGAGTTACATGGGACACCCACTCAATGGCACCAAACTGTTAGTAAAAGTAAAAGTACAAGATGACATAGAGATACTTTGACCATGTTGCTTGAATTGGCTTATAGGATGAGAATTTTATTGGGTGAGTAAGCAAGTTTGGGTCTTAATGACTGAAATGAACTTTGAACACAGCACTACTTTTTGTAGGGAGCCAAATTTAAAAAATAATTCTTTGATTGCTCTAGCAATTATCATTTAGTTTATATCTGTCTTTTTTTTTTTACTGGCTGCTCTTTGTAGCTGCGTAAAGTATGCAGAATATGCATACTTGTTGTCTAAATGGCATCCATCTTGCTTGTAGTTCATCAAAAAGAAAGCTGCTGTTTATTAGCTGCTTTTTTTTAAATGTCTTACAACAGCTCTTGCTTTGTGAATTAGTCCCTTTAAAATGTAGTAACTGATGTAGCTCTCTTAATTTACAGCGAAGAAAGCTGGGAATAAACGTAATGAACCAGAAAATAACTGACATTTAGATATTATTAGAACCAGGTGGAAGTAATTTTAGTTCCATTATTTCCGGTTTCTCCGGAGTGGACAAACTGAGCACTGCTGGAGAAGAAGCACTGTCAAGTTTCATTCTGATCAAAGCTTATGTCATTTAAAAACTAAATATGTTTGAATTCACCATCAGACCCATTTCCACTGGATTAGCTCACAAACAACAGCATGTCCCTACAGGGCTACTGTAGCACAAACATGATCTGGATTTTTGAAAGGAGTGGATTTGGACGTTGTCAACCCAAATAAAATTTCCAAGATTGGGAAAGACAGACTAACAGACATCCAGTTTATGATTCTAAACGGGAAAAACACTGCAGTATGATAAGCTGTTTTACAGATGTTGCATGTCGGAAATGTAGAGCCACATATCAGAGTGAATACATTCCCCCCATTTCCCCTTCTGTCCACAGGAACCCTCCATGTTAGTCCTGTTATCCAACAAACATGTCAGAAAAACATTTTACAAACAGGTTGTGAGCTGTGGGGTGTTTTCATCAAGAGGATGTCCAGTCACGTACAGATAGTTAGAGCGGAAATGGTGGAGGATACAGGGACCAGAGGAAGGGCAAGATTACTCCTCCCAAAATTACAGAGCCTTTTATCAGGACACTTGTGGTTAGACTCTGGTTTCCCATTTAGATTTACAATTGAGTAACACAATTGCAATGCTCTTTCAAGCTATGTGCATTCATTAATAGAAAGGATAAGAAAATTTAATAATACTTTCATATTTTCCATTACGTACATTACATTTGACCCAGCCTGCTCTCCTCTTCAGTGGAAAACCTTTGAATGGATTCCCTGGAAGTTATGTTTAAGCCATTGTTGGGATGCTGTCACTCATGGTCTGTGTTGCTGTCAAATATGCTGTGGGCGCGATTAAGGGCCTGGACTAACGGGACTTTGTAATATGGGCACAGAACTGGATGTTTTCTGCAGACCACCACATGCTGACAACTTTCAAGTAATATAGGCAAGGGAAGGAAATTTTATTTATATAGCACAATTCATACACTGGGTAACTCAAAGTGCTTTATACACAAGAATGTAACATGACAATTACAATTATGAGATTTATTGCGATATTGTTAGAGGTGGGTAGAGTAGCCTGTAATTGTACTCAAGTAAGAGTACTTCAAAATAATTTTACTCAATTACAAGCAAAAAGTGGTCATCCAAAACATTACTCAAGTAAGAGTAAAAAAGTATTTGGTCAAAAAAACTACTCGAGTACTGAGTAACTGCTTGATCATAATGTCTGATTTATTTATTTATTTATTTTTTACAACATAAAACTTTGGAAACCAATCCCTACAAGTAGGTCTGTGTGTGAGCAAAATGAGGCCAGGACTGTACATCCTTTTCACTTTCAACACTGGAGTCATTTTTCATGTTTTTATTGCGTCCGCTACATGCGAAGAGCAGTATTGGGCAAACTATTTAGAAAATATAGTTACTACTCACTTCTGAATATTGTTGGTATATTGGCATGTCCTCGAAGGGCTACTGTGCCCAGAGCCAGTAGAAAGAAGGTGTGTAGGTATAGAATTGCCATATTAAATTTACAACCAGCTGCCATCAAAAACCCCACACTACTTCCATTTTATTTAATAAGTGGAAGAATTAGAAGTTTTTTGGCTGAATCAAACTGACAATCATTACACTCTGTGGCCTAAAGCCCAGTCCTCTGGTTTCACGGAAAACCCCTGAAGTAGTGTGAGTCACTCTGGATAACAAGATCCAACTGTATCATTTGAACATCACGAACGATTATTCTGACTGTCTCTGCAGACCGGAGGAGTCACCACTTTATCACAGACAGCTGTGGTAATTGCTGAGATAGGCCGGCTTCTTTTCAGTTGAAACTAAGTAGTTTGTGTGGAGCACCGTGACAAGTAAGTTCACAACGCTGATGAGAGTTAAGAGCATGAGCAGGAAAGCCTAGCTGGGAGCGTGCCAACCCTCCCCGTCTCTGGAGTGTGTGGCTGGGGCATTAGCCACACTAAATGACTGGTGGGTTTGAGCTGCTTACATACAGTAAAACAGGAAGAGTCTGTTTAGATATCTCTAGACATTTTAAAGAGATGCTCATTCCATTGGTGGTAATCACTATACAGTATCATTCACCAGTTTACAGGGTTTTAGTACTTGAGACCACTTTTTAAAGGTTTTGGTTTTGTCTCAGCCTCAAACCTTTGTTTACTTATTGTCTTGTCTAAATCAAGACCAGCCACAACTACAACAAGTGTATATCATCATGTGATTGTATGAAAACATATGTTAGACTTCCTGCTGCCTTTTTCACCAAGGGCCAACAATCCCTCCATGAGTTTGGGTGACTGTATTTGCCTGGATTTAATAACTGTACATTGGTCTCGGCCTACTTCAATATTGCTACATTTGAAAACATTGACAAGGCAAAATCAGCGATGACTTTCTTACTGAAATGGGGGCCTCTGAGGAGCACATAAATGACAACACCATATGATTTGCATTAAAATAGTTTTCCTGTACTTTTAGCACAGTCCATTTATCAAAAAAACACCAGAACTGTCAAACTTAAACAAGGATTAGCACAAGTTACTGGCCCCTTCAAATGTAGGTCACGTGGCAATACTTGTGTGTGAATGTGATGAATGTGTACTGAGAGATCAGATCTTAGGACACATTTGGTTGTGTCCTGTTGCATGTATCTGGAAGTATTCAGATCTTTGTGGAGTGGACTTCTAGCTGCTCACACAAGAGACCACTTTCAACAGTCAGGATGTTTACCTGCAGGGCAAGACATTTGAATTATTGCTTGATTGTCCAATTATAACTGGAGATTTAAACTGCACTTACTGACCCCACACCCGTACCCCAATGATAAGACATCAAGAGGAAAAACATTTGATTTAGTGCATTACACCTTTGTGTGATTCCATTGCAGGTGTTTCATCCGCAGTACCGATGCTATATAGGTTCTCCTACTGTGGATCTTATCTTTGACTAGTAAATTGAGGTTTTCAGTATGTTTGTTACGCTGTTCTTTTAACTTTTGTATTTTTCGTTTTTGTGTTCTCTACTATCATACTTTCGTTCAGACATTGATTTTATCGTAATGCCGTCTAGCAATGAGCAGTGACACTGATGTACATGAAATTTAATTTACATGATTTGACAAGCAGCTGATTGGACAGAAACGTCACAACTATCCAATCAATCACCTGCTTATTTTTCATTAAGTTTGAGGCAGTGGAGCCTGCAGGATTTATTTTATTAGCGTGGCCAGGTAGGACCATATAAAAATTTAGGGGTAGCCAACTAAGAAGCCATTAAGGTATTCTGTTTGTATTTTTTCCTTTGTTTACATGAGGAGGGATACGGTGATTGGAAACTTGTGAGTGTTTAGCTTTCAACAGACACAGAAGAAGGGAAAATGCTACAAAATCAAAAGAGGCTAGAGTTTATTACACACATTATTAGCACAATAAAACTGAATTTGACAGAAAGGATAAGGCTCAGGACCAGGTCTGTTTATTAACATCAGCCTGAAATCCTGCATATTATGTCTTTAATGATCCTTTATAAGTGTGTGAGAACATATTAAATACAAAACCACTAATTCAAGCTAATTCAATATATTTGTTAAACAAAGATGACAAAGGTGCAATCATAATTTATCTCTTCCTATTTAGTCTTTACTCTGAGAACAACAGCAAAAATCCATTGAGCATTTGTTTTTAGCATTAGTTGTTGACAATAACAATAACTTGGATCATAACACTGTATATTATTTTTTTTAAATACCACAGACTGTCAGAGTTTCTGTTAGCGGTAGGCCGGCTGGTTGGATTTGTTGCTTAATTGGCCGGTAAAATAAAAGCTCACCAGCCTAAATGGCCCAAAGCTCACCAATAAAATATTACCATGATGGGTCTAATTTATCTAATGACTCTGTCTCTAAACAAATCTTTCCCAACGTCAGGCTTTTTTATCCTTTCACCAAACAGATTTAATAGTAAAAAAAGATGCAAGCCTATAGCTTTGAGTTTTCCGAAGAGCACTGGATCATGACGTGAACACATGGCTCACTTGGCTTTTCTTTTTAAATATTTTTTCTTAATACAAAACTTAATTTTATTTCAAATAACAATACATCTTATCACAAAACACAATATTTAAAATTTCAAATGTATAAAATTTACAAATTTAAAATAAAAAATTCAGTTGTGATCTGCTTGAATACTATATTACTGTCAACAAATATCTGCTGAGTGGTAATCTTTGTCCTTGTTTTCCATATTTTAACAGTAGTTATGGCAATGATTAATTGATAAAGCTGTAACACTGTTTTGATGAAAGATGTTCCAGCAGAAGTCTGTACATTATTGAATGTAAATTACAGGTGAAAGTGAATCCAAGTGAAGTTATTTTTCTCAGATTTCCTGAGAACGGTAACAGTCTTTAAATAGGTGTTGTTGTGTTTCATCCTCTGAGCAGTTGGGCATGTTTTTGTTGTTACGTAAAAGCTCCATGACTCCATGACACTGTAACTCTGACTGGGAGTCTGTTACTTAGTTTTTCCTCTCCCCTTCCATGTCAAACTACGCAGCCTATTTTAGACATGTACATACAAACTTTACTTTTACTAGTTTACCTACACCTATGCCTGTAAATGTAAAGCACCACCCGTAGAGACAGCATGGTGTATTTAAACTTTAGGTCTTTATTAGCACAATTAACTCTCACTCACGCTTGGTAGCAGATATCATATCATTCAAAAAAGTGAGACTCGATGTAAAGCCGACTTAGGAGGATGCACAATTTTTCTAATTTTTGTTAGATGATAAAAAGACAGCAAAAACTTCACCACAAAGGTTTTATGATTGCACAATGAAAGGATCAAGCATTTTGTTGACAATGAACAATGCTTTTGTGAAGGGCAATGATATATTTGGATAGCTCTTTGTATAAAAGGGAGGTACGTCTACTTTACACAATAAAAAGGAATGTACATTGATGACAAATGTCTTTATCTGCAGTGGTACATCTGCACAAAATTCATTGATGCAGCTGTGGGAAGTTGGGCCACAGAGGGCAGGCCGGGAGGGACGCTCTGAGATCTGTAATAACACTCCGAGGTCACAGTTTATTTATTTATTTTCTTTTCAATTGTTGCTCTGCGCTCATCTTATCCCAGCAAATGTCTTTGGCTTTGTTTATTTAACCACATTTATTTTTATCCTGCCCGCCTTGGTTCATTCTGGGAGTAGGCTGAAGACAGGCAACAATGTGTTTTGCACTAGTTCATTCAAATGCTCCGTCTGTGCACATTCCTGTTTGTGCTTTGTGTTGACCCTTAGCTCCATAACAGGGAATAGCAGCCCACCCGGTCATTAACTCTCCTGCGCCCATGTGACCAGTGAGAGCTTCAGCTTCTTCCTCTCAGCTGTTTGGGAAGAGAGTGGCATACCGCCAGACAGAGTTGGTCTAGTTTCAGAAGAAGTGTGGGAACAAGAGACAAGAGCAGTGACATTTTCACACTACAGCCTCTGGTCTGATATGGGACTGTATAGCAACACATATGTTGGTTTTACTTAAACGACTTTGGGAACACTGCTTATTTTTGTGCAAACAGCCTGGCTTCCCATGAAGCTTATTGGCAGGTCATGTTTAGTAAGCTTTATTTGATAAGTGTGGGATAGTTGAGTTAATCTGGATTTTTTAACTCTAACAAAGGAAGACAATTGTTAAGACAACCTAATGTTCAGTTTTCATTAATCTAAAAAATGAAGTTAAGTCAATTAATGTTGAAATGCAATAAGACTAGGGTTTACCAACCGGGACAAGTCGTTCTAGCCCTAAATAGACAAGAAATATATGAATGTAAGGTACAGAAAAAATTTAACCAGTTTGTTTATGGTTCTGTGAATAAAACCTACAATTTATTTTTCAATGAGTTTTACTATTGCAATCTTGGTGAATTGGTGAATGACAACTGCAGTAATGATTGTGGTGGTAAATGACTTCAGATTGAAGTTCTAAATGTCAGTTTAGATTATTTGTACATGCATTGCCCAACCCTAGCAAATATGGATATTGACCTTGCTAAGCTTATGTTGTAGCATCTACTACTAGACAGTGTGTAATGTACGTTCTTATCAGTGGTTGAACCTCACAAGCGCAAAGCCGCAGGTCATACATTTTTTTTCTAAAAGTGGATTTCCAATATTCCTCTGTTGGTACTGTACTTTGTGTTTTAAGTTTTTTAGACATAAGAATGTACCTTCTTACCATTGATGAAAACTGACTGGTCCAATCACTTACAATTTTCCCGTCTTGTTGGAGCCCCCACTGGTTGCGTTCATTTTAGTTGCTCACCTGTTGCCTCACTGCTGTAAAGGCATTGACCTCTGAGTGTAATTGCCAAATGTTAGGCCTTGACGGTATTTGCTTCTTTGCTCTCTTCTAATGCCCGTGATGAAAGCAAGGTCAAGGCCAGTATGTGGAGTTTCTCTGCTGATTAGATGCAGCTTTCATCAACAGGCTCTTATTGGCCATCCTCAGCGAGTGGAGGGAATATGGAGACAATTTACCCCAGGGCACATAAAGGAGGTATGTGTGTTGTGTTATTATGCAACTAAGAAATAGTTGTGGTTAATCAGATCAGGTTTTAGCTTTATTATCATAGATAAAGTGATGGCTGCGTTCATACTTGCTCATTTATATTTTTCTTAAATGCAGAATTGTGCAACAGCTAATCTTTTTGTATTAGTGAGAAAGTAGCACCTACACATAGAATTCAGTAACAATGAGGCATTTTTCTTGAGTTTTGTATTTTTTAAGAATACATTGCACTGTAGCACTGTAAAACATTTAGATATGGCCTTATAGCCCTTTCCTGACTTTCCTGAGCAGTCACAATGCGCAGCCGCATGTCTTCACTGAGCTCCTTCGTCTTAGCCAGGACTGTCTAAAAACCAACTGCAGAGAGCTGCTGTTTTTACCTGTTGAGTTGATTAAAACAGCTGGACATGACACTTTTTGTTCAAATGTAAAAAAAAAAAAAAGCTGAGAAATATTTATTTCCACAACGATGCCTCTTGTACATCATCTTTCTCAGGGCCCTTTCTCACACTAATAACATACCATAGCTGCTACCTCATCCCCCGGTATCCCCCTTCAGCCCACAGCTCTTAAGCCGTGCGTTGAGAGGAGCAATGTGTGCGTTATCCATTAGCCTCACTCCTTGGGCATTAATGGATCTAAGAGCGTGTGAAGGACCGGAGGAGCCAGCTGGGGCTACTGCCGCAAAACAATGAAGGGGGCAGAAAGGAACAGGACCGAGGCAGACGACTGAGAGTTGGGGACAGGCAACAGAACGAGTCAGTGGGGCTCACCACAATGTGTCAGTGTTCAATGTCTATCTGAAGAGTATAGTGTTTGAATTTTTGATTAATATGTCTGTTTATGCTATCTAAAAACTATTGTTGTACTATGGAGTAAAAGCCAAACATCCTGGATGTAACCGCCATTTTACTGCCCTTTCATAACAACAATATTGGTAAATAGGGGACTAATGGGCAGATAACATTCATGTTTATTTACAATCTATAGGTGGGATGCTTTTTTGGATGGTACCACCAGACGTTGCTCATTTGCAGAAAGCAGTGATCTGACAGGAACGTAAGTCTGTATTAGCGAGTAAAGATATGAGGGTGGGGAAAGTGGGGGTGTAGACCAAGAGCATAGCGTTGAACTTGATACAGGCGTTACAAGGGAGCCAGTGTAACCTAATGAAGAGAGGATTTATGTTGTAGAGAATAAATCTACAAGACCGGGGGGTGCATGACTTATGAAGTTTAACTGATCATCAATTACCACTCCCAGATTTCTTGGCCATAATCACTTGCAGTTACGCTTTTTGCAAGGTTCGGCTGCAGGTGACGGTCCTTCATCGAAATTAAGATGTCACTTAGGCATGTCGAGATGCGAGAAGAGACCGCCAGATTGTCAGGTTGAAATGACAAGTATTAGAAATTTAGGTCCATACTGAGGATTCAGACTTTACCAAAAAAATGACTTTGGAGTGGACCTCTGCCATTATTTTTTGTGGTTTATAATCACTTTTGTGTTAATGCTTGGCAAACATACTACAGCGTTTTTAACATCTTTGTTCATTTGTGTGACTGAAGATTATTTTGAATACGCCATGGCAATATTTGCATTTCGGCCTCATCTAAACAAACCTTAAATTTGTGACATATTTTTCAGCTCTAATTCTGAATGTTGAGGTGTATTGTTTGTATAATTGAAGCCAAAGAGCAGAACAACATGGTGAGAGTAAAAATTATATTGGTGGAAGGAAAAGTAGGAACCATAACAAACTATAGAATTCTTGAGGATATGTATTTGACAAAAATGTAGGCAAAGCCAATCAGATAAAAGCATATGCAGAAAGAACAGTGACAACTGCGATCAAAAAGAGCTGAGTGTAATGTGTGGAGAGTGAGCTTAACAGGAAAAGCAGGGTGGAGGTCTGTTCACAGGAAGTGAGTGCAAACGCTTTGGCTCGGAGAGATGGAATCTGGTGTGCTGTTTGTTCTGGCTCGGACACGACCCTTCCAGTGGGTACCATGCAGAGCTTATGAGGAATAAATTGAAGAGTTGAGGGAAAGACGGACCTTACGGCTTTGCTTTGTAGCTGAAGAGATGCTAGGTTGAGTCTTGTTAAAGTCTGCAAATGGTCTACCCCGGTGGTTCCCTTCTTGGTAAACTGGTTGTCTTTAGTGGAAGCCAGGATTTTTTTTCAGCGTTTGAATGCACCAGTAAATTTAGAATAAGCAGTTGTGTAAGATTATTACGTGTTACATTGTGAGACTTGAATTGGCTCAAAGTAATATAAGGGCTGTCATACAATGCATTTAAATAGGTAGGTCAACTAATATGGCTCAATTCAACAGGCAGCACCAACTTGAGTATTGTGCTTTAGTGTTCCCAAACATTTCAATAATGTGGGAACCAAAGAGAAATAATGTAAATTGCAAGATGGTGTAAAAAGAGCTTGAGTGTAGTTAATGTGTCTGGTTTATTTGAAAAACTTGAAAGCATTTTCTAAAAACATAACAAAATTCCAGTACACTTTAAACCAGGGAACACTCTGTATAAAAAAATGGTGCCCCCTAAAGACAAGATCACCTCTCACAGAGTAAAATGGTCTATGCAGTTCAGTGAAGAGTGTAGTTACTGTTATGTCAGAAAAACGAAACAGTAATGTCCACATTTTGGCCAGAGAGGCCAGATGGTTTGAGAGAGGAGTGAAAGAAGCCATTTTTGTTCAAATCAGAATTGAAAGTCTTTTGGAATTAGAGACCAAACATCGTCCCTTCTCTCCTGATCCTCCATCAATGTGGTACCCATTTATTACATTTCTGCATTCTTAATATTTGCAATTTAAGAAACAACCGCACTTGCCACCATGATTTTTTTATCTCTTTTTTTTTACTGTATTTATTCTTTTATTCTTCTCTTTGTCCTTATGTATGATTGCATATGTATTGAATTAGAATTGTTTATTCTGTACTGAATGTGCACACATATACTCAAATATCTTAAAAGTAAAAGTACAATAGTAATATTGCTTCATCCATAAAAAAGGCAAGCTGTGATGCTGGTGATATCAGTGGTGGCAGAAGAAATTATTAATCTTTTTACCTGTTGATTACATAAGTCACAGGACCGTAATGTTGTGTATTTCTGCTCTCAAGCTCGAGTACATCTTGCTTTTTTTAAGCATTTCACAATTCAGGGACCACTAAAATTCAAACACACATTGTACTACAGAAAACACAAACACACAAAACAGAACAGGGGAAGCATATTTGTGGGCCTGCAGAATTATATACACCAGCTAAGGTGTGTCAAGCCACTGCTATTTGGCAACCCTCATCCAGATGTATGTGGATGAGGGCTTGTATGTAACAATAAACTGTGCATAGCCTTAAAACCAACATGTTCTAAATAAATAGCACACCATGTGTCGTTTGCTAACGGAGCGTCAAAACCACGCTGGGGAATTGAGACACCCTACACACTCGCACCCAACTGAGGGACAAGGGCAAGTGTGGGTATTTGGACAGGGCCCAAGTTATCAACATGGCTACGCAGGCTAGCGTAAGCGAAAGACATTAGGATCAATGCTAACTTCTTTCCCTAATGCTAAAAATGTGGCACAAAAGGATTTTCTGGAACGAAAAATTGTTTGTGCTCTATTCCTTCTGGTAACAACTGTTACTGTTACAGCAGTGTGTTGTTTCTTCATATTAATTGTTGCTATATTGTCTAAAACAAATTTTGTGGAAGGCGGATACTGGTTGGTGCTTCATCCAATCATCTAACAAGTTTCAGAAGGCGCCTTCCTTTTGCAAATGCTTTCAACGGGGGCCTTCCCAGATGGTTCTGTGAAACAGACTGTTCTGTGAGCAGTTCTATCTGGAGTCATTAAGCAGCTTCTCAATTTGAATAAAAATAAAATAGAAATTAATTAAATGACTGCATTTGTGTTAATTGCATGTGGGAAATTAGCCAGATGTTCATTTAGTGAAGGTAAATATGTGTGACAGTGTTTTATGTTAAACACTAGATTACTGTAAAAGAAGAGTTTCTTGGGACTCGACAATTTTCTACTCTCTAACTGGCGAAGAATGGCTAAAGTATGACTCAATGGCAATAGGCCAAGAGT
Source organism: Neodontobutis hainanensis (assembly GCA_024349245.1). Classification (NCBI taxonomy): domain Eukaryota; kingdom Metazoa; phylum Chordata; class Actinopteri; order Gobiiformes; family Odontobutidae; genus Neodontobutis; species Neodontobutis hainanensis. The sequence continues at coordinate 3,826,076 of JALDNG010000173.1, read as the reverse complement.
TATTCACAGTGGTGTTGTCACAATACTTGAATTTTAAACTTTGATATAACCTCCCCCCCCCAAAAAAAAAATTTACATTTTGATACAATTTCAATATCTTGAATAAAAAACACTGCCAAAACACTGAGGTTGTGTTTTATTTATCTTTTAATTGAAACGTATATATAAAAAGTCTGTAAACTTCTGGTTTATGTCTCTTACCATCATTTGAGTTTGCGTCATACTTTTGTTGTTCAAATAGAGCTTGTATTTTAGACTGTGTGGGTTTTGCTTTTGTTGTAGGTTGAGCCGTTACAGCTTTTATTTTATTTATTTTATTTTAGATCAGATCAACCTAAATAAATTGTAACACTACAAAAGAACATTTTTGTAGTGTTACAATTTATTTAAGTTGAGTTAACATGAATTAACAATAACAAATACTTATTTAGACTTTATTTATTTTAGTTTGAAGCTAATTTCAATATTTAATCATTTACATATAATATATTTACTAATAAAATTCAAAGTTTTATCTTTGACTTTTAATTGAAAGAAGAGCTAACATGAACAGTTTTGTTATGTTATCATTGATTAATCATATTAATGAAATGTTCTGTTCATTGTTTGTTAATGTTAGTAAATAACTATAATAACATTTAAATGATTAATAGATTTTAATATCAATCTATATTCAAGTTCACTGATAAGTGCACATAGGTTGTGAACACAGGCGCAAACATAATTTAAATCATTGAAAGTAAACATTAAAAAACACGTTGAACGTTTCTGTGCTCATTTGTCTCAAAGCTGAAATAGTTTCAGAGAGCACTCCTGCTCTGCTTTTTGTCAGTCAATGTATGTCGCAGAGCTCCAGCACATGCCATCTTTCCAAAACCAACTCTATTTATAATGGAAGAAAACTGAACTGTGGTCACGTTAGTGAGAGCGCAGCTGTAGTCAGTTTACCATTTTTTGAGTATCGTAACCCCATCAGAAATTGTTGTATTGATATATATCAAAATAGCAATATTTTTGACAACACTAATTCACAGTATTTGTATTTGGAAAATAAGGTTATAGTAAGTAAACCTAGAAAATGTCTGTAATAAAACTACATACTGCATCTATAAAGACCAAACTATGAAATGTTAAAAATAAAATGTTGTAGTCTGATAATCTGAAATTTAAAACCACCTGGACTTCTTTAGGACTAGTGAAGCAAACCAGATGCAGTGAGTAGACAGTTCCAGCAGATTGAGATTTTTCTCGTTGGGTTGCATTTTTCAACAATAGAAGCAGATTCATTATGAGTTTTATGGCATGGCTTTCATTGAGCATTGCACAAACCAAGTACCACAAAGAATCGGTTGTCCACCCCCACCTCAAAGCGAAAGGGCAGTCTTTTGAGGACAGCAATGTCCAAATTTTGGCCAGAGAGGCGGCAGTAGCCCAGTGGGTAGAGCGGTTGTCCTTCAACTGGAAGATAGGTGGTAGATAGGATTCATACTGTCATTGTGTCCTTGCCTCCAGTGGCTGTAACACTGGTAATTACTATAGAACAATGTAAGTCGCTTTGGATAAAAGCGTCTGCTAAATGAATAAATGTAAATGTAAATGGTTTGAGAAGGATGTGAAGGAACCCATTTTTGTTAAAATAGAAAAGCCCTCTCTTAACAGAGGAGATGGCCTAAGATTCATGTTGCCTAGTATTTAAACAGTGTTGTAAAACCTAAATCAAAACAGTTTCACTCTAAAACAACCTGAATGGAGCAGTGTCACTAACGACTCTCCTGAGCCTTTAACGACTCTCACATCAGGAGTCACACTGCTCTTTCATAGCTAACAACTATGAGACAAGAACAGCCTGGTCCAATTCGAGTTAGTTTCAGGTCAGACCTCTCCCTCTAGATATATAAGCTCAGCTGTCTTACCAGTTGATCTGAAAACTGAAAAAAAAATTCTTCATAGGCTAAAAAATGTACGACTGCCAATCAACAGTGGAACATAGATTTTATATACTGGTAAATAGAGTATATTTCCCATAGTATATTTTGCTAATTAACTGCCAATATTTTGGTACAGAGGGCCTCATAAAACTATAATAAATATGTTCTGGGTTTGTAAAATTGTAGTGCCGAACAGCAGCATCCAAATGACAAAACATAAAATATTGTCTTTAACATTATCAACAACATAAATACAAGTGTTTAGAGTTTTGTTAGAAGTAGCTCAATACAAAACTACCCCTTTAAAACAATCTCCCTTAGAAATGACTAAGATACATTCTAAAATGACATACGCTACATCTAAAGTTCACTGAGCAACTGTATGAAACACAGTCTAAAGTCCTCATTGTGCTTCCTGGTAAAAAGAATGTCCCAATTCTTGTCAAAGTTCAGTCACTTGTTTAAATACCACATACTGCTACAATTTGACAAGAGTTTTACTGTCCGTTTAGTCTATGACTAGGACTGTGACTCTAGGACTATGTGTCCTACTGGATCCCCGTTTAGCTGTGAGCCTCAAGGTTCAATCTTAGGCCCAATTATTTTTTCCTCTGCATGCTTCATCCAGGTTCAGTTTTAAGGAAACATAACACTTTTTGGATAATAAAAAACCATAGTGCTGCATCAATTCAGGCTCTGTTGGACTGCATTAATGCTGCTTCTCAATTTGAAAATAAATAAAGTAGAAATTTATCTATTAGAACAACCCAGGGAGCATCTTACAGTGGGACAAAAAAGTATTTAGTCAGCCACCAATTGTGCAAGTTCTCCCACTTAAAAAAAATGAGAGAGGCCTGTAATTTTAATCATAGGTACACTTCAACTAAGAAAGAAACCAGAATATTACATTGTAGGATTTTTAATGACTTAAGTGGTAAATTTCTTGGCTAAATAAGTACTTGGTCACCTAAAAAAAAGCCAGATTTCTGTCTCTCAGACCTGTAACTTCCTCGTTACCTGTATTAATGGCACCTGTTTGAACTCGTTATCAGTCTAAAAGACACCTGTCCACAACCTCAAACAGTCAGAATCCAAACGCCACTATGGCCAAGACCAAAGCTGTCAAAGGACACCAGAAACATAATTGTAGACCTGCACCAGGCTGGGAAAACTGAATCTGCAACAGGTAAGCAGCTTTGTGAAGAAATCAACTGTGGGAGCAATTATTAGAAAATGGACGACATACAAGACCACTGATAATCTCCTTCGATCTGGGGTTCTACGCAAGATCTCAACAAGTGGGTCAAAATAATCACAAGAACGGTGAGCAAAAATCCCAGAAGCACACGGGGGGACCTGCAGAGAGCTGGGACCAAAGTAACAAAGGCTACCATCAGTAACACACTACGCCACCAGGGACAGTACGTGTCTCCCTGCTTTAAACCAGTACATGTCCGGGCCCGCCTGAAGTTTGCTAGAGAGCATTTGGATGATCCAGAAGAGGATTGGGAAAATGTCATATGGTCAGATGAAACCAAAATAGAACGTTTTGGTTAAAACTTACCTTGTTTGGAGGAGAAAGAATGCTGAGTTGCATTTAAAGAACAACATACCTACTATGAAGCATGGGGTGGAAACATCACGCTTTGGGGCTGTTTTTCTGCAAAGGGACCAGGACAACTGATCCATGTAAAGGAAAGAATAATGGGGCTATTTATCATGAGATGTTGAGTAAAAACCTTCTTCTATCAGCAAGGGCATCGAAGATGAAACATGGCTGGGTCTTTCAGCATGACAATGATCCCAAACACACCGGGCAATGAAGGAGTGGCTTAGTAAGAAGCATTTCCAGGTCCAAACCCATAGAAATTCTTTGGAGGGAGTTGAAAATCTGTGTTGACCAGCGACAGCCCCAAAACATCACTGCTCTAGAGGACAGCTGCCAAACTGCCAGCAACAGTTTGTAAAAATCATGTGGAGACTTACAGAAAATGTTTGACCTCTGACATTGCCATCAAAGAGTATATTTAACCAAGTATTGAGACGAACTTCTCTTATTGAACAAATACTTATTTTCCACCATAATTTGCAAATAAAAAAATCAATGTGATTATCTGGAATTTTGTTTTGCATTTTGCCCCTATGATGATAATTACAAGCCTCTCTGATCTTTTTAAGTGGGAGAACTTGCACAATTGGTGGCTAATTAAATAGTGTTTTACCCCACTGTAGATGGCAGCATGACACTTTGACTTTGTGCTTTTTTTATTCAGTTCTGCCCCAATGTCTGTTCTTCTTAATTAAATTCAAATTAGCCAAGGCATCAATTAATTCCCAAACTAGTGTTTTATGGCAAGATAATGTGATACACATGTTATTTATTGTTAAGGTCAGTCTTTATCAAGAAAATGGCTGCTGTTTGACCTTTCTTTTGTTTCACTAAAACTTAGCCAAAGACTAGCACATTGTGCACTGTACACAGCACTCACTCTGAGGCCTGTGTTAACTTCTTTTTGGTGCACAATAAGATATACACAAGCCCTTACCCTTTTCTGTATCCAAATAAACAGTCTAAAAAAGGTAAGGAACACTTGTGTGTTGTGTTACCTAAGCATGTGCGTGCCCCTCGGCCCCTTCATTAGTGCACCACTTTCTTTGTGGACAGACTTTGGCATATTTAGCACATCATTCATAAATCAGCTGTTTTTGTATTTACACACTGACATACAAAGTTTTAGTCTTTTAGTCTCTTGGAATTAGAGACTAAACGTCTTCACCTTAAAAACTGATTCCAGATGCTTTTGCTTTAACCTTTTCTTCAAGATGACCTGGATGACTAAGAACCTTCATAGACAAGGAGTTTTGCAGATATTACCTGCTGTACTTCTTATTCTGCATCTCTTAAACACACTTTCCCCATGGCCTTAACAAATTGCATTGCTAAGCTTTAGGAATTTTTTAAATGTTTTTTTCGACAATTGACACTGTGATAACATTTTTGCACATTGTAGATAAATTACTTTCAGTCCACATTTTCCTTCTCACTATGCTATGTATTTAGCAAATGTAAACTTGGTAATTAATCAAATAGAGCCTCAATCGAGATAATGAGAAAAAAAATAACATTCACCACAACAATTAAAGCAGTGTTCAAGTAGGTGACATTTTATAGGTGAAAAGAAGATTTCTGTATTTATACTTTAGTTGTACTCAAGTATGTTGGCTCCTGTGTTTTTTAAAACAGCATAATGTACATTTACTTGCTAATGTTCTCAACTGACTCACTGACAGCACACATGTAGTCATTTGGGTACCATTTGCCAAAGTCTTTCTTGTTTTAGCAAAAAATAAAATTAAAATAAAAAATGTGTGACTTATGCACTTTTGTCCACTGAGTATGCATTGCACTCTACTTTAGTATGTTGCCAAAATGAATATGAAGCTCATGTTGTTACAGTTAGCAGGGTCTCTTGAAAAGTTTATTTAACTAAAAATTATGTTACCACAAGGCATTTGCTTGGTTTACCTGCATTACAGCCTTTTGTGTTTTTGCATTTTTTTTGGAAACTTGCTTAAAAGAACCTAAAAAACAACAACTATTTGTATGTATGTTATAGTGTATCTCAGTGAACTTCCACATTTGAAAATAAACACCACACCGGTCTGGACCATGGCTCACTGTGGAAACCAGACATCTGTTACACTAACCAAAGCTCTATACCAAGGTGACTTCTGAAGTAGTTGAGTGAGAGGAATAAGTTGCAATAAGAATAAGTAAGGGTTGCACCAACCAAAATTACGTAACATAGCTTTTATAGCATAGCATTAGATAAAGTGGATAACCCCAGATGCTAATGTGTAGGATTAGTCATGACAAAAAGATACAAGGTAGAGATTTGTCTTTTATTGGACATCATTACATGAATGTGAGGTCTATTCATAATAAAATACTGAGTGCGGAAAGTGTGGTATCTGGCTGTTGAGGGTAACATTGCTAACACCAGATAACATAACTGTAAATGATTCATGTTTTCATAATTTTCTATCTCTGTCTGTTGCAGGTGACCTCAGCTTGTATCCCAGTGCCGTCCAATGACATGGTAAGCAAATTCTTTTCATCAAGAGATTTCAGTATAATAGACTTCGCCCAGTTACAAAGTATGGATTCCCAAAACAACAGTGTGTTTTTTTTCCTGCCAAATTGTTGTTCAATCCTGGAGCGCTGCTGGGCTTCACTTCCAAATGTTGCTATTGCTATAGAAAGCAGTCATGTTTATCCATTTAAGTTTGTATTTGTTGAATTAACTCTTGTGCGCTTTCGTTTAAACACTGCTCTCTTGCTTGCCCCACACATCTTTGTAACTTGACTTCCTGTTGTCTTTCTATTTGCTACACATTTGGCTATGTTTATGTTGTCTTTATCTAATCTCCTTTATGTTTTATACAGCAACGTCGAGGTACTGCTCCTTCTCGACACATCCAGCACATGGTGAGCACATTGTTGTTTCTCGTCCTTATACATTTGTCTTTCTAAGGCATTCCAGCATCATGTCGTATACTGTATCTTCAAAAGGACACAATGCTCATATGCCAAAGCATTGCCGGACATCCATAAAACAAAAAAAAGTCACCTTTTTATTCATCTGCAGCAAAAATATACGCTGGTTACTGTTTATATATATATATATATATATATATATATATATATATATATATATATATATACAGTATGTATTTTGGGCTTAGCAACAAACCACAATAATATTAATAATAATAATACAATAATACTCGATAAAGGAAAAGTGATTTGTAAATTGAGTTTGATCTCAAAACGTGTTGGTTTTCAAACTATTATTATGTCATGACTTTGTTGATTAATGAGATAAGCATATGCCTTGGATAGAATGGTCTCACTATTTTTTACATTCATGTTGCATCACAATCTTTTGACTTGCAAAGTAGTATACCATATTATTCTTGCAGTCCAAACAGTCTTTGCAATTGCTGATATTGCAATAATGACAAATTTATGATTTAATATATTGTGTATTCTCGTTATTAATTGTATTTATGTTCTGTTCTGATAGGGGTCCACCAAGTCTCTGACCTATACAAAACAGAGGAACACCCTCCCGAGGTAAAGGTTATCTCTTTCACACAGGACTGGCTCCTACAGGAATATTCTGGGATTTCTGTACTAGGGTTGTGTATGTCTTTGGGGAGTAATTAATCTAGGTCATCATTCAACATCAAGGTCAGTAAGAAGGCATGTGGATATTGTCTTTTAGCCAAGAGGTGTGTCAAACCCAGGATTGACTGTACATGTTTGTCACAAAGTCTGTGCTCAACAAATGAATATCTTTAAGTACACTTCATACTGTATGCCTTATTTAAAATACAAAATTTATCTATCATAAGAATCATCAAAATGACAAAAAAAATTAATACTGAGACAAGATCAAAATTGGCTAGACAACATTAAACAAGACCAGGACATTGGGTCATGCTTATTTTACTACACATACATCCCTATGTCAAAAATCCCTAAATATGACTTAGGCTTTATCTGTAGATTAAATGCTGATATAAATAGAACAGCAGAATGTACTCACTTGCTAATGTTCTCTACCTAACATACGGACCGCACACACATGTAGTCAGCCAAAGTCACCCTAATTTAAAACAAAATTTCAGTGGCTTCTTTTTTACTTGCTATAGTCGGTTGTTACAGTCTATTAACGAATTAAAGGGCCCCTTTCTCATTTTTTCCATGGAAAATGCTGAATAACAAATGTTTTAAAATGTCACTTGAACAGTTGAACCTATTTGTAGTCCAGTTTTTCTCACACTCTGTGGTCTTCTCTTTTCCCGTTTCCAGAAGATTTAGACTGGACCATGTGATGGAACAAGTTGGCTTATGATCTAACCTACTTGTCACGCACAAGATCCAGATGCAGCTTTCTCTTCGCTTCTTTCTCTTTCCCTCTATCTACCGTTACAAGACATTTCACCACCTGCAAATAGAGAACAGTTATATTGCTGTCTTAAAGTCTATATTGTTTCTCTTTATGGTGTTATTTGCATGTCTGCATAACCTTTATGTACTTATCCTTTCCGCCTCATTACACCCTTCTGCTCAGGAGCTTCAGCGTGGACCGTGTGATGGAGAGGGTCATGGAGCGCCACTATGACTTCGACCTGACGTACATCACCGAGCGGATCATCTCTGTCTTTTTCCCGCCAAAGCTGGAGGAGCAGAGATACAGGCTGAACCTGAAGGAGGTGGCTGCCATGCTCAAATCCAAACACCAGGATAAGTTCTTGGTAAGAGTGGACAAACAATAATTAGTGGAGATTTCACAACACAACTCCAGGTTTATTTAAAGGAGCGTGTTGCACAAGGGGGAGGAAGGATTGCTGTTGTTGCATGTGACTGCGTGGAAATGTGAAGCCGCAAATACGCTGGTGTTTTTTGGGTTTTTTTTTTCACACCCATAAACAAACTGAAGGGTGTGTCACATTTATATTCCTGGCATCCTCCATGATCCTGTCACTTACTTCCTCTCCCTGTTTCTTAGGCCTCCATCAGACCTCACATTTAAATCTGTCTCCTCTCAATCTTGAATGTCCTCTGAGTAGCATTAAAATTTTTTAAATAATTTTGGGGTCAAGGCAATAATGACACATGGAGAATAACGAGCTTTAAGCAAGAAGGCAAATATATCTCAGAGAAATGAGACCTAATCAAAGTGGATCAGAGTGTTGAAGATGCAAAAGAAAATGTTGTCTTCTCTTTCTCCTTTTTACATTCCAGCTCCTGAACCTCTCTGAACGGCGCCACGATATCACTCGCCTCAATCCGAAGGTAGAGATTTTCATCACTCCTTGACCTACTTTAATCTAATCTCCTCTATAATCACATGATCTCTGTCTCCCTTGTCCTTGTCTACCACCAGGTTCATGACTTTGGCTGGCCCGACCTACACGCACCACCTTTGGATAAGATCTGTGCCATATGTAAAGCCATGGAGAACTGGCTGACCTCTGACCCCCAGCATGTGGTGGTCCTGCACTGCAAGGTCAGGAGTTCAGGTTTCCCAAATTTACTTTTACAGATCTTTTTTTTGTAAATGGCACCTGGATGAAAATATGTGAAATAAATTTTACAGCTTTCAATGGTGCATATGACAAAAGGATACTTTGTAAATAAAGAGGAGAATGATGCAGTGGTTTGCAGCCATTTGTCATCAAAATATGTACAATAGTAGGCCAAAAGACTGTATTTTATTGATGTGTTTTGTATATAACAAGGTTGTACCCAGGTCGCTCACATATGTGGTGCGTGCTCATCAGGTACGCCTCCCCCCAAAAGTACTGTACACCAACTGTACACTATTGTGTACACTTCTATTATGTATAATAATGGAACTAAAGATGTCCCAACCAACTAAATACACTATTCTTTAAGATTCCTCTATCAATTGTTTCCTATTAACAGACCAGTGTTTATGAGTATCGCACCTTGACATGTTTCAACTGGTACCTGCAGTCTTCCTCAGAAGAGTTATGTGATGTTAATGGGGCATGTCTTGTCGGCTGATTTATGCAGGTTTTATTGTCCTGTAGGAGGACAGCATCCCAAGGGTGAGACAGCAGTACGCCACATTTTCTTGGTTTACTGTCTACTGGATTTGTTTCTGAATCTTTATCCAACAACATTGCTAGATTTCCTCTGCTCCAATGAAGTCACAGCATCATCATTTGAATCTTTTAAAACAAAGGCTGCAGGTGGCAGTCGAAACATGTCAAGGTACAATACTCAAAAACACTTCCTGTTTATAGGAAACTTCAAGTAAAGGTTGAACATAAACATCTTTAACTACCCTTATAGTATCTTAAAGAAACAAATTTAATCTTAAAATGTCACTGGGGAGGATTTGGAGGAAGATGGCATTGGAGACTTGGATGACTACTATTTTTTTTCCAATTAACAATTTTGATCTTGTTTTGGTCAACCTTGGTACAAATGACCCTCCTAAGAAAAGATTGATAACCTAATGTGACCAGCCTTAATACAAGGTGGGACCAGGTCATTCAAACCAGCTTGTTACATTTTATTACAGTTGCGCTCATAAGTTACTTTATTTAATAAAACTAATTATTTTTTGGTACAATTTTTCAGAGAAAATTAATGATAACACAAAAACGTTTCTTTCACTCATAGTTAGTGGTTAGGTGAAGCCATTTATTTTAAAAACAACTGTGTTTACTTTTTTAAAGTCATAAGCACAACAAAAAGTACCCAAAAAGTTTTCATACCCTGGTGATTTTTGGGAAGACCTAAAACACGCTGGAGTGACTATGTCCCTCGCCTGGCCTGAGAAAGCCTCAGTATCCCCCCGGAAGAGCTGGAGGAAGTGTCTGGGGAGCGGGAAGGTTTTTTTTGGTGTTTTTGTGTTATGATTCATTCATTCAGTCAGTCGCGGGGCCAGTTAGTCACAGGGCTGACATATAGAGACAAACATTGACAGACAACCATTCACTCACTAGGGACACTTTAGAGTTGCCAATTAACCTGTACATGCATGTGTTCCCACCGTCCAAAGACATGCATGTACAGGTTAATTGGCAACTCTAAAGTGTCCCTAGTGAAAGAATGTGAGAGTGAATGGTTGTCTGTCAATGTTTGTCTCTATATGTCAGCCCTGCGACTAACTGGCCACTGTCCAGTGTGTACCCCGCCTCAGGCTCAAAGCTGCTGGGATAGGCTCCAGTCACCTGCGACCCCTAACGGGACAAAGCGGTAGAAAATTAATGAATAAATTTTCATTTTTGCCTTTGATTACAAGGACCCCAATTATATCCTCATTTAGATTGATTTGTCACTTTTGTTCTTCAGCTAGGAACAGCTATTGTCAGCAGAGAAACACAATGTACATATAAAAATACATTCTATCTTTTCCAGGAATAAGATTTTGCAGCCATTTATACAACAGTACTGAATATTTACTTAATCTGGTGTCACATTTTTTACTTTTCAACTCATGTCAAAGAGTCACCATCAAACGCTGTGTCTAACCTCTCATAACTTTTGCAGACATTTTATTTATTGTTTTTGGGTTTGGGGGAATTTAAACACTTAAACAGACTACTGTGGTCAGCTTTGTTTCCAGAACATTCCAGCTACAGGCAACAGTTTCCCAGCTGCTGGGCTCAGAGGCAACATGTTTGTTTATTTTTTTGTGAATGAAGACTTTATTATGAGCAAGACAAGCTTTAATTTGTGCTTAGTGTGTAATTCAGCCCTGTTCTGCTAACAGGGGTCATATTAGGAATGTGAGTCTGGAATGTCTTTGGAATGTGTCAGGAAGTTTGGAGCGCCTGCTGTGAAAAATCACCACAGGGAGTTTTTTAATTTGTTCTTCAGCAAAGTCTGCAATCACATGTTTAGCTGCAGTGTGTGACACAAGGACTGGTGTCTTCTCCAAACCACAATGCTCCAGGAGAAAACCAAAGTCAGTATCATGGTCTCACACAAGCTTCTCTTGTCCTGTCATCTTTTCCCTTCAGGGTAACAAAGGTAAAACCGGAGTGATTATTGCAGCCTACATGCACTACAGCAAGATTTCTGCAGGGTAAGTGTCAAGACCACACTACCCTCCCATTTATGCTCCATAAGCAAAAATGCAGAAAGACGAGTCACTGTACTTTTTCTTGCTGTGTTTTGGCATAAAAAAGCTGGTTTAAGGTGTGATGTTTTAGGTATATAGCGCACAAGGTCTTTTTTATTGTGGGGATACTAAAAAAATTGTAAAAAAAAAAGTTAATATCTATTATGTCACATATTATTTACATACTGTACTTTTGAGGGAGTGCTAAGGGACAATATTATATAACGCAGTTAGAACCAGTAAACAGGCCTTAAGGTTGTCAGTGCTTCACTTCAAATCCTATCTAATAGTAGATGTAGCTTTAGGAATTTATGAAAGAGAAAAAGGTCGGCACCATTGTGGGGCCTTTTTAGTCATACTGAGCACTTGTTTGATAAAGCATAACGTTACTGTAACTTCACGTCCAAAATTTGATGTAACGCAATTTGATTATGTTACTGTAGTGTGAATTATCGACCCATATTAATGTATTTCAAAGTGAGCATAAAAGTGGCTTACATCTAATGCCAGTATTCAGAAAGACTTCCCTTTAGTCGGTGTTGACAAGGGCTCAGGAACACTGCTTTATCCTGTGGCCATAGCCAGCTGTATCCTTTCCGTGTACGCTCTGTATTCAGGGTCTGAGGCGGGTCCCATGATGGAAAGTGTTCCCTGACAGCATGTGTGCTTTTATTCACAGGGCGGACCAGGCTCTCAGTACTCTGGCCATGAGAAAGTTCTGTGAAGATAAGGTGTCCTCTTCCCTGCAGCCGTCCCAAAACAGGTACAGGCCAATGGCAGGGTTGGTTAAGGCCATATCCTTAACAGATAATGACTAAGTAAACTGAAGTATCAAATTATGTAACCATATATTTTTGTGGATAAGTAGTCATGAACAATCACAATGATGTATTTGTGTTAGAGCTGAAAACATAGAGCAGTTAATCATAGCAGATTTTTCTACAAAACTATTTACGAATCATTTTAATGCAGTTTCAAATTCTAAAAGTAGATACAGTTGTGCTCATAAGTTAGCTAATTTTTTTTTTTTTTTTTTGGGCCATAGTGGTTGGGTGCAGCCATTTACTGTCAACCAACTGTGTTTACTCTTTAAAATCATAATAACAGAAACTACCCAAATGACCCTGATCAAAATTTATATACCCTTGATTTTGGACTGATAACATGCACAAGTTGACACAAACAGATCACAGGTGAGGATGGCTACCTTTATACCTTTAGGTCAGTGAGTTTCTGGGCTCCTGACAGATCCTAGTATCTCTAATCCAGTGCTGCACTGACGTTTCTGTCTGAGTCATGGAGAAAGTAAAATAATTGTCAAAGGATCTGCAGGAAAGTGTAATTGAACTGTATAAAACAGAAAAGGGATATAAAAAAAAAGATATCCAAGGAATTGAAAATGCCAATCAGCAGTGTTCAAACATTAATAAAGAAAAAGGAAAATGAAGGATTCTGTTGAAACCAAACCAAGGTCTGGTTAGACCAACAAAGGTTTCAACAGGAAAATAGTTTGGGCTGCAAAGAAAAACCCACAAATAACTTAAGCTGAAATACAGCACTCTATGAAAAAAGTGGTGTGGCTGTTTCAAGATGAGCAATAACAAGGCACATTTGGAGAGTCCAGACCAAAATTGAACTTTTTGGCCACCACCATAAACGTTACATTTGGAGTCAACAAGGCCTGTAATGAAAGGTACACCATTCCTACTGTGAAACATGGAGGTGGATTGCTGATAATTTGGGGATGTGTGAGCTACAAAGGCACTGGAAAAGATGAATGCACAATTTTATCAGAAAATACTGTCAAAAGATTTGCACTTATCAGCCCGGAAGCTGCGCATGGGACGTACTTGGATGTTCCAACATGACAACAATCTAAAAGCACAAGGCCAAGTCGACTTGTTGTGGCTACAGCAGCATAAAGTGGAGGTTCTGGACTGGCCTCAGTCTCCTAACCTCAATATCACTGAGCCACTCTGAGGAGATCTCAAATGTGCAGTTCATGCAAGAAAGCCCAAGAATTTATAAGAAGAATGGGCAGCTTTACCCTCTGAGAAAATAAAGAGCCTCATCCACAACTACCACAAAAGACTTCAAGCTGTTATTGATGTTAAAGGTGACAATACACAGTATTAAGAACTGGGGAATGTGTCAGGAATTTACTGTCCCGAACAGGCAGAAGGACTCCAATGCATAACCCAACAATGGCTTAGGTATCTCCAAGTTTATTTTTAACAGTACAATGGTAACAGAAGAGTATGTAATAGGGAAAACACACTTGACTAAGATGAAGGTACAGAACACATGGCATATTTTCTGAAAAATGGCCAAACAATTACAAACTTATTTACACTTACTTAACATTATAAATATGTGAAAACTTAATAAATATTATTTATTATATCATAATACTCACTTGGAGACAGACAGCATGTAGATGGTTTTACAAAAGCCAGCAAATGGCTTTGAGTCTGCTGTCCATGCATCTGTAGTCTTGAAATGCAGGTTTTCCAAGTCAGTTAACCACTTAACCAACCACTGCTGCTTCAGCTGTGAAGAAATTTTCTCGTCCAAACCATGATTTTTTTCTGCAGAGTTCTTGTAACAGACGTTTGGCAGAAAGTGCTGCTGCAGCTAGATAGCCAATTGGATGGATTGTATACGAACGTAATCACTGACAGAATTTCACGTTGTGTGATTATTCTCATTTTTGCATTCATTGTGAAGATGAAGTGATCATTCTCCAAACTTGTACTTGTAAGGTTTGGGCCCTGGAGAAGTTTGTCATTCAAAGAAGTGCCTTTAAACTTAGCTCCGCAATCAAATACCACCTGCAGTTTGCCTTTACGTGGATGATACATGCTGTGATGTGGGATGTAGTATACGTTGTTTTCAGATGGTTTTAACTCGTTTTCAGAGACTGGTTCAGAAAAAAAACATTGTTCAACACGTCCCCCTTAAATGCTGTATATTGTTTGTGAAATTATTTTTTTTTCCATTTTCTTTTTCAAGCCATTGAGACACTGCTGTGTAACACACCAATTGATTGTCCAATTGCTCTGAGAGGTTTGACTTTGACTAAGACTTTGATTTGTGTCTAAGGTATATCTACTACTTTGGAGGTCTTCTGTCCGGAGCCATCAAGATGAACAGCAGTCCTCTCTTCCTCCACCAGGTTCTCATCCCGTCTCTCCCCAACTTCCAGGGCGAAGGAGGTACATGTAGCCCTTAAATCACTACACAAGCAATATCTGATAAATGTGCGTATGACATGATGTTTGCATTGGCACTCTACTCCAACATGCTTCCCTTTGGCAGACGTCCTACTAGTGAGATTATGCCTCTGCCCACACAAGCTGGCTGTTTATCTTTAATCTGATGATCCGGTTCAGACGGAGTGGTGGCAGTCAGCACATTCCTCCGTCCTCATGTTGATCATGCCCTCTATGTCTAAACAGTGCTCTGGGTTTTTCTCTGCAGGTTACTACCCCTTCCTGAAGATCTACCAGTCCATGCAGTTGGTATACACTTCAGGAATTTAGTGAGTCCTACCCTTTGTCATATGACCACATAAATCCAGGATGTTTGGGAGAAAATAGGTTGGCCTCAGGCTATTGAGTTTTAGCATCGTCACAGTCTAATTAAAAAGGCATGGGTACAAAAACACAATGAACACCCTTATTATATTTATTAAATGATCTGTAGTTTGATAAAGGAATGATAGCATTAACAGCACAATGTTTAAATTTCACATTAGGAAGAGTAATCTTTCAAAGTATGTCATGTCATGCACAATATCATCCTGAAAGGTCATCCTAACTTATCTAATAGACTTGTTTATGTTCTGTGTGTCTGCAGTAACCTTCAAGGCACCGGTGGGAGGAGGCTGTGTGTGACCGTGGAGCCTGCACTGTTGCTAAAGGGTGACATCATGGTCAGTTCACGAGGGAAGGATATGACAAACATGGCCTCAAAAGTTGTTTTTCAGGGAAAAGGCGTCATCATAAATCACTTGTCCAGAAAAGACATGAAAGGCCCTTGTTTCAAAGACTAAGCATCAACAAAGTCTAATTTAAACTTAGATTAGTACAAATGCTAAGTAGACTCACTTAATATCACTATGAGGTTTAAATTTAAGCAACATTATGTAAGTTTTGAAAACAGAACAATACAAAGTGCACGTGGTTGGTCAGATCAATAGGCTATTAATGGAATATTTATGAAAGATAACAAACATATTTGAATTTTGCTTCAGCATTTGTCTCCTTTAGTCTTTCGTATATAGCAATAGCATACATAGTGTTACTTTGCCCCATTCAAACTTAAACTTAGTTGTGTGAACTGGAGTTTAGCAAAATAAAGCTTGGTTTAATTAATCTTTATATGTAATAGGAGCAATATTAAATGGAGAAATCTGCTAACTGCTCTTGCTATTTCAGGAGGTCCAGTCTGGAGCACATTTGCAGCGTTTATCATTAGTGGTCTATCAGGGCCCCCTACAGGAGCAATAGCTGCATTTTGCTATGTCCTATCCAAACCCTGACAAAATCCTTAAACTCAATATCTCAAAAATGCAGCCATTTAAAAGTTTAACCTGCTCCACAGATGGTTTAAGTTAAATATAAATCACAGTTTAAAATGTGGTTTAGAAATTTAGTGAAACTCGGTGTCAGTTTAAATCTAACTTTGTATCTGTAAACCAACTGTTGCAGGCATTTCCTCCTGTTTCCTCCTTGTTTACATGGGTGGGATGTTTTAGAGTGTGTAGCGCTCAGCCAATCACAACTCACAGAAGATCAGAAAATGCAACAAAACTATATGACAGTGGCAAGAAAATCCAGAAAAATAACATGGATTTGACTTTTACTGTTTGCAAAGCCTTAAAAGAGAGGATGGGTCATGGGTTCAGCTTGTTCTTGTTCACCTGGAAATCCTACATTATGTGCCTTTTCATGAGGACTTAAGGTGGGAGTCTTTCTTGATCCACTTTTGTAACCAGTAGAAAGATACCACTTATTCTTAAAGAAAAAACATCTACAGTACACACAACTGCAATTTCTTACTCTTCATCAACCTACAAGCAGCCCAATAGCTGTCTTCTCCTCTGCCGCACAATGCAGGTGAAGTGCTATCACAGACGAGCACACAGTCCGGACAGAGACATCGTTTTCCGGCTGCAGTTCCACACCTGCACCATTCACGGCTCCCAGCTCTGGTTCGGCAAAGGAGAACTGGACGAAGCCTGCACTGGTAAGCTCACTCAGGTGTCAGAAATTTAATTGAAATCAATAACACAAAGCCATGCGTCACTGTCTATTTTGTTTCATAAAGATTTATACTCCCATTAAAGCACAATTACTTAACCGTGGCAGGATAAACACCTCATTCACTTAATAGTACTAATGGCTGCACATGGTAATTAGCAAGCAGTCGGTAAATCCCCATCCTGGACATAATGACAGCCCTCTGGAGGCAAGTATAGTGAGAGTGAGTTGTACCGTATTCAGACTGTAATGATCCCTGAGAGCGTAAGAAAAGCCTCCCAAGTGGTGTTCTCCTGTTTAAGGCTATAATGAATACATTCATTACCTCATTTCCTCATAGGGTTCGCTTTCTCAGAACAGCTGAAAACCGAAGCAAAAAAAGGCAAGTCTGTTGAAGAAATAGAGTCATGTACAGTGAGCAGCGGTCCAAATATACAGAAGCATTCAACTCTTAACACATCTGTGGAAGATATCAGCGTTAGTTTGAATTATTGCAGCAGAAACAAGATGTGATGACTTTCTCAGGGATCCCCATGTAACCTAAACATACTGTAGTCACCATAATGTAAAATGGAGCTTTCAAATTGTGGCCTTTAGGAAAATACATTATTCACGGGCCTTGAAGTAACATTCTCCTCTTTCCTAGATGAGCGTTTCCCATCTGACGCTACAGTTGAGTTTGTCTTCTCTTCTGGACCAGAAAAGATCAAAGGTATGTTTTCATGTTATTTCAATCCATATCATTCATTAAAATGCATCTGTACATTTAAGTGAGAGAGTCTTCCTTTGTTCCTTCCTCAGGTCGTGAGTACCAGAAGAATGACCCGGCTGTGACTGTGGACTACAACACGGGAGACCCAGTGGTGCGCTGGGACTCCTATGAGAACTTTAACGAGCGTTATCAGGACAGTCTGGAAGGTAACAAACCTACTTCCAACCAGAGCCTTGTTGCGTTAAATTTAATACAGTTATAGGATAGCATGTTTTCTAATATCTTGCAGCACAGTTTTGTATTTGGCAGTGCGTTAGTCTTTAGCTAAACAATAATAAATGGCAATAATGTCCAAATATACTAAAATACTTATGGCTGAACTAACTTATACCTAACACTCTGCATAACTTTTCACCTGATAGGTCATTATTCAGGGTCCTAGACTTTGGAATTCCAACTACTCACTGGATAAAGTAGGGAAGGAATATCAGACAATGTGTTTCTCTATTAGTTGCAAAGCAGAAGATATCGTTCTACATGAAAACTCCATGATAGATATTACAATATAGAGCTATTTAACAACTATATAACAATTATATTACAGTTTTACAGATACAGTTTTAAGTATCTGTTTTTCATTTTAAAATGCAAAGCTGTTATTGTTTTTGTTTCCTCTTAGACATTGCCCACACCAGAGGTCCTCTTGACGGCAGTCTTTATGCCCAGATCAAAAAGCGCAGAGCTGCAGGCTCTGGTTCTCTCACCTCCACCAACGGCAGCAGTCCAGGGGCAGGCGTTGTTGATGAGCGAACCAGCCACCTTATCTCCCATGGTTCAGACTCGGGCCTTTCCGCTCACTCCAGCCATTTGAACCAGTCCTATCTTCACTCAGAACAGCAGGATGAACCCATACACCCTCCGCCTCCCACCAGACATGAACAGGAGGAGCTGGAGCGTCTTCTGGGCGGGATTGAGGGCCAGGACGGGGAACGGGAGACTGCCATTTTAGACGACGGTGATTCCTTACCATCAGAGAGAAATGGGACTTTAAGGCGTTCGTGTTCCTGTCGGGATGGTTACCGCTCCCAGCGCTGCGCCGAACCAGGCTGCGACCGCACTCTGCTCATGCCAAATGGTTACTGTTTAGACCGAGCTCCTGGGACAAACGGCCACCACGGAGCAACACCCTCCGCCAGCCCCAACTCACCCGGCCCTCCTTCTCACATGGACTTATGTCAGCACTACCCTCCGCACTCGCATCAGTCCCTACCCCCTCCTGATCTAGTGTGGGACAGGCAAAACGGGCAACACTATTTGCACCGTTCTTGCTCTGAAGCGTCACGTCACATGTGTTATCCCTCTCCGGATCTGACCCCTCACCTCCACAGCCACCCGCATCACCGTCTTTGCTGCCCAGAAGACCAGTACTCCCCCTTCCACCACCCCCCTCCTCCACCCCACAGCCACCCGCACCACCCCAAACTGCCCATAAGCCCCGCATACCATGATTTAATCCTCATGGATGGCCCACCCCACCCAAGCTGCCCCTGTAGGGACTGCGGCGTGAGGCGGGACGACTCGTACCACACCCTGAGGCTAGACCGCGGGGAGAGCTTTCACTGGGACAGAGAGGCGGAGCTTCAGCAGAGAGAGGCAGGGCTAAGGAGAACCAGGGAGGCGGATATTCAAAGAGGATCCGAGCTGCACTGGGACAGAGACCCCGGTTTGAGACGAGGACGGGAGCTGTCTCTGCACTGGGAGCGGGACAGAGAGGCCGAACTGCAGTGGGATAGAGAAGCTGAATACTGGCACAGAAGGGCCACCGTAGCCACTTATGGCCCACAACCTCACAACCTACCGGCGTTTACGTTTGACCCCTTGCCGTCCGGTCACCCTGCCTACCCAGAGGCGTCCCGTTCCCATTCTCATTCCCACCTGGACATGAAGTACAGCAGCAGTAGCAGCGGGTACCAGACGCCCCGACAGGTGTGCCCCTGCTCACCGTACCAGCCCTCGCCATCTGAAAGCAGGGGGTATGCTTCAGGTTACCAGTCGGAGTCCACGTCCCCACTGCCACCCCCCTCCTCCATGACAGGACCGTGCAGCCACAGTAATGGCCCGGCAGAGCACAGCCATCCACATCACTTCACAGACTCCCAGCACCAGTCTTTCAGCTCTGATTCACACACGGGTGAGTCAAGACCAAACAAGGGCTCACAGAAGTCTGCTTTCAGCAAAAGGACCTTTTCCAACAACAATATGTCCTGAACCACATGGTTAAACCAGACAAAGATAGCTTCTACATTACACGCTAACACATTAAGATATATGATTGTTTCGACTGATATTGCATAAGTTCCAAATTCTAGAGGAAATAATAGAATCTATATGATTAATCACATTGTATTGGTGATTACAAAGAAATCACAATAATAATCAGTTTCACACAAATTAATTGTATCGCAATTGCCAATTCTGGGATTTTTTTATGATTTAGTTCCACTTTTGTCCAGCAAAAAGTTTGTAAGAAATGAAATAGTCTTGGGCCCTAAGAAAGAAATACGCAAGAATAATATAGTAAAAAAGGATAGCTGTGTGGCAAGAAATGTCTGGCAATTATAGTAAATGTAACTAATATTGTATATTTTCCAGATGGTCTTCGTAGTTCTGGTGAAAGTGTGGGCTGGAGGGACCATATTACTCATGGTTCCTTCAAAAGGGTTCATAGAGACGCTAATGCTGCTTGTTCGACACCATCCGACATGTCTGGACCTTCTACACCTGTCCACACAAGCAGTCCACTACGCAACCAGGAAAGGTACAACTCTGGGTTTTACAGCATACACATTTAAGGCCAAATTTAACACTTCATACATACATACATTTTAAATTTTTTTATAGAATTAAGTTTCTTACATTGAATTAAATCAGAACTAAGTAACATTTTTACCTTCATAACGTCTCAGGTCATGTTCATGCAAGAGTGACAGTAGAGCCACCAAAAAGACAGAGAAAACCTTTGTCCAAAGATTCTAGGAAGAGAAAACGTTAATTAGATCGAGAAATAGCGTCAGCTCAGAGTGAAGGACTCAAAACCGGTTCCGACGTGGCTTTTATGTTGTTAAACTTGTAAGATACTTTGCCTAATGACTTTATATTATTCGTAATTCCATTAAATCTACTGTTATTTAATGTCCTTTGAGATATGGCTACTATTATCCATCCATCCATCCATCCATCTTCTACCGCTTATCCGGGGCTGGGTCGCGGGGGCAGCAGTCTAAGCAGAGATGCTCAGACTTCCCGCTCCCCAGACACTTCCTCCAGCTCTTCCGGGGGTGTCCTAGGTCTTCCCTGGGGTCTCCTCCCGGTGGGACATGCCCGGAACACCTCCCTAGGGAGGCGTCCAGGAGGCATCCAAAACAGATGCCCAAGCCATCTCAGCTGGCTCCTCTCGATGTGGAGGAGCAGCGGCTCTACTTTGAGCTCCTCCCGAGAGACCGAGCTTCTCACCTTATCTCTAAGGGAGCGCCCCGCCACCCTGCGGAGAAAGCTCATTTCGGCCGCTTGTATCCGGGATCTTGTTCTTTCGGTCATGACCCAAAGCTCATGACAATAGGTGAGAGTAGGAACGTAGATCGACTGGTAAATCGAGAGCTTTGCCTTACAGCTCAGCTCCTTCTTCAGCACGACAGACCGGTACATCGACCGCATTACTGCAGAAGCTGCACCGATCCGTCTGTCAATCTCTCGTTCCCTCCTTCCCCCACTCGTGAACAAGTGAGGCAGGATCTCTCCACCAACCTGAAGGGGACAAGCCACCCTTTTCCGACTGAGAACCATGGTCTCGGACTTGGAGGTGCTGATCCTCATCCCAGCCGCTTCACACTCGGCTGTAAACCGTCCCAGTGCACACTGAAGGTCCTGACTTGATGGAGCCAACAGGACAACATCATCTGCAAAAAGCAGAGACGAGATCCTGTGGTCCCTAAACCAGACTCCCTCTGGCCCCTGGCTGCGCCTAGAAATCCTGTCCATAAAAATAATGAACAGGACCGGTGACAAAGGGCAGCCCTGCCGGAGTCCAACATTCACCGGGAACAGGTCTGACCTACTGCCGGCAATGCGAACCAAGCTCCTGTTCCGGTCGTACAGTGACCGGACAGCCCTTAGCAAAGGGCCCCGGACTCCATACTCCCAGAGCACCCCTCACAGGGCGCCGCGAGGGACACAGTCAAATGCCTTTTCCAGATACACAAAACACATGTGGACTGGTTGGGCAAACTCCCATAAACCCTCTAGCACCCTGGAGAGGGTATAGAGCTGGTCCAGTGTTCCACAACTGGGACGAAAACCGCATTGTTCTGCCTGAATCTGAGGTTCAACTATCGGCCGCATTCTCCTCTCCAGTACCCTGGCATAGACTTTCCCGGGGAGGCTGAGGAGTGTGATCCCTCTGTAGTTGGAACACACCCCCCGGTCCCCCTTCTTGAAAAGAGGGACCATCACCCCAGTCTGCCAGTCCAGAGGTACTGTCCTCGACCGCTACGCGATGTTATAAAGGCGTGTCAACCAAGACAGCCCTACAACATCCAGAGACTTGAGGTACTCAGGGCGTATCTCATCCACCCCCAGGTGCCTTGCCACCGAGGAGCTTCCCAACTACCTCAGTGACTTCGGCCCGGGTGATGGACGAGTCCACCTCCAAGCCCTCTGCCTCTGCTTCCTCGGTGGAAGACGTGTTGGTGGGGTTGAGGAGATCCTCGAAGTTTTCCTTCCACCGTCCAACAATGTCCCCAGTTGAAGTCAGCAGATTCCCACCTCCACTGTAAACAGTGTTGGCAGGGCACTGCTTCACCCTCCTGAGGCGCTGGACGGTTTGCCAGAATTTCTTCGAGGCAATAGTCCTTCTCTATGGCCTCACCAAACTCCTCCCAGACCCGAGTTCCGCCGGTACCTGTCAGCTGCCTCGGGAGCCCCATGGGCCGCCCAGGCTTGATCAAACTCCTTCAGCTTGATTGCATCCCTTACTTCCATTGTCCACCACCAAGTTTGTGGGTTGCCGCCACGACAGGCACCAGGGATTTGGCCAGACATTCCCAACAGACCCTCACAGTACGTTTTTGGCCTTCCAAATCTATCCAGCTTCCTCCACTGCCATCAGCTCCAACTCACCACCAGGTGGTGAGCATTTGGCAGCTCTTCCCCTCTCTTCACCCGAGTGTCCAAGACATACGGCAATGATACAACCACAAAATCAATCATCAACTTCTGGCCTAGGGTGTTCTAGTGCCACCTGCACTGGTGGACACCCTTATGCTTGAACATGGTGTACATTATGGACAAACTGTCACTAGCACAGAAGTCCAATAACAGAACACTGCTCGGGTTCAAATCAGGTAGGCGTTCCTCCCAATCACGCCCCTCCAGATGTCACTGTCAATGCCCACAAAAGTTTCTGTTTTAATCCAGTGTTTTTTTCCATTCCAGTCCCAGTCCAGGGGGGAGGGAGTATGAAATCCGGACCACAGACATCATTGGCAGTGACTGTGAGAGCTCTACGCCCCAGGACGGACCTTACCACAGGGACAACACTGCACAGGAATCCTCAAACAATCCAGAGAACAATAACAAATCTTCTCCAATGGGCCAAACCAAAGACTCGCAGTCACCGTCCACACAAACAGAAACCCATCGCACAATCACTGAGTCAAACCACACAAACAGTCCTCCCTCTCCTGCTCATGCTGCTCCTTCCCCACAAACAGCCCCGTCCCAACCGTCAGAGTGTTCCCTCCCAGCTCAGCCTCAGAGCAACACACAACACCACACAGGTGTCAACGGGGTCAGCAGATCTTCTCCAACCAGCGAGCCTCGTTCCCCAAAACCCCCCAGCTCAAATTCTCCCACCGGTAACAGTATGGAGGGCTCCCCTGGCTCCGAAAGCCCTGTTCCTGGCTTTGCCACTTTAGGGCGAAGACTAATGCTGTCAGACCCTCACCACCCAAATCAACACGGACCCCCACACCAGCTCCACCCAGCCACTCTAGACCGACGGCAGGGCTACCCCAACCACAGCCAGCCGCATTACCCCTCCAACTACTCCACCATCGCCATCCCTCTGCCCCACCCGCAGCCGCCGCTGCCTGAGAAGAGGCACCCACCAGCTCAGACCAGTCCCCTGAGCGACGGAGGGGTGGGGGTCCTGAGGCCCACGATGGGAAACAACCAGCATCAGCACCACGTCACCTTCTCACCCACTGTGGGGGAAATGGCACCACCTGCAGGACACAGTGAGGCGTCTGCAGAGATGGAGAACAACAACACAAGGGTCGGAGTGAAGTTTGTCCAGGACAGCTCCAGGTTCTGGTACAAGCCTGGGATCTCCAGAGAGCAGGGTCAGTTCCAATCATTCTTTTGTCTTTAATATTTACTGTTAGGTACCACTTTATATTCCAGCATTATTACCATTTATATTTTTGGGTAATAACCAGGAAGCAGAGGCGTAAAATACACTTTTTCTAGTAAATTGTGTGTAATTACTATGAAAATGGAAATCCCTTTCTAGGACTGAATTTGAACAGTTTAGATATAAGAATTACTAGTTTAGTTAAAATAACCAAAACTGGTAAAGTACTCGAGACTGGTCTTGGACTTGCTTTGATCTCAAACTCATTTTCACTTGCACTTGTACTGATCACACAACACCACTGGTTATTACATGGTTCCTTTTTGATTATGTTGGTAACTGTTTGGAAACTTTCATTTTTGCAGATGCATTAAAAAACAAATAACACATGAATGCGTGTTATGGGGGGAAGAAACAATACAAAATAAAAATGACGTCTATAAACTAGTATGGCCATAGAACTGACACATATCAATACTGTTTTGAGCATTATGTTTTAAAAATACATTCATGCTTTGAACAATACAATGGGTAGTGTCTTGCCTTGTCTTGTCTAGGCTTGTTGCTAAACTCTTTGTGTTTATGACTGCAGGGATTGCAGCTTTGAAGGAGAAAGAGCCTGGGACCTTCCTTATACGAGACAGTAACTCCTTCCAGGGGGCATATGGCCTGGCCCTGAAGGTGGCCACACCCCCAGCCAAAGTCAGCAACCACAGCAGCAAAGGTGCACCACTCACCTGAAATAACACAGCTACTAGAACTAGTATACGGTTATACAATACACTTGAAGTTTCATGTCACAGTAAAGGTGTTAAAGGTAAAGGTGATAAAATTTCAAATAATATGTAGATGTTTCAAATCTGTCAGTGAGCGACCCTCTGGAGCAGCTGGTCAGACACTTTCTGATAGAATCTGGGCCTCGTGGAGTGAAGATTAAAGGCTGTCAGAATGAACCCTACTTTGGTAAGCTGCATTTTTCTCAGCTGTGAAATTGAGGGCTGTAGTTTTTTTTTATAATTTTTGGTTATATCTGGTGGTGAACATGCACACTAAATTTCCACGCCTCCTTCAGAGCATGTGAACAGCTACTGTAGCCCGGCTACTGTAACCCAGTTTTAAAAAATCTGATGGTCACAGCATTTCACTCAGCAAAGTATTTCTGTCTTTTCCTGAAGGGAGTCTGTCTGCGTTGGTCTACCAGCACTCCATCACACCCATCTCTCTGCCCTGCACTCTCAAGATCCCAGAAAAAGGTTCATACTTTGATCTATACAACAATGACTTTTCTAAAATGTTGACATACAATTAGGAAATCGTTGACACTTCCTTTTGACACAATGATATATGTAGCTTGCCTCTCCACGTGGAATAAAATGACCATAGCAAAAAGAATTTTCCTGACTGTTCCATTTCTGTTTGTGTCAGATCTGATCGGAGAGTTCCAGGAGCTCCACCCAGTCAGTAACATCAGCACAGCAGCTGACCTGCTCAAACAGGGGGCAGGTGAGTGGACAAACGGCACAGAACAGACACCACACAACAGGCTTAGAGGAAAGGAAAAAGAACTACAACTGTTATGTTCCGGCAGACAACCCAAACGCAGACACCCACGTAAAGTTCACAAAAACAAATTTATTGACAAGGCACTTATGAACGGCGGTTTCTTCGGGGATAGCGAGGTGCAGCAGGATCAGGACTAGGTTGAACTGGAGCTGGACGGACTGAAGGACTAGCTGGTTTCTGAGATGACCGAGGTAGAGCGGGAACCGGACTGGCGGCAGGACGGGAAGGATCTGAGGTGGACAGAAAAGACAGGTAAGCAAACACATAGAGCAAATACTTTCCAACGCGAGACGTAGTACTAACGGTAGTCAGTGTTACGATCTGGCGTCGAGGAGCAGGCTGCGGTGCTTCTTATTCTTTCTTGATTATTCACTCGGATCAGCTGGGCTTGCTCCGCCGGCGCTCCCGCACACCTGTCTCCTCTCTGCGAATCCGTATGGGCGGGGAGCCGGTGCGGAGGCTGCAGCCGACAGTGCAGAGTCCTCCGTGACAGTACCCCCCCCTCTATGGACGCCACCTGGCGGCCTATCCCGCTTCTCCGGATGGCGTAGAAAAAATTCCCGAATCAGAGACGGATCCAGAATGTTTTTCCGTGGCACCCAACAGCGTTCCTCTGGCCCATAACCCTCCCAATCTACTAAAAACTGAAGGCCCCGACCCGGCGCCGTACATCCATAATCCGCCCGTACCGTGTATGCTGGGTGGTCGTCAATCATCCTGGGAGGCGGCGGGGAGGACAGGGAGGACTCAATGAACTGGACCTGACCGGCTTGATCCTGGAGACATGGAAGGTAGGGTGAATCCTAAGAGACCGGGAGCTTCAGTCTGACTGCTGCCGGGTTGATGACCTTCTCTACTTCAAACGGGCCGATGAACCGTGGTGCCAATTTTGTAGCCTCAACCCGTGGCGGCAGGTCCCTGGATGACAGCCAAACTTTCTGACCCGAGAGTATCTAGGGGCAGGAGTGCGTGGCGGTTGGCTTGGACTTGTGACTGAGCCGAGGCGCATCAGAGCTGATCGGGCCTTACTCCAGACCTGATGGCACCGTTTCAAGTGATCCTGAATGGAAGGAACTGCCAGCTCTTGTTCCTGGTCAGAAAATAAGGGTGGTTGATAACCATAACAACATTGGAAGGAGACATACCCAGGAGGTGTTCACCAACGTGTTGTGGGCATACTCTACCCATGGCAGCTGAGCGCTCCAACTTGCCGGATTGGCCGATGATGTGCACCTCAGGGCCACCTCCATCTGTTGGTTAGCCCTCTCCGTCTGTCCGTTGGTCTGTGGATGATACCCAGAGGAGAGACTAACCTTGATATCCAACGCCGTACAAAACGCCTTCCAAACCTGGGAGGTGAACTGTGGACCCCTGTCTGACACAATGTCCCGAGGATCCCGTGTAACCGAACAGATGCTTCACCAGGAGATCCGCGGTCTCCTGGCAGACGGAAGCTTGGTCAATGGCACGAAATGAGCTGCCTTGGAGAAAGCGATCGGCGATCGTCAGCACCACCGTATGTCCGTTAGATGGCGGAAGCCCGTAGCGAAGTCCAATGCAACATGAGACCACGGACGGCTAGGGATGGGTAGTGGCTGTAGTAGTCCTGCTGGGGGTCGATGGAGGGCCTTATTCCTGGAACACACGTGACAAGCTGAAATGTAGTCCTTAGTGTCTCTGTCCATGGTGGGCCACCAAAATTTGCTGCGTAGGACAGCCAGAGTGCGACCCATCCCTGGATGGCACGTGAGTCGGGTCCCATGGGCCCAGTGCAACACCTCTGACCTAACCGGATCTGGAACAAACATAGCGTTAGCCGGCCCGGTCCCAGGATCGGGTGCAGACGCGTTGAGCACTCCGGACCCGATCTTCTATTTCCCAGGTGAGGGTCGCCAGAATGCACGACTGGGGCAGGATGTGCTCCTCTGGAAACGGCTGCTCCGTGGAAAAACTCTGGATAGTGCATCTGGCTTGGTGTTCTTGGAACCTGGGCGATAGGTAAGAACAAAATTAAACGGTCAAAAATAATGCCCACCTTGCCTGCCGAGAGTTCAGCCTCTTTGCCGTCTGGATGTAGGTCAGGTTCTTATGGTCGGACCAGACCACAAACGGCTGAATGGCACCTTCCAGCCAATGACGCCATTCCTCTAGAGCCAATTTTACCGCCAGGAGCTCTCTGTTCCCACATCATAGTTCCGCTCTGCTGGAGAGAGTTTACGCGAGTAGTAGGCGCAGGGGTGGAGCTTCTGGTCAGTGGAAGAGCGCTGGGACAGAACCGCTCCTACTCCTGTCTCCGAAGCGTCGACCTCCACCACAAACTGCAGCTCTGGATCTGGCTGTATGAGTACAGGGGCTGACGTAAACCGATGCTTAAGTTCCTTAAATGCTCCTTCTGCCTCCGGAGTCCAGACAAAAGGTCGCACCGTGGAAGTGAGAGCCGTCAAAGGAGTTGCCAGTCTACTGAAGTTCGGATAAATCTCCTGTAGAAATTAGCAAAACCCAAAAATCGCTGAACCTCCTTGCGGCTGGACGGAACCGGCCAATCCCGTACCGCCGTAACCTTCTCCTGGTCCATTTGGATCTGCCCCTGAGCGATGATGTATCCGAGGAAGGTAACTGACGGTGCATGGAACTCGCACTTCTCGGCCTTCACAAACAGCTTATTTTCCAATAGTCTCTGTAGCACTCCCCTGACATGTCTCTGGTGTTCCTCCAAGTCCTTGGAGAAAATCAAGATATCATCCAAATACACAAAAACAAAACGTCCAATCATGTCTCGTAAGACATCATTAACTAAGTTCTGGAATACCGCAGGGGCATTCGTGAGTCCAAACGGCATCACCCTATATTAAAAATGGCCTAAAGGAGTGTTAAAGGCAGTCTTCCACTCATCCCCCTCCCTAATACGCACCAAATGGTATGCGTTACGGAGGTCGAGTTTTGTGAATACCCTGGATCCCCGAGTGAAAACAGAACTGATCAACGGGAGTGGGTATTTGTTCCTTATGGTGATCTTGTTCAGCCCCCGATAATCTATGCATGGTCTCAAGGATTTGTCCTTCTTGGCCACAAAAAAAAACCCCGCACCTACCGGAGAGGACGAGGGTTGTATTATCCCGGCTGCCAAGGACTCCTGGATGTATTTCTCCATCGCCTCGCTCTCCGGCCTCGAGATGGTAAAGAGACGGCTGTGGGGCAGAGGAGCACCGGGAGGAGGTCGATGGCGCAGTCGTAGGGTCTGTGAGGTGGAAGCGACAAGGCCTGATGCTTGCAGAACACCGCCGACAAGTCGTGGTAGATTGACGGAACCGAAGACAGATCCGGAGGCTCCGGTACCTGGTTGGACCTAGAAGAAACAGGAGGCAAAGCAGACTGCAGGCAAGATAAATGGCAAAAGTTACTCCATGACAACACTTGGTATGCTGCCCAGTCTATGTGAGGGTTATGTATCTTCAGCCAAGGTAGACCTAATACAATGGGAGTGTGCACACACTCGAAAATGTAAAACTAATAGTCTCTTTATGATTACCCGACAACAGGAAGGTTACAGGAATCGTCTGTTCCCTGATCTGGGTCAGCACCTCTCCGTTCAAAGCCTTAACCTCCAACGGAACCTCCAACTGCACAGTCCGGATACCCAACCTCTTAGCCACCCCACGGTCCAAAAGGCTTTCATCCGCTCCTGAATCGATTAGAACATCTACAGTCCGAGTCTGATCTGCTAAAATAATAGTTCCTTCCATTCTCACAGGCTTGGGAGAAGAACAATGGACTTGGCTCAGCAGTACTTCTCCCTTACTGCCGAGCCCCCTTTTCCCGGAATGAGTGGACACGAAGCCCTGAAATGTCCTAATCTCCCGCAATAGAGACAGCTCCCGGTAGTGACTCGGCGATGTCTCTCTTCCTCTGTTAGATGGGTTCGCCCACTTGCATTGGTTCGGTGCGGCTGGTTGCCGTGGGCTACTCGGCGGATCTGCATGAAAACTGGTTGGGCCTCCTCAGTCTCGTCCACCACCCCGGTCCTCTCTTGGGGCTGAAAACCCCTGATGTGCGGTGACTCCCGGCCGTGATCTTGTAGCGGATCTCAGCGATGCCTGTAGGCCAGCCTTCTCCTCTTCCGCTCCCGTGGCGGTTATCAATCCTGATGGCCCCGTTATGAGATCATTAAGGCTACTTGGTGGTTCCGTGCCGCCATCTCCTTAAGTTCTTCTGAGATGGCATTCAAAAATGCTCCTGCAGAGCGTCCTCGTTCCACCCGCTCTCCACGGCAAGTGAACGAAACTCGATAGCGAATTCAGCCACACTGCGGTTTCCCTGTCGAATGGAAAACAGTCTCTTTGTAGCCTCTCCTCCTCGAACTGGATGATCGAAAATCATTTTCATCTCTGTGATAAATGCAGAGTAGGAGAAACATACAGATTCCTGCTTTTCCCAAACAGCCGAGGCCCAGTGTAATGCCTGACCCCTCAGACAACCAATTAAAAAGGCAATCTTTGCACGTTCGCTCTGATAAGTCCGTGACTGTTGCTCAAAAACTAAGGAGCACTGTGTTAAAAACGCCCTGCAACAACCGAGGTCTCCACTATATGGTGCAGGCGGTGGTACATACCCCTCCTTGTACACCGGAGGCGGGGCCTCCGTAGTCGGCGTGGAGAGGGTGGGAGCGCTGGTAGACGGTGGCGTAGTCAGGGACGCCATCTTGTCGCTCAGCACGGATAGGTTACGGGAAAACTCCTTCATGTGGCCCATG
Source organism: Neodontobutis hainanensis (assembly GCA_024349245.1). NCBI lineage: Eukaryota > Metazoa > Chordata > Actinopteri > Gobiiformes > Odontobutidae > Neodontobutis > Neodontobutis hainanensis. The sequence continues at coordinate 3,795,779 of JALDNG010000173.1, read as the reverse complement.
AGAGACTGGAGTGTTGCGTCGTGCTGCTCCAGAAGCGCGGTCTGAGCTGCGACCGTCTGCGGAAGGGTGTGGGGCTCTGCTGGGTTCATTCTGGCCAGATCGTACTGTTATGTTCCGGCAGACAACCCAAACGCAGACACCCACGTAAAGTTCACAAAAACAAATTTATTGACAAGGCACTTATGAACGGCGGTTTCTTCGGGGATAGCGAGGTGCAGCAGGATCAGGACTAGGTTGAACTGGAGCTGGACGGACTGAAGGACTAGCTGGTTTCTGAGATGACCGAGGTAGAGCGGGAACCGGACTGGCGGCAGGACGGGAAGGATCTGAGGTGGACAGAAAAGACAGGTAAGCAAACACATAGAGCAAATACTTTCCAACGCGAGACGTAGTACTAACGGTAGTCAGTGTTACGATCTGGCGTCGAGGAGCAGGCTGCGGTGCTTCTTATTCTTTCTTGATTATTCACTCGGATCAGCTGGGCTTGCTCCGCCGGCGCTCCCGCACACCTGTCTCCTCTCTGCGAATCCGTATGGGCGGGGGAGCCGGGTACGGAGGCTGCAGCCGACAGTGCAGAGTCCTCCGTGACAACAACTACATTAAAATGTTCACACATAACCACATAAAGAGGAAATGAACACAGGGAACTCATTACAATGTACAACATAAGTATGTACACAAACATTTGTGAATTATACTATATGAAGACCATATTCAAAATGTGTGTAACTAAGAATATCACATTCTGAAGTGTTGGTGGTCCTTGTTTAAAAATTTAAGAATAGAAAAAAATGTCCAAAACTCTACTCGAGCAAAATTATTGTTACATTTATCAAATATTATTCTGTGTCAAAAAGTGACATTTTGTTCATTTTATCACAAAATCCTCCTTACATCCCACAAACTTTAAAGGTTAGATTCCATTAGAAGTCCTTTATGATGAAAATCAGACCACAGCAGAATCTGGTGCAAAAGCTTACTCGTTCTAAAAATCCTTTTTAATAACCAATCATCCTTTATATGTCATCTTTTCTTATTTTTCCATTTGGTACATGACCTGGCATAACCTGCAGCAGCAGCTGTCTGTGGCCATGTCGGGCTTGTTGGCCTCTTGACAAGCACCCGCACACGTAATGAAGATAATACGATTGATTACATGCACTTATTTATGATCTCTATGATGTATCAGCAATTACAATGAGACCAACAGTTACACAGATTACAGTATGACCATACACACCTCTTACAGTTTTTACCCCTTCAACTACTCAATTAGAGGAGAAAGTACACAACTTAAGTATGAGTAACAAAAGTACTGAGTGAAAAGTGTACTTGAGGATCTACTGCAGTGCTACCACCTTGCTTCCAAGTCTAAAAATGACTTAATCATGCAGGTTTTTAAGTTTTTCATCGCTGCATTGCAATAAACATGAAGTAGGGCCATATCATCTTAAAGGCTGACCTTCTCAGCACCAATGATCAATTTACAGCAACAGTACAACAGTATTCTTTGTCCTTAGTTTGATATATGTTTTTTGTATTAGCCCACACAATTTCCCTGAATTAACTCCCAAATCTAATATAAAGACTTGCTAATGGGTCTGTTCTACTCTTTCCTCAGCCTGTAACGTGCTCTACCTGAACTCTGTGGAAACAGAGTCTCTTACCGGACCTCAGGCTATCGCCAAGGCAACCGATGCCACTCTGGGCCGTAACCCTCGACCAGCTGCCACCGTGGTCCAATTCAAGGTGACGTCCCAGGGAATCACGCTCACTGACAGCCAGCGCAGGTACGGCACAATCTAATAATCCCTCAAAGTAACTCTCTCAAAGTCTTACTCTTGTCTTTACCTTTGCTCCTTCTGTAGAGTTTTCTTCAGGAGACATTACCCGGTCAACAGTGTAACCTTCAGCTGCATTGACCCCAAAGACAGAAGGTATGTCGTTACACTAGTCAGAGCCTAAACTAACCCCTGTCCCAGTGAGTCTTCCTTGCATCCCTGATGATTCAGTGCATTTGCTGCATGTCTGGATGTTGACTTGTAAGTACATCTGTGTGAATCTCAGTCCGTGCTGTTCCAGAGCATGTGGGCTGTTTGTTGGCTCCGCCGCATGCACGTGTGTCTGAGTCTGCTCTGTTTTCTCTCTGGCTTTAGGTGGACTAACTCCGACAACACTACTGTTAAGTAAGTGCATTCTTTGGGTTTAGTTTTTATTGCACACATCAGTACAGCCATGTGTTACACAAAGATATGTGTACCAGTCAGTCCAATGTTGTCACAGCCTGTGGCTTCCACCCCCACCGTTTCCTTGGTAGTTAAAGCCTATATTTGTTAGCAACACTGTAAAGTCATGTCATATTGCAACACAGAGGTTTAAACACCTGAATGACATTGTGCTCACAATGGGTTTTATCATCAGTTATGTTGAGATTAACAGATTAATAGTCTTTGAATGCAGCCTTTAAAACATACTCAAAATTCTGTTGTTATCTTTAGCTCTTTCAGTCTCGGGTGCAGTTTGTTTCACAGGAGTTTAGTGTAGTACTTACTTTAGTGTTTTCCTCATGTTAACTCTGTCCAGCTTGTTGCTGTGATTGGTTGTATAGTTCTGACTCCTTCTGTTTCTCATGAACGCGCTCTCACTTCAGAGAAACCCACTCAACTGAACAGTAGGCCCTAGTTGTTCAGAAAACAATTAAACCAACTGTACGGGATTTGTTTTCTCCAAACCTTATGCAGCAGACACAGAGACCAATGAGCAGGCCGTTACAGTAATCTAACCTGCTGGAGATAAAAGCATGAATAAGTTTCTCTAAGTCTGGTTGAGACATATTCCTTTGACTCTGGAAATGTTTTTAAGATGATAAAATGCAGATGATGTAACTGACTTAATGTGACTCTGGAAATTCAAGTCTGAGTCCATGATGACCCCTAGATTTATAACTTGTTTTTTATATTTTAGAGAAAGAGACTCGAGGTGACTGCTGACACTTTCTCTGTTTCTGTTCCCAAAGATGATTAGTTCAGTCTTGTTTCTGTTCAGTTGGAGAAAATTATTTTGCATCCACACATCAATCTGTTCGATGCAGTGACACAGTGAATGGACTGATCCATTCATTCACCAGCCGGTCAGGTGTGCTGAAACAAACTGGACATGTGCTGACCATCTCGCATGGCCTTAACAACTCTGTTCTGGGACAGAGCTGTGATCGTCCCCAGTTCGTACTGGAGGCTCATGGTAAGGGGTAAGAGTCTTGATCTCCAAGACGAGAACCCCTCAATATCCAAGTGAAGTGTAGCAACATAAACCAAACTGAGAAAAGGGGCTGGAAGCCAGGGGCTGTAACATGTGAGCCTGTGCATGACAGCAGTGTGTGCGCTTTGGCCAAATAAACCATATAATGTTGAGTACATTTAACCCTATTACATAACACACACAGTGTTGCTTCATCGACTGGAAGGTGCTTTTTTGTAATCCTCATTTCCACTTTTTTACTCTTGTCCCCTTTTCCTCCAAACATCCTCTTTTCCGTTTGCCCTCCTGCCTCTCTCAGAGTGTTTGGGTTTGTGGCTAAAAAGCCCGGCAGCCTGGCGGAGAATGTGTGCCACCTGTTTGCAGAGCTTGACCCGGAGCAGCCCGCTTCGGCCATCATCAACTTCATCAACAAAGTCATGCTGTCACAGCGAAGATAGACACCTGCGACAGAGAAACTCAGGCTGAGCTGCTCCGACAGTCACACGCAGCAGCCGCTTGTGTTTCTGATGATAATGACCCTGTGACCATGGCCCATGGCATTAGTGGTATCTTAGTACTATTCATCCATTTGATTGAAAAATGAGTTAACCTAAATGAATCTAAAACAAGAACAAAGAAAAACCACCTTAGTTTCAATGCTCAGTTCAAACAAATGATTATCGAACACATCCATCATGTGTTCTGAAAGCAGTGTATTTTAGTTCAAACGAGTGATTACACAACACAACGCTGAGATGACTGTAAAAATCCCCCTCCCTCAGCTTTAAGCATTTGTGCTTCTATGCACTGTTTCAAGACGAGCCAGTCTCAAAACAAAGATTGACGTCAGAGGTGTTGCCTGTTTAGTTGGACTCATATAAATATGATATTCTATATATTTGACCTATATGTACAAAGCATTTTGCCAAAAACAGCACCTTTTTGTAACATTGTGGTAAACATAACGGACAATCCTGCTGCGCTCATGCATATACTCTCGCCAACAAAAGGAAGTGAGACTAAAATGAAATTAAAATGAAAGTAAACACCTGTCAGTTCGCAGTGTTTGTCTAGTTTCTGTTCAAGAAGGTTTGTAAGATAAAACTTATTCTCTTCAGTAGACAGTTGTCAGCCCCAGTTTGGAGAAGACCGGAGATAAACCATATTCAAATTCAAAATTATTTTATTAATCCCTTCAGTTGTTAGGTCTCTTTAAATGAATATACTCACACTTCCTCTTCCACAGACTCATTGTTTGTTCAGTGTTATAACAGTTGAAGGAGTTCTTGTGTCGTTCTGTCCTGTTCAAAAGCGTTCAAAAGCACAAGGCAGGGGATGCTCTATGATGTTTTTATATCCATCCTGTTGTGTCTTCTGTTGCTTGCTGGGTTCAGGACAAAGGCCACATCTTACACACAACTTTAATTGCCCAGAAGAAACCCTACGCTAAGACCGGTTCCTATGGATTGTGGTCAAGATTGAAGTGAGATAAGACTAAAGAGTCAAGACCAAAACCAGGGTATGCTGCACTGTTACCAAGGAACTGTCCAGTTTTTGAACCAGGAAAGTTAGTGTTTGGTGAAGGAGGCATATTTTAGTGTGAGATTTTAAATTAAAAATAAAATGAAAGACGTCTTCATTCAAACCGAAGAATAGACAAATACACCACCTGAGACAAAACTGTAAAAATGACTTTGAGACTAAGGCTTTTACATAGTTACCTCAAGTTCCTGTTCCTCTTATCTACATTTAAGCATCTCACATTTTAACTCTACACTGTTGTGCTCATTGTTAGTGGACGTGGACCTTCATGTGTTTTCATTGGCAGCTGCATCAAACTGGGGCTGTGCTGACCATAGGGAGAAAGTTACCTAATACTATAAATATCTCAGACATTTTACAAAACTCTTAGCTTTCCCTTTAACCAGAAGTGTGTACAAGGGAGCAGTGTTCATGTTTAAGGCTTTGGGATGTGTTGATGGTGTTTTTAGTTAAAAGTAAAATAAAATAAGAAAAAAGGTAATGTCACGGGTTATTAAAAAAAAAGGGGAACAGCCATGTGAAAAAGGACATTCAGATATTGGATATTCCGAGCTGAATCATTCACTGAAGACAGAATACAAATGTACTTAACCAAAGACCAAGCACTCGTATTAATAAGCTTTTTATCCAGTTATATTTTTGTACTCATATTTTACTATGCATTTATTTAGTGTATGAAAACCCTTAGTTACAGCGATAATATATTGTGTCCCGTCTCTATATGATGTAGTAATATATTTTCACACGCAGCTATCGCTCAGTATACGAGACATAAAGAAGAAATGTTTGTAAGGATATGATATTTTGTATGCAACTATGAAGACGTGTATTAAAATGACGTGGTACCTGAAGTGTGTGCTCATTGTGGTTAAAGACATAACAGAAGTGGGTTTTGTTAAGTTTATTCATTTATCATTCCATTTTAAGAAAAAACACTGAAAATTATTGGTAATTTTATAAAAGCACATTAAAACCTCTATTTGACAACACAAGTTTTAGAAGAATCATCCCCTTTTCTCTCAGGAACATTCTTTTGCATTAGGAAATCTTGAACATTTTTCCCAGCGTGTGAATGAGTTGAGAAGGATTGTTTGAAAATTGTCTGAAATGTGAACAAACAACAATCCTTTTAAAACCCATCTACACTATCAGTTTTTATAATATTTTTTGCTTAAATAACAGGAGAATGCCCTTAATTCTACAGTGTCAAATGACTTCAGATGCTACAAAGACCTAGGCTTATTCTTCTTAAATAAAAAAAGTCAGCAGGAAATCTGCCAAATGTGTCAGTGCTGCAAGTTTAGCAAAAGAGCAGTTCATGTCGTGTGAGAGACAATTGTAGCCTGAAGCAAAAACAACACTCATTGGTTAATTTTCAGCTGAATACCAACCATTCCTCTTAAAGAAAAGAGTATTCTCCTCCTTCAGTCCTGAGCTGCAAAAGCAGGGCCAAAGGTCAGTGATTGGCAGTAAGCAGCAGTAAAGTGAGTGTCAGCAGGCCTCAGAACTTTCAAACATTTGTGTTAACATGATAAAAGTAGTTCAGTCAGCTGACAGGACAAACAGGCAGCAAATAAGATTCAAACTTTACAAAAATATGCTGCCCAAACAACCAAAATAAATTAATAAGAACTGGATTCAACCAATAAACCAGTCCTCACCAAGCAATAAAATATTCCCGTGGAGAACTGTGTTGGTTAATAAACTGGAATTTTTACACTGGGCCATAAAACTGTAAGCCAGACTATTTTTCCTGTTTGATCCTCATTAATAGCAGCTATCACTAATTTTATTTATTTTTAACTATGGCCAGGTGAAGACAAAATATTTTCTAAAGTCCAAGCAATCCTTTTTGGCAGCATTCTTTTGTTGAACTGATGCTTTCCAGAAACAACTCCTATTATCAAATTATTAATAAAAAGTGTTGCCAGACCAAGAAGCTGCTCTTGTCTCAGTCGACTCAGGGTCTGCTGTGTCTAAGTTTACGCAGGCCTCTGTCCTGCTCCTCACTCACTGCTCAGAGCTGAGAGGAGCAGTCTCAGGAGTGGTACCAGCGCTCCTGGCTGCTCTGATGGTACGTGGTGTTGGCTCCACAGTCGATGTAGGGATAGGATTCCAGGGTGTTCTGAGAAGTTCGCACCATGTAGGAGCTTTTCACTGAGGTCCTGAGAACGCAGAGTGAGACCACAGTGAGCAACACAAACCAATTAAAAAAAGCAGCCAGACTTCAGCAGGATAAAACCACCAGACCACTAAACACAGTCGGTCATTAAAGCACCACCAGCTGAGGAAATCTCAGAAATACAAATATCTGTCGAGTGAGGTGCACTTTCCCGTTTCTGGCTACACACTCATTTTCTTTGTGGTGAATAAAGATGAGATACTCACTGCATAAACACCACTATGTTGTGGACCTTGACGCTGGGCATGGTGCAGAAAGTACTGGAAGAGCCACACAGAGTCTTACTAACAGTTTGGAATTAATGTTAGAGAATGAACGCATCAAAGAGACTTACTAAACATAAGGTGCACTGCTTCCAATCTCCACACTGACCGAGTAGTTGACCTGAGGAGCACACATCAAACAAGTGAGCAACACTGACTGTGGATGTAACACTAGTGTCCGTTCACCATTGAACAAACACTTTGTTTATATATATTTAGTCTGGGGAAGCAGTACCTGACTCTGGCTGAGGGGCTGAATGATGGTCACGTTGTCCATCTGCTGAGAGCCCACCACTGTCTTCATGTAAAGGACCTGACAGGTGACGCTCTGCACCAGCACCGAGAAGAAGTTTGGGTTGCTGAAGTTCAGTTTGCTCTGAGGAAAAGCCCAACAGACAGTCTGCAGTCATCCACAAACACCCTGGAACTCTGCTCACTTTAGGTCGAGAAAGCAAAGATTTTAAGACATTCGAGACTTGTGTAACACTCACGGTCAGGTTCATGAGGACCTTCGCATTAACGTGGTCAAAGAGCACTGTTACGGAGTGTATGCCGTCGTCCACCACCACCACGGAGCGAGGGAAGAGGAAGAAGGCCACCAGACACGAGGCCAGCAGGCAGAGCACGGCCGACAGCACCACGTACAGCTTACTGTTCCAAACAAAACCAATATATAGAATTCAAAAACAAATCCGCCTGTATCATTTCTCACATTCTGCAATGACTACACATTTCTTTCCGTGTCATTATTCCATATGACTGAGGTGTATTTACTCACGTTCTTTGTGGCCGCAGCCTCTGGTCGCTGTATGGGATCAGTGCCACTAGTTCATTCACTTGATCTGAGCCGAAACAAAAGAACAGGAGAGAATGATTATGCAGCATTTGTCAGGTCAAAAGGTAAACCCCTTGATTTTTGTCTAATAATTCAGGTGTTAAGTTTCAGTTTGAAACACTTGAGAGTTTGTCATTCATTTGATAAGTTAATCTATTTGCTCCAAAGTCTAACTGAGCACTAGATCCTTGTCAAGTTACACATTCAAAGGTATAATACAAACTCAGGTGCTGAATTGCTGCTATTGAACGCTTTGGAACTTTTGAAAACTACTAGTCACAGTAGAAGGTGATCAAAAATGACTATCTTATGTTTTGAATGGATCGGGCCCCGAGAGAACCGCCTACCGCCAGGGGACCCCAAAGTCACAACAGTATTCATCAGAGCATCGTGAACATATGTTTCCCGACCCTTCCGCCAGCCCTCCTCACCTGAGGGTATCCGGCCGGTGCCCTGGCAGGTCGGGCAGGTAATGCTGTCGCGGCCCGTGAACTCCACGTACGGGAACTGCGCAATGTCCTCCCGCCGGTGGAGCCCGTCCAGAGAGTCCCTATCAGTGTCACTGTGTAGCGGCTCTTCTGTCCGCCGCCGACCTCCGCGCCAACTGTCCGGAAGCAGAGACTGGCTGCTGCCGCTGCGGGACCACCGAGCCCCCATGAGGTCGGCTCAACTTTCCTTTGAGCCCGGGGGGTGGAGGGGCGAGCGGAGTAAAAATGTTGACGTAGCAAGACACAATGTTTCCTGGTAGCTAACTACGCTAACTACATTACTAGCAGAGTCCGCCGTTAGTACATAAAGTTACAAGCTATTTCCGCGTCAGTTAAACTGTATAAGGTTGTTTACAAACTTTATTCACGAGTCCTTCCATCACACAGTGACACGCCATGACACCGACACGCGTCCTCCTCCGCCACTGTCAGTTCACTCTGTGCTGCCTCCACGTAACCTCGTAATTTAGTCAACTGCGACTTTGTGCGGTTTACATAGAATTCGTGTATCATATTCTACAGGTTAACAAAAATAGCCCAGTATTTTGTAAAAGTAGTTTTTAATGAAATGGGTTTCTTATTCCAGAAAGTAGGTCAGGACAGTCCGAGTTTGGAGAAGCAGGCAGGTGCCCGTAAGTGCAAGTTCAAAAAGGTCAGTGAAAAAAAAAAAAACATACTGAAAAGTCTCCCCAAAACTAAGCAGGTGTGTAGCAGATTGGCCTGCGTTGATTTGGTCATGACCACCTTTTATTATTTTAATCAAAAATACAAATAAAGAACTTTAATAAACTCAAATTTTACTAGCACTTCACTGTTGACTTGTAAACCTAAATATGGATAGCCTGTATTTCAGTTCTATCTACTGTAGGAAATAAATTCATTTTAAAGAACTACATTTACAAAATATTGAAAAATCATTTTTCAAAAATCAAAAAGTCAATAAAATCACAAAATGTATTTATTATGTTCAATGTTTATGTCTCTGTGGAAGCTTATTGTATTATTTTAAAGATGATTTTGTTTGTCAGTGTGTCCAGCCAGCCTCCTCTTGAGCTCAGAGTTCTCTCTATGCAGCATTTTATTCTGAGAAGAAGAAAAGAGCAAGATTAGTCATTGAAAAGTAAAGGTTGCAGCAACATATGCTTCTTACACATGACACACATCACTGAATAAACCTAACCTAAGAACTATTTTGTGTAAGTCATTGAGAACCTGCTCTCTGTTGTGTGATGTGTGTCTAAAGTGAGTCTTCAAACTGAACCTTGTGTCTGAGAGCCTCTACGATGAGGTCCCGGCCTCCTTTCACACTGTGCTCCTTCTGTGAGGCTCTGAAGGCGTCTCCGATCAATGACACCAGCACATGAGACTGCAACAAGAGGGAAAACAAAACGCATGTCAGTGCAAAGCCTCATTCCTACTGCAGTACCGGAGAATACATCTTAAATGACCAGTTTTTGTGGTCAACGCTAACGGCTTGCTAGCAGTGGTTCTGGAAGCACTGGTGGTTAGAGTAAAATCATGTGACTATAGTAAGTGCCTTTTGGGTTTATCCCCATTTGGGAGACGCCACTGCAAAGTAGTTTGCATGAGTAGCTTGGCAATGTTTTTACACTGGTGGGGGAAACCAGAGTACCTGGAGGAAACCCGAACGAGCACAGGGAGAACATGAAAACTCATTGGATGGATAATGAGGAGACTAGATTTATGAAACCGTATCATTTATTGGACTGATTCAACACAGGCCTACACTTATTAAATGTGATGTTGCACATGGTGCTAAATGAACTGTTCATGTTCTCTGCTCTTCAGCCTGGGGGCCGGGCCACGCTGAGAAAAAAGAAAGAAAACAGATGACAGGTGACTTGAAAAACTAATAGAGGACGGGTTCAACTAAATGGATTAATAAAGCTGACTTGATTTGAACTGTCACTGAAAACCCTGGGGTGAATTCTTTCAGTAACTGACTCAAACTGAACAAACAAACTTAGTGTTGCTTTAAATAGGCCAACAGCATCGTGTTTTTTATTTTTATAGCCAAAAAGACAGTACATAGTATTTTCTGAGGTCGCACTTCAAAAGTTTGAGAACCATTGCTGTACAGTGTTAAAAACGTCCAGAGTCTGGTTGTGTGATGAGTGTTTTACTCACAAAAGTCTTGCTCTGGAACAGATAACAGTGGTACATGTCCGCCGCAGGGTGTTTAGCCACAAAACCAAATGTTTTTGATGAAGGTGACAGAACAGCACAGAAGGAGACGGAGGGCAGAGGGCAGGAGTACAACAGGAACTGGGCAAGAGAGAAAAGCATGATAAATGCGATCTGGTGCGGAGTTAGAAGAACAGTCAGTCACTCACCTTGGTTTTGTTTTCCAGGATGTCGATCCCGCTCAGAGACAGGAAGATGTGCACTTTGCTGTTTTTTGCTGCTTTTTCTGATTGGGTTGGGTCCGCTGTCTGGAGATGAAAAAATATAGTTTTTACTTGATACATTCCATCTTTTTTGTCGTCTCCGGGGCCAAGTCGTGCTTCAACTTCTTCATCACAACAGGCCAGTACATTGACCATGTCGCTGCCACCTCTGACCGATCTAGGCCAGGCTGGTGCCTCTCTGTGAGGGGGACTGGACGGTGTGAGAACACACCATTGATTACATTTATTAGCCGCTTGGATCACACACCACCACAGACTTTCCATTTTCCCACAGAGTTCCAGCACCAGGGTTTACGACACGCTCATGTCGCATAATCTAGACAAATGTTTGAATTTAAGATGGCCTCCATGGGACACTGGTGTATTTCTGAGGGTCTGCTCATTATTCATTAGAATCATAAGAAAAAGATTAATACTAGTTGCACACATTATAAAATTCTCTGCTGCTTCTCAGTTTATATTTGATCTCAGTCAGTCAGACTTTATTATATTTAAAGAATTTTCAGTTTAAGAATTCTATATTTTTCCTTCAAAATAGCACACAAGCCCAAACCCTGTATTGTCCTGATATACAGCTCTGGAAAAAAAATAAGAGACCACTGCAAAATGATCAGTTTCTCTGGATTTATTATTTATAGGTATGTGTTTGGGTAAAATTAACATTTTTGTTTTATTCAATAAACTACTGACAACATTTTCCCTAAATTCCAAATAAAAACATTGCAATTTAGAGCATTTATTTGCGAGAGGATAGTGATGACCACAGAAGTGTTTTTTTATACTTTTCCTTATTGAATAAGATTTGGTTCAGGTGAGGACATAATCAGTAGAATGAGGTGTGTCTGTTTTGGGATTCAAAGGACGTTGGAATGAAATGGTTTCCACACTTGTAGAGAGGCTGATTCAATGGACAAATTGCAGTGCTCTATTAATTTAGTATTTTTTCCAGAGCTGTAGGTCTGTTGTTATAAAAGCTTGTTCAGTCAGGTTACTTTTAATAAGATCAATAATATCACCTTGAGGCTCTTTGCTGCTTCTTCTAGAATCTGTTGTCCATCAGGGCGAACCACCTCAACTCGACCCAAGAACTACATTTCAGAGAAGAAAATATATCAAAAGTAAACTACAGTGTTGTGTGTTTTCTGTTTGAACCACAGCCTGAGCCGTCTGTACCTTGACTTTAAAGATGATCTCACTGTCGTCTTCATAAGTGTCGCTCATGTTTCCGCCTTAAACTCAATCTGCTGCACAGAGGGGACATGACATTAGTTTGAATTCTTATATGAATAACCTTCAGTAGACTTACCTTTCTATGGTCACGGACCTGTGCCAGTGCTCACTTCTGTTTTCCACAAAGGTCAGCAGTAATGTAAAAAAAAAAAACAGTAATGTCCGCGACAGTCAATCATTCACAGTCAGGTCTTCCTTATTGCTCCTTATCAGAGCTTTCGGTTATATTTACAGCACGTTTCATCACAAGCCATGAAGAACAGAACATGACCATATTTCATATTTTTGCAGCTGTAAAAATATAGAACAGAGTAGTTCTTGGTTTGCGGGAGCCATGACTAGATTAAACATCTGTATAGTTTGCCAACTATTAGTTTTACCAGATTTCTGTCAAGTAAATATATATCCTACAGCAGAGCTGTCATGTCACAACTGGAGAAATATCAGAATAAAAAAAATGAAAAATCTGATTCTTGGTCAGCGGATCATAATTTAGATTTTGTGTAATGCTAGCCTGGTAGATATACTCTAAAAATGACACCTGATAAACACCAAACACGTCAAACTTTGTAGTCAAAGTGGTCTCTGTTTTTCTAAATTTGTTGAACAAAGAATGGTACAAGGAAATACTCGGAAAACAAGCATTTTTATATATATATATATATATATATAAAAATATATATATATATATATATATGTAAACTGTGTAGACTTCTGTCCATATCTGGTGGGCTGTAATACGCACTTTTACCAGACATCACCAAAACTAAACTTAAAAAAAAAGCACACCGAGAGACATTTATTTTACTTGATTTATTATTAGTTAATAGGTGCCTGATCATATTTTGTATGTTTAAAAGTCTCAACCATACACCATAAATGCTTTACAGTAACAGAATAAAAGCAACAATGGTCAGAATGACAGCAGTTTAAGCCTATAACAGACAGTTAAGGCACCTGACACTTTCCACAAGCTGTACCTACATATATTCCACTTCATATGAACTCAGGGTAAAATAATCCACCTAAAAACAGTCAAGAAAGTTGCTATGGGTAATATTTTTACAAAAACACCCAATATTTCAAGACATTAAGCTGCTAAAGACAGTGTTTCTTTACAGAATAGAGAGAATTGCTGTGAGTGAAAAGCTGTGTCCCAAAGAGTTCAAGTGGCCTTAGCTGTTTATTTTAGGCTCAGTGTTGTCGCAGATGTGAGCGTGACAGACAGGTAGCGTGACTGTAGACATGAGCATAAACAATCCCTTTCAGTTGTACGTAGTGAAGGTGGAGATGAACAACAACAGCCTCAGGCACTAGTCTGAAAGAACAGAGCCTTACCCTGCACTAACTGCTCAGGTTAACTCGACTCTAACAGGCTCTATTCAGTCAGACCAACTGCCTGTGGCAGGTGGACCAACTGTCAGACAGTAGCAGAGTCTATGAGTCGTTAACAGACATGCTCTCCATGGACTTGGGCAGGTCTCCTCCTCCCCCCTGTTTCTTCTTCTTCTTGCCCCCATCTTGTTGTTTCTTGGTTTTCTTGCTTGTTTCCTGGTCAATAGGTGCAGGCTTGACAAACCTGATCATTTCTGTCAAACCTGGAGACATAAGGAAAAGGGTTGAGGGTACGAACACAAAGCTTGTAGTCAGGACACATTCACAGATGGTACTTGATGCAAAGCACATCTCACCAGGAGGCATGAAGTCCCTGAGCTTCTCTGGAACAAGGATGCCTTCTTCTGTTTGGTAATTCTCCAGGATAGCACAAATCACACGAGTGGTGGCACACATGGTCGCATTCAACATGTGGACGAACTCTGTCTGCAGGAGAAAAGACAGGTCAATATCAATGAATATCTAAAGCCTCAACAGCATTATAGTCATTACTGAACCAAGTCAAGTACCTTTTGAAGGACTTGAACATCGTTATGGGATTATCTAATCCAATTTATGTTTTTATGGATTGCCATTTTTTACTAGCAAGCAATGTGGTGAAAAAGATTCAATGCTGCTGATATTGAAACAATTTCTAACTTGGCTTAACACCCTTTTCTATGCTTACTTGGATGCTGGGGCTGATGGGCGCAAGCTGCAAGACTGAATGTCATCCTAGTGTAGGAGCTTAAAGAAAATGTCTCCACAATTGAAACTTGCATAAGATCTTTATTTGATATTTTGATATTTGTTCATTTAATGAAGTGTATTTTGATGGAGAAGCAGTGTTTCCTGTGGGCAAAGTGTCTTGGAGTGGTGGTCAAAAGTCACATGTTCCGATATGGGGGTTTGGGGGAAGGGTATAAAGTAATAATAATAATTCATCTAACATATACAGTATCTTATTGGAGAGACTAAATGCATGCAAATAAAAAGACAACATATTTAATACTTTGTCCAGCCGCTCTACCTTCCTTTTATCTGTCTCTGCTCTGTCTGTCCGCGAGCACGCAGCTCTGTTTACTCGGCATGTCACTGTGCACTCCGGGTGCTGACGGCTCAGAGCGGAGAGAGAAGAACAATGATACATGACGCTTTGTATTCAATAAATACCAAAATGTAGTTAACTAAAACTCATCAACAAATAAGTCGGTTCATATTAGATTATTCCCCATCTTTTTAGTAATAAGTGTGAAGCCTACTGAGCATCTATGCATATAAGGGCATGGACAGAAGAACTCAAAGGGGGACTACTTGTCATGGCGGCCAAGATTCAGGTTGTGGCGGGTCACCAACATTTCGAATGCAGCGGAAACACTGGAAATGTTAGTTTAGTTACCAAAGACACAAATGACAGAAATGTTAAAGTCTAAAGCATATATTTATATGTTGATATAAAATACATTAGGTATTGGTCAAAAGGAAATGTTTTGCCTTGCTTTCCAGTTTCTAGCACAACTGTGACCTTTTTGCAGTGTTTTATTTAAATAGCAGTAAAAAAAAAAAAAAAAAAACACAGGGCAAGTGCCCCTCTTAGTCCAGCCTCCACTCACCTTGTCCATCATCTTCTTGGTCTGACCGTAGCGGATGCGGAGCCGTCTGGCCTGGTAGTCAGTGCAGTTCGAACAGGACACCAGCTCCCTGAAAGCACCCGAGCCTGGAAACCACGCCTCCAGGTCCAACTTCTTACTGGCGGCATGATTCAAGGCTCCTAAAAATTGAAAAAAACGCTGCATTTATAAACTGTAAACAACAGGCTCATACATAATTTTACCAAACACCAACCGGAGACAATGTTGACAATGCGGTAGGGAATTCCTAGTGACTTATAGAACTCCTCTGCCGTCCCAATCATCTCATCGAACATCTCCCATGATTTGCCATCATGTGGTGAGGAGTACACAAATTGCTCAATCTGCACAAGGACAAAGAAAAATAGGGGTCATTCAATCGCTCACGTCTCCAAAATAGCTCTTCATTGTGACAGACATACCTTCTCGAACTGGTGCACCCTGAAGATGCCGCGGGTGTCTCGTCCGTGGGAGCCCACCTCCTGTCTGAAGCAGGTGGAGATGCCGGCATAACGGATGGGCAGGTCCTCTGGTTTGAGCCACTCATCCCTGAGGAAGGCCGCGATGGGCTGTTCCGACGTGGCAATCAGGTACTTCTCGTCGATGGAGCTGTCGTCCGACCTCTCGCTGCCCTTTCCGATAACCTGAGGACACAAGACAGAAAAACACATTCAGCAAGCTTTTAATATGCATGCAGTTCTTTGTTGGGTCCACTGGAGGGCACTACAACAGCTACAAAGCATCTACCATGATGAACACTTACCCTTCCAGCTCCTCTGGCAACTGTAAAATGATGTAGTATTTAATTAAAAACATTTGAATTATGTTGTGTTTTTTACTGCCCTGAGAAAACAAACTGAGCACTGCTGGAGGGGATACACACATTTAATTTTTAGTCTTATTGTAATTTCTCTTTAATAAAATGTGGAGTAGGTTTTATGACCATGTGCTACACACATGTTATTACCAACGTCAACTGTGTAAGATATTGTCCTCAAGTGTCAAAAGAGCAACATTTGTAGCAAATATTCTCAATAAAATGGGCTGATTTTTTAAAATTTTTTGGGCCTTGTTTTAATTTGTTTTATTTAACCAGGTAGAAAACCAATTCTCACTTACAATGACGACCTGGCTCCGTGTGTGTGGGGGACTATTGTACACGTCTTTAGTGGTAGGGGAGACCGGAGTACCCGGAGCAAACCTACACAGACAAGGGGAGAACATGCAAACTCCACACAGAAGCCCTGGGTTGTAATCAAACCCAGAACCTTTTGCTGTAGGGGAGGAGTGTTAACCACTATGGACCATTCTCAGTCACGTGACTTTCTTTACTGCCGCTGCCATTTTGGTTGGCAAAAAGCCTAAAAGACAAACTATATTGAAGATACACAGCACATTTGTCTCTCTTAAAACACTTTTGTGTTGAAGCAAATGTTTGATTTGTGCTTAATATGTACATATTGTGGCTTCAGACGTTGGAAATGTCAATATAAGTTGGTCTGTGTAGACTAAACCTGTTTATGGCAATTAACATCCCTGGCTATTAGTCAGTTGGCTAACATGTTCAGAGGTTGTTTCAACTTTTATAATCATTCAATTATTACCATTTAATAACAAATTCCCAAATCTGTAATAGTAATTGTTAAACTATTGATGACTAATCCTGCTGTAAGCTCATGGCTGTGACAGTACATTTCACTCGGCTCATGGGTCTAACCTGCTGATATAATTAGCCATTTAATTGTTATTGTGTCTGTTTAACCACAGCTGTATTACTGTACACAAACTTTGAATATTAATAAAAAAATAGGCAGCTGAGAGTATATTGTGGTTCATTTGCTTCATAAAGGACTTAAAATTTACTGAAGTGTTTGGGTGTGTTTTTTGTTAAGCTAATTATGCAAATTAACCACAAGGCTACTCCCAAACACACATGTAACACGTGATGTTTTTATGATTCAATTCAGCATGTTTTCATCAGAAACAACAGATAAGCCCGTGCAGAGGCTACCATAGCTGTTTTCTATCAACAAATCCAATGGAGATATGTTTGATGCCGATTCATAAAAAAAAAAAAAAAAAAAAAAAAGCAAAAAAGAAAATGATTATATCTGCCCTAAACCTTTATGCAAAGGGGTGCTTCTTTTCCAGCAGTGCTCTGATTTGAACGGTAACAGAAAGTACTGGAACCTCCTCTGGGTTTGTAGGAGCTTTAAAAATGTGTAATTTCTCCAAGACATATGTTATTTCACACTATGAAAAATATTATGGTTGTTAGTACAATAGTGTGTTTTAGGTGTGTAGATCTGGGGTGGAAACAGGATCAACTGCCACTGTGGGTTTTAATGTCATAAATCATATATATGCCAAGATTTGGCAGCGAAAGCAGGAATCCATTTCCAGCGGTCCAGTTTTGCAGTAAAAAGATATTGTGCCAGGAGGTTATATCATTCTACCATTGTTTTTACTAAATATTTTCAACACTCCTGCAATTTATTATACTCATCATCTGCACAGCATCCAATACATGTCCTCTTAACAGCACGCAAAAGTGGTACCTTATAAAGCTCCTCATCGAACTGGCTGAGCTGTGCCACCTCCTGCATGACCTCCTTCCTCATGAAGAACGGCGTGTACAGCATGGTGTAGTTCTTGCTGTGGAGGATCCTCATGGCGTAGTTGATCAGGGCCTGCTCCAGGAAAACCAGCGGCCCCTACATCCAACAAAAACAAAATATAAGTAGAGCTTTATTTCAGATAAGGAACCCATCTTCAAGTCTCCAGCCATTTGGTTTATGCTGCAGGTGATTATATATCAAAGAAATAGTTAGAAGGAGAAATTTTTTTTTTTAAAGGAAAAACAGGGAATGGAATGACAGTGTCAGCCTGCCTGTTCTTGTCTGCCCATGTGTTTGTGTCCATGTGTGTGTGTGCATGTCTGTGTGTGTCCGTGTGTGTGTGCATGTCTGTGTCTGTCTGTGTGCATGCGTGTGCGTGCCCGTGTGTGTGTCAGTGTCCGTGTGTATGCGTGTGTCCGTGTCAGTGTGTGTATGCGTGTCTGTTTATCTGTGTCCGTGTGTGTGTCCATGTTTGTGTGTGCATGCGTGTGTCCGTGTCTGTCCGTGTGCATGTCTGTCCGTGTTTGTGTGTGTCCGTGTATCTGTGTCCGTGTGTGTGTCCATGCTAGTGTGTCTGTCCGTGCATGTGTCTGCATGTGTGTGTGCGCGTGTGTGTCCCCGTCCGTGTGTTTGTGTGTGTCCATGTCCATGTGTGTGTGTGTTAGTGTTGTCAAAAATATGAATATAATATAATAATAATAATATTGAAATATATTTCAATAAATATTGATACGATACTCATTTCCCAAAGTTTCAAAATCAGCTGAAACTTTGGATTTAACTTTTAAATACAAGAGTTTTTTTTTTTTTACTTGCACAATTGGTTTCTGAATGTATGACAATCTGAGAAGCCTTTGAACAAGTGCACTACCTCTTGGAGTCTTCAAAAGGCGGAGCGCGGTCCGGATCCAGACCTCGAGAGGCTTTGATCTGGACCGCAAGACATTATTCATAATTACAAGCGCATTGTGTAAAACATATTTTTGAACCGGCACTTCAAGGACATCTACGTCTACACGTGCGGGTCCTCAGGTTACTATGGTTACGAACAGAGCAGCAGGAAATTAAATTTTTAGCGTAGCCTGATAATGAGTTAGAAACGACTAAAATTTTAAAGTTGAGCCTTGGCAAAACATTACGAAGCTTCACTGGCATTATGAACGGAGAAGGAATGTTTAATTTATTTAGAAAATAAAGAGAAAAGTGAGGACGTCTAATGTGGCGAGTTGTACATTCGTCTGTCAACTTCTTTATTCTGACGTAGGTTAAGTATTGACTCGTATATTTGAGGTCATTTACAAACAACGCAAGTAGTTAGCTCATGCAATTTGCATTCATTTGAACCCAACACATGTTCATTTGAGTGATTAAAAACAGAAAAGGAGTTAGATGAACCTGCAAATTAAATTATTGGCAACAGATAATGCTAAAGAAATGCTCAGTGCATTTTCCCTTGTTCCCGTTGTTTTCAGAGGAATAGAAAAATCAATTATGACTGCATCTTTGTCATATTTGTTTAACAAATATTGTTTGGCTTGAATGGATGGTTTTGTATTTAAAATGTTCTCAGACATTTATAAAGGAGTATTAAAAGTATTATATGCAGGATTCCAGGCTATTGTCAATAAACCACCAGAGCTTTAGCCTCTTTTGATTTTGTAGTTTTTCCCTTTTGTCTGTGAGCTGTGTTTGATGAAAGCTAAACACCCTAACATCCTCCTCATGTAAACAAAGGAACAAATACAGAAAACAGTGGATTATCTACATTCATCTCCACATTGTCTAAGAGGCTTTAGGTGTGGAATAAATGACTTTATTTTAAAGAATTATATTCAAACACATTCTTTTATTAAAATTTTCCGGACCCCTCACGGTGAGGAAAGTTAACTAAGCGGACCTTGGCTGATTTTAATTGAAGACCCCTGCACTTCCTCAAGACATTTTTGTTAATGTAAAATATACCTCATTGTCATCTATCTAGACATGTTATATTTATCTATAAATAAAAAAAATAATAATATTGTGACAGTTGTTTTCCAAACGGTAATATCGATATTTTTGTATTGTGACGACAACACTAGTGTGTGTGTGTGTGTGTGTGAGAACTCACCTTGAGAAAGTAACCTCTGCTGCCCGCCACCACGGCCCCCTTCTCTCCTTCAAAGCCGTCCACCATGACCACCAGGTCCACGTGGGAGTATTTCTTCTGGACAGTACAGTCGCCCCAGGTCCGCTCCACTTTGTTGTCTGCATCCTGCAAAAAAAAAAAAAAAAAAAAAAACTGTGTTGTCACGATACTTGAATTTGAAACTTTAATATAATAAAAAAATATTGATATTTCTATTAGATTTCAAAATCTTGACATTTTTTTAATCTTTTAATTTAAACATATACATGCACCTGCGCGCGCATTAAGAAAAGGTCAATAGTCTGGTCTGTTAAATCTCTTATCATTTGAGATTGCATCATACTTTCGTTGTTGTTCAAACAGAGCTGGTAGTTTAGACTGTGAGGGTTTAGCTTTTGTTGCAGGTTTGGTGTTCTCAACGTTTTCTTTAGATCAGATCTTTAAAATGTATGCAACTAATCTTAGAACCTAAATAAATTGTAACACTACAAAAAATGTTTTAATACTTATCCTGAGTTAACATGAATTAACATTGACAATATCTTTATCTTAGTTTGAAGCCAATGTCAACATTTAAATCATTTACATATAATAAATTTAATAATTAAAATTTTAATTAAATTTTCTGTTTTTTTTATCTGACAAGACCTAACATGAACAGTTTTGCTTATTTACTCTTATGTTATTGATAAATACATAGGCAATGTATTGTTCATTGTTAATGTTATTGAATAACTATAATGGCATTTAAGTGATTAATAGATTTTATAATCAATCTCTAAATCAGGTTCACTAATAAGTTCACAAAGTGAACACAGACACAATCACTAAAATTACTGAAAGTAAAAAAAAAACTCAGACACAACCTAGGAGCTTAATGCCACAATATATTTTCCAGAAGCGAACTGAAGCTGATCTCCATGAGATGAGTTTTTGATGAGTTTGAAGTGACTCTGCATCAACCATTACCACTTCTATAAATATCTGCATAAGCCACAGACACTGCTCTAGAGCCACAGCGTATTATACCCGACGTTTATTGTTCCCTATTGATGCAGCTGCATGAAAAACACCGCTTTGCGCACATTTGTGAGAAACAAAACTTAAGCTGTGTGGCTCATTTGCATAAATCCACAACGGCATTATCCATGTGTCATCAACGCTAATTAATAAATGGAAAGGATGTGGCTTTGGTGGATTATCTGACCAGACCAGGACTTTGGGTGGATAACAGCTGTTGGAAATGTTACGGTCAGTGAGTCTTTTCATTAAGTTACACACACTCTGTGCTGTTGTGTGTTGTAAAACATTTAATGATGATCTTCAGTGTTGAACAGAGCTCTTTATTCAAAACAGACAAACATTACTGGTGTGGAGTTGCTCACATTATTTCTCTCTGAATTGTCCCGTTTCCTCTTTAAAAGCAGCGCTCGGTGGAGGAGAGCTTGTTGTAGTCCATTTTTGGGATGTGTAGTTTTTATTAAGCCGCTGTGCATTAACACAACTTACCCTCGTGTTGCGGCTGAGAGGTAAGTAAAGTCGTATTGTGGAAACACCACTGAAGCTCTTTTCCTTTATCAATAAGGAACTGCTGCCTTACTGTTGAACTCGACTTAACAGGAATCTGGAGTTATCGTATAACCGGCTTCAGCCTTTTTGTTTCCCTCGAACAGCTGGTTTTAGATTTTTTTTTGTTGTACTATTGACCAAATTGGTTGCACTCTAGAGCCCTGCTACTACCTGGAACATGGTATGTAAACAAAGTAGCCCTGCGCAATTAGAAACAGAATTTTTATAAAGATTTTTTTTTTATTACTTTGAAAAAATAAAGACCTTACTATTTAGGCTAAATATCTGATCAGCATATAACAATGACATATTGTTTGCAGACCAAAACAATGCATTATCTATCTACTAAATCAATCCCACATTGTGATTTAATGACACCTGTAATTTACTAACTATATAAAACATACTAACAGAACAAACAGACCCACCTCATCGTTGCTGACAGGTACAGAGGGATGCAGGAGATTGCCGATCTCCCTCAGGTACTCAAAGCGCTCTGCCTCTAGTCTGAGTCTCTCTGTGTCAGTTTTCTCCACTGCTTCATCCACCAACAAACGCACCTTCTTAACCTGGGTTACTGTCAGGCCCTGTTATCAGAGAAACAAATGAAACACATACATAACAGAAAGTAGATACAAATAATGATAATCCAGTTTATCATTTTTGGCACTTTTGAAGACGCTCAAAAATGCTGAAATGTAGCTCTGCTTGTTTTACAGCATGCAGACGCACACAACAAAGCTGAAATGAAGGCTTAGGCCATACCGATAATGTTTCAGCCGTCAGAGACTCCAGCTTCTGGGCCTCGTCTGGTAAAGAGTCATCATCTCCGACCGATTCCTTTTTCTGCATGGACACATCAGAACAAAATTAGAACAAAAGAAAACCAAATTTGTTGCCGAAATTATTGATGTTACATAGGTCTTGAATAATTTTACAGGTTAATTTTTATGTTCTTTACCTTCATTTTCTCACCAATGCTCTTGCTGCAGAGGTTCTTGGCTTTGTTGAGGTTGTCAGCAGTAAAGCGACCTACAGAAAAACAGTCATACTTTATATATTACAGAGTCCTTCGTGCGCAACTATAAGATGCAATTTAATATGTGCACGTGGCAGAGTGGTTAGCGCTCCTGCCTCACAGCAAGAAGGTTTGCGAGTTCAAACCCCAGTCTTTCTGTGGGTTCTCTCTGGGTACTCCAGCTTCCTCCCACTGTCCAAAGATATGCATGTGCAGGTCAACTGACAACTCTGAAGTGTCCCCAGTGAATAAGTGTTGTTAAACAGAACCAAAACAGAATTGTTGTCAGTCTCCAAGTGTCAGCACTGTGACTAACTGGCCACTGTCAGATCAGGGTACCAGGTGACTGTATAGGATCACCTGGTACACCTGGGTGTACCAGGTGATCCTAGACAGTCCTTCAAGGTGTTTTCCATTGTGGGATCCATGCACCCGCAACCCCCAACAGAAAAAAGCAGTAGAAAATTAATGGTTTAAGAACTGGCCTCTTAAGGTGCCAGTGTTTGATGCAGTATGTATTGAGGGATTAGTGGGACTCATGGGGATAATGTAGCATTTTGAGCAAAGAAGGCAATTTAAATATAATCTGTACACATTAAAGTTTTATTTACTGCTATACACTGTTTATTGTAATCTAATGTTGATGTTGCTTATATTAGAGATAAACAAAAACAGATAAAATGTTGTATACCCCTAACACGAGTGCAGTGTCAGTGACTGTGGTGCATGGGTGAGGATGACAGAACTGCACTGCAGGGCGAGATTGACTTGGCGTGCTGGTTTGGCCAGGATTGCATCAGATTCCTCATGAGAACCCGGCTTGCTAAGCTAACCGGCTAAACACAAACAGCATCCACTGTGCATCCAAGTGTTACGGTAGTTGATCTACATTAAAATCTTTTTTTAATCAAAAACATACTGTTCTATATACACCGTTTAATAAAACAATACGGTCCGGCATAAGCTTAGTTTTGGCTGAAGGACGCCAACATGCCGATATTAGCTTTAGCATTATCAGACAAAGTTATGCCTTCAATCCAATTTAGCGATGTAGCAAAAAGAATTAACCAAAGTTATTTAATTAAAGACCAAGGGAAAATATTATTTTATGTTTAACTACTCTTATGACTCCTTGTAAATTAAACAAAATTCATAAACTACTGCAAATTATCAAAATATTTTAATGGAAGAAAATAAATACCACAGCAATGAATACAAAAATGTTTAGCATGATGTAGTAGTTAACCAATATTACTTTGTATGAAAACGAAAGTGCTGCCAAGACTATAACTAGTATTATTTATTGTTAACTCCAAAATGTCAAATTACGTGACAGTATTGTGTGTTTCCATGATAAACATGGCTAAACTCACTAATATATCCGAGTTATAATCTGAGATGGGTGTGAATTCAATTGAATGAATAAGAGCTACACACGGTGCTAAGCTAATGCTAGCATCATTAGCCGGTGCGCTAACATTAGCTAGCTGTGATATACCGGCGCGTGTGTGGTCCCAAGACACTCACATTTCCTCCACTCTGTGTCTGCGGCCACCAGCTTGTCAACCAGGGTGACATCTTTAAACCGCTTCCTCTGAGTTTCTCGGACGATTTCGGGGTCGCCGCCTTTGTCGGTCCTGAATAGGTCCAAGTCGAGCACCATGATTGCACGCTGCCTGACAGAGAAAGGCTGACAGCTCACTCCGTACAGCGCTGAGTCCGACCGGGGGTTTGCCAAATCAGACGCTATGACACGTAGATTTAACATCCAATCTATGGTTCTAATCTCAGGTCTCTGTAATCAAACGCGATTATTTATGTAATTAAAACCATTATTTTACCCAAACATTTAAAATAATAGTTGATATTCAGTTTTTATAGAGATATAGAGATATTTTTGACTAAGTTTGAATCTTTTCTTCTTGTCTGGCACCCTAGTAGAAGTGACCGCCTTCATACTTTTTTTCATCCTTTGTGGATATCTTTTCAACAATATCATATGCAATAAATTGTAGAACAGCATTACTTAATATGCATCACATTAAACAAATAATTAATCCCAACATAGTATTTTATTTTATCATTACAGCCATTATGTGAACAGTAAAAAAAACATTACAACAACAGATACAAATGATAGGACCAGTCAGCCATTATGTGAACAGTAAAAAAAACATTACAACAACAGATACAAATGATAGGACCAGTTAAATAATAACAAAATACAAAACAATTATTAGTATTTTGTATTTACAATACTGATATAACTTTGCTTTTACATCATTGACATGCAAACAATACATGCTTTTATTATTACATTCACATTGATCAGTATTTTTTTATACTGCATATCCTTCTTGTGAACCAATGTAAGCCTGCATAATTCTGAGGACATAAATTGTCAAAAATAAAATAAAATAAAAAAGCGACAGACACTCCAGCTGTAAGTACATACCAGCCAAAGTATACAAAAGGCTGTGAAAACTGTGACCTTCTAAATACTATTGGGAAATGGTAATGAAATAATTTATTGCTTAGATGCCTACAGAGTTACATCTCTCCTTCATTATTAACCCAGCCTCATAGATGGCACTCTGCAGCGCTGCCCCGGCTGGTAACTGAGTAAAGCCTTCCTCTGAAATGTGGCTGATCTTCAGGTAGCCCCCAGGCCTGTGCAGAGCAACACTATGTAGGTGGGAAAAGAGCAGAGGCAAGTCACAGGTCAGAGTGTAGTGTGACACCAGGCTCAGCTCAGTGGGAATATCCGCTTGTTCAGAGTACTCAAAAATGGCTGCCATGTATTTGGACAGATCCTGCCCCCTTGCTTTAGCATGGCCAACTTCAGCTCCGATTAGACTGATGGCTGCCTCGGCGCTGGTGTAGTCAGACTCCAAGTTAGACTCTTCTTCCTCATAGGTATTCTGCTCTGGAGACTCAGGTTTGTGACTGAGACCACGAGAACAGATCACCAACACAAAGTCGCAATCGCGGATCTGCCGGCAGTGCCAGGCCATGCTGCCCTCTGCAGAGACGCTCAGAGAGTCCCACAGATCCAGACTTACCTAAGAAGAGAGAGTTTTTACAATAAACCTGTCATGTTCTCTTTACATTACATGTTGTAGCTTTGATAGAACTGACACATTCTAGTGACTTACTTGTGTGGCCATATGCTTCTGTATGAAGGCTCCTAACTGCATGACAGCTTTGACATGAGCTGGGCCATCGTAGCTGCTGTAGCAGATCAGAAGCCGGGGAGGGGACGGGCTGTTTCTTGGCTGTGACATTAATTCCTCCTGGGCCTTAATTTCATGAAGCTCCTTGATAAGATCTGAACCTAAAAAGCAACAACGGGATTATTATTTTGTTCGTATAATACACAAGCTAAGAAAAAAAAAAAAGATGACCATTTTATTTACCTGGCACAATGTTAATGTTCTTGATTTTCATCTTGGCTCTCTTCAAGGTAAAAACAGCCACAAAGACAATGATTATTGCTGCAAGAGCGAGACCCAGTGGGAGCAACAGAGCCACAGGGGAGGTAGAAAGTAGAGGGTCATGTTCTGTGAATAGTTACACAGCAATTAATAACTTTCATGGAAAAAAAGGATTGAGAAATGAGCATTTAATTAAAGCATTATTACAATTTACCATTTTGAATGCGCATGACTTGAACATTAAACGTTTTCCTCACGGCATCAATCTCATTGGCAGCAATCTGTGGCATATAACATGTTGAGGCAAAGCATGATCTTGTCTGTCAGCATTGTGTATTAACTAGTGCTAGTGTTAATACTGGTTCAGTTTTGACACTGTTAAAGCTGAGACAAGAACAATATTTTATTGTTCTGGTCAAAAGTAATCTGAAGGACGATGGGGTTTTACCTCACAACTGTAATTTGTCCCTTCCTGCAGGTCTCGCAGCTGGTATGTGTGGTGTGTGTTATTTTTGGTGACATTCTGAAGAAAAATAAAGGAACATGTTTACAATACCAGTCTTTTATAAAAACAAAACTAAAATAGTCAAAGAAAATGCTGTAAAAGACTTACAGGTGTAATATTGGTATATTTCTGAGTTCTGTCTGTGTAACAAATTGAAAAGTAGCTTCTGATGCCTAGGTTCTGAGGAGCCAGGTTAAAGGTCACAGTGACTGTGGTGCCGTTCTGTTCAATATCGACATGTTGGGGGTACCAGTCTACGAGGAGGTCACAAACACAACAAATCACCCATTTGAACTCATAAATGCCCACTGAAATGTAATCAGCGTATGATATAGCAAAATATCCAGGTATAACAAATGACACAGAAAATGTGGCAACATTTTATTTGATAGGCCTCTGTTGACAATGAACAGGTATTGAGTTGATGTGTAGTTGAGTATTTGGTGTTTGAATGAGCCACCTGCCTGTCTCTTCCACTAACCACGTCATTTTATCCAATCAAAGCAAAATCATGTTGTTTCGTTGAGTATTGGTAAAACAGTAGCTTTGTAGTCAATCATACGACACGCCATTTGTCTGAACATGCAGGTTGCTGTAGCAGTTTTTAACTAAGTTGGAACGAGTTACGTACATGTTATAAAGGCATGTTCAATAAGTACTTTAATAAAAAAGTGTGATCCCTTTAATTACTCTGTAGCCCTAGGTAAGCTGGTTTTCACAGAAATGATGATTCATCAAATGTAATACGATTTAAAATGATACTTAAATTAAACTAAACTTAAATTAAATTTATACTGAATTTCTTTTTCAAGATTGCTTTTGAAGAGATACAAACCACGTTAAGACACGAAAGCTCCTCACCAATATGGAGGGATCTAGTCCAAATCCAGAACTCTGAGACTGTACGCTAGCCGTAAGGAAGGCGGCCGTGGACTAGTGAGTGTGAGAGCCACTAGCCAGGATGAAACATCCAAGATCCACAAGTACATCAACGATAAGGCCCCAACAGATGACGTGCTCAGTGAATGTCTCAGGCAATGGGGAACAGAGGAAGAGGAGGGACCATCATGGGAGGACAAACCCCTACATGGGATGTACCACCGAAACATATCTGAAGTGGCTGATATCAAGAAATCCTACCAATATCTGGAGCGGGACAGACTGAAGGACAGCACAGAGGCACTCATCATGGCTGCACAGGAACCCAAACCCACAAACCCAAGACCCAAGGTGTAGGCTGTGCAAACAGGCCCCTGAGACAATCCAACACTTAACTGCAGGGTGTAAGATGCTGGCAGGGAAAGCATACATGGAAGGCCATAACCAAGTGGCTGGCATAGTGTACAGGAACATCTGCACGGAGTACGGACTGGAAACCCCGAGGTCAAAGTGGGAAACACCTCCAAAGGTGGTAGAGAATGACCGAGCCAAGATCCTGTGGGACTTCCAGATTCAGACTGACAGAATGGTAATGGCGAACCAACCAGACATCGTGGTGGTGGACAAACAGCAGAGGAAAGCCGTTGTGGTTGATGAGGCAATACCAAGTGATGGTAACATCAGGAAAAAGGAACATGAGAAACTAGAGAAATACCAAGGGCTCTGAGAAGAGCTAGAAAAGACTTGGAAGGTAAAGGCGACAGTGGTGCCTTTGGTAATTGGAGCACTCGGGGCAGTGACCCCCAAACTGGAAGAGTGGCTACAGCAGATCCCTGGAAGAACACCAGACATCTCGGTCCAGAAAAGTGCAGGAACAGCAAAGATACTGCGCAGAACCCTCAAGCTCCCAGGCCTCTGGTAGAGGACCTGAGCTCGAAGGATGAGACCTCACGTGGCGTGTGAAGGAAAAAGTTTTATATATGTCTCTCCGCTGCTGCTGCTGCAAAGACCAGTCCAGGGCCAAGTCCACTTTGCGCAGACTTAACGAGTGGGGCTTAACAATGACGCGAAAAGAAAAGTCTGTGTCTGAGCATTACTCTCTCCAAAACGGACAAAAAGTTATGTAAATTTGTAATAAGGTTCTGGATTATGTGCTGCCCTTCTGTGTCTCTGCTTCAACCACTGAGAGTAAAGACCAGGGTCTCCAACTTAAGGTCCGCAGACCAAATCCAGTCCTTTGTGAAATACTTCTGGTCCTCAAATTAATTATTACTCTTAATACATACTTGCAAATATTACTAAATAATAGCTGAAAATGCATAGACTTAAAAAAATGAGAGTTGTTTTGATAAAGTTCTACTGTTTGAGGGAAACACATAAAACCAGTGGTTATTATTGGGTTTGATCTAAAGAGGTTTTAGGTCTTGGCTAAAGTTAATAAGAACTAGGGGCGGCCGTAGCTCAGTGGAAAACTAAAAAAAAGAAAAATAATTATTGAACACAAACTTTGTGAATATCCACTTATTCAAAGTACCTAGCCTTATAAAAAAAATAATTGTATGTAAACACATGTAGAATTTGATTTTATTTATTATTTATAAACTTTCAATTAGACAAACATTAAGCCTAAATTTTAAATAAATATGGGAACATTTGACATTTTCTTGGGTACTGGGACAGTGATAAAAAAGCTAGTCTGTAACCGCAATTTGTAAAATAATAAAAGGGCACTTATTAACTTCTAATTTGTCTCAACTGTAAAAAAAACTAAAAGAAAATTATGCCAAAATCTAATTGTAAACCAAATCGCACATACACATACAAATACACACATACTCATACAACAATTATAGTAAAAAATGATTGTAGGGAAGCGGCAGCATAACTACTAACTAATTTACTGTCATCAAAAAATCAAGTCAAATAGTGTTACCAAAAGGTTAGTCAGTTTAGACCATTACATTTTTACGATACAATAAGTAATTATTTTAAATATGGATATTGCAATCAATACTATTGTGATAATGATACATTTTCAGGAGCAGCCCAATAAGTTTGCTATAACCCTACACACTGTAAATAAATATATTTTATATCTGCAACAATAAATATATAAATTTATTTTAAGTTGAAAGACTTATTTGGCTTTTGGCTTTTCCACGCAGGGGTTGCCACAGTGGACTAATCCACAGGGGTGATTTTGCAATGTTCCTTCCAGCAAGGTGGATTTTGTGTATTGCCCAAGGACACAATGACAGTATGAACTGAGGAGAGCTGGAATCAAACCAACATAGTGTAGGTGTTTACAAAAATACCTTGTTTGCACTGATTGATGCCATTCTTCTCTGCGCATGCTATAAAACCAAAACATATTAGTTTCATTAGACATATGTAGCTCAAAACAAATGTTCAGTATCAATCATTATTATGAGTATGGAAACGTTCCTGTTGATGAGGTTTGAGGTTACTCAAAAAGTCAGAGAAGCTGTCCTAACTTGTGTTATGTAAGAGCATGTGGAATAATGTCTGAGGCCTGGGGGCATGGGGTCTTACAGCGTGTGCAGAACATCTCAGTGTGGTAGAACCTGTCCCACTGCTCAGGCACCGGCAGAGCCATGACCGTAACTGCATACTGGGACCCCAGGGGGAGGCCCCGGAAAGGGTCTGACCTGTACACCTACAAAAAAACACAGTGCCAATCAGTTTGTGGTGCACAATTTGTCACTTTTTTGCAATGCTAGAATTATGTGGAGAAAAAAAAAAACGTTGACTGAATTATTATGAATTTAACATCTAATGCAGCTGTTGTTGAATTTAATAGAAAAAGACAACTTTTTCTATTAAAGACTTAAGCTTCAAAATAAAATGGCATGTACAAAGCATATGTACAAAATAGTCCTCTCTCAAATGTTTTGTACTTAAAGTATTTTTTTTCTCTATTGCTTTATTTGTCTTTTGCATTTATCATTGCTGAAACACAAAGAGTATACTTATATACAGTAAAGTACTGTATAAAAGTGATAAACATTTTTTTTAAATGTTAATAAAGTTTAAAAAAGTTATTTCTCATGCTGTTTGCAAAACACATAACAGTTATTACAATAACTGGATCTTTAAGGATTTGATTGTTTTCATATATATTTAACCAAAACATCTGGTAATAGTCTGATAACTTATTATTTCTGAACTAAAAACATGGAAAATTATACTAAAATATTCTCAGCCCAGATAAGTATTATGTGACATCAAAGAACTCCAAACCAGGGGTTTGTACATATCCACAGTCAGTAAATATGACCAACACGCTCATGTTTCTTGTTGGCCTTGTTTATTAATTATTAAAAGATTAGATCACAACCGTGGGGTCTGGTCCCTTTTATCTTTCTCTGACAGTGATTGGAGGCATTAGTTTGTTCTATTTTAGTGCCAGCCATAGAGACAGCTAGATTTCTTTTTAAGTTCAGAAAAAAATAGCATATTAAGTCTCAAAGAAGTCAGATCGCCCCAAAGGGGCCCTAAATATGGATGTAGCCCATAAAAGTTTTCTAACTTTCATCTACATACTGTCCTCTGTTGGAACACAGTGTGAAGTTAGAGTTTGCTCTTCAAATTAGTAACAGAGCAACAACATGACCATAGTCTTAAGCCCTGTTATGTCAAAAATACTCCTTATGAATTGAGAAGCAAGTAAACACGCAGTTAAGCAGCACATTTAGAGAAACTGCACACAACTAGATAAATTTGATAAAAAAAAAAAAGGTAAATCACTTTTTGGACTTTAACCCATGTTCTCCAATGTGATAGCAGTTATTTTCTTAGTGTGGCGCAGGAAAGAAGATATTAATAGAAAAATAAAGGGGTGTGGCATTTTTTTATATGATGAATAGTCCAGTGCATGATCCCTGTCACTAAATGGCGCTATACATGTGCTGGTCATATAATTAGAAAATCAACAAAAAGTTGATTTATTTCACTAATTCCATTCAAAAAGTGAAACTTGTATATTATATACCTGTATATTAAGCACAAGTCATTGCTCCTGCCTGCGTTGCCAAACCAAGTGTGTGCTCTACTGTAAAAAGAATTTCCTAAATAACCCTTACCCTTACTAGACTACCCCAGTCTCCAGCACTGCTCTAGTTTTTACTAACAGGCACTCTCAATCAATATTAAAATAATGCAATACTTTACGTTTACATTTAGTCATTTAGCAGATAAGAAAGTTTTTTCTTTTTATATTTCTTTTAAGAAAATGAGTTGATAGAAAGGAAGTAGAATTCAGTGTTAGTCAGGTGTTGACAGAAAAGATGTGTTTTCTTTAATATTTTAATACTGAGTGTCAAAAAGAATTGCTAAGGACTCATTTAAATAAATGAGTTATAAAACTTATACAGTATACTAAACATATAACATTTTGGTAGTGACATAAAAATGAGGGACATTATAACAAAAAGTTTAATATCAGTTGTTTTATTTTATATTATGTATTATATTACACAATTTAAAAAATGTTATCAAAATGACAATTTGGTTATTTATACATTTAATACATATATTTAATAATATTATGTATTGGAAATAGCTTCTGACAAACTGAGAGGATATACGTATATTAAAATATAACGCTCTTCCTTGTTTGGACCCATCTGTGATTTGCTCAGGGTTCACACTGTAATAGAACTGTAGCAGAGATTGGTAAGAAACTAAGTAGATGGTTGTTTGGAGGGGTCTGGGAGGTTCCAGTTGCCTATTTTTGGACTCTTATTTCAAGGCTGAGACTATTGTCAGTTTTTTGCTTGCTTCATTAAGGTTCCCTGAAACATTCATGGCCTCTTGTGTTTTTTCTGTTTGTTTCATGTAAAACAGAGCCAAGTGTCTAGTAAAGGATTATATAGTTATGGAGCTATTAATTTGCTAACTCATTATAAAGCATTGTTCTCAAACCCTTTTCTAGAGCTTTATTGCACAAGGTCACAATATTCAAAAAATATATAATAAAAAGACATCCGTGCAACTGTTGTGGTTCATTCTTTTGGACTAAAACATACTGTACATGCATATAGTACTGGGTTTACAAACCATAATTTCTAATCCTTGCATACAATTTTATTACATATATTTTAATATAGTTTTAGTTTGTGTGTGTGTGTTCTACATGAGTGTTAGCAAATTATGCTGTGATGACAAGAAAAAAAAAGACCTGCTTTGAGGTTAAAAAGCGTGACAGGGCGTGACATGTCTTTAGAAATTTTCACATCCGCCATTTTCTGATAACATTGTTTACAGAAAGCAGGGGAGCAGTGGAAAGGGCATTCTTTTTAGTCCCCTCATCTCCTGTCTTACCTTCTGAGCATGTGAGGCGGGCAGAGAGAGGTTCTGATGAAAGAGAAAGAGCTGACACGCGACGCTCAACCCTCCCAGAACCTGGAGGGACACCTGAAAGCCTCGCAAGAAGGCAATGCCTGCACCACAGAGCATGTTCAGAACACATTCTTTAAGTGACACATGGGCAATTAACCTTTACTGACAACTATAGCATTTTTTGAAGAATTAGTCGTCATTTAACCTGCATTCACCTTTCATCACAAAAAATAAATCATTCTATTTTCTACAGGATGGTAAAAAATACTTGGTGTGAGGTCACCAGGCGTCTGCCATGACAAGGAAGCATTGTAAAGTTAAAAACAAAGAATGATTTATGCACACATTTCACACGCTGTAAAAAAAGCAAATCCTGCAGAATATTATATACCATAGAGACTGGGCCTCCAGGAGACAACAACGGTGTCCGACATAGAGTCTGGATCGTCCACGAACTCCACAGTCACATTACTGGGTGCGTGGACATAGTGTTGGCAGATCTCTGGGTTCTGATTGCCGAGCAGCTCGAAACACGGCCACGGAATACAGCCTGGTGACAAACACAAGATATGTTAAGCTCACATAAAGAGGACATTTACAAAAGCTGTATTGTAGGCCGTGTTAGAGGAAATGTTTAAATAGAGTCTCCTTAAAGTGGACTGTTTGCTGTAAAGGCTAAGCTGTGTTTTTAGTCAAAAAGGCAAACAGTACGTTGAGTATGACAGTCATACAGTGGATTGTATTTACCATATTGTATGCGTTTCTGCTACTCTTAAAAAATATAAAAAATACTGTTTTAAAAAAAAGGCAATACAAGGTGCCTTATAAACAAAAACAAAAATAGAAAGGGCTGGATCTATAGGTATTCATTTGGAATTAGACACACAATAGGAGGGATGCTATAAAACATGGCCCATCCCCTGTACTGGGTTTTTATTTGAACAGAGAACAGCCAGTGGACTTCTGAGATCAGTGAGGTATAAACAACCAAAACAATTCATTTGCTTTTTCATTTCCTCAAAAAACCTAACAAGTGAATTTCTAATAAAGTGTAAGGAAAACAAATCAAACATTTGTAGATTTTTCAGTTAATTGCAACTTCTGGCTGCATTTATTGGTAACTAACATGCTCATGTTCTTTTCCCTTCGATGTCAGTCTATGTACACCAGTGGTGTTCCAGCTGTAACACTGGTGAATTGAAGCTTAATGTAAGTAGCTTTTGATAAAAGCATCAGCTAAAAAAAATTAGAATAAAAAAAATTGAATGTATTATGTTTGTTTTATTCCTGTGCTATTGTCACTTTGTTCATGTTATCTTTAAATCATTATATTGTTGTGTAAAGAATACATTTTAATCAGTTGTCATAAGTAGTTTTGAGCTTGTCTGTGCTTTTTTACAAATGAGTTGGCTGTACAACAGGACTACCATATCAAATATTGCTACTGCTTGACTGACGCCCATACTTACTTCCAAATGTTTTGACATATTTGGAGCCTAGAGCTTTTCTCAACTCCGCTTGTGTTATTCTGCAGTATTTACACTCCTCGTCACCCTGCAGAGAAGAAAAACAGAAAACAAAATCAATGTAAAGGCCGGAACCCACTTTACTCCAACTAATTAAAGTCATAAACCACTGTCATAAAAGCCTCAATGAAAGCTAACCCGCCCGTCAGGTTTGGGGACAGTTGACTTAGCACTTTGGAAAAAAAGAGCGAGAACTCATGCCTTGGGCAAGGAGGCCAAACAAGGAATGGGAGTTCACAGAATATAGTTAAACTGTCAGGTAAGATAATGACCACACAGGCATGTCTTTGTGGAGTAAACACTTATTCTCACGCTATGCTTTACTGCAGTGAATGGTGCATAACTAACATGCTTTCTTAAAATTCTATGCACCCTCTGACACCCTTCACTATTAAAGCACTGTAACATTTTAAATTTAAATAACATTTTAGATACATTTTCTTACAGGTGTGAAATACATAAATGGACTTTGATGTTATGTGTTTTTCATTGCCTGCCTGCTCCAAAACTTTACCCTACCATGTTCATAAAATACATTATCTCTTAAGCACACTTTTTAATTCCTGTTTTGGTACTTTTTTCTTGTTTTATTCAAAGACATAGCTCTCTTGTGGCTTTAAACAAAGATAGAACATTTGATTTTTATATTTTATTTGTCCACCACAATCTCAGTTAACGACTATAAGACCAGGACAGCCTCGCCCAATCAGAGTTAGTTCCAGGTCTAACCCCTCCCTCTAGCGATAAAAGCTCAGCCCAATTACCACTTGAACTTAGACTTGAAAAAGCAAACACTACCTCCTCATTGAGGCTGGACTCAAGGAGAGGTCTAAGACTAGCGTGTCTTGGCAAACCCTAAAAGCTTTGACAACTCACTGCGATGTTAGACTTAAATCGACAGATGACACCTCTGCTTTGACCGTGAGCGTAAAACAAACTTCCCATGGCTGAAAGGTTTGCAACAAGGCTAAAATCTTTCTTACAGTTTCTGCCATGATCCTTCTTCCTATAGCTACTGTTTTTACATAAAGTAGAGCAGACTCAGGGCAGTGTTGTGTAAAATTCAAATGAAAAAAAATATGTTTAAAAGCTTTTCATGAAATGCAGAATGTAAAAATTGGCAAAAACATTAAGGGAATACCTATTTTTACTGAAACACTAATTCAATGTGGTCAGTAAACTTAAAAAATTGCTGTTTTTCAAGGTTAAATCTACAGCTTGCTTTGTAACAGAGAACTGTCTTTCACTCATATGTTTAGATCAGCAATAATACAGACTTGAGGTGTTCAGAAAGTACAGCTAAATTTAAATAAGGCCGAGCAGATAATGTGTGGAAGGTGGAAGAGTGTGCGTACCTGTCGGAGACACTCCAGACTACAGTCCTGCGGAGAGAAGGCAGCCGCATGAAGATCCCCCTGAGCCCTGAGCGGCGTCCAGCCTGTCAAGAGCAGACACAAAACAAGAGCCTGCCTCCACATACTACTAAAAACAACACTGAATTATCCAGCAATAAAACAGCAATAACTCATCTCCAAGAAAATAAATTTAAAAGAATAGCAAAGAAGTCTGGGCAAGTGCAGAGACGTGTGGCTGGTGACAGGGCTAGTGAGGAGTGAGGGAGACGCTGTAGGGGAGTGGTGTCTTAAGGTGATGGGTGGAGCAGCAGCTGGGCTAACTGTGCTTGCTTTAACAGTTCAGCTACCACACAAGTTCTCCTTTTCCTCTAACACACAAAGCTAAATATTGTTTTTGGCTCTAAATTAAAAAAGAGCCACAAAACAAGCCTCTGCAATTTGACAAAGGAGAAACCGCATCATGAAAAGGCATCCAACATAAAGACTTCCCAGTCCAAAAAGGTAGAGTCTGGTTCAATTTATTCAACACATGAGCATAAGTTATGTACATATGAATGTGGCTGGTTTTAAAAGAAAATATTACAATAACAAAAAATTTGACATTCTGATGGAGAAGCAGCTGACCACAGAAGAGCAATCGCATTCACCGGATCTGAAAGAAACAAGGCAACTTAATGTCACATTCTTTTACTAAAGAAACCATTCAATTTTATCAAACCTAACTATTGGTTTGTTTGCTGACTTGTGCACGAACCAGGAACATGCCCACAAAGCCTAGTCATTGCCTTTAAATATGTTTTTAAAGCTTCTTTCATTCACATTCAATTAAGGGCGATAGCTGTCTGTGTAAACTGTAATTGAGGAAAAACAATCCAGTCCAATTTGGTGATAAATTGCCGTAGTTTTTTTTAATTTCAACATCAGGGCTTTTGAGTCAAGTTAACTTGATGTTTGTAGCTTATATGGTTTAAGCCCATTATTCCACACATTTGGAATAGATTATAAAGTTCTTTCAACAATGAAAGTGTATTGAATAATACCCTGGTCATGTTTTCCACCGGTGCATGGAAGATAGATGATTCTTGTACTTCAACATCTGACTCGCATATTATTGTGGTTTTAGGAAAATGTATGTTTTTGTTCATTTTCAACTCAGGTCATTGCCTAAGAGGACACAGTTATGTTTTATAATAATATTGAGACGATTTAACCAAACTACAAAAGACTTAAATTCAGTCCTTGACAAATAAAAGTAGCGTATAGTTGTGTAGCCTGTTTTATTTTATTTTTAATAGGTGTGCGACTGTGCGTCTAATTCACTGATAAACCCAACTCACTGTGTATTTGTCCCATTTTTTCTCAGGGTCGTAGGGCTCCCAGCGACTTGCAGGAAAGATGTGCTTGTTTTTCTCGTACCAGCTGCGCAGCACCACTTTACCAGCGTGAGACTGGAGGAGGAAGAAGAGAAAGGATGAAATCAGTGTAGAGTCATTTTCTGGTCAATGATTGGTGACTTTGTAGAACAAAAACTTTTTAAAAATCACAAAAACATTACACACATTGAATTTTGTGGCTTCAATTGAAAGACTTTCTCATTGTAACAAATACAATGCATTGGTTTTGATATTACATTTGAAACATAATTTAAGACAAAGGTCCCACTCAAACTGGATAACTGGTCAATGGCAGTAAGGTTAGCAACAGAACCATCACAACACAGTGGCAAAAATGTGGACTATCTGTAGATGGTGAATATAACTTTGATTAATGCCGGTGTAAAGTGCACTGCAATAGTCCAGTAGTGTGAATAGATAAAAGAATAAATAACTTTATTGAAAAATCCATTTTGTTTGATCTTAGAACTTAGTTTAAGATGATAAAAACAGGTGTGGACCACAATATTAGTCTGACTTCTAAAAGATCAATTATAATCAAGTAAAATACCTACTACCTATATAAAATATACCTATACCTAAACCTAAATATACCTATACCTACCTATACCTAAATAAAATACCTAATACCTAAATAAATAAGTAAAATAAGAATTGCAGAGAACTTTGTTTCCAGAGAATGATGTCTGCTTTGTAAACAGTAAAGTTGCATAAGTAGGACACAAGATGTAATTCTCAATAAAACATCAATATAGTTCCAAGCACACTTTCTACATTTAAATGTGTCGCAATAAATCAGAAAAACTAAGAGCACAAATAGCGAGAGGCTGGAAGCATAGACGTATACTGATGTACTAAACAATAAAAGAAGACCATTTCTGGTGTATTCCTACCTTCTGACCTTCACATTTATTAAACTCAGGACTCACTGCTAAATGTCACATGTTCTGCTGGTGTATTAATGTAACTGTCCCCACATCAGGGAGGCCATGTTACTGTCGTTACATTTTCAAATCTAAAACACAGCCAGAACTGTCAGTGCCAGAGGGATGTTGTTTTATTTTTTTTAAACAAATTAATATTTTTTTTGCTTTTATGTTAGGGCTGGGCTAGTCAACATGTTTGTTATTATTATATTAATTATTTTGGAAGTCCGTTTCCTAAGACTGCTGCAGTGCACACATACAACCAGAAAAGAACTGGGTAAAAAATGGAGAAAGGTCTCAAACTTTTTACATGGACATTTTCATTTTAAATTCCACACGGTGAATTTGATTTTGTGTTATTTGTGTTGGCAAACCAAATGTTATTGTACTTATTGCAGTACTTTTGAATTCATAATTAAATTTTGCATATAACAGTGTGATTGATGTGATTGCAGAAAATCATGATGTGGGTTTGGGGTAATATGGGGTTAGACAAAAACCAGAGAGAATGACATTGAGTAAATGGACCCCAGCTTAAATCCAACACTGGATTGTTTCTCCTTTGTCATTTTTCCTTGCTTTTATGTAAAAATGTTCCATACAGGCCGCCCACTTGCAGTTATTACACGTTCTTATCTGTAAAATAAAACCTGGGCCTGTTTCTTCTCAAACAGAACGTAAACCAGATTCAAATTATACTTTTCTGCCACAGTTGAATTAGTTAAAATTTTTCCTCACCTCGTCCTTTTCCACTGTGGCGTCATTCACCAGCCGTATGTCATCGTGAACATCAAAGCTAAACAGTGGACCTTTGGGATAATGTAAGAAATGTGAATTTACTGGGATTCATATGTGTTACCATTCATAAAATGCATATACAAGAACATCTGTTCAACACTTACCTGATTTGCCTCTTGCTTTGGTAACAATGAAGTCATAAAAGCTGTGATGCTGGAATGAGATACAAATATGTTTAAAATACAGCATTCAGAGCTGGGACTGCCCAGACAGGTACTAAAAAACAATACAAATATTTGTTACAACATAAATGTAAGTTAGAATTGTTAAATCCAGTGAAGGAAAGCTTAGACAGCTGAGTGTGTGTCAGGCAAGTTCAGTGTTTCTGATACTGTCGATAGTGGAGGGCAGTTGAACTCACATGTGGGATGATTAGGTCCTCTTTAATGTACATCAGCTGCTCAACACCAGCGGACCTGCAGGACAATGACATTCAAGACAAGATATTCTGTTTGGAAATATTTAAGAAAACATTGATTCTTGGCTTTGATTTTCTTTGAGCACAATCTAAAGGTGGAATGTGCCGTTTTACTGACATCTGGTGTGAAATAGCTAATAGCAAATCACAGTAGCCCTGCAGGGACATACTATTGACTATGTACAATGGAAATTGGACATATTGTTGTCCCTTCTCTCCTCTGAGCGTATACTGTTGTCCCTCTGAGTTTCAGGGTTTACCTTTTTTCTCCATG
Organism: Neodontobutis hainanensis; assembly: GCA_024349245.1. Taxonomy (NCBI): domain Eukaryota; kingdom Metazoa; phylum Chordata; class Actinopteri; order Gobiiformes; family Odontobutidae; genus Neodontobutis; species Neodontobutis hainanensis. The sequence goes on along the minus strand of JALDNG010000173.1, from coordinate 3,756,365 downwards.
GAGGTTTATTGGAGTTTTTCCTTCCCCAGATGGAGGGTCTAAGAACAGTGGATCTGTTTATTTGCTACTCATTGAATCTGTCAAGCCCTTTAAGGCAAATGTTGTTGCTATATTAGGCTTTGGAAATTAAACTGATTTGAATTTATATATATATATATATATATATATATAAATATATTTTATCTTCCATCACTGTTACATTTTGGGTGAGATTAAAGCAGTGATACATTTTGACAAAACATCTTTACCTGAGCTCACTGAAGTCCTTCCTTAGGACTTCCAGTGCTTTCTGCAGAAAGTTCTGGATGGTGTTTCCCTTCTTCATCTGTGTGTCACATGCAGAATCAAACCGTAGTCAGCATAGTGTCTCACAAAAAAGCTTGAATACAATGTCTGTTTTATCCTCCACAAAGTGACCATAACCGTACTTTGACAGTTTTCCGATGTCCAGATCCATCCCAGTAACTAAAGGTAATCTCTATCTCCTCATCTGATGATAAAATCAAATAAGTCTAGAATTAAGACATTGTTAGTGTTTAAGCATGTCTCACAAGCTACATAAAATTAAATGACTCACTTTTGATCTTCTCCTGCTTCAGCTCCCACTCCTGCCTCAGCTCCTCTCTGAGTCGGTTCTCTTCTTCCTGAACAAGACCATATTGACAATGAGATATTTTTACATTTTTGCCTTTTGGGCATGGAACCAAGCTACACTTGCTGCAGCATGCCTTTCAGGGTACACGATGTAAAATCTTGTGGTATACAGTTAGATAATGGAACACAGCGTACAAATCTACAATTGTGCTCAGAAGTTTGCATACCCTGGCAGAATTTGTGATTTCTTTTTTAGCCATTTTTCAAAGAATATGAATGATAACAATTAAACTTTTCTTTCCCTCAGTTTCTGGTTGGGTGAAGACATTTATTGTCAAACAATTGTGTTAACTCTTTAAATCGTAATGGCAACAGAAACTACCCAAAAGTTTACATACCCCAGTTCTGAAAACCGTGTATTGCCATCTTTAATATCAATGACAGCTTGAAGTATTTTGTGGTAAATGTGGATGAGGCTCTTTATTTTCTCAGATGGTAAAGCTGCCCATTCTTCTTGACAAAAAAACTCGAACTGCACGTTTGAGATCTCCAGAGTGGCTCAATTATATTGAGGTCAATCAAAATTTATGCTGCTGTAGCCAATAACAGGTTGAATTGGCTTTGGATTGTTGTCATGTTGGAACGTACAAGTACAGTGGGACAAAAAAGTATTTAGTCAGCCACCAATTGTGCAAGTTCTCCCACTTAAAAAAAATGAGAGAGGCCTGTAATTTTTATTATAGGTACATGTCAACTATAAGAGACAGAATGGGGGAAAGAATCCAGGAAATAACATTGTAGGATTTTTAATGACTTAAGTGGTAAATTTCTTGGCTAAAGATTGGCTAAGTATTTGGTCAATAACAAAAAAGCCAGATTTCTGTCTCTCAGACCTGTAACTTCCTCGTTACCTGTATTAATGGCACCTGTTTGAACTCGTTATCAGTCTAAAAGACACCTGTCCACAACCTCAAACAGTCAGACTCCAAACGCCACTATGGCCAAGACCAAAGCTGTCAAAGGACACCAGAAACATAATTGTAGACCTGCACCAGGCTGGGAAAACTGAATCTGCAACAGGTAAGCAGCTTTGTGAAGAAATCAACTGTGGGAGCAATTATTAGAAAGTGGACGACATACAAGACCACTGATAATCTCCTTCGATCTGGGGTTCTACGCAAGATCTCACCAAGTGGGTCAAAATAATCACAAGAACGGTGAGCAAAAATCCCAGAAGCACACGGGGGGACCTACAGAGAGCTGGGACCAAAGAAACAAAGGCTACCATCAGTAACACACTACGCCACCAGGGACAGTACGTGTCTCCCTGCTTTAAACCAGTACATGTCCGAGCCCGTCTGAAGTTTGCTAGAGAGCATTTGGATGATCCAGAAGAGGATTGGGAAAATGTCATATTGTCAGATGAAACCAAAATAGAACGTTTTGGTTAAAACTCAACTTGTTTGGAGGAGAAAAAATGCTGAGTTGCATTTAAAGAACAACATACCTACTATGAAGCATGGGGTGGAAACATCACGCTTTGGGGCTGTTTTTCTGTAAAAGGGATCCATGTAAAGAAAAGAATGAATGGGGCTATGTATCGTGAGATTCTGAGTAAAAACCTCCTTCTATCGGCAAGAGCATTGAAGATGAAGAGTGAAGAGCATTGAAGATGAAGAGTGAAAAGCATTGAAGATGATGGTAGAGCGATCGTCCTACAACTAGAAAGTTAACGGTTTCCCCACAGTTCATACTGTTGTTGTGTCCTTGGGCAAGACACTTAACCCTCCTTGCCTCCAGTGTCTGTGGCACTGGTGTATGAATGTGTAAGAATGTATAGTGAATGTATTTGGTGATGGACAGAGAGTCCGTAGGCACGGAATGGTTGCCACGTCTGTCAGTCTGACCCAGGGCAGCTGTTGCTACAGCTGTAGCTTACCACAACCAGTGTGACTGTGGCATGAAATGAATAATGCCTATGTAAAGCGGCCCCTGAAAAGCGCTATATAAATTTGATGTAATAATAATAATCACAATGTATGTTCCAATAAAACATCAGGAGGTCAACAAAGTCTCCTCTTTGAACTGCCACATTATTGTGATGGAGGAGTTTGAGTGCCCGAATGATCCTAGGAGCTATGTTGTTGGGGGCTGTATGCCCCTGGTAGTATCTCCCAAGGCAAAAAGTTCCTAGGTGACGGGCCAGACAAAGAGCGGTTCAAAACCCTTTATTGAAAAGATAAGTGGGCCCGACCTCCTGTGGGCCCAACAACTGCAGTAGGAACCGTAAGTGGGTGGCAGTCAAAGGCAGGGATCTTGGTGAGTTAATCCCCGGACACAGACTCTGGTGCTAGGGACATGGAATGTCCTGGCTGGCGGGGAAAGAGCCTGAACTTGTGCGGGAGGTTGAGAGATACCGACTAGAAATTGTCGGGCTCGCTTCCACGCACAGTTTGGGCTCTGGAACTTAACTCCTCGAGAGAGGCTGGACTCTCCACTACTCTGGAGTTGCCTGCGGTGAGAGGTGGCGGGCTGGTGTGGGCTTGCTCATAGCCCCCAGCTCAGCTGTCATGTGTTTGAGTTCACCCCGGTGAACAAGAGGGTCGCTTTCCTGCGCCTTCGGGTCGGGGATATGTCTCTCACTGTTGTTTGTGTTTACGGGCCCAAAGGGAGGGAGTCTGGAGACATTGAGTCTGAATGGATCATGTTCTCCACCTCCACTGTTGAAGCAGCCACTCGGAGCTGTGGCCGTAAAGACTCAGGTGCCTTTCGTGGCGGAAACCCTGTGGCGGTTGACACATGTAAGGTATGCTATAAGCTGAAAAAGTAGACCTATTGAGCCTGGTTGGCTCGTGGAACTCCTGAGGCAGCTGATGGGTACCGACAGGCCAAGCGGGCTGCAGCCCGGATGGTTGTGGAGGCAAAATTGGGTCTGGGAGAAGTTTGGTGAGGCCATGGAGAAAGACTATCGGTCGGCCTCAAAGAAATTCTGGCAAACCGTCCGTCGCCTCAGGAAGGGGAAGCAGTGCCCTGCCAAAACTGTTTACAGTGGAGCTGGGAACCTGCTGACTTCAACTGTGGACATTGTTGGACGGTGGAAGTAATACTTCAAGGATCTCCCTTAACCCCACCGAGACAACTTCCACTGAGGAAGCAGAGGCCGAGGGCTCAGAGGTGGACTCGTCCATCACCCAAGCTGAACTCACGGAAGTAGTTGGGAAGCTCCTCGGTGGCAAGGCACCGGGGGTGAATGACATACGCCCTGAGTACCTCAAGTATCTGAATGTTTTGGGGCTGTCTCGGCTGACACACCTCTGCAACATCGTGTGGCGGTTGGGGACAGTACCTCTGGACTGGCAGACCGGGGTGGTGGTCCCTCTTTTCAAGAAGGGGGACCGGAGTGTCCAACTACAGAGGGATCACAAGCCTCAGCCTCCCCTGGGAAGTCTATGCCAGGGTACCAGAGAGGAGACTGCGGCCGATAGTCGAACCTCGGATTCAGGAGGAACAATGCGGTTTTCGTACACGTTGTGGAACACTGGATCAGCTCTGTACCCTCTTCAGGGTTCTGAAGGGTTTATGGAAGTTTGCCCAACCAGTCCACATGTGCTTTGTGGAAGGCATTCGACTGTGTCCCTCGTGGCGCCCTGTGGGAGTTGCCCTGGGAGTATGGGGTCCGGGACCCTTTGCTACCGGTTTTGTTCATTATCTTTATGGACAGGATTTCTAGTTGCAGCCAGTGGCCGGAGGGAGACTGGTTTGGGAAAAACAGGATCTCGTCTCTGCTTTTTGCAAATGATGTTGTTCAAGTATCTTGGGGTTTTATTCACGAGTGAGGAAAGAAAGGAGTGTGACATTGACAGACGAATCGTTGTAGCTTCTGCGGTCGATGTACCGGTCTGTCGTGTTGAAGTAGGAGCTGAGCTGCAAGTTCTCGATTTACCGGTTGATCTACGTTCCTACTCTCACCTATGGTCATGAGCTTTGGGTCATGACTGAAAGAACAAGATCCCGGATAGGCGGTATCCGGCGGTCGAAATGAGTTTTCTCCGCAGGGTGGCAGGGTGCCCCCCCAACAGAAAGGGTGAGGAGCTTGGTCACTCGGAAAGGGCTCAAAGTAGAGCCGCTACTCCCCCACATCAAGAGGAGCCAGCTGAGGTGGCTCGGGCATCTGTTTCGGATGCCTCCTGGACGTCTCCCTAGAGAGGTGTTCCGGGCATGTCCCACTGGGAGGAGATCCCGGGGACAGGCTGGAGGGATCTCTCGAGTGGCCTGGGAACGCCTCTGTATCCCCCTGGAAGAGCTGGAGGAAGTGTCTGGGGAGAGGGAAGTCTGGGCATCTCTGCTTATACTGCTGCCCCCGCGATCTGGGCCGGGATAAGCGGCCGCCTGACTCCAAAGTATACATTTGACAAGAACAAAGGGTTTAATGACATCCACCTGTGGGACATAAAAGTAAAAGTGTCAATAAAATGTGTTTTTAACACTTTCCCACCTCTCGGTCTCGATCTGGCAGAAAGCTGGTGTCCACATCTGGGTTCTTCCCCAGCTTTTTCTTCTTGACTTCGGTGTCTGCCATATCAAAAGAACCATTAGAAAATTACTTGTAACACAATAACATTAATCTTATTTCTTAAATGTAATGCACTTTTCTGTTCCTCATCAACACTTACAGTCAAGCTCTTCCTCCTCCTCTTCCTCATCCTCTCCGTCATCGGGATTAAAAGACAAACTGGCAATTTTTCTCTTCTGTTCCTCCTTCCTTTTCTTTTCTTTCTGCTTTTCTAGTTTGCTGCAAATCAAATCAAAATGGATCACAAAAAACAATAGTAACAGCAAAACATAATCAAATGTTTTCCTTAAGATTGGCCTGGAATAAAATTTTCTGTTATGTATGAAAGCTTACTGTAGCCAGTAGCTTTCCCCTGGTGCCAATTGAATAGGTGCCCAGAGAAACAAGGCAGTGCTATTTGACTCTGGGGTTTTATAGATAAAGTTATCTTGGCTTCTCAATTCCTGGTGAAATAATTTGGGTTTTATTTGCAGAAAAACATACATGCCTATAAATATCGACTTCCATTTTCACAACAGAGTACAATAAAAATAGTAAAACTAAAAAGCACTGGACTTTATTTATTATTGAGTTATAAGCCTTTGTTAACAAGACAAAGTTGACATCTGTGGGCCATTGATGTTTTTGCCTAGGGAAACATCTCTTTGCAATTAAATGTGTGTAAAAAGTATGAGTATAAGTACTATGCAGACGGCATATCACAAACAGCACTGGAGCCTCAAACTTTTTTCTCAAATGTTTCCGTGTCATGTATTCCAGTCTGGTTTTGGCATTTCCTTATTCCTTCATGTCTTAACTACTATCTTAATAAACCATCTAGAGTTTCCAGTTTGTTTTCCCTTTGAGAATGAAATTTCTGATGTACTGCCCACTACCCTTTTTATAAATTTGGCACAGGCAATTCTTGTCATTTCTGGAAGAATTCAAATAAAGCCAAATAAGTCTAGTATCATGCGGTTTTACTTGTTGTGCTTAGATGACTTATGTACATTCTTGAACATTACAGAGAACAAAAGGTCAGTCTCAGAAAAAGGGATTGTAGGCGCCTGGAAAAAAAGGGCTGGTTAAACTATAAGTATTAGTTTAGAGACTCTAGTTGAAGCAATGGCGCAACAGACCCACAACAGGACAAATACTATACTGAACATGAACCATCTCCTGCATTGGGATATTGACAACATGAAAGCAACAGCCAAGGTTTTCTCCTTTATGACACTTGTAACATCATTCATAATCAGCTATTATTGTCTTTGTGCCACTGTAAATTTAGTTAAGCAATATGTAGCTACAATTTACCAGTAGCCATATAATGTATAATTTGCCACAGTGACAGACAGTAGTTGTAATGTTGGATTGAAGGATATCTAAGCCGCGAGGTGCGGATTCAGTCACTCGTTAATGAGGCGGTGCTTTGGCAGGCAAAAGACAAAAAAACGATTTGAAACGAGGTCCCCCCCCCCCCGAAACTCACAGCTGCAGCTCTTTGGACTGCTCCTTCTTGGCCAGCTGCTTCTCCCTTTCCTTCACCAGCGCCTCCTGCTTGGCCTTCATATCGTTCAGCGTCACCAGGCCTGTTCAATACATTTTCACAAATCACTTCATCAAACAAAGAAGGTACCAATGCAGACCAAACATAAAAAATTGTGGGGCCCCTTATCTGTGGAAAAATGTAGAAAAGTGTAGAGCAAGTGCGTTTCTGTTTAGACACTATGGTTTGAGGCGTGTGTGCGATAACACACACTCCTACAATTCACTTTAAACAAAACTCATTCACAAAACACATTCTCACTCAATAAAAACATTCTTTGAATGCAATGAATCAAGACAGTACTGACAGGAGGCAGACGTTAGACAGAGCTAACACTTTCAACTAACACACAACCAGTCAAAGCTTAAAATTCTCATTGCTAATGAATGGAATATAATGCTAGTTCAACAGCACAAGTGAGATGGATCTTCTAGATCCTCTTCTAAGACAGGCGTTTGTTTTATAAAATTTTCATTCTTCATTGCATTCTTCTTGAGAAAAATTATTACATTTTGTGTTCTGTTTGCATAAGACAGTTGAGAGGAAAACATGTAATAACTATTCCCAATATTTGTCTGCGGGTGTTCTCAGTGATCCAGACCATCATTCATTTAGAGGGTTTTCAAAAGAAAGACATCTGGAGAGAGTTTTGCAAATAAAGACCATCTTTTCACAAACCAGTTACTATCCAGATGCCTTCTTCTAAACCTTTCTTCTTAAAGTGTATCATTTTTCTAACTATAAGGGACATTATATGTGAATGTCCCCGCTTTGGCAGAAGAAAAGTGGAGTGAAATGAACTCGACCATACACAAAATGTAAGGCTCTTCATTAACTTTCGCTGGTCACACTAGTGTCATTTTCTTTAAATTTGAGGTCGGTGAATGATTGGCCAATTAACTGTCACATGGAGGATATAAGATGCAATTTATGCTGTTGTAACAAGTTTGTGCTGTGTTGTCTAACTGCGGCCTAACTGTAACACAATTTTAAGACACAACACAGTGCCACATTGACTAAACTGAACATGCCTACAAGCTATGCCTAAACCAAACGATTGATAAGAAATATAATATTTGCAACATAGATACTTACCAACTGTACTGGACTTGAGCTCTGCCTCCACAGCGTCGTAGTGAGCAGAGAATTTCTTGTCAATGTTGGCTTTAACCATGTTGTCCTGTGAGACAACGCAAATGCTCGGTGAAACAGGTTTATTCTATATTATAATGCATTTTAAGAGGGTCATAACATATGCTCTACAATGTTGCCCTGAAATGTTAACTCCACAAATTGGATTTATTGTTACAATAAATCCAAAAGGATGACAAGCAAATAACATAATTAAAATGTAATATTGTATGAATATATCACTGGGCTAGAAAATGAAACGGTCCTAAAGAAACAAAATGTTCCACAATATTATTAATTTCTCATTGAATGCTGTTCATGTTTATTGCATCACCTTGCTATTGCATTACCTGTGCAATAGCAAGGTAATGCAATGGTTTTGGATGAAAACATAAAAAAAAAATACATTTAGGCTGTTACTACTATAGTAGCCTACTAAGCTTGAGTTCTGATTTATTCCTGGTGTAGGACTACCCATCAAATCCCCTCCAGTTGGTACTAGTATCCTCACTGTAGGAGTGTTTCCTTATAACTATACTTTCTCTGTGGATAATAGGGAACTTTATATATATTTATTGAAGGAATAAATTCAATAAGTATTTACATAGACCTATACTTCATTATTAAACCAGCGTTCAACATGGAGGCTCCTAAACGCTATTTTTAAGGGCATTTTGACTGAACAATGAACCGTACAATTCATATAGCAGCTCTGTTGTTCTTTATATGGCTCATTAATAGCACAAACAAAAATTGATAAGCTTTAGTTTGAGTGCTTCATACTTCAGCAATTTTCTGCTTGAGCTGCTCGAGCTGTTCTCGCTCTTTCTCTCGCTTCTTCATCAGCTGCATGGCTCTTCCCGCCTCACTGGCAGCTCCTTTGTACTGCGCCATGTCGTCCTCTGCTTTTACAGGTCCGCTTACAGAAAATAAAATGTACTATTCACAAAAGAAGGATAGATTTAAAGTAAAATTGTTTTTCGGGAACTGTCTGTCTGGGAGGTAGAGCTTATCCTGCGCACATCAAAACAAGAAAGATGGCGACAACAAAGTGCATGCTGGGTAACAGCAATAGCGTCAACGGGGTAGTGCTTCTTGGTGCCTTTGTGTGCTCAATGAAACCTAGTAATTGTGACAGACACAGATAAAAATCAATTACCAATACAATAGCTACAATGGACTTTTCTCTATAACCTATCCTTAAATACAATAAATCTAACTAATTCAAAAACTAAATACTATATTAGGCTGTAAAACAATAAAAGACCACTCTAAAATGTGCAGTTTTATCACACAGCACAATGCTACAGATGTCGCAGGTTTTGAGGAAGCATACATTGACATGCTGACTGCAGGATTGTCCACCAGAGCTGTTGCTCGTTAATTGAATGTTCATTTATCTACCATAAGCCGTCTCCTAAAGTGTTTTAGAGGATTTGGCAGTAGGCTACATCCAACCGGCATCACAACCGCAGACCATGTGTAACCACACCAGCCCAGGACCTCCACATCCAACATCTTCACCTTCAAGATCCTCTGAGACCAGCCAGACGTACAGCTGCTGCTACAATTGGTTTGCATTAACAAAGAATTTCTGGACTATATATATATATATATATATATTCTGGACATTATATTTCTTGTTTTGTTAATCTTTTCTCCTAAATCTTCCAAAAAATACATTTTGTTATGTGGAAAAACATAATGCATGCTTTAGATGGTTAGGAAATATAAAAAAAACATTTTTTAGATTTTTGTATTTATGGAATTATACATCATCACATCAAAGTTACACACAAAGTTAAAAACGTAAAAAGTATTGATAATTACACATTGTAATTTACAACAATGATATATATTATATGTTTTATTAATATATAGAAAATGGTTAAATAAAAATGTAATGCAATCACTTCCTATCTCACTCATTCATCAACAGCCTCTGTTGTGTTCAGACAACCTCTTTCTCCAGTTTGGTAGGCTGCCAGTCTTTATTTGACAGGATTATAGCAATCTGGCTGCAGCAGAGAGCTAGACTTGTGCACAGGGGTGAGATGAGCACATTCACAGCACACTTCCAAATGGACCTCAGGCAAGGCAGGAAGGTGTTGCTCAACTGTACGAACGGGACCACACACCTAGGAGAGAAGAAATGAGAGCCGTTATTGTGTCAACTGCATAAATACACTTAAAGGTGACGAAGGAAGAGAAAGAAAGCAGAGGTGTTTCTAAATACAATGGGGGCCTTGGGCAGGAGGCACCAGAAGGCCCCAGACTCAACTTGGCACATAAGGCACATTAAAACAAACTTTGGCCTGTAACTCCAAATGTATTCCATTTTGAGCCACCTTCCAGGGCACGTGACATTTAAAGAGAAGAGCTGGAGCTGTTGGCAGTGGGACTGACACCATACTATATCCAAAGAGAACTCTCACATGTTGTTGTGATTACAGTTTATACAGAAAACTGTTACAGTCTTTGTTTGACTATAAACCAAAGACTTTACCAGATTCATCAGCATAACTGTGTCCAGCTTATTAACCCAGCCTCCTGATGCCTGCATTGGGATTTTGTACAACAGAGTAGCCAGTGGACATCTGAGATCAATGAGCTCAAGATCAAGACTGAAAGTAAAATTAAATTAAGTTTCTTTTAGACTTAGACTCTAAAAACATTTAAACATTTCATTTGGTCAGGCAAACTTCTATAAGGCCAGTCCAGTATTTAGTGAAAGGAGGCTGATGAGATACTTAATCCATACAGTAGTTAACTCTCAGTGCACTTTTTGGGGAGGAAACCATGCGCAAGTTATTACTTTAGGTTTGGTTGCAATACCATAACAACTTATATAAAAACTACATATCGTTTTTATCATATTAATCATTTTTACTCTAGTCCTAATTTAAACAACCCCAGTATAAGGATCTCAAACAAACATACTGTATATATATAATATTAAAAACAGCGGCTGTAAATTCTATTAATACAAGTATCCATATAACCAAGGTTGATCTCCAGTTTATACGACCCCAGTATAAGCACCTCAAAACTTGGCAATTTCTAAACAACATATTGAGAAATACAAATCAATTATCAATTAGAAAATACTGTTCTATTCCTTTATGAGAAGTGTAGTATCAATACATGTGAATGTTTTATTTGTCAGAGGTACCAGACATGTAGACAGGCAAGAACAGCCAGAGAGATCCCACACAGGAGAGCAAAGGGCACAGCCAGCAGCAGGGACAGCACACGGTAGCTCCACAGACGAGCCTTCTCAAAACCGAGCACACTGTAGAGCCACACTCGGTCTAAGCTGCGAGGAGAGGCGGGCTCGGCCAACACATCACTCACCTCCACCTGAGGGCCAGACAAAATAACACACACGGTATCTAGGTGGTACTAAAGATAAAGCAGAGACATTGGGGAATCAAGGAAAGACCTGGGAATAATATGCTGAAACATCTCGCTGAGAACAGTTATAAAGAATGACAACAATGAAAGGATAGTTTAGTATTCTGTAAAAGAGTTTTTTGACAAGAAGCAGACACGAGCAAAAACATAGACTTAATGTTATGTATGGAGGATAATGGCTCCAACAACTAACCGATCCGGTACAAATTGATCCATGGTTTATCTGGTATATCTTGACACATGGTTGCAGTTTACATTCTGTACTGTACGATACCAACCTCAGAACCAAGCGTTTCTCATGGAACCTCTTAAACGGTCCTTGAGTAAGGGCGCCGCCATACAGCACTATACAACAAAATACAGCAATATACCGCCGTCCACCAGAGGGCAGGCTCCAAAAGCGACAATAATGAGAAATCCAATGGCGACTTTACAAGTGTAAAAATCTTGTCTACAGCCTGGTACAAAAGATGGCTCCGGTCTCTAGAGCTAAGTTTTTACTATGTGACATTTTGTGGTAAATTTTTGATTAATATTTTTGTTTATGCTATCTAAAAACTATTGTTTTACTATGCAGTAAAAGCGGAAAAGCCCGGATGTAAACGCCATTTTATTGCCCTTTTATAACGACCATATCAGTGAATAGGGGACCAATGGGTGGATTACATGCATTTTTTTTACAATCTATGCTCAGAACCGACTACCTCCTCAGTGTGACTGTCTGAAGTATAATCTGTGCAGTCTTTCTGTGTCTATCACACATCTAAAGCTAGGGTGTAATTTTGGACAGATAAAAATACACAGCATGTGTACATGTTTTTACTCCAGAGTGACAAGACAGTTTTAATAAACACATGTCTTGTGCATGATAAGGGTAAGAGAAATTTGACTGTGAAGGTTCTCAATCATCCAGGACATCTTGAAAAAAAGGTTAAAGTAAAACCATTTGGACTCAGTTTTTAAGGTGAAGACGTTTTGTCTTTAATTTCAATAGACTTTATCAATTCTGAGTTCAACTGAAAGAGAGCTGATATCTCTAGAGGGAGGAGTTTCCCCTGAAACCAAACCTGATGGACCAGGCTGTGGAAGTGAACTGTGTCACAAACAACTTGGAATTAGAGACAAAACGTTTTCACCTTGAAAACTGAGTGCAGATGCTTTAACTTTACCCTTTTTTTCAGTCAAAGAAATTGATTTAATGAAGTTTAGCTCAATAACTGTAGAATCTCAGTGCTAATAGTAGAAAATTGTTCACTCACTATGGGCAGTTTTATGAGTCACTTTCAAGCTTGTGAATACGTCACCGTCAATAATACCATTATGTATACTTAACATCTTACCTTTTGCTTTTTCCTGCCAATATGACAGATAGAACGTACTAAGTCAGATGACATCCACAGCTCTATACCACTGCAGGGTCAAACCAATTAGTGTCAGCAAGTGGCTTATTAAATCCTCCACAGCGAGTCTGCATTAATGCTGCGGACAAATGAACTTACACGCTCCATCATTCTCAATTGAGATATTTTACACTGTCACGCAGACATGGAAATTAAAGAGGGATAATAATTGAGATTTAATTGCAAAATGTCAAATAAGCTTCAGCACATGAACTCTACTAAAATGCACTTTAAATGTCTTCTCCATTCAGCTGCAAGTGTCACTACAAACTGAGTGCACTGCAGGCTGGAGTGGAAGTGGATGTAGAGTTGTTTCAGAAAGGCCCCATGTCTGCTTGAGTTCTATAACAAACTAAATGTAGGACAGTGTGAAGAACCTTGAGATGCTGGTTGATGCCGTACGGGTCCCTGTTGACCAGAGGCATCTGCACAGGAGTCGCAGGTGCAGGCCGAAGTGTCGGAGGTTTGGGTGAAGGGGTTGGATCTTTGGATGCAAACTCCGGAGGGGGAGGGGCCGAGACAGCAAGCGATTCCTCGTCCTCTTCATCGTCATCGATTGGACATTCCACCAGACAGTCATCACTGATCATCTTAACTCTGCAGAGAGGAGGGTTATGAGCATACATACACAATATTTTTCTTTTTATTAACATATATTATAACAACATTATACAAACCCGATCCAAAAAAGTTGGGCTACTGTACAAATTGTGAATAAAAACATAATGCAATGATGTGGAAGTTTCAAATTTCAATATTTTATTCAGAATACAATATAGATGACATTTCAAATGTTTAAACTGAGAAAATGTATAATTTTAAGGAAAAAATCATTTGATTTTAAATTTCATGGCATCAACACATCTCAAAAACGTTGGGACAAGGCCATGTTTACCTCTGTGTGGGATTCCCTCTTCTTTTTATAACAGTCTGTAAACGTCTGGAGACTGAGGAGACAAGTTGCTCAAGTTTAGGAATGATGTCCCATTCTTGTCTTATACAGGCTTCTAGTCTTAGTCTTAGGTCTTCTTTGTCACATCTTCCTCTTTATGATGCACCAAATGTTTTCAATGGGTGAAAGATCTGGTCATTTCAGAACCGGATCCTTCTTCTACGCAGCCATGATGTTGTAATTGATGCAGTTGTTGGTCTGGCATTGTCATGTTGGAAAATGCAAGGTCTTCCCTGAAAGAGACAATGTCTGGATGGAAGCATATGTTGTTCTAGAACTTGGATATACCTTTCAGCTTTGATGGTTCCTTTCCAGATGTGTAAGGTGCCCATGCCACACGTACTCATGTAACCCCATACATCAGAGATGCAGGCTTCTGCCCTCTTGAATCCGGATGCCATGGCATCCCAGTTTTCCAAAAAATAACTTCAAATTTTGATTCATCTGACCGCAGAACAGTTTTCCATTTTGCCACAGTCCATTCATCATGTTTAGATATGGCTTCTTTTTTGAACTTTTGAGTTTTAGTTGGCAACGGTGAATGGCCCGGTGGATTGTGTTCACCGACAATGTTTTCTGGAAGTATTCCTGAGCCCATGTTGTGGTTTCCATTACTGTACATTCCTGTTTGTGATGCAGTGTTGTCTAAGGGCCCAAAGATCACGGGCATCCAGTCTGGTTTTCTGGCCTTGACCCTTACGCACAGATTGTTTGAGATTCTCTGAATCTTTGGATGATATTATGCACTGTAGATGATGATAACTTCAAACTCTTTGCAGTTTTTCTCTGTGAAACACCTTTCTGATATTGCGCCACTATTTTTCGTCACAGCATTGAGGATGCCCATCATGACCTCTGAGAGACACTGCCACTCTGAGAGGCTCTTTTTAAATCCAAGCATGTTATGGACCTAATAAGTTGCAAATTGTTCCTCCAGCTGTTCCTTATATGTACATTTAACTTTTCCGGCCTCTTATTGCTACCTGTCCCAACTTTTTGGGAATGTGTCTGGCATTACATTTCAAAATGTCTCAATTTTGAACTTTTGATATTTCATCTATGTTGTATTCTGTAAAAAATATTGAAATTTAAAACTTCCACATCATTGCATTATGTTTTTATTCACAATTTGTACAGTGTCCCAACTTTTTGTAAACCGGTTTGTATAAAACCAGTTCACACGCAGTCGTCTGGTCTAGAGCAGGCGTGCAGAGTGGGAGTGTTAGATAGAGGAGCACTGCCACCTGTTCTTTAGCCCTCAGAAAAGAAGCATACCAAAATCTGGAAATAGCTCCCAGCAATTCTAAAATGAAACTTGGATAGCGTGAAGTCATAGGTTTAGCCATGCCCCAAATTAAACATCACTTTTAAAACCTTTTGAGATTTTTGATTTTAAAAGGATTTTGACAAAACTAAGATCTAAAATAGCAATATGGCAAAAGAATGCAAAAGTATTGTTACTACAAAATGCACATGTATAAAGTGCTTTTGCAAAGAACTCTTTCATTCATTTACTGTGGACAATTGCAGGCTAACACTAGAAGACATACAGTATACAGAAAGACAAGCGTTCACTCACTATCGGCAGTTTAGAGTCACTTATTCACCAGTTGACATTATTGTTCTTATTTAAAGTAACAACGCACAACTGGACCAGTTCAAGGTGGATTTTTGTGAGTGTGTGAACTTGCAAATCTAAAGGGAATCCACACATGCCAACTCAACAGTACAGGCGGGGCTATGGCCATGCACCAGCGTACATATGTGTCACTTGATCATGTAATTATGCTGGTTTCAAAGATTACAGTGGCATGTGATTAACAGCAGCAGAAAAAGTCCAGTAGATGTAATGCAGCCGTATGTACTGACTAGGGCTGTGCAATGAAAAAAAATAATTATATTTTTAGAAATATTGTAATTGTGCAATTGCAATTTATTTATTTATGCTTTTTTTATATTTACATTACATAAATATGACCGCCATGTATTATTTACTGTCGGTGGGACAGTAAGAAAAAAAAGACAGTGAGAAAACTCATATTTCTTCTTGACCAGGCCTATATATTATTAAGACATTAGATGTTACATAAAATTATATGAATTACATATTTTTATTTAACCATCTAAATCCTAGACTGGATGTGGCCATAGGCCTCAAGGTTAAACCCTGGGGTCTTTGTTCTTCACCTGGCCCATTTCTCTGACAGTGATAGTCAAACAGCATTAAACCGTCTTTTTAGTGTCTTTTTGTTCTGCTTTAGCTTCAGATTATGGAGAGAAAGCTGCATTTCCTTTTTAGTCCAGAGAAAAACTGAAAAGTATATGTAATAGAGATATTGAAGGGACCCTAAATACCTAAATACGGTTGTAGCCCATGGGCACCACCATCTTGAATTCATGCCTGCCAAACACTCCTTTTCAGAAAGAACAGCGTCTTTTAGGCACAGCACTGCACAAAAGTCAACATAGACTTGAAACAAATTTAGTTGCTTTGCTATCTTTTTAGCCAACATTAGTCTACATCCCCTGTCCTCTGTCGGGACACAGTGTAGAGTTAAGAGTTTGCTCTTCAAATTAGTGCATAACGAGCAACAACATGACCAAATGACAAACAATTACAGCCTCATCGATTTAAAAATTGTGACTTTTAATACTAAGTATGACTAATGACTAAGGTCTTTAAACTAATCACAAATTGTACCTGTATAACCTATTTGCAAACTGAAACAAAGCCCAAGACTAGACCTAACTCCAAATGTATGGTGCAATAATAAAATATATGTGCATTGGAATTATTACCTAAACTTTAAATTTAGATAATGAGGGGGACTTTTCAAAAACCCTTTGGATACACGCTAATAGTCACAAGCAAAAGTAAGTGCCACAAGTGTGACTGAGTAAAATTAGTCCTGGGATTGTATTTTCTATGACTATGACTTATAGTATTGTAATATTAAACATACTTGCATATCCTCATCAAGCAGCCTTCATCTGAGCATATTTGGCAGATTTTAATCTGTATATTTGTTCAAAACTCAGGCTCCAACCACAGAAAGGTAGTCTAATAACACTGCACTTACCGCACTTTAATATCTTATGCTAATCTTGTGTCGTGACAGATAGACAGATGAAAGTGAAGCCCTGCAGAGAATGCTAATCTTCAACGTCAGTGAGATCAGTTTATCACAACAATCTCCCCGCGGGCTGATGTGGCATGTGAGAACTCCAGACAGCACTGCACAGACAGACGTTCAAAACACCTGCACTCCCTGAACCTGGCTCAGATCAGCACTAATGTGGCACAGGGCTCGTTAAGTCCTTGTGCCTTGCTTGTGGGTCGGCTGACTGCCTGCCTGGGCTAGCTGTGGAAAAGCTGGTTATTTTCGGCAGAGGAGTGGACGGGTCTCGGGGTCACGTTACAGCAGTGGGGTGCCCTCTCGACATTAGGACAAAGAAACACAGAGTATTAGCGACAAATCATGATTTTACAGATTTATTTACCACATACACAGTTGTATGACACAGTTAATTTTGTGACATCATCAAACAGTGATCCAGGGAGTTTTTCTTTTGAATCATAGAAGCAGAATCATACAAAAACATGATTCCATTTCTATGTCTTTGATGCTCAAACACAACAGAAGAGAGATGTCGTTTGTAAAAACAGTTCAAATGCTTTTGAAGTAAGTAAGTACATCTTTCGGTGCCAGATATATTCAGAAGGGGGGCAAAGATGAAAAAAATGATGATATTTCACTCAGAATTCACAGTTTTAACCCAGGGGGGGAGGTCACCGTTCTCTTCTCCGAAAACGTTTTGGCTCTTGAGGCTAGGGCACAGTTTCCAGTTCAAAGTTAAGTCAACCAAAGCCCTGAGTGAAGAGAAACTCACACTTTTATCCTTCATGAAGCCAAACCTGAGTCAGCTAGTCTCTAACTCTGCAAAAGCCCTGAGTTCTGGCCTTGTGTCCAGGCCATGGGTCACATATGACGGGGAATGCATTAGTCTGTATACACTACTGTGAGAACGTTTTAGGCAAGTACATGCCGTCAAGTGCTTTCAAAAGAAAATGTGTAATTGCTTATTTTCATCAATTTACTAAATCCAAAGTGAGTGAACGGATAAAAAAACCCATCCAAATCAGTTGAACAAGAAACAGGGGTGGATATTTTGCATCTCCCTCATTTTCTCAAGAAGCGGGTCTTGGGACCCAGGAGAGACAAAGGACAAAGCCTTGGAGCAGTTTTTTTCTCAGGGGACTCAAATTTCCAAAGCGTGATCCACCCCCTTGCATGTTGTCCTTGTGTAAAAGAATATAATAGCCGGACCTCCTTTAGTCTTAGAATGGAAAACCTCAGATAAACTATTAGTTTAAATAGAAAAACAGTCTATGTTATGATACTAAACTAAAATGTGTTTATCCAGATAGGAGGCTTATACACCTTTCTTTACTGCTGTGGTTCCCAAACATTGGGTCGGGACAAATAAGTTGGTAAAAGTAACTGCTTAAATAAGTAATGGAAAAGATTTACTTTTACAATTTGGTAACAACAAGAAGCATTTGAGAGTAAAAACTTTTTTAAATAAAAATACTCCAAAAGTACAAAAAAAACTATGGTGAAAAATGGCCAAAATTACATTTAAGGGCACTATAAAAATAAATAAAAAATACAAAGATATAGAGACTAGGCTACTTATAATCAAAAGACCTGACCTATTGCAATTTAAATATAAATATAAACCATATCAGGGAACTTAGTCAAAATCTTTAAAAAATGTGAAAATATGGGTCCCCTAAAAAACATTTGGTAAATGCTGTTTTAATGTTATTAACTTAAATAATAATAGTAATAATAATAATTGTCAATTTTCTCTTTGTTTTAAGATCTTTTTATTTGTCATTTAAATTCTTATTTTTGTGGTTTGAAAGGGTTGAGCCATACTACTGAAAATACTGTAAACATATACCACTGCTGTGTCTCATTACTGTGTCTTTGAGAGAGCACCAGTTGTTCAAGAATTTAGTCAGAGAGGATATTAATGATAATGATGATGATTTGGATGTTTCTCAGGACTCTTTAAGCTGAAGTTCCTAATGTCATTCACTTTGCATTTTGTAAATTTATAAAAACAAATTATTGAAAGCACGCTTACTTTTATGTCTTTGCCTAAAATCTTTTCCCAGTTGTGTCTATATGTATATGTATGTGTGTTTTCCAAAACTGCATGCTGCTTTAAAAACTCATTGAGATCACATTATATTCTGAAACACTATATTTGTAAAGAAGTGAAAGAAGTGTGAAAATGTGAAGGCACTCCTAGACACAGGCCCTAGATCAGTCTTCTTTTTTGAAATAGAAACTAAGCTATGAGCTGATCTCAGACCTGTCACTAGGGGGCAGCTCAATACCTTAATGTAGTACGTTTGAAGGCGAACACTGTTCAAGTCAGTCTGGTGATATCACATCCCTGATTCTCCCCAAAAAATGCAAAAAAGCCTAGAGAACAAAACATAAAGAGAGACTAGCCGGACACAACGAACAAACTGTAATAACAAGACTAGTGGCACCATGAGATGGCACGAATATTCTACACGCCTCCAAAAATTCAAAATGATTATCGCCCATAAAAAAAAAAAAAAAAAAAAAAAAAAAAAACAGTCCCTCTTTAGTTTAGTCCACTGGTCTAAAAAGGGCCCGTCCTCGGAGACTGAATCCTCCCTTTTTGGTGACAGGAACGGGCTGAGAAGAGGGGGGTGAGATGGAGGAGGAAGAGGGGGCAGCAGCAGCAGCAGTAGCAGGAGGGACAGCCAGAGAAGGGGGCTGGAGCGGGGGCTGGCGGGACAGCAGCTCTTTGAAGACAGAGTTCATCTGACGACTGATCATCTCCTGAAGAACATCAGAGAAAAGACTCACTTTAATACTATACACAAGCTCAATGCATCAAAGTGCACTCGGATTTCACTCTTTTCCTTCTTTGACAAGGGGAAGTTAGTCCAGAGGCTTGTATTTCTTCATTTTGCTAAATCAAATTAAATTAATTTAAGGATTTTTTTTTCTTTGCCAAAAAGAATTCAGATATCGCACCTCATATGGTCATCAGGATATTCAAAGTAGTTATTGCACATCGCTCGTTTTTCTAATACTGTAAAATAAACCTACTGCTACATGATTGTCAATGTAATTGTAATGTGGTGTGTAATATATATATATATATATATATATATATATATATATATATATATATATATATATATATATATATATATATATATATATTTGTATTTGTATTTATTTTTTCTCTTTTTTCTTTCTATTACAGTTAGACTTTCTGTGGCCTGTGGATTTCTCGCTAAAAATGCACTAATGACTCAAATGTTCAAATCCATATTAGACTGACTCTGCTGATATGGTGCACCAGCAATCCAAAATGAATGTCTTTAAATAGTTGTCACTTGCTGTTTTTATTGGAAGTTGACAATAAAAAAATCTGTAAATTTAGGACATTCTATTGCTTTATATAAGAGTTTACAAAGAAACACCACTTCTTCATAACTAGAAAAACTAGTAGATATGACACAAGTCCAAATGGAGATTACTAACCTTGTCTATTGCAGTCTTGTCAGGCTGAACAAATCCTGGTGGTCTGTCTGGAGCTTTGAAGCCACCGGCCTGTCTCAAAGTGTCCAGTGTGTGCCTTCGCTCCTGGGACCTTTAACAAACCAACAATAGAAAGACATATTTAAACCAAATATTTTTAGTACATCTCACACATGCACTCAAATAAAGTGAAAGTTACTCCTTACACTGGAAAATGGCGCGTGGCTGGAGAGGTGGACAGCTTCAGATTGGGGCTCCCTCACTGCCTCTCTGTCGCCCTGGCAACGGCGCTGTCGCTGTTCACACGCATCCTGTTAGAACACACACAGACTCAGAATTACTGATGCATTTATGTAAAGACACAGCAGCTTGTGGGTGTTTTTTTATATTCATACATACATTATTCTTTTAAGGGTGTTGAAATCCGAGATGGGTGGAAACAAAGTACATTTAGTCAAGTAGATAAACTTATTTGATATACAGTAGTTACTACTATAGTTTACTTAAGTACATTTATGAGAATTTCTTTTAATTTTTTCAAATAACTCTCAACTGGCATAACTGATCCCAAAAATGGGATTTGTTAGTTTCAAAAGGAATAAATCCAGGAAAAAGTATCAGGGATTTAGGCTAATGATAAAGTCGCTTCCAGTGTGAAACCAGCATTAGGACTTTTATGTAAAGCTCTCCTCATTTTATTATCCCCGTTGGAAAATTCCTTGTCAGAGCCACACCAGGGGGTGCCCAGCATGTGTTTTTGTGATGTTCTTGTCAATAGCCTCATTTAAAGAACTCATTACTAAACTTGTGAGCCAGCCTTGATGACTAGACCCAGACAAGGACTTGCTTTTTGATGGCTCAGACTTTTCCAACTCAGACTTGGTCACTGATGTGGTGTGTTCTGTGATAACACTGCACGTACGTCGCTGTCGCAGCCCTACAACAGTGTGCTTTTGGTTGGCTTGGCCCTTGATGGTGGGCTCCAGCATGAGCCAGGGACAAGTGATGCAAACATTGAGTACTCTCTGCAAAAGGATTAGCAGTTTCACTTGGGATTTAATGTTTTTTAGACCCAACGCCCAGTTACTAGACTTAACTTATTTATATATAAAGATATACAGTATTAGTGAAGGAGAGGGATAGTGAACATTGTGTAGTTATCAGTTTTCAATATATACGTAAACAACATTGCTCACTTTACAGCAAACCTTTCTGTGAGTGAGGTTTAATAAATAAATACAAAAATATATAGGTTTATAGTTTCTTTGTCATAATTAATGACTCTACATTTGAATATGAGCAAATATTACATAATATCTTGACATAACTTAACTAAGTTACGCAGGACTGCTTTAAGATGACTTTACTTGGACTTGACTTTTTTTTAGTGTCTCAGGCTTGTAGTTCAAGTGATAATGACTCGCTTCAAAAAATATATGCAGTATTTAATTATCAAAAAATTATTAGTAAATGCTTGACGGTCTATACTATAGTTAACACTATAGTTTTCAGTCACCATAAATGGACGTATTAATCCATATTAAACCAACCAAAGTTGTCATGTAGTAAAAACCATAGATTATAAATAAACATGGATGTAATCACCCATTGGTCCCCTGTTCACTTATATTTCCGCTTTTGGAGCCTGCCCTCTGGTGGCGCTCTTACATGAGGCCGATATAAAGGCTTTGATGACATGGGCGTGGACTACACCTACCTTTTTACTGAAAACGTGTGTAGTCTTTTGACTGAATATTTTGTTACTTTAAATTAACTTAACAATTTGAAAACTGTAGAAATTAGTGTGTGACAGTTCTTTTACTTTGGCTCCTCCACCCAACTCTGACTGAAAAGTATTTTTGTGTTTGTACCGAGTTGTGTTCTCCGCCAATGGATCCTCTGCAGTCAGGTTTCCAGTGCTGCCTCCTCCTCCTCCCACTTCATCCCGTTTCCCTCGATCAGACCTGAGGCAGCGGCAAAAGAAGAAGACGATTAGGCATATATTCCACTACAGAGAGTACAGGAAGTTTAAATATGTGATCAACATTAGGCAGCAAAGTAGGCGGCTGCTGATGGAAGTTGTGTACTTAAACATGCAGCCAGTATCTCTTCCAATCCTTTTAGTCATTCAGCAGTCGTGGGCATGAAACTGGAATAAATAATGAGATGGCAAGTCTACTGCCTGGAGACTGAGGTTAAGAAAGTTGGTAAATATCTTCTAAATGTTCAAAATAATGTGAGGTTTGAAAAAGTACAAAGCTGTTAGAAGATCTCCGACATCAAAAACCCATGAAAATTATTTTAAGACAAAGTGTGCTAAATGATGTCAAGATGTGTTTTTATCAGGTTTATAGATGTGGCAGATATATTTACTGCTGATTCACTGCTGATGTTATTTCTGACATTGTCTATAACTTCTAATTCGGCTCACTATTTAAGTTATACTGCTTTATGGAAGTGATAAATGCTATCTTTTTAAAAAAACAAGTTATTTTGACCCAAGATGTCAAAGATGAGTAGGAGATGCACTTCATAAAATAACTTTACTACAGATGGCCAGAAGTCAGTTTCCATGACACTGTTACAGAAAAAGATTTCTTACCCATCCATCACGCTGATGTATTTGTGCGGGATGAGGCCCTTAACTCCTCCCGCCTCCCCTCGCCACCAGTCGGAGGAGGCCTTGCTGTGAAGGATCAGAAGCTCTCCCTGCTTGAACGACAGCTCTGCAGGAGATCTGGCCACGTAGTCGAACATGGCCATTGCCTCGCATTCTGGACAAACACACAGAGAGTTTGGTCAGACAAAAGCTTTGTGGCATCATATACTTTTATACATTTGTGTTAATTGTGACAGAAGTCCTTAAGCAGAGCGCAACAATAAGATTCTATATATAGCTGCACAATATATTATTAATATTTACAGTTATTTTGATGTTATCGAATATAATTTCCGTATCACTTACAATGACTTTCACACTTATGTGATGGAGTGTGGACATTTGTTTTTTGCCTCAAACTCATAGTCCAAACAGAGCATTAAATTAAAATGTGCTGAGTCTTAATAACAAAAAAGTCCTAATTTAGACCTGTTTAATCCTGGTTCAGTCTTTAATATTGATATACCTCTCAAAGTTAGTCCAAAAGCTTTGAATTTCTTTGTATTTTATAAATCAAACCCTAATCTAAGCCCTAATCTAAAATAAGATAGTTTTGGCTGTTGAGGAATTGAATACTGTCCTAATAGCTGAGTCACACTGAAAGGAAGGCTGAATGTCAGACATTTATTTTCAATCAATAGAGCCCCCTGGAGACGGTCAAAACTCACCTCAGTGAGATGGTAATGACCATCAGAGTCAGGCTAAGCTTGTGTGGGTTTTATACTATAAGATGATGCAAGTCTAAAAAAAAGATATGTTATACTAGGCTTTCCAAGAAGGTTATCCATGTCAACACTGTCTCACTGGGTTGGGTCTTTGGGTCCTGCACTGATTGTAAAGAAACAATAAAGTTTGAAGGGGCAAATGGCTGACTACATGTTGGCTGTCAGTGAGTGGGTAGATAATAGCAGGTGGCTCAATTTGCAGCAAAAGTAGGTATTTACAGAGAAATTAGACTAAAGGGTAATAGCTCAAAGTCAGTGGATGCTTAGGACTGTGTTATGTTATGCTGGACTTGTGCAGAAGGCCAATTAACACAACATGAGCCATTTTTTCTGCATATTATTGTTTTTAACTTGCAAGGGTATTTAAATAAATTAGACTGTGTGACTGTAAAAGGATGAGGGTATACACTCACCGTCTTCACTGGGCAGCGGTTCTGTCTCTACGTCACCTTCCTCATTTATTGGTTCACTGATGAAAAAAAACAGTTAGTGGGCAGGCATACTTTATCTCCTAGTTCCATAACAGATCCTGAATTACTTTAAATTTTTACTTTTATATATTGCATAAAACCAGCTGTCATTTAATTTTATACTGTGACACCCTGTGGCATTAAACAATATCCAATGGGAAGTTATTTAAGACTATTCAAGGTTTCTGCTCTTTTTAGAAATGCTCCAGGACAATTCTAGTCATTTGTTTGACCAGGTTTCCTCCGGGTACTCCAGTTTCACCTACAACTAAACACATGTACAATAACCCCACGTCCCATGGGGCCAGGGGACTCCGCAAAAGAGATTTGTAATCTCAGTGGGACTATCCTGGATAAATGGTTAAAAACTAAAATATAGATTTTCTCATATCATTGATATAGTTTATAACCTTCTGACCTGGCAGCAACAATAGACACAGCCTATTGTCTACCTCTAGAGGCATCAAAATACAACCAATCAGATACAAAGCCTCACATAAAGCATGTCCCATTTTAGATAAACAGTTAGAACTGGTCAACAGGATTCTATTAATTGTAAATTCACATTCCCATTTCCTCGAGGCAGTGAATGGGTACATGTGGCCAGGCTGGCACATTGATGCTACTGACATCTCTCTTACCAGTATTCCTGCTCCAGAGTCATGTGCTTCTCGTGACACGGGTCCGGCACTTCTGATTGGCTGGGGAAGATGATGTCATGTTGCAGGATCAGAGTTTTGACGAGGTCATTAACCTGCGGTTGCATGGCAACCGCATCGTCCGAATCCAATCCCCTGAGCAGACTGGGCCCAAGCACACAGCCAGGTTGTAGGGCTGCATCATGTTCTCGCCGCTGTACTGAGACACACTGAGGAAACACACGACAGACATGACTAAGGGCCTGATAACTGTGTCTTGCTCTTAACATTTAATGGCACATATTTATATTTGAATTCTAAACACTAATTAAAGGTGGGTTTGGGTAGTTTTAAGCCTTTGTGGTGACCTCTGGAGGCAGATGTGCAGAATGCAATTCCACACCCCACATTTATAAATGTCATAAATCTTCATCTCAAAATGTGATTTAAAAGAAAAATCGTCATGCTTCTTCACCAGCAGTCCTCAGCTTGTCTATTTTTGGCTTGTTGTAGATACAGGGACTGCTTTGTGTTAGAAGTATTTAAACTTTAATGTCCAACAGTGTTTTTTTAGTAGATCAGGGGTGGGCAATTGTTTTACCCCAAGTGCCACATTAGAACATGGAACTCTTGTGGAGGGCGGGCCAACACAGGGAACTCACTTATGCTCAATAAAAACACTTTTCTTTTGCCTATAGGAAAGGTATTTACCGTTCGGAGCATGTCATATAGTGGAATCAACTGATTGCTGCAAATTATAGAAGAAAAAGGGCCACATTGAACAGCTCAACAGGCCGCATGTGGCCCCCGGGCCTTAGTTTGCCCACCCCTGTAATAGGTTGTAGATTTATCCTTTATGTTATTTTGTTTGTTTTATCCTCTACAAGTCTGAATGCTGGCAAATCTAAGACAATTTTCCAATTTAACAGACAAATCCACAAAAACATTCTTACTGATTTAGAAAAGCAAAAAGGTAGCGCATCACGATGAGCAGTGGTCTTGGGAAAGTGGAGACAACTACTTTAATCTGGGCAGCTTTCTCTGTGTCGGACTCAATTTCTGAAACACAAAAAGACAAAGCATTACAAAAAAGTCAGTCAAAGGAAAGTTCATATTTGACAGTGATTGGTACAGGGCCAATTCCTCAGACAGATTGATCAAAAGAGATGAATTAAGTGAAGGTAAACAAGCTGGCAGTTTACAGCCTTGATACTTATGCAAATTCAGGTTTGGAATTTGAAAACAGAGAAACAAGAATGGGAAAGTGAACGCCCAGTAACTCTCAGCCCAGAGGGAAGAGGAGAAGTTTCTCTCTTGCATCAACAGAGCAGGCCTTGGTCGGAATAACATCAATAAACAAGTTTGTTTGAAGTGAGGTGACAATAAAGCTGCTGTGTGTGAGTAAGTCAATGACAACAGTTTATTCAGCTCAAAACAAGTTCAGTCACATTTTCGGTAGACAGAAGTGGCAAGACTGAAGCTTGAAGGAAAACACTGAAAACAGAGACTTGCTCTGGGATGTGATGAGGTGAACTTACGGACACACTCCAGCAGCTGGTTGTAGCTGTCATAAGGGAACAGAGGAGGCTCCAGGCCCCTGAAGTAAAGCTTCAGCACTCCAGCCACAGAGTCCAGGTCGCACTCGCTGTCCGACAGAGGATCCTCCCCTGCAAGAAACAACACAGAGCACAAGTTCAAGCAACACAATGCCCCCAAAATATTGGAACCTGCAAATCACAAAAGTGTTCAATGCATTTGGATAGTTTCTTGACATTTGAGATTTTTTTTTATAGACAAAGTGCTCCTGGTTCAACAGAGACCATCTTGTGAGAACACATTTTGTCTCCTTTAGTTATGTGGGTATACAATCTTCAAAGTTACATAGTGTTGCTTCGAGTTCAAACAACTGTTGACACATAATTTGCTGTTGATGGTTATTGGGCAGACATCATACTTCCTGTGTTGCCTTTTAATTTTAGCACTATGGTCTCCAAATTTTGGTAAGCAATGTAGCATCTTCCCCGAATCACATTTAAAAGTGTTGGTAGTAAATTAGTTCCTGTTTTAACAGTAGATAGATTGATAGAATTAGCACAACTACTATAAACTCTAGACTAGTGTGACCTGGACTCTCTCGACTTGTGACTCTGCATAAATAAGTAACGGCTCCTTTGTGGACGAAACAGGCTCCTGTTTCAAGCTGCAACATGTGACTGAATGAAGGCAGACTGACATAGGTTTTGTTCTTCACACAATTATACATTTTTGGGGTTGGGTTAAGTAGCACTGTCCTGGTGAACTGTCATCTCCTGAGGATGTTCAATATTCACATTTGTTAGTACTTGGCTCTAAATAATACTGTAATAATAATGACACACCGTCAGTCTGTTCATTAATTTTCTCTGCTAAAACAGACAAGATGAGTCATTTAAATAATGAGACATTGAGCCCAGAGCTGGCAGACACTGCCGCTGTTTTGAACCAGTCAGGTGTGGCGTACAGGAGGACTCACAATAGTGATGACAGCGTGCTCTGAGGCATGGGAAAAATCCAGTGGTAATACAAATGGATCAAAGTGAACCAAATCTAACAAAGCTGTCAGCTTTGGTCCAGGCCCTGGTTAGGATTTTTTGTGTAAAAGCAATCACTTTTTTACCAATTTAATGATGCCCTCTGGCCAATTGTTTTGGCATATTATGTGTCAAATCACTATTATGTGGAATACCATAACACTATTGCAACAGGTTCTTTGAGATATAGATATTATTACAGTGAAAATGGCAAAAAAAAAAAGAAAAAGAAAAACGATACATTTATGATATATTGCCCTAAACATATCTCAATGTAGTGTTGGAGCATGACTGCTAAAGACGAGGTAAAGCCTGACTGTACCTCTCTCAAATGCGTCTCTAATGAGGTTCACCTCCCTCTGTGACCCGGGAACTCGGAATATCCCCTCATGATGGAGCCCTGGGAGGAATGCAAAGTGACTGTAAGTCCACAAATAGGCAGGTGCCTTCCACCTACTTACTCTTTAACAGCTTTCAGCAATGATATAATCATCAAAAAGTGACTCACCGTGAAGGTTTATGAAACGAATGCAGCTTTCAACCACCACAGGAATCTGCTGCCCAGTGCTCTGGAGATAGAAGGGAAACATATTAAAGGAAAGAGCTAAAAGATATAGACACTGTATCAGACAACTGAATAACAATGTAAAAAGCGATGCAGACTCAATATATGCGTTGGCGTTAAACACAGATTTTAATTTGGCTGCGTGCACTGTACAAAAAGGGACAGCTGGGTTGGATACCTGCGTCCGAGACATTCTCCTCCTTCGCCTGCGCCAAGCCAAGCACAGCACGTCAGAGATAGAGAAAAAGCACAGATAAGAAGAACAAGAAGAAGGGGGAGGAAAAAAGGGGGCATATAGATTTAGCAGTGGAGGGAAGACACAAGTGGAGAGAGGAGGCTGCAAAGAGGCCAGCGTGTTTTTAATCCCTTTCAGAAGAGAGGGGAAGATAAAGAAGGGTTGGGTTGAAAAACGAGTGGAGAAAGCCGGCAGTAAGCTATAAGCATGAGGAAGCGGTAAATAGACCGAGGGAAGGAAGTATCAGTGCGCTGCAACAATCCCAGGTTTATTCTTTGGCTTCTGTGTGACAGGATTGGCCAAATTGTTTCTTTGTGGGAGGTTGAAGAGCAGTGCGTGGCAGAAGCTAGTGTTGTAGTGCTTTAGACCACTTTTGAAACTCAAAGTCATTATTACTTAGCCTTGTTTAATGTAAAACAAAATGATTAAGGAGATATAGGGCATATAAACTTGGCTTACTGACAGTTTGATTTAGAACTGTCTCAGTCAATGCCCAGATGAACTCTTCTTTTTAGTTTTGTATTACATGATGACTGACAATCTTCACAGACATGTTGTCTGTCTTGTCTAAGTGTTGGACTAGAGGTCTCAGGATCTTAACTAATGACCAGCCAAGACCACAACTAGTTTACTTGTGCTGTCCTGTAAGTTGTTCTTATCCTGATTTTAAGAATATCCCTTTAACTGTTCTTCCCTCAAACGCCAACCCCTCCTTGAGTTTAAAGTCCATTTATGACTTTGCATTTCAATCTGTCTTCTCTCTGGACTCATCTTGTTCTAATAACACCAGGTCCCCATTAGATCAGGTCTCATATTCCTACTTCACATAAAAAAACAACTTTTTTGCTACAAAACAGTGTTTTGGAAAGTGTAAAAAATATTTTCTTTTCTCTGTTATCTGGTGACTTTACACAACCAGTATAATAAGGCTATCTTATCTGAGAATGGATAATGGATAATGTTTTTTTTCAGTGTATTTCTGACCTGCTGCCTTTACCCCACTGATAGAGAGCTCTGTGTATAAACCTCTGGCACTATAAAGAATTGCAAGTACTGTTCTGTGACTTACAATTAAACAAAAAACTGTAAAATCTTCCAAAATACAGCTCTCTCAGTAACGTGCTCTCACTGGTGTAAACAGCCACAGAATATGTGCAGACCCTATTTATTAATGCTGCTGTAATCAAGAGCTTAAATCAAACGGTGTACACTAAACACAATGTCACTGATGTCCTTTATACAGATTTAAGGGCCAAGTCTAAAGGGGGACTAAGACTGGATTTTATATATGTTCCCTTGTGTCTTTTCCATTGTATCATACACTGGCCCTGGTCTTGACTTTGTCTTGCCCTACCATGGTTCTGGCCTTCTAGACCTGGTCTGGATCCCTAAACATCATGATCTTGTCTTGGTCTTGGTTAGAGTGGTCTCAACTACAACAGCAGCCGAAGCAGAGTAAACACAGTGAAGATGTTACGTAGTTAGTTGGTGTTACCTGTATGTAGGAGAGTATGTCTGTGGTGAAGAGTGTGTGGCAGAATTGGGAAACAGGTCTGGACTTCCGTACTCGCACTGACCGAGTACATTGCGTTCTGGGAAATATAATACAAATATAAATGGGTGAAGCTCTGAATGTAATAAATGATTTTCTCTCAAATCTGTAAAAATAGAAGGCCCCCCATCTGCTCTCCTCCTCTCTCCATGTCTCTGGGGCCAATACTTCACACTGGTCAGTAAATCAGCATCATTACCTGGAAGGGTCACTGTTGACGGCTTCAGCTACAAGAATGAGAAAGACAAAATGAACATTGTACAGGCACTCTTTCATTTTTAGACATGAATTTTACATGTGACTGTATTAAATAAGCTCCATGTAAAATAATGTTTAATACTGTATCCTTGTATTAGGTAGTGCTTGTGAGATTTAAAGTATAGCATCAAAATGTTGTGACATTCCTTTATGTAAATATTTAGAAAAAAATCCTAAAGGTTCAAATGAAGCTGGGTTTTAAATTACATTTGCCTATGTTAAAAACTGGACATTAATATTGTTTAATAAACCCAGTGGAAGTCCCATTACTTCCTGTTCCTGTTTAGGCTCAGAACAACTGCTTTAATAAATACTGTGACATACTATTCTTATAACATGAGCTGATGAGAAGCACTGAACGACACAGTTACAGTAAGTCTGTTTTACAAAACTCCTCAAAAAGGCCTACATTATGTAATGTAAAAAAAAACACCAATGGAATTTGCATCATGACTTATGACATTTATAAACTAATTTTACAGCTCTATTTCCAATGCAAACTCATCAGTAGCCCAATTTCTAAAAGATTTGTTTATGCACACCAGCATGTCCCTGCAGGGCTACCATAGACAATCACGAGCTCTTGAAAGAGGTGTAAGGTGTGCTGATAATAATAAATAATTTGAAAAGCTCTACACCGAGGGTTTATGTATAATAGGCCTATTCTATCATAGAGAGACACTAGATTTAAACTTTAATATTCATTTTATTATATTCTGATACAATCACATGGAAAATGTTCACGCAAAATAAAACTGGATGCTGACTTATTTCTTGAGTGTAGCTGAAAGTGTCAAAACTGGAATCCATCTGATCTCAAGTACATACCTTTTTGTATGGCATCTTGTAGAAGGTCATGTTTGGCTTGAAGTTTGGAAGTCAGAGAGCTGCTGGTGAGGAATTCCTTCACTTTCTAAAGACAAAAAAAAATAAACAAATACATTTTTTTTTACTTGAAAATCTTTATGGCATAGACAACTATGCATGGCTGGTTGACTTTTTTATAAGTTTTGTACTGACTGTAAAATAGAAGGTCTCTGTCTCCTGCTGATTGGCTCTACGCTTAGCGAGCGTAAGTTTGGGGCAGTGCTTCCCAGGCGGCTCGTAGGATTGGCTGCTTGGCACGTCAGGGGCGGGGTTGCTGTCGCTGTCGCACATGTTGTCCAGCAGGGCAGTGAGTGTGGCTTTGAGCGTTTTACTGACCTGAGAAACCAAACAGAGTTTCACACTGAATGAAAAAAAAGTTACTACAGACAGTGTTATATAACGACACTGAGTCACGGAAAAGGCTAGACTAAAAAAATTATACATTCCTAATCAAATGTCTCTCACCTCCTCTGTTTCCAAGGTAACGGCAGCGAGTCGGGACTGGAGCTGCTGGAACCTGGTTTCCAGCTCGTACCTCACCTGGCTCTCCGCACTTACCTCGCACACCTGTAACATACAAACGTCACACTGTATATACATTCTTGAAGACATGCACCTGGGACAAAAATTGATAAAAGGTAAAACAAAGCTAGTGGTCTGTCCATGGAAAATTTGTAGAGGTCTCTGGAGATAAGATGTTGTTAATATGTGATAGTGCCACAGGCCAATTAATTTAGTTTAAAGACACAGGGGTACAAAGTTTGGCCAATATGACCACTGTATATTTGAAATACAACTAGAAAAGTTGTCAAATAAAAAAAGCCTTTGTCTAAAATACAGTTAAAGCAACCCTCTGTAACCTTTAGCCAGCAGAGGGGACAGAAAACCCTCTCTGTGCAACGTCACTGTCAGCGGCAGCCATGTTTGTTTACAAGTAGAGATGTTTAAGATGAAAGAACATATCTTCTGAAACAGTAGGTTCATTTTTGTGTATTTTTATAATCTCTTGCCATATGCCACTGTCTCAGGACAGAACATTACACTGGAGGTTTTTGTCCAGTAGAGGCTCAGTGAGTTAGGCCAAGTTCATGTCTAAGAACCATCTAAATGAGAGAGAGAATACATATTTTTGGGATAAAAGTTACACAGTGCTAATTTAAATACACAGCATCTGGCATGATGCTACATAATGTGCAGTGGCAGATGGATTTTTAGCTGGATGGAAAGTGTTTGTTGGTTTAGTTATGTAGGGGGGCAAGCAGGTGTAACAAACAACATAACTTCCATAACGTTGGTAAAATATTATCTCTGAAGACTAAAATCTAAATATCTCTAAATAGATATGGAACCAACAAATATATGGGAACACAGTGGAATTACACAGCCTGACCAAAAAATTCCCTAGTATGTGGGAGAACAGGGGGGCTCCAGTAGGTCAGGTGTAGTTTCACAATTTTAGAACATTCTAACCAAAGTTTTCCTGTGAGACCTATTTTAAAACAAAAAATGTTGCTTTTACTGTGCTCACATTGTGCTCAGCTGTTGTCATATAAACCCAGCAAAACAAAATCTCAACAAATGTGTGCCGTAAACATTCAGGCCTCTTGTAAGTCATAAAACTATTTTGCAGCAGGCTAGCTTTTTATATGTTCATTAGGCACATTACTAATGCACTGAAGATGCCACTGACAGTATAAACAACATACAATCATAAGACAGACTTGGTGGATAAGGACCACCTAAGAACAACAGGTACTGTCCTTGACTTTGGTGTCTCATTAAGAATATATTTTTTTATTGTGTCACTTTAATCATTAAACATGGTTGGAAAGTTCTGATCAATACTCAGATTGCTTTACCTCGTGTGTGAGTGGTTATATAGGGTTATGTCAAGACTGAAACATGTAATATCATTAAAATCATAAAGTTCAATGAAATATAATTAGTGTAATGTATAATGTCTTACTGACCTGGTCGCCCTCGTGCGGGTGGTAGTTAAATCTGAACGGCAGGCAGAAGGCAGCGTCGTGTTGCTGTAGCAGCGCGTCCCGGTCTCCGCTCTGGTCCAGTGAGGTCACGGCCGACTCCAGCTGCTTAAGGCCGGCCTCCTCTGTCTTCAGGATGCGCCATTTGCTGGTCAGGTAGCACTTCATCACCCCCTCCACAGACTGATGGAAACCCAGGTCACAGCACTGGCACAAGACAAAAGGAAATCAATAATGTGTTTCAATACATAGGTCTAGTGCAAGGATGGGCAAACTTAGGCCTGAGGGCCACATGCGGCCCGTTGGGCTGTTCAATGTGGTCTGCCAAGCATTTACTAATATTTTATTGATGATTAAACACTGCTCATATTTTTCCTTTTCCTTCAATATTTTGCAGCAATCAGTTGATTCCACTACGACATGCTCCAAACGATAAATACCTTTCCTATAGGCAGAAGAAACGTGTTTTTATTGAGCATAAGTGAGTTCCCTATGTTGGCCCGGCCGTCCACAAGAGTTCCATGTTCTAATGTGCACTTGGGGAAAAAAAATGGCCCACCCCTAATCTAGTGTCTTCCACAGAGAGCAACATTTAAAAATCCAAAATGAATCTTGAGCCAAATTCACCATTGCCTGTGCCATTTTTTATTATAATATAAGAACAACTTTTATCTTTAGTTTAAGGCTAATAACTATGGACATATGGATTTTGTTGCATTGCACTTGTTAGACGTGTAATGGCACAAGTTGAATCTAATCTTCAATCATTAAACAGAGGGATTGCATTTTTCCTTTAATTTGAGAAAAAAATGTCATCTGAAAAAAAATGAAGCTTTCGAACTTAATCTACGCTTTATCATAAAGAAATTTTATATGCAATTTTATAGGCAAGAATGTTCAGCTCACAATGGATGTTTTGGCCAATCACACGCTGGTCTACACCACTTGTCAACACTGACTCAATGGCTACCAAAAATACAGAGAAAATGGCTATTCCAGTGGTGTCTCTTTACACAGTAAAACAGCAAAAACATGAATAGACAAGAAGGAAGCTAAGTGAAACATTAATATTGGCAATGCATTTCCGTAATGTTTAATGAGGCAGAGATAACCACATAATGGCATGGTCTTACTGAGGACTCAAAACAAGGCAAGGCCACAAATGCTCCACAGATGCCCCTTTAGGGAGGAGGAAAAGAGTTGTAGAGAGGTTCAAAGCTTTAAAGGTAAAGTACCTACAGTAGCCAGGCTGTTGTCTTTGAACAAACCCAGTGGAAATAGATCTCATGATGAGCGCTCTTAAAATATAGCCATTTAGTTTATAAATGTCAACAGTGCTCAGTTTAGTGCTTCTGGGAAATTGTGAAAAAGGAACTGGAAGTCCTTCCACTGGGTTCTATTGAGCCGTGTACTTGAATGTCTATTTTCCAAAGATACACAAATCCAAGGAGTGTTATTTTGAGGCGATTAATCACTGTTGAATACACTGACTATTTCTTTGATTTTATTGTTTACTTCAAAATTTTACGTGCTGCACTACTAATGGTGTCATTCTGATGCAGACTCAAACCCAGAGAAGAAAATAAACCAAACATGTGGAATTGCATGCTCCTTACATCAATAAGAGTGCTGACATCCTGCAGGTAGTACTTATTCATGGCCGCGTTGGCTGCTGCCAGATTCAGCAGGTAGTCGTTACGAGCCTTGGTGCACTTCAGCTGCGTTTCCTGCACTCGGCCGTGTCTCTGTCAAAAAACGATATTCAGATGTAAAGTAAAGAAAACAGATGAAAAAAAAAGAGAGACCTCAACAACAGCTCATACGTCTGTCAGGTGTTTTTTTTTTTTTAGAGCAACACAGGAAGAGGCTCAGTGTGAGAAGACTCAGCCAAAGACTTCCTGTGTCGCAGTCAAAGCCATTAGCAGCTGTCACCTTCTCCATTAATCTCTCCATCTTTTTGACGGAGCTCCGCCTCTGTGAACCCAATTGCCCGGGGCCGAGCTCAGATTTGCCGGTGTGTCTCTCCTCTAAACGCTCAGCCTCCTTCAGCTTCCCCTCAGCGATCAGACAGTCTGTGTGGTACAGGTTATACGTCTTTAAAGCCTGCAGTGGAAACACAAACAGCCAAACAGTCGAGGGTGTCATCGTTGCGGCATTATTTTACACTGTTTTAATCATGAGTCTTAAAAATACTCACAGTCTGCATCTCGGTGGTGACCTTTAGCAGCTCGTCTTGCATCTGGATTCCCACTTCTTTACTCTGAATGCACAAAGGGAAAGTCTCAGCTGAGAAAGGCAACGTTGTTTTCTTGCCGTTTTGTAGATATAGACACACACACATATATAAATATATATATATATATATATATATATATATATATATATATATGTGTGTGTATATTATTGTCAATGTTAGCTTTGTAGCAATGCAATCACAAAAAGATTAGGTTCTTGCTGGTGTAAGGCCCAACGGCACCTCTGTAGTGGCTAATTAAGATTCTGCTCACTTTTCAACCATGAGAAGGTACAGAGCGTGTATAACAACCGGTAATTTGAACAAGCTGTGTATTTTCTTTCTTTAAAATGTGAGGACGCTGCAGATGCTAGAGCGGTACAAGGCAGATAACATAATGAACATATGAAGGAGGAAGGTGATTATCTGTGACTGGAACAGATAACTCATTCGGAAAGTACTTAAACCTATAAGTGTTTATTAGTTATCAAGACATTTTAGTCAAGGTTCAAGATCAAGCATTAGATTTTTTTGGTTAAATTCTAAAGCTAACCAAATAAAAGTGTGAACTGAAAGGTCACCCTTTGTGGAGCCGGAGAGTGTCCTCGGTGCTGTGCGTCAGTCGCTGTGTGAGAGTGTTACAGCAGGTGTCCCCCAGCGCCGCGTGCTCCCGACTCTCCAGACGAGTCTGAGTCAGCAAAACCGACCAGACCTGGCACACCGACTGGCCCCACTGCTCCTTCCTGAAGAGACACAAGACATCAAATTTGTATAGCTCTTCACTTACGGGAATTACACTATGTTTACACTGGCCACAACAGGAAGAGACTAAGTTTATCTGTGACAGTGTGACAGAATCAGATCTTTATGAGCCATGTAACATGTAAATTGAAAAGTCAAAGATTTAGTAAAATGATCAAAAAATGTTTTGATAAACTGGTAACATTACATCACAGTACATCAGTTTGCAACAACATCTTTTCAGTTCACGTTAACCGTTATGTCCATACATTTAACTTTACAGTAATTTACTTTAAAGAACTAACCCTAAAGACCGTGTCAATGCTGCATTAATACTAGCTCCTACTTTTTTTAATTTACACATTATTTTTAATTCTTTATTTTTTTTTCTCCCATTCCTCCCAAATAACAGCTCACTTCAACATGACCACAACCATTTAACTAAATGTATCGCCATGTTCACAAAAATAACACTTTTACAGCTTCGTTTTGTTGTCTTGTCCTTTGTTTGTCTCTAGTATTATGCTTTGTTTATGCCTTGTTCATGTTGTTGTATTTTTTTGTACGAGCACACTCTTGTCCTTGTCACATGTAATTTACTGCATCACTTAATAATAAAATAAATAAATGCACTTTATTAAATTGACGAGGTGACGAAGGTCATGAGTTTAAACCCGCCTTCTCGGACATCTTCAGCCAATCCCAGCCTTTCCATGGGTTCTCTCTGGGTACTCCAGCTTCCTCCCACCGCCCAAACACATGCATGAATAGGTTAACTGGCAAATCTAAAGTGTCCCTAGTGAATGAATGCAACTTACTGACCATTGGTGTACCCTGTTTTAAGGCCCAAAACTGCTGGAATAGGCTCCAGTCACCCACGGGACAAAGCGTAAGAAAATGAATGAATGAATTAAATCAAAGAAGTTGCTGTGTTTGTTTGTCTATTTTTTCAAGTTAATTTCTTTAAAGCGGAAATATAACATTTACAGCTGCGCAAATGTGGCTCAAATTAAAAAATGTAAGCAGTTTGCAGCTATTTTAGAAAATCACATGCAATTTTTTGAAACAGATGGGACAAAATGTTATATATGACATTGAAAATATTTGCTCAACTTTCCATTACAAAACTATTTACATCATTCAAATCAAACTTGAGTCTTCAGTGGGTGACTCTCAGTTCCCCCGATGTCCATTTGGGCTTTAAGCATGAGCAGCATGTCAAGACCAGTTCACACTGACACTAAGACAGCCTGCAGACCTGTCATTTCAATCCCAAACTGTATGATCAAATCTATTTCTCCTGAGTGTTTCTTAAATGCTAGGATCTGAGGACACATTTGAGGCTGTCCTGTAGAGACCCCTACATTAGTGAAGCTGTTTTTCAGCCAAAGCACTCATCTCCATATACTGTGTGATACAATGTTAATGCAGCTTTTCACATTCTCTTTTACCCCTTTACATCTGGCTCACTTTTTCCTGCAGTGTTACTGTTCGCTGCGTGTGCTTACTTCTTGGTTTTGTGGGTGAACCTCTCGGTGAGTTTGTCCAGTGCCCGAGCATATTCAGCCTCGATGTCTCCTCGACGACGGAGGAACTCTGAGAGATCTGAGAGCTGCTGCTGCTTTACATCCACCTGCGAGTCTAAAATCTTGATCTGGTCTGTCAGCTGGGTTCGCAGGTCTAATGCACAGGTAGAGGAAGACAGAGAAGGTGACGGTCACTTCATTTCTGAGAGTTATGATCTTAGCTTCAGAAACAAACAAACACATACTCAACACGCACTGATCACATGACCCTGACCACATTTGCCCTTAACAGAAGCTTGTCCCATGTGTTTCTTACAGATGCATACACACAATCATATTTGTACAGTGGAGCAGACAGGGAAATGAATGTGAAGGTAATGTGGTGTATGGCCTGATTTTGCTAAAGATTAATTATGACATATATGTGTAGGTGTTAAAACATGCAAATACAAAAGAGCACGTGAAAAAAACGCACAAATAAAAAGGGGCAGAAAGTAGTGTAAACTCATAATGTCTCCCCCTTATTCACAAGAACAAAAGACTCAATTTAAACCATTCATAAAAGCTGTAACACAGTCACTTTTCTAATTTACAACATAACACAACATAAAAGAAGCTTACTCAGCAGTCTCAGATTTCATCAACACACTGACTTTTACAGTTTTGTTAAATATATTGACAGATTTTTTTCAGTTTTACTGAAAATTGTTTCATAAACTGACTCATCTTACAAGAAATGATTACAACTATTGGGAAATATGATTTAAGCAGTTCCTCCTATTTAGAAAGGGCTAAGTGAAGGAGTCTAATACAAGCCTCCTTCAATATTTATCTATATTACTTTACCTCAGAGAGAAAGTATATTGAAGATGCACTCCCAGGTATTTATTGGTGAAAATGATTCTCTAGTGACGGTCCCACTATTGTTGTGTAAACAGAGTATTCCTGAATGTGTCAGAGTTATAACAAAAATCTGTAGTGTAGAACATACTGTGGTCTACCTGTCAGGTAAAACATGAGACATGAGTCCACCCTCATACTAAAGACATCATAAATCCATACCCAATTTTAATTAGACAACGCAGAAAACATATACCTGTGAGCATATAAAATGCATTCTCAGTTATTTTGCCAAAACCTACAACCACAGTTTTTAAATCCTTTACTTTGTGAAGTCTGTTTTTATCATGCCATTTCAGCACACTCTATTAAACACAAGATTATTGCTTTATGGATTTGTTTTAATCTCCTTAGCCTATGAATATAAATAAACACCGAGAAAATGATGGCTAGCTCATTTTCCAAATAAATGCAAATATCATTATAGGGGCCCAAGAAAATTGCCTATTTTATGTTTTGTTTGTACTACATTGCAACTTTGGATTATACAAAGAGGGGATGAATGTCTTGTCCGGAGATACTGTCAGCCTTGTTATTAGAGAATGACTTGATCCTCATTTTCCCCTGTTATTAATTTTTGGTTATTTTGTTTTCTTCCGTGCCTCCTCCTGCGCCTTCTTCTTTCTGCTCTTAACTCTTTTTCTGTGTCTTTCAGTGAGTACGCAGCCCGAGGGTGACTGGATGTGAGGAGACAGCATCACTAATACTGGCTATAAATAAATCCTTGTAGTACAGTACAGAGAGAGCCAGACACGGCATTCCAGCTCCAAAACACAGCACGTGACACACACCCCCCTGTCATGAGCAAATCTTTTATCCACGGTCAATTATTAGACTTTGATCTAATAATTAATCTGGCTTAAGCTATGGTTTGATAAATATTAAGTCTGCTTGTGACACCACATGCAAACGCTATGCAAACGTGGGACTCTAAACAAGTGGAATTAAATATTGATTCTAAAACTTTCCATCAGAGAGTTTGCACTTTGAGAATCACCAAATATTAGTATTAGTACTCTTTTAGATCGAGGGAAAGGGCTACATACCCCTTTAAACTGAGATTTTTAGGGACCCCACTTGAAACGAAGGGGTAAAAAAATTCCTATATACCCAGGGTATAAATTTATTTTCCTTTACTTTTGAACTCATATTTGCACGAATCCATTTTCTCCTCAAAAAGGTTCTGAGAAATTGTTTGCAAATGTTAGCGTCACATTAACCAGTCATAGACACATATTTACAGAACTTTTTAACTCATTTACTATACTTGGAAAAAAAAAACGTTTCCATATTATTTTAGATCTTATTATACTTTAATAATATCACAAACATATACAGGTTTGATGGTGTGTTATTTCTGAGGTGATTATTATTTGACCTAAATAACCTTTTCTCAATACTCTTTAAAGGATATGACATTCAGAACCAAAAACAGGAAGCCACAAAAATCATGTGATGTGGGTCATCTGATTGGTTCCCTTCTCACTCCAGACAAATTGTGATCTGTGTTGTTATACTGTGACTGTAACAGTGATGATTAGTTTCTTCTAACAGTTAGTAACCACCATATGAAAAAAATAATTAAAACCATATATAAACTTCTGTTTATCCGGGGCCGGGTCGCAGGGGCAGCAGTCTAAGCAGAGACGCCCAGACTTCCCTCTCCCCAGACACTACCTCCAGCTCTTCCGGGGACCGTTCCCAGGCCAGCCAAGAGACATAGTCCCTCATGCGTGTCCTAGGTCTTCCCCGAGGTCTCCTCCCGGTGGGACATGCCCGGAACACCTCCCTAGGGAGTTTGTCCAGGAGGCATCCGAAACAGAAGCCCGAGCCATCTCAGCTGGCTTCTCTCGATGTGGAGGAGCAGCGGCTCTACTTTGAGCTCCTCCCAAGAGACCGAGTTCCTCACCCTATCTCTAAGGGAGCGCCCCGCCACTCTGCGGAGAAAGTCCTTTCAACCCACAGTTCAGGACCATAGGTGAAAGTAGGAACGTAGATCATCCGCTAAATTGAGTTAGTTGAAACCCATATTATTCTGATTACATCATTTCCCCAAAATATATTGGACATTACAATCAAACATTTACTCAGTACTTTATTAGCCTTTTAACCAAATAGTTTTTTTTTTTACTGTTTATTACTTGAAGTAACACTACTCTTATTTGAGTACAATTTTATGTCAGGATTCATGTCTGTTTTATATTGTTTCCAGTTTGTATTGTATTTCATGGACTTTATTTTGAAATGTTGTGCCCTTGTCTGTGTCTCTGCTTGACTTCCTGGTGTCTTTCCCTCCTGTGTGATTACCTGCTCCGCCCTAATGTGTTTCACCTGTCCCTTGTTGTCTGTGTCTATTTATACCTGTTTGTCCTTCCCCTCAGGACCAGGTCATTGTCTTTGTCTTTGTCCATGTCACCCGAAAGTCTTGTCTCTGTTCCTTTTGTTTCTTGTGTAAATTCCTAGTTCGTAGTTTTTTGTATTCTTTGTTTTCTCTGGATTTTTTGTCTGCGTGTTCAGTTCTGGGAGAGTTTTGGTTTTGGGATTTTTGTATGCCTCTGTTCTTCGTAAATAAATTTCTGTTCTCCGTTTTATTGGCTTCTGTGGTCTGCATTGGAGTCTGTCCCTGTTCCTGAGCCCTCGGCCATGACAGAATGACCTGGTCTTGACTGAGACTCTGCAACCCCGGAGCTCCAGCATTTTTTTCTTTTCCCTGCCAGAGTCTTCGTGTCAGCCCCCAGAACTGTCTCCAGAGTCTTCGTGTCAGCCCCAGAACTGTCTCCAGAGTCTTCGTGTCAGCCCCCAGAACTGTCTCCAGAGTCTTCGTGTCAGCCCAGAGCTGTCTCCAGAGTCTTCGTGTCAGCCCAGAGCTGTCTCCAGAGTCTTTGTGTTAGCCCCCAGAACTGTCTCCAGAGTCTTCGTGTCAGCCCCCAGAACTGTCTCCAGAGTCTTCGTGTCAGCCCCAGAGACTGTCTCCAGAGTCTTCGTGTCAGCCCCCCAGAACTGTCTCCAGAGTCTTCGTGTCAGCCCCCCAGAACTGTCTCCAGCGCCTTCCGTGTCCTCCCAGCCCGGTCTTGTGTTGTTTGTCCTCCCAGCCTGGTTGTGAGTTTTTTTTTTTTGTTGTTTGTTTTATCCCTGCCCTTGTTCCGAGTTTTTGTCCCTGCCCTTGTTCCGAGTTTCCGTCCCTACCTGGTCCTGAGTCCGTCCACCTGCGAGTCCCGTCCGTGTGTTCCTGTCCCGGCACAAATTTTTTCCCCCTGGTGCCTATCCCGGGATCCTCCCCTTCCACTAGCGCCACGTCCGGCCGACCAGTTCCGAGGGCCGGACCCGACTCACCAGTGTACCCCGAGCGCCGTCCGGCCGATCAGTATTAGAGGGCTGGACCCGACTCATCAGACATCCCCCGAGCGTCCCGTCCAGCCAGAAGTTTAGAGGGCTGGATCCGACACCACTTTTCTTCCCTAGCGCCCCGTCCGGCCGACCAGTGTCCAAGGGCCGGACCCGCCGCATCTGTTCCCCCCAAGCCTTTCCTGAGTGTGCCCCCGTGCCAGTTGTCCAGTGGACTTGTTCCCCTCCGACCGACCCTTTTACTTTTTGGCCACAACCATAAACATCACATTTGGCGTCAACAAGGCCTTTGATGAAAGGTACACCATTCCTACTGTGAAACATGGAGGTGGATCACTGATGTTTTGGGGATGTGTGAGCTACAAAGGCACAGTAAAAGATGAATGTTCTCAGAAAATACTGCACTCATCAGCTCAGAAGCTGTGCACATGTTCCAACATGACAACAATCCAAAGCACAAGGCCACAGCAGCATAAAATTTAGTTCTGACATGACGCACATCAGTGACTTGTGTAAATTAACCTATATTATTAAATGCTTGTGAACTATGTTATTTGTCATCTTGTAAAAAATAATCATTAAAACATCTAAAATGACAAAATACAGACTGTACTTTCACTATTCAACTGGAAAAAAAACTCCGCCCTGCTTTGCCATGTCCAGCCTTTCTTTAAACAATGCGCCAGCTCTGGACACGTCCTAAAAATGAGTAGGCCATCCGCCAAGCGCACATGACTCCATCTAGTGGTGCGAAGGGATGAAACTCTTTTAGAACCCATAGATTTTTAGATTCTCTGCAGAATATTTAAAAGCTAAATACTACATATGGCTCCTATAACCACAATGTAGGGCATTTTAATTTACATGAGCAGAAACACGCATCTATGGTTGGGTGGAAGGCAACTGCGCACA
This sequence comes from Neodontobutis hainanensis, assembly GCA_024349245.1. Taxonomy (NCBI): domain Eukaryota; kingdom Metazoa; phylum Chordata; class Actinopteri; order Gobiiformes; family Odontobutidae; genus Neodontobutis; species Neodontobutis hainanensis. The sequence goes on along the minus strand of JALDNG010000173.1, from coordinate 3,713,993 downwards.
TGCATGACTGCCCGTGTCTTCTATGCAATCATGCATGCAGGTGAGCGCTGGAAGCAAGATATACACAGACACAAACAAGACATATTCGCCCAGTCCTGACTAACCTTTCATCTGTGACTCGTACTCTGCCAAACTCCCCTTTTCCTTCCTCAGCTTTCCGTGTGACGTCATCATGTTTGACTCCTCGACCGTCGTTTGTTACTGAAACCTCGCTGAAACCTCTCTTAGCCTTAAGAGAATATCCGTCTGGAACCTTTCAACCTCAGGGCCCCGTAGGCTGTGATTCTTTCCCTGTTTGACCTTCTGGACTCTACGGCTTCATGCAGCTCAATCGGCTGCACTCTGCTGAGATGTCAGTCTGCTTGTTGTGTCCATGGGGCCCTCCGGGTCAATCCATAGGTGAAGTGACCTGAGCAGCACAGAGGAGGAGGACAGACGAGAACAGATCAGATGAGGCATTTGCCATATCAATATTCCATACTCCGTCCAGGGTCAAATTTCCAGGCTTCTATTTTGATCTCTTAAAATAATATTCAGCCCATTTTATGCTCAGTTTTCATTGTGTTCATGCTGAAAGGTGTAGTAATTATGTCACAAACATGAGAGAGCTGCAAAAAAATTCGGACAGCTCAGCGTTTAAGCATAGCATAATATGTCACTTAAACCATTAAACTTTTATAATAAAATACAAAGGAGACAGTGAGCTAATTAACATGTTGCTTGTGCAGCATGGGGCCCAAAGCTGACTGAGACACAACATTATTGGGAGGAATTCCCACCAACATTACAGAAAGTGCACAAAAAAGGGCTCTTGACATCCAAATACTACAATAATATCAAATACATGTCTGTATAGCAGGTTGGTAGGAACAAAAAAACACAACAATAAAGGGCAGGACAGGACAAATATTTCAATATAATTTAATTGGTCAAAACTGTTGCAAGTCTGGATAAAATGTCAAGAGACAACAACAAATTTACTTTTATAGTTTTTTTTTTTATAATTTTTTTTTTTTCTAAAAAATAAATTCTTAGCTTGTTGGATCAAAACTGGGGGAGCCATATATTACTGACTGAAAACTTATGGAAGTTTAAATAAAGACCTACCCTACTTTTATATCAAACTGTACAACTTAGGAAATATGTTTAGAAAAAGAGTCAAAAGCATTTTTTCATTACCATTACAAGTTCTATCTTTGAGGCATACCCAGGCCTAAAAATTACTACAGTTAAACTCTATATTATTACAAACTGTGTACAAAAGCCCTGGAGAGGACACATGAGGCCAAGGGAGATTTATAGAGTGAGATATGGGAGAATAAGAGACTTGGAGTCCCGAGACAAATGAGGCCAGGGCAGAGAGAAGGATAGGGACAGTGACACGGGTGAAGGAAGATTTAATACTGGACAGCAGCAGTGTCGAGTGGGCAGTAAGAGGCCAGAGTGAGGCGTGGGGGAGGGATGCGAGAGGTGATGAGTAACAGCAGTAACGAAGGGCATTCAGAAGCTTGAGGTCAGGGCCGACCTTATCAATAATAGTAATGTTCTAGCACTGACATACAGCTGCCATACCCTTCTGCATACATGCATCTGAAGAGAAGTGTTTAGAAAAGAGATGGACGACTTAATGGTGATCATAGAGTTTTAGATAAGATACAGCAGGAAATACATTACAAATGCACGTTAAAGTCATTCATTTGTTAAGTTTTTAAGGCAATTTTAAATTTAGAATTAGAAAAGCTATGGTAGCCCTGCAGGGACATGCTGATCTAAGAACAAGCCCATTGGAAATAGGTCTGATGGAATTTCACTTTAAAGAAACTTTAAGCCAAAATTCATCGTAGTTCTTAAAAATGTCAGAAAGAAACACTAGTGTGCTTCTCCTCCAGTGGTGCTCAGTTAATCCTAACATAAAGGAACTGAACTTCCATTGGGTCCTATAGGGCTTTAAGAGTCTATATACTGTATTCCATTACAGACAAATATAAAGAGTTATTATATACATTGCTAAAACAAAGGTTCCATTTTATAGAATTTGACACAGTGCTCTTTTAAACACCACTAGAACCTTAATTACATATTTATGGGGCTGAATAAAGGATTGCCAGCTGTTAACATCTTGACCTAAAGACTTTTAAAAGTAGTTGACCAAGTGACTGCAAAGTTCTGTTGATTCAAACAAATTACTTGATAAATAAAAAGGGTTATTGCTATTAAATGCAAATATGTAAAGTCTCTAGATTGCCCAATTGTAGAATAGCCGAAGGAGTTAATACATGATAGTGATTAATTATTTACGTAGACTTGGTAATAAAGGATCTCAGTATTCTATCCAGTTAAAAATGATGTGTGACCTCCACAAATGGCATAAAGAGGTCAATATAACATTTACTGTAAACATAATTGAATGTGGGGAAACTCAAAAAAAATTAATGAGATATAATAATACAAGATTTGATTTATATTGTGCTTTTCTCTCAAGGGACTCATAGCACCCACAGGACATTATTTATTCACACCCCAGTCATACACTGGTGGTGGTAAGCTACATCTGTAGCCACAGCTGTCCTGGGGCAGACTGACCAATCCATGGCAGCCATATTGCACCTATGGCCTCTCCAACATCCACTAAACACACACACACATTTATACACCAGTTCCACAGACACTGGAGGCAAGGTGGGTGAAGTGTTACAACAACAGTATGAATTGGGGAGAGCGGGAATTGAACTGCCAACCTTACGTATTGGAACAACCACTCTACTACTGAGCCACTGTGCCCAAAAGAGAAACCTCAGTGAGAACCACAGAATGAGGATCCACTCCCAGAACAGGACAGTTCAGTTCAGAGCAGTTAGAAACAACATACAAATACACAATATATAAACAATTACATTTACAAAAAACAATATTATCTTAGCAAAGTCCATAGAGGACAGAGTTCATGAAGCACAAAGTCCATACAGAGGCAGTGCTTTAGACTTATTTTAGCTGTGTGTTTTTTAGAATATTTCTAAATCCTTTTACACAATATTAGTTAAACGTGTGATTTAATGTATGTGATGTTGTATATTAATATATGATATGAGGATATGAGTATTTCAAAACTTCAATGCTGTGGTCACACTGATGACACTGGCTTTTATGATCACCACACCACAATTAGATTTTAGGCTCTGATTAACCAATTGTTACATGCAGAACGTGAATGTTAAATTAAATATTACTATGTTATTGTAGTTCAAGCCGTTCCTTGTGATATACATTGAGTCAATTCAATGCCACATACACCTGTAAAAAATACACGTTTTGCAAAAAAAAAAAAAAAAAAATAAGATTATTTTAAGAAAAAAATAAATATTACAAGCTAAAAATTTAAAGATTGCAAACAACAAATTATGTATTAAAAATAATATATATAGTTTTGAAAACAAAAATCAATGTTGCAATGCACTTTTTTCTTTGCAATACCAACTAATTCATCCCCACACTGATTTGATGTGGGGGAGGAATCATGTTATACGTCACGTCATCAGCTTGTGTCTCAGACTGGACTGGGGCCGTTTATCAAGACAAATTTCGCAATTGTGTACTGGATGTCTGGAGTTCACAAGTTCTACTCTGGAGAACGGGAGAACACAGTACGGGCTTGTGTTTTAGGACAGCGGCGAGATGTCTTTCCCTGCATTTCTATTTTATCTTTTCAAAAAGTAATATAAATATCATTTAAATAATCATTTTATACATATAATTAAAATGGAAACCAATAATACCTGATACCTAATAATTGTATGCTTATATACAGAACAGTTCCTGTAAAATATACACATAACATAGGTTCCTGGGGGAGTTACTTCAGTGTCAGGGTATCTACCTCAGCACTGTTCACCTTGTAGTTTTGTTCAGTCAAATTATGAGTGAAATTTATTTTAATTAAATAATTTAAAATGGATCATTTGAGTTTTTATATTGAAAACCTCACTATTCAATTCAGTTATCAAGATATACTCTACTGTTATTGTGAGTCAAGCCCCACACAACCACACACAGACAATCCCATTTTAATCAGTAAAGGAATATTAACCACTTCAACGCTGATACAAGAGAATTTATTCATGTGTTTGAATCCAACTGTAAAGCCAGTTGCCACAGTCTCCAGGACTGTCCACAAAGTCATCCATTTCTCCAAAGAAGATAAACTGGAGGGTGTGGGGCCGGCTGGTCTGGAGGCCTTCTGCTGCGTGTTAAGACTTTTTCTTTTTCCACCTGCACAGACAACAACAAAATTACTTTGCAAGACAATTTATTCTTCTCTGTCATCCTCCAAGATGTCTGCAAACTGAAGGGGGCTTTTCTGGATGTGTACAGTGTGGTCTGTTCATGATGCCTTTGGTCTTCAACGTTAACCAAAGTCCAAACCAGCACCTTATCCACCACAAAGTTTCTTGGAGATCGACTTTGAGATGGTGGTACCTATGCGTCCATTACCATCAGTCTGTAGTCAGAAAGACTTCTCCTTAGACCTACCTACCTAAGGACACACAAAATGAAAACACCGATTACTACAAAATACAGATATATTTAAGTTAATTTTAACTATTGAGGACAAATGGAGCCAGCACTACAACAGCATCAGTCAACAGCCAGGAACATTATGTAATGCACCTTCAGTGTTGTGACACAATGAAGCTCCATTTTCCAAAAGCCATCCCAGCAGCATCAGAGGTAACTGAGGCCTTCTGCATTCTACAGGCATCCTAAAACCTACCTCACTCGGATTTACACGTTTTACTTAAACCTTTTTACTAGAGGTGTTTCAAAAAGGCTTAAATATTTCTCAGAGTACAGTTACTGCAGCTCTCAGACAGGTAAAGAGTAAAAAACAAAAAACAGACAGCACGTTAGATGTAGCCAATGAGAATTTGTGCGACTTTAAAAACTATAGGGACCATCAGAGCCAGCAGTAAAAAAAAAAGCATAAAACTTTTAACTCACCATTGTGCGCTTTATCCTCCACCATTGCCGCCAGTCCAGTCTGGGATGCTGATGATGTGACGTAGAGGGAGGGTCGCTCGTGGTGACGTTGTAACTGTCAATCACTTTACTCCTCCTCCACGTCAAATCAGTGTCATTGCAACGCAAAACCACAGCAGACGGACATACAGGACTAAGTGAGTGGTGTAAATGAATTAGTGGATATTGCAAAGGTAAAAGTGCATTGCAACATATTCAACATAAGTTTTGTTTACGAAACTTTTGTTTTTAATATATATCTTTTTAGCAGATATAAGTGGTATTGAATTGACTCCATAGATATAAATATAGCAGTAACAATAAATGTAGGATGTTAGGTGCAGGCCTAATGTCAAAAGCACACTAGAATTTCTAAACCAAGCCTTTGCTACTATCTGAAACTGTTAGGTCACGTGGCCGAGTGCATCTAGAGATAGTGCTTTTCCACCTAGTAGGCACTCAAAGCGCAGTTCAAAGCGAATGCACATTTGTCAAACGAGGACTAAAGTCAGCCAAAAATGTAACAGGGTCTATTTCAGCCACATATTTTCTTGCTTTTTACTTTCAGATGTGAATACAAATGCACAAACAAAGCACTACCCACATCCGGTGACAATTTCTTAACAGAGAAGAACTGAGCAATGAATGCCAACTGGCTTGTTTTAGAATCAGTTTCTCACCCGCTCTGAAGTAATCATTGTGTTTGGTAGAAAACCCGCAATGCAACTGAACCACAACGCTCCCCACTGTTACTACACATTTTGCTGTACATGGCATTGTAAGAAGAAACTTTGCATTGTTGATACAGGCTCTAAACAATTACATGTCAAATAGTTTTAATAAATATAGAAGCAGCTACAAATAATGCACTGTACAAGAAAGGCCTTCTAGACTGACCACTTTCATTTCCTCTAAAACTGGTGAAAGCCAGACTCACAGCAAATGAAGAAGTGCCAAAAAAAAAACATAAAAAACACAGAGATTTTTAGTTGCTCCAAAGAGGGCCCCGAGACCGTAGAGGCTCTGGAGGCCTTCATCAGCGTATGACCTTAATCTGCACAGAACAAAGCCAATCTGAGGAGTGAAAAATGGAGAAGAGCGGTGGGAGGATGAATTCAGTGAAAGAGTAAGAGATTCCTTCAGAAAAAGATGGGGGGCAGGTTACCAGAGCTAAGCATGCTTAAAGTCAAGGTCACACATGGAAAGAATATTAAGCAGATAAGACAAAAGTACAAATGCTGCATCTGGACTGTAGGGCTGCAGATTTAATCATAATGAGATATCAAACAATACTGTTCAAACTGCTCTGATGTTTTGGTGATTTTTTTTATGTACTATGCACAAAACCAGGTAAGCCAGCTTGTGTTTCTTAGGGGCTATGCTAACCCTTTTAGTACTGTTATATGTGTATAATAATTGAATATGTTCCTGCTGCACAATATTTTGTCACTGCAATGCAACATGAGCATTACACATTGTACAAAAGATGCCATGAAAGTGCAATGTGTACAATGTTATAGTGAACAGATAACAAAAAAGAACACATTTACAACAGTAAATTATTATACTCTTTACATTTGTCTATCTTGGAAAAATAGAACTTAAAATTGAACCCAGTAGAAGGAGCCATTTTTGTTCAATTACTGCCTTGGTTATGTTCCGACAGTAGCCCAGAGTGGACCAACTAAGTCTTGCTGGAGAAAGAGCACACTGATGTTCTTTTTAGAGCACAAAAAAACAAAACGAAGAGCCTCCCTGTCTCCAACTCTGTCAAAGACAAGTTTCACTTTCTCCTAAACTCCACAGAGCCAGAAATGTCAGTGAATGCATCTTTTAACCTCTTTTGCAGCAAAAGCCACAGAATGCCTCTCCAGCTCAGGTGGGTCCGTCCCTGGACACTGGGTTGGTTCAACAGCAGCATGGCCCCATAAAAAGGATTGGGAGGCTTGGAATTGAATGTGCCTAATTTTCGTAACTGTCCTTGTTTACAAGCTCTTTGTTCAATGTCCACTCAAATATTCAACTAAACTGTCCTGGTTTTCCATGACTCACAAAACTGTTGCTTTTGGGGTTCAAATATATATTATCTATTGGTGGGTTTGCAGAAAACTTTGAGTGTCCCAATTTCTTGGTTCGGAAGCCTAAGGAAGACAGATGTGCAGTTTGTAACCTTTTGTTGTTATACAGAGGCACAGAATGGAATCAGTCCAAACTATATGTTTAATAGTGCATAAGACTCTTTGAATTTATCTGTCTTGGAAAACAAGATATAGATAGAGGCCCCATAAATCATAGACATTATATAGACAACACATTGGCTGTTGGTAGGTACATCAGTCACTACCACATTGGACTGGGTTTTGAATGTACACTCAGCTGACTGAAGAGGTAAACACATTTGTGCTTGCTATCTTTCAAAAAGAAGATGCCAGATTCCTGTGCAGCTTGGGGCTGCTCCAAACGGTGCACAATCCAAACCAGGTCTCGGTAATTACATTTCACATGTAACATTTGTCATTTGGTTGTATTTTTGTTTGACCATTATAACATGGTTTAGTAGTGCTGTTGTAAAGCCGTCTAAATATTATAATGCATTTTATCCAAAAAAAACAAGAGCTCCCTCTCTTCTTGTATTTGTAAAAGACATGGCAAAATGGCCTGGGCAGACATATAGTGGCAACGGTTGAAGCAGCCAATGGCACGTCTAAATATATAATGTCTGTCATAAATGACACTTACTTCCTGGACCTGTGCATCTACCCAGAGAAGACAAACTGAGCTCTGCTGGAGGAGAAGCATATTCATTTTTCTCAACTATCTTTTACTAAGATACCTCCACTCCATTCCACATTTGTCTTTGACTTTATTGTTTCTGTTTTTATACTATATTATGAAATATGCAGCTCTACAGACAAAACAATGTATTATTTTTGATGTAATATTTTTACTATAAAAATGTGGACTAGCTTAGCATTTGGCTAGTCGTACAGATACCATTACACAGTATGTACAGTAGTTCACTCACATTAGATTCTGCCATACTAGTTTAGAAACATGGTTCAAGACATTGGGGGTACCACAACCAGCGGAACTGCCAATGCCATGAAAATGCCATATTGCATATTTTCCTACTCTCACACATCCCTACTGTACACACTGCTGCTTATTGCAGAAAACAACCAGGATATTGTGTCTATTAAATGAATGGGGCTTTCCTGACACTGCTCAGGGCCAGTTTCAACCATAGAGCCTCACACTGAACCCATTACGGTCAACAACATGATGTTTTATGCAGAAATATACGCTCAGATTCTGTCCTTTTGCTGCAGCTGCTTCCTATGTAACAAATATGAGCTCAGGACACAGCAGAACGAATGTATGGTCAAGCGTCAAATATGGATGTTTGCTGGGTGAGCTCATATCCTGCAAAGTTTTTAGGGACATCTTAAGACAGACAGTAACAGTAAATTTAGCAGCTGTGAGCAAAGCGGTGTTTTGTCTGCGCCGGTTAAGATTGTGATGCACGTCAAATAATCTGGCCACAATAAAGTCAGGTAGAGTCAGGTGTGGCACTGAGAGCGACTGGACAGACTGACTTGAGGCATGATTGGGAGAAAATGGAGCTTGCCATGATTTATGCTGAAACAATAGGCAGTTAAATATGTAGCACAAGTCCAAATGTAGAAAAAAAAACAGTTCATCTGTATGTGCGAGGTGTTGTTTTATCGAGTCACTTGTAGTGTAGGTGTAGCCCTGACATGAAACGTAATGGAATTAGCCTATTAAATCAACAGCAGACAGTGCCGGTCCTGTTGGCTTACAGCTCACAGTGAGCTTTTTCAGCAGGTGATTAAAGTGTGTTTGGATTAATATGAAGCAACAGCTGCTGTTGATGTGTTTTCTTTTTTGAAGACTTACAAGTGTGGATGTCTAACACGTGCAAACGCAATAGCTCATTTCATTAAGATAAATCAAAAAGTGTGTTTGCAAATGGGGGAGAATAGCTAATTAATCAAGCTGACCAACAGCAACAAGTACAGATGGGAGCTCTACAAAGTAGCAAAATTCGAATTCTAACTAAAGTTTCCTTTTCATCAGAGCCTGTCTGGAGTCTTGCACATCCTTTTTAAGAAGCTCCCATAGAAGAAGAAGACATTATCAGATGGAGTGTCCTGCCACAGCTTTCACACTATGGGGATTTACATTTAAAGTTTCTCATGGCTGCCAAAAAACACACCAAAGAAAGCACTTGGTCGAGGTGTCAAGGAAAAGCACAGCATTTATTATGTAGGAGAGACAAGAAACACTGGCCAAGAATCACTAAGAGACAGGAATAGTCATTAAAACCAAAATGAAGCCTGTTTGGTTGGAAATAAACGCATAGGTGCCATTCAGCCTCCAGCCATAGTGAAGCTTTTATGTGGATAATCACTTACAGGTAATATTTGCAGTGTGCAGAGCTGTAGGTCTGGGCCGAGAGCAGAAATGTGAAAAAGCAAGTGGTAAAAAAAAAAAAAAACCTGTCTGACAGTTGGGGACTGTGAGGAACAAAACCACCGGCAAACAGGCCACATCCGCTCAAGCTTGGCTCCTGAAGCAGAGTTTGGTTGTGAAATTGTGAGACTCCATTCATTTTACTCTGTCGGTGTTATTACACAAAACATGAGCACCGCTTCTGAGTGCTGTCCTCGTGTTGTTAAACATGTCATGGAGTTTTTGACATTTCCCTGCCTTCGATAAAATACAAGCCAAGACAAGTTTTGGAGAAATTGCTGGCTTAAATAAAACTTAATGAAAGTACAATCCTAACTCAAAACCCTCTTTTACTCGAGGATGTGACTAGCCAAAGCTTTGCTAAGTGTTGAACTTTCTCATCTATTTAAATCTTTGATACTAAAGCCTAGTTGACTTCTTAGAGATTATTCCTGTTGCTTTTAGGTGATTGAACAGTTTCCCTCAAAGACAACTTCCATTATGAAACTCCCAGATTCCTCCATTCTCCAATCTTCTCCCAGATTGGAGAAGCAGACAGGAGCAAGGACACAGGGTTAAGTATGGGTCTGAGAAAACACATGTATATAACCAAGACAAAGACTCCTAACTTCAAAAAGCACTACAAGTCTGTGTTACATATCAGGTATATTTTACTATTCAATAACCGTAATGGTAGTCATAGCCTACGTTTTAGAAACCCTTATTAACCTCTACATCTTAAAAGATTGCACTTTCTTTGGTTGCTCCTCATTCCAGTTTGCCTTTAGTTACTGGACACAACTGCAACAAAAGCGAAAACTCTTTCACTGTTTTGACGCCTTTGTGGCTCACCTAAACCTGGGGTCTGTTCCTTTCACTCACTACCGCTTTTTTACTTTCTACTTTCTCAGCTGTCAAATAAAGGGGAACAAGGCAAAACAAATCTATATCTTCAAAAACACAGTCACTTTTTCTTCCCTTTTTTCTCTTTCTTGGCTCATTGGTCATTGGTTGAATGTTGACAAGCACGGAAGACCAACAGCCAATAGGAGCGTCCCTAACTCCAGACCCCCTTCGATACATAGACTGAAACAAGTAGAGCTGTGATGAGAGATCAGCTAGGCAAATTCAGAGGTTTTCCTTCCCGTCAGAGCCCGTCTTACACATCCTTTTTAAGAGCTATTATAGCACAAGAAGACATTATCAGATGAACAAGTGTCCTGCCACAGCTTTAGACTGTAAGGGTCACACATGCTAGTCTTTTTAACATAAAAGACTCACACTGTAAATAATGCATGAGGTTTTACACTGTATGAAATTGTATTAAAGTCCTTTTTGATCCAAACAGTTTTGGATCTTAATGCTGCCTCACAGGTTGTTTGATACCAGTGACAAATGCTTCTCAAATGTCTTACCTGCTCACAAATGCATTTACATGCAAATTACCTTTCTTTGATATATGGTCCTCATTTTAACATCAAAACTCACTGTTTCCTTTTCCATACACTTCAATGTAACTGTCTGAACCAGAAAGCTACAAATACACTCATATCCACATTTATACTGCATTTAAATATTTGACAATCTTCAAAGTCCATTTTCACTGGCTCCGTTTGCAGCCGCACGGGGTTCAACTTCTTTAGCCTTTCTCCTGTCTGCTTTTCCAAACTGGGAGTGTGCTGGCTGCTGTGGTCAATAAATGAGTTACTCAATAGCCTCTAATAGACAATTTAGATTCTGTGGTTTACTGATGGGCCATGATAATGTGCAAGGTTTTATTTTATGTTGAAGTATGAAGTATTTCTGATCCTACTGTAAGCATATAAGTTCACTTCTCCAACACAGTCCACTCTAGTCTTTGTTATTATTAGTGTACCACTTACTAGATGCATTTCAATGACCTGTTTAATCCATTCCCCATCCCTTGGTGTGAAATTAGCCGTCAATAAAACGTGGATGGGGGAAGCTCGGACGCGGCGCAGCTCTACCAGACCTGATTTGTATTTACAAATGCTTGTAAATCACTCCTTATGGTCAAGGAGCTGTCTGTTGGATGTGCTCCACACGATGGCCACATAAACACAGAAGCCCTCGGAGCCACACTGGAAAATGGTGCACACATATTACATAATTGATACCTCTGTGAGTCTGCAGCCTACATCCATTTGTCCACTCAGAAGAAAAAGAAGAAGAGGCAGAAAGTAGATGCAGAGTCCCTTTGAAAACTAACCCCTACTGACTTTACATTTGCACTCCTGCATGTAAACAAATGGAGAGTGACATGACAGCTGCACATACCTCACTTTGTGCTCCTCCTCTGTCGTTCCTTTCTATCTCCTGTCCGGTCCCTCCTCTCTCATCCCTCTGTTTGGCCTGTATCGCACGAGAGAAGGACAGTGTTTGAATGTGACAGATTTTTCTCTCACACACACGCTCACATAAAAACAGCCCTCCCCTCTCCTCGCTTTCTTTCTTCCCTTCCCCTTAAACCAATACGCTCTCTCCCTCTCTCGATTGCTCCTCTCAGGCCACGCCCCCTGCTCTGTCCTCTCCTCCTGGCGCCTATAAATACGGCTGCTGCTATGAATATACCGTCTTTTTCTCCCGCCGCACTCACTCCACTCTCCATCCTCTCTCCATCCATCCGTTTATCCCCTCCTCCCCCTCCTCCCTGCATCACTCGCTCTGGCTCTGGCTCCACAGTGTTTTTCTGATGACCTTGTGTTATTCGCCCTGACAACGGCGTCACATGACCACATCCTTTTTTTTTTCGCGCTTGACAAGGTAGACGCTTACAGAACAAGGCATTTTCTCACACATGGCATTAAGCTACGCTTAAACAGCCGCAGATACGAAGCCACAAACGATGAGTGTTTCGTCTCTTGCGCTTCCTGTCTGTTGCTGCCGGATGTGGTGCAGTTTTTTTCCCCTCATGACAGCTGAGAAAAACACACACACTATCTGCCTGCTTCAGAATTATCATCACAAATTCAATTCACACCTTTTTGGTGATCAATCAGTCGCATCGATTAAAAGATGCACCTGTCTTTGGTGAGGGAAATAAACCACATTAGAAAATGGGTAGCTTTGCATGTCCCCTGACTTTGTGTGATTTATTGAATGCAGCTCAGACAAAGTAGCTACAATTTGTGACTTACACTAAAATGCATCCATGTTGCATCCAGCTTCACCTGCAGAAATTGATAGTAAAACATAAGAAGAGCAGCACACTAAGGTATAGAGCAAGAGAAATGAGGTAGCCCTCTGTATATCTGGTCTGGCTCACAGTCTGCAAAATTGTCAGCGAATGAGGTTACCAACGTCTGGTGCAGGCGTGTTATATGCACCCGGGGTACACTTAAACAGAATCAAATCTTCGGGCTGCAGGCTATAAACTATGTCACGGCCGTAATTAATCCTTGGATTGCACCGGCGCGGTGCCATCATTTCGAAGCGAAAACCAAGAGACATGTAAAAAATACAACCTGACTGAAAATAGGGCAAACATTTGTCTTTGATCGTCGCAGATACAAACCACAAGGCCTATATGTTTCCATATAAGGCAGGGCAGAAGTTGTGTCTAGTGATTTGAAGAATGCTAAAAGATCATAAATGTGATTGAGTAAGACCATATATGAAAGGCTTTCAGTGAAGAAATGATTGAAAAGGAATGATATGATACAGTGGCAAGAAAAAGTATGTGAACCTTTTGGAATTATTTTTACAATCACTGGGAATTTTATGGTTTTGTGAATAAAGTTGTCTTAAAAAGTGATCAGGGCTTCACCTAAGTTAAGGTTTTTGACAAACATCATGTGTCTAAAATTTATTACACAAAATAAAATCTGATCCTTTATGTCTTTATTGAACACACTCATTAAACATTCAACATGGCAGTGGAAAAAGTAAGTGAATTAATAACTGGGTTAATAACCCCCCTTGGCAGCAATAACATCAACCAGGCGCTTCCTGTAGCTGTGGATTAGACTTGCACATTGTTGACAAGAAATTTTAGCCCATTTTTCTTGCCTTCTTTGGCTGTCAAAGTGTCTCCATTTGTAGATTGTTTGTCTAACTATAGACTGGTAAATTTCTAAAGTCTTTGAAATAACTTTGTAAACCTTTCCAGCTTTATGTAAAGCTACAATTCTTAATCGGAGCTCCACTAAAAGCTCTTTTTGGCGAGGCATGGCTCACATAAGTGTGTTCTTCTTGTGCAGAGCAAAGACTCCTGACTCCAATTAGCTTTTAGCTTTTTTGAGGTCATTAACTCAAGGGTTCACTTACTTTTTCCACTGCCATTTTGAATGTTGAATGAGTGTGTCCATAAAAGACATTAAAGATCAGAATGTTTTTGTGTAGTTATTATTTTTATTTTTAGACACATTATGTTTGTCAATGCCCTCGACTTAGATAAAGATCAGATTTGATAATTTTATTTCCAATAATGGTAATGTAAGAAGTCACAGCTCGGAGAAAGACTGTGGTGACAAACATTACAAATGCAGTTGTTCAGCGTTGTTTCCTCTGTGTCAGTGCGAGAGCTGATCGCAGGTCGGCTGCTGTGCGTTTGTGCGTCTCGAAAGACCGGGTGAGGGCTTTGTGTAAGTGCTCCGGAGCAATGAGGCCCAAGCGCAACAGACAGTCCACCAGCTGCATACGGGCGTTCCCGATGAAAGATTGCGACAGGAAACACGCGAGGCCTCCTCCGTTTTTGGTGGTGTAGAGAGGGACTCGGACCATTCCCAATACCTGGACAAAAAGTGAAAGAGAAAACGTGAGCATGACATTTGGAAAGTCAGTCACAGAGGTATAGAGCGGGCTGGGAGTCAAGCAGATTTGAATAATAGATTTGATTTGAATTGCCACTGACAATTCTTCTGTTTGAAAAAGCCAGAGGCATATTTGTATTGACCCAAAATATATAAAAGTACAATTAGATTGCATTGATACACATGTTAATACATCCCAACATTTTCTTATCTGTAAATCCTGTCATTAAATATGACTTTTCAAATTTGTTTTTGGAAGTGGTTCAAAATAGATTTATAACACAAGGAACATAACTAATTTAAGCTTTTACAGGTCAAATTGTCGCTGATTAGTTTTCAGGATGCACAGTGGCAGAATGCTCCTATCTCAAAGCAAGTCATGAGGTCAAACTCAAACATCCTCGGGCAACTCTGGCCTTTCTGTGAGAAGTCTGCAAGTCCTCCCTGTGTCACCGCCGGTTCTCTCCGGGTACTCCAGCTTCCTCCCGCTGTCCAAAAACATGTGTAGTTCAATTGGCAAACCTAAAGTCTACCTAGTGAATGTGAGAGTGAATGATTGTCTATGTCTAAATGTCAGCCCTGCGACTAACTGTTCACCCTGGAGGGTGTACCCCACCTAAGGCCTAAAGCTGCTGGCATAGGCTCCAGTCACCCACGACCCCTAAAGGGAGCAAGCAGAAGAAAATGAATGAATGCACTTCAAAAGGAAGATGGTGAAAAGATGTTGAAAGTGTGGACTGCAACTCTCAAACTTCTTTTAAAGCAAGAAAAAATAGAGATCACAAATGCTCTAAAACGTCAAACAAGAACCATGAGTGTAATGAGTGCTTTCACTTTATAGTATTTTTCCAAGATCGATCAATTCAAAGAGCCTTGTGTCCCATTTTGTTGCCCTTCTCAATACTATCAATCATCATTTCATCTTGCCACCATCACTGCCATCAACAAATGCCACCAAACCTACACCAGCACCATCACACACACCATCTTAACCATCTTATCCCTACGTACTCAATAGTCCCAATTCTATACATTTCTTAAATACCAGTAATGATTTTTTGATCTCAGTTTAGATTATTTCAAAAACTGATCCCTCTCACTGTATACTATTACCATTCCTATTTTTCTTTTGTAGATTTTAGTCCCTTTAAGGTTTTTTTTTAAAACCTCTTTTGTTATTTGCTTTATACATAATTTGATTGATCAAATCATATATCATATATATCATTATATCCTGAAATTTAAAAACCTTAGATTTTTACAGATAATGGGTTTGTTGGATCTCTATACTAACAGTTACTGATAACTTTTAGAGTTCTTTTTTGTAAAATACATATAGGCTGTAAGTAGGTTTTACATGTCAACCCCCAAATGTATACACAGTATGTTAAATATGGCACTATCATAGAACTGTAAAGAAGTAAAGAAGGCAAAATTAAGAGTTTCTTACCTTATGTAATATGGCAATGGCTTTGGCAATTTTTTTCTTTTGTGTAATTCCTGACTCTCCTCAACTCACCAGACTTCGAACTCATCTTCATCAATACTTTCTCCTAAAAATGTGGTTTCCCTTACCCTTTGAAAATCACTCCCATCTATTTTTTATTGATTTATCAAGATTTTTCTTTTTGTCACTGAAAAAGATCAAGTTAGTTTTATGATATTGAGAGTTAATTTATGTATATTGAGCCAGTATATCATGCTCTTTGTTTAACCCCTTTTTTCCAGAATGAAGTAGAGTTGTTTTATCAACAAAAAACAATGCTCCCCAATGTTTTAGATGCATTTACAGTCATTCATGTACAAAATAAATAATTTAGGTCTATGAGCCTTGGGGTACTCCTCAGTTGATGTTACACATATCTGATTTTATATCATTTATCTGCACATGTGAAGTGTTTTCTACACTCATCGCCTGATTTATTAAGTACATCTTGCTAGAACTGTGTTTTACCCCCTTTTGCCTCAGAACTGACATAGATATACGTGGCATAGATTCAACAATGTGTTGGAAACATTCCTCAGAGATTTTGGTCCATATTGACACAGTTGCTGTAGATTCTTCCACAATTTGACTCTCCTGTTCCACCACATCCCAAAGGTGCTCCATTGGATTGAGAGCTGGTGACTGTGGAGGCCAATTGAGTAAAGTAAACTCATTGTCATGTTGTCATGAGATTATTTCAGCTTTGTGACATGGTGCATTATCCAACTGGAAGTAGCCATCAAAAGATGGGTACACTGTAGTCATAAAGGGATGGACATGGTAGGCTGTGGCATTTAAATGATGCTCAATTTTTACTAAAGGGCCCAAAGTGTGCCAATAAAATTACACCATTACACCACCACCATCAGCCTGAACCATTGAGACAAAGCAGGATGGATCCATGTTCTACCAGATCCTTGCGCCCTGTAAATAAACGTCTTGTGGTACCATCCCAAAATGGAAAGAAATCACTCTCACATACTTTCTTTGGATCTGTTCGACATTGGTGGAATGATCTACCTGCTGCTACAAGATCAGCAGATTCTTTAGCCATCTTTAAAAAACGCCTGAAAACACATCTCTTCCATCAACACTGAATTCTACTTCCTTTCTATTGATTCCTTCTCTTTAAAAAAAAAATTAAATAAAAAATAAATACCCTTAGCTTTGTATACTGAGCAGGGTTTTAACTGACTAGTTTTTGGTGCACTTTGTTACCTTGTGTTGTTAAAAATGCTTCCATTGTTTTCCTCACTTTGGATAAAAGTGTCTGCAAAATGACTAAATGTAAATGTAAATTTATGCCAAATTCTGAATCAAAATCTGAATGTTGCAGCGGAAATCGAGACTCATTCTGACCAGGCAACGTTTTTCCAATCCTCTATTTAAATTTTTTTCCTGTGCAAACTGTAGCCTACGTTTCCTGTTCTTAGCTGACAGGAGCAGCACCCGGTGTGGTCTACTGCTGTTGTAGCCCTGTTGATGCACTGAGAAACTGGTCCAGCCTAACAACAAGATCCCCTCTCACAAACTGAGTAATGTGGTCTATGCTGTTCAGTAAAAAGTGGTGAAAGTTACATCGGGGAAACAAAACAACAGCTTCCACAAAAGAGCTAACCCTGGTGGAGCCACCTCCCCCTCAAAGAGAAAGGGCATTCCTTTGAGGGCAGCAATGTCCAAATCTTGGCCAGAAAGGCCAGATGGTTTGAGAGAGGAGTTAAGAAAGCCATTTTAGTTCAAATGGGAAAGCCCTCACTGAACAGAGGAGGGGGCCTCAGATACCACTTGCCAGCTATCTACAACAGTGTGTCTAGAAAGACAACCTGGCGTGAGCAGTCTACTAACGGCTCACATGAGCCCAATGACTCTCACATCAGGAGTCACACTGCCCTTTCAAGACCTAATGACAGTAAAACCAGACAGCCTGGTCCAATCAGAGATAGTTTCAGGTTAAACCCCTCCCTCTAGAGATATTAGCTCAGCTCTATTACCAGTTGAACTCAGAATTGAAAATGTTCCTCGGAATTATGACTAAAAGTCTTTAAAACTTATGTCCAGATACCTTCAAAAGTGTCAAACTTTTCTTCAACATCACAAAACGATTACAAATAATATGAATGACTACACCGGGGTTGGGGCTCGCATGCGAGCACCTGGTGGCCGGGTCTATCCCACATGACCCGGCCGTCCTCAGCCCAAAGGAGCGACGTGGGGCCAACCTCACATGGGTCCACCACTTGCAGGAGGAACCGTAATAGACACCTGGAGGGGCGTGATTGGGAGGAACGGCCCCCCTGATCTGAACCTGAGCGGTATTCTGTTATTGGACTTCTGTGGTCACAATTTGTCCATAACAAACACCATGTTCAAGCATAAGGGTGTCCACCAGGGCACTTTACACCAGGACACCCTAGGCCGTAGGTTGATGATCGACTTTGTAGATGTTTCATCTGACCTCTGGTCGATCTACGTTCATACTCTCACCTAGGGTCATGAGCTTTGGGTCATGACCTAAAGAACAAGATCCCGGATACAGGCGGCCAAAATGAGCTTTCTCCACAGGGTGGCAGGGCGCTCCTTTAGAGATAGGGTAAGGAGCTCGGACACTCGGAACGAGCTCAAAGTAGAGCCACTGCTCCTCCACATTGAGAGGAGCCAGCTGAGGTGGCTCGAGAATCTGTTTTGGATGCCTCCTGGACGCCACCCTATGGAGGTGTTCTCCAGGAGGAGATCTCTAGGAAGATCTAGGACACACTGGAGGGACTATGTCTCTCGGCTGGCCTGGGAACGCCTTGGTATCCCCCCAGAAGAGCTGGAGGAAGTGTCTGGGGAGAGGGAAGTCTGGGTGTCTCTGCTTTGAAAATACATATAAATACAAAACATATTCACAAAAAACATTTATGTTGACAAGTCCAGTGTCCACTCTGTCTGTGTGTGTAAGGTGGATGGGACCTCAGCCAACATCAAGGTAGATGAAAGATGAGCTGTGGGTCCTCACACTGGAGCAGAGTCGGGGGGGGGGAGGTGGAAAGGAGAAAAACAAAAGTGCTAAATACTACTGAAAATATGCAGATGTAATAATAACATGAGCGGTTGAGTGTGTACCTACAGCTACAACCAGTGTAAACCTAACCCTATGATCAATCAGTCTACATACGTTTGGTGAAATAAGTATGTTTTGAGTTTGCTTTTGAAAATCTCAACAGAGTCAGATCGCCGCACTTCCACCGGGAGCCCATTCCACAAATATGGGGCTCTATAAGAAAAGGCTCTGTAGCCAGCAGACTTCTTCTTTATTCAAGGAAGTTGAAGGAGGCCAGCGTCCTAGGAGCGAAGGGTACGAGCTGGAGTATACCAGGTGATAAGGTCAGATAGGTAAGAGGGCGCGTGTCCACAAAGGATTTAATAGGTTAACAAGAGAACTTTGAAATCAGCTCTAACATGAATAGGTAAGCTGCTTATTGGTAGATCCAGCTGTGTATCATCCGCATAACAGTGGAAGTTTACTCCATAACTTCTGATGATTTGTCCCAATGGTGTAACATATAGTGAAAAAAGTATGGGACCGAGCACAGACCCTTGTGGCACATCGAATTTCACTGGTGCCGAGGAGGAGAAGGATTTATTAAAAGAGACAAAATGAGACCTATCACACAGATAGGATTCTAACCAAGAAAGAGCAAAACCATAGATGCCAAAAACATCTTTAAGTCTGTTGATTAGTACTGCATAATCATTCATTCATTCATTCATTCATTTTCTACCGCTTTGTCCCGTTAGGGGTCGCGGGTGACTGGAGCCTATCCCAGCAGCTTTGGGCCTGAGGCGGGGTACACCCTGGACAGTGGCCAGTTAGTCGCAGGGCTGACATTTAGAGACAGACATTGACAGACAACCATTCACTCTCACTTTCATTCACTAGGGACACTTTAGAGTTGCCGATTAACCTATACATGCATGTCTTTGGACGGTGGGAGGAAGCCGGAGTACCCGGAGAGAACCCACGGTAACACGTGGAGGACATGCAGACTCCTCACAGAAAGACCGGAGTCGGCCGAGAATGTTTGGGTCGGCCGGGTTTTGAACTCACGACCTTCTTGCTGTAAGGCAGGAGTGCTAACCACTCTGCCACGTGCACTGCATAATCAATCGTATCAAATGCAGCACTGAGATCCAGCAATAACAGTATAGCCGATGAGTCCTCGTCCATCTGAAGGAGAAGATCATTAGTAACTTTAACTAAAGCTGTTTCAGTGGAATAAGAGGCCCTAAATGCAGACTGAAACGGCTCGAGGACGTCATTTTCCAATAGATATAGAGTAAGTTGTTTTAGCACAACTTTTTCGAGGACGTTAGATAGAAAAGGTAAATTGGAGACAGGACGGAAATTATTTAGGCATCCAGGATCCAGAGTAGGTTTTTTGAGCAGGGGTTTGACCACAGCCTGTTTGAAAAGGGAAGGAACGGTGCCAGTAGACAAGTACAAGTTTATAATGTTTAATATAATTTGCCCCACATAGGGCCACAGTTCTTTAAGCTGTTTTGCTGGCAGGATAACCAAGGAGACACGTAGTTGCTTTACACGAAGAAACCACCTTTGTCAGCTCATCAAGGGAAACAGAATCTAAGACTGAGAGACGGGAGGTCGGTGGATCCAAGTAAATGGGACCCGAAGCCAAAGAAGACAAAAACAAAATATTATCCCTGATATCTTCAATTTTATGATTAAAGAAATCTAAAAAGTCTTGTGCACTAAAGGGAGAGGAGTCTTCAGTTGTTTTTGGTTGGATAAGTTTAGCAACTGTTCCAAAGAGAAACCTGGGGTTCTGACGGTTTTCTCTTATAAGAGATGAAAAATAGGCAGTCTTTGCAGTGCTGAGGGCGTGCTTATAGGTGTTTACACACAAACACCACTTTTGATAATTTAGATTTGTTTTTGACTTGCGCCATTTGCGTTCAAAACTCCTGCAGGCCTGTTTCAAAGCCCGCGTTTCCTCATTATACCATGGCGTAGGTCGTCTGGTTGGTCTGGGCTTTGTTCTGACGGGTGCCACTGAGTCGGTGATGGCTGAGAGGGTAGCATGGACCTCCTCTGTGTAGGCCTCTACTGAGTTTCCAGTTGGCAATCATTTCCATTGCAGCTGCGCTAAAATTCCGTGTAGACACTACGCATTTGTTTGAATTTGAGGGAAATGTGTAACTTATCTCGAACTCCACCAGTGAGTGATCTGAGACAGCAGATGAAAGAGAGGAGACAAAGAGATTGGAGACATCTATTCCCCGAGCCAAAACAAGATCAAGATAGTTTCCACTAATGTGTGTGGGCTCATGAACAAACTGGTTGAAAGGTCACAAGCAGTGATTGAAATGCTCTGGCCAGAGGATCACACTTCTTATTTAGATAAATATTAAAGTCTCCAACTAGAAGGATGTTATTAGCGTGGGTTATTAAGTCCGAGAGGAAAACTCCAAACTCGTCCAAGAAAGAAGAGTAGGGACCCGGAGGGCGATAGATAAAGCTAAATAAAATGGCTTCCTTCCATTTATTTGATAAGAAATATGTTTAATTAGTAACACTTCGAAAGAGTTAAATTTCGGCTGTGATGATGTACCTGTAAAGCAAAATGCAGCTTTATAAATGGCTGCAACACCACCACCCAGTTTCGACGTGCGACCTACCTGTGCATACGCATTATCAGGGGAGAGGCTTCATTTAGTGGCAGAAAGACATTGGGCCTAAGCCACGTTTCACAAAGACAAAGTTAATCCAAGCAATGAGAAGCAATAAGATCATTAATTAGGAGTGCTTTGGAGGATAGAGACCGCACATTCAGGAGACCGATCTTCAGTCTTGATGTAGAGCAGACATTTGAAGGCTTGTCCAGTGGAGAGATAGCGACAGGAAAAAGTTGTCGAGCTCTAACAGTTCTGCTGGGTTTAAAAGATTGCCTCTGAGTTATAATAACATGATGACAGGATGCTTTTGGGTCACTGACTCTGTGAGTTTTCAGATGTGTTTGAGGACTAAATAACAGATTTAGGCAGTAGACATCAGGATAACACGGCCTCACCAGACAACTAAAAGCTTCTACATTATCCAGTTCCACACCCGCACTATCATGACTAGCAGGTTCTCTAATTCCTGCGACCTGCTGAGATTCCTTGTGTCAAATGCACCGAATGCACCTGTCTATACTACTAGACAAAATGGCAGCACCATGTCCAGTAGGATGCAGGCCGTCTGCCCTCAGCAGGCCTGGGCGGCCCCAGAAAGAAGGCCAGTTATCCACGAAACCATAACCTTTCTGACTACAATGCCGGGCCAGCCACCGGTTCATGGAAACTAATCTGCTATACTGTTCATCACTACCCCTTACGGGGAGGGGGACAGAGACAATTAATCGATGCCAACTCTTGTTCCCTAGTTCAAGAGTCCTGGCTAGGCTATCTTTGGTTACCTCTGACTGCCTCATTCTCACATTATTGGTGCCGACATGAATAACTATCTGCTTATATGTAGTGCCAGTATGTGTCTGAGGAAACTCTCCCTCCCTGTGTGATGTCAGCACCCTAAGATTAGCCTCTATGTCGGAAGCTCTGGACCCCGGTAAACAGTGGACAATGGCTGGCGTCTCGAGTCTAACATTGCGTGGTAATGGAGTCTCCAATCACCAGAGTGCGAGGCTTGCTCAGGTTGGCAGGCGCAGAGGAAACAGGCCGGTGATCAGCGCGGACAAGCGGACTTGAAAGCGCCGAAAACCGGTTTGCGGTCAGAGGGGGTGACTGCGGACAGGGGCGGACAACCGAAGACTTCCCCCTGCCTGCACGCCTGCGCCGCCGGACCGGCTCAAACATATTACTCTTTGCAACAACTGCCGAGACAGTTGAGCCGCAACTAGAGCTATCGCTAGCAGGACTGCTATCAGACCTGCATCTGATACTATCAGGAAACCCTGACACATCTAAAGTAACCAAACCCTGTCTATGCTGATCTAGCTGCTCTAACTCACAAACACGTCTCTCTAATAGAGACAACCTATCTAGTAATACCAAACAAGAATGGCAAACCATTGTCACAAGCAACAACACAGAATAGCTTAGCTAAGCTAGTGTATGTACAGCTAAGTCAAGCCAACTGTTCACAACTCACAATGATAAATTCGAACAAACACACACAGCAGTACTAACCACAAGTTAAACAAAAAACTCTGTAAACACAACAAAACTAACCACTGGTAAGACAACAATGGTAACAAACAAACAATCGAGGTATAATCAGGCTAATTCAAACGATAAAAACCCGCTAGCATGCTAGCTAGCACTAAGAGAAGTGCCCTAATTACTAAACTCTAGCAGAAATATAACCAGAATAACAATGAATGAGGTGTGGTGCACAGTTAAAGTGTTGACAATGTTTAAGAAATATTAAATATGTAACTTTAGGACAATGCCAGGAGAGATACACTCGCCTGATTGTTTAGCGTCACTGGGATGCGTCCTCCGTCACTGAGCAAGCCACCCTTTTCCGATTGAGAACCATGGTCTCAGACTTGGAGGTGCTGATCCTCATCCCAGCTGCTTCACACTCGGCTGCAAACCGCCCCAGTGCGCACTGAAGGTCCTGGCTTGATGGAGCCAACAGGACAACATCATCTGATCAGAACCTTAAAGTGCTTAAACAATACATTCACTTTGCACAATAATACTGATTGTTCACTTCCCTATTCAGGTTCAGGATTGGAAGTGATGATCAAAAAACTTAAGTTCAAGTTTAAAGAGGGTTTAATAACAGATCACATGGAGGGTTAAAAGGCCATGGGCAGACAACAGAACATTCATCAGAGTGCTTCTTTTGTAATTAGCCCCAAAAATGATCCGTTCTACAAGTTTATATCACTTCATGCTACACTCCCAGCCCCTCCCGTCTCTGCTCTCTTTCAGGAGATGTGCTTCCTTTCTTTTGTTCATCAGTGCAACAAGTTTTACCACCACTCCACTCTTCATCAGATGCTGTGCTTCTGCTCTTCACTGTCATTTGTCTAAACAGCACATCTTATTTCTTGGGGCCTATCTACCTAACCTTCTGACTGGAACTTTACTCTTTTCCAGGGAACCATCCGGTAATCTCTTAAAACAGAACATTTGTTTCTAGTTGTGAAAAAACATATTTTCAAGGAACAAGTAACACATGTGTATACATATTTTTTTAAGTGCATAATACATAAAATTAATACTGCACTACTACTATATTGAAGAGGTCTGTGGAACCCATATAAGGTCGTTTAGTTGTATAATTTTTATACAAATTTTATTAATTCCCCACTAAATTTGCACAGAGAGGACAAACTGAGCACATGGAAGACAAACTAAACTAAATATGCCTAATAAAATATGTTATTTTTTATTGTAGAAAAGTTAAATTTTGTTACAGTATGTTATGGTAAGCTTTAACATTCCTTTTTCCCTTTTTTAATAAATCTTGTTTTTCATTAAGCTAAATATATATTTCAATTGAAAAAAAGAAATGCAATTGCAACACGTTAAGTGTCAGGAGCCATAATTGTAAAAAATAAGGATGTCTTCCGCCTATTGGTCCCCTATTCACAGGCCTTACCACAGAGCAATAAAATGGCGGTTACATCCAGGCTTTTCCGCTTTTACTCCATAGTAATACAGGCTGTAAACAGGATTTTTACACTTGTAAAGTCACCATTGGGTTTCTCCTTATATTTCTGCTTTTGGGGCCTGCCCTCTGGTGGATGGCGGTATATTGTTGTATATCGCTGTATATAGCTGTATGGTGGCGCCCTTACCCGAGAGGACCTTTTACGAGGTTCCATGAGAGAGGCTTGGTCAGGAGACAAAAATGATATGGCAGACATAATAAAAATAGCTCACATGTTAGTAACTCAATACCGTTTAAACTGGTATGGTTTGAACAGAAATTACAAAAACACTTTTTTGCAATGAAATTGCGATTCTTGTTGAAGGAATGGTCATATATGTGGCTGCTTGTTCCCAGAAAGGAAGATCAACTAATTTAACATGTGAATATCATTGCCATAGCTCATTTCTTATTTGAGTTAACAATGTTGCAACTTTAATTAGCAAAATCATTTTGGTCTCCTGACACAGCATGACATGTTGTGATTGTATTTCTATTTATCTATTGCATTATCTACTTCACTCACTGACACACAAAATAAGTTCAAACTAGTTCTTACGGAGACTATAATCAGATCTAAGGAAGTGCTAGGGATTGCTAGGGAATAATTGCTAGGGAAGTGCCAGTTTCAGATGGGGCGACCAGGTGGTTTGTGGGTCCCGGGCCCACACTCATGTTAAGCATTCACATTTATCAAATATTAGCTCAAGTAGCCTAATGCTAGTTTGCTGCGTAAGCTCCTTAACTACTCAGTCCTTCTCCTTTTTGAGTTAAACAATTATGGTCTAATACAGTACCTAGTAAAGGGTCAATGCTTCAGAGCTTGTGTCAAGAAATCTAGGAAATGTTTAGTGACTAGTATCAATTTTGGATTGTATGGATCAGTGCTGTGTCACTGGAGGCAAGGAGGGTTAAGTGTCTTGCCCAAGGACACAACGACAGTATGAACTGTGGGGAAAGTGGGAATCGAACCGCCAACCTTCCAGTTATAGGATGACCACTCTATCACCTCAGCCATAATTAAATACAACTGTAACGAGCAGACCTCTCCTGAGTGACACAATAAGCAGCTCAGAGGGAGCAGAAATAGGTCGATACACTTGACCCTAGAAGAGTTTTATCTGTACAAAATGCACTAAACTTACCATACCGTTTCAGAAGACATGTTTTTTTTTACTGCGGTTGAACCATACCCCTTTTGGAAACCCCAGTCAAGCCAGCCCCATCTTGATTTCAGAGTACTCACGTATTAGATGCTTTACGGTAAATGCATGGAAACATCGCCTAGATGTCCTTGTGAACTGATAAATGTTAAGTTTAATACATTTTCATCTCTCAGTGACTGCATCTGTTAATGCAATTTTATAGTTAATATCCAGTTTTTATCAGAAATACTTCTAATTCACAAGCTCTATAATCAATTCAGACAGTATTTCAGTTTTGAAATGTCAACTTTGTTACCATGTTATATCAATGTTTTCGTTACTTCCAAGCTTTCTTCACTCCTACATTGACACAAATATATAAAAAAAATTCAAACAAATTTCAGGACAAATTTCAAATTTCAGGACAATCTAATGTAGCATTGCAAAATAAAAGTCCCCTGAAAATACATAACAGGTGGAATTTGTTTATATGATTATAAAAATTGCCAAAGGGTCTAGTGAGGAGCTGAGGACCCACTATTGCCCTCCAGGCAGTGTTGTAGTCAAGTAACTAGTTTTCGAGTCCAAGCCCCTTTAAGTCCTCAGTGTTCAATTCCGAGTCCAAGTCACCAAAGACCAGTCTGATTCAAGTCCGAGTCAAGTCATCTTTAATTGAACTGCAAATCTGAGTAATTAAAGAAAGGTCAAGTGAGTTATAAAACTTAATAATATGGGACCCAAACTGACACATTGATTGGAATTAGTTTTATATAATATATATATCATTTATAGAATTAGTTTTGTATAAGCCTTTTTCATTAAACACATTTAATGGAGTTTTGGTTGTGGCATTATAATTAGGGCTGTAGCCTATATAGGTCTATATTTAAAAATGTATTTATGTAGGAGTAAAATAAGAGGACCTCGTCCCGCTCTGAACACATATGACAGAGTTTGTGTGATGTTGTTGCTGAGCTTGACTTGTGACTAGCCAAGTCCAAGTCTAAGTCAGTTCTCAAGTCCAAGTTGAGTAATGAGTTCTTGTGTCTGAGAACAAACAAGTCCAAGTTTGAGCCTGAGCCATAAAATCCAAGTCCGAGTTTGAGTCGAGTCCGAGTCATTTGTCACAAAAATAAGCCTGATGACTCGAGTCCGATTCCAGGACTCGAGTACTACATCTCTAACTCCAGGTATTTTCAGGACAATCTGATGTGGCATTTCAAAATAAATGCATAAATGTTATAAATCTTCAGAGGACAATTTATTCTGATATTTTATTTCAAGATGTCAGAGCAGATGGTATTTTTTTTCTTCCTGTTACCAAAACTCAAAAGTGATTTTAAAAACAATATGTAAAGGTAAATCTTTTTTTTTTTCTTTTGTCCTTTGCCCAAAGAAGTGATAAGTTTAACACAATTATTGGTAACATTGCTTCTCTAATAATTCCAAAACCATGAACAGTATGTATAATTCAACTGAACAATTATTGCAGTCCTGTTAGTCTTCATAAAAATAACAGGACTGAGTTTAAAGCATATAGTTAGCAGGGCTGTAGCCAGTTTATTCCAGTATATTGGATCATTTTAGATAATTTTAAAACATGTCAGGATGTCATAATGTAATTCTAGAATGTCATAATATCATAATAGAATTCTAGAATGTCATGATGTCATAATGTAATTCTAGAATGTCATGATGTCATAATGGATTCTATAATGTCATGATGTCATAATGGGATTCTAGAATGTCATGATGTCAGAATGGGATTCTATAATGTCATGATGTCATAATGGATTCTATAATGTCATGATGTCATAATGGGATTCTACAGTGTCATGATGTCATAATGGGATTCTACAGTGTCATGATGTCAGAATGGAATTCTACAGTGTCATGATGTCAGAATGGAATTCTACAGTGTCATGATGTCAGAATGGAATTCTACAGTGTCATGATGTCATAATGGAATTCTATAATGTCATGATGTCATAATGGGATTCTATAATGTCATGATGTCATAATGGATTATATAATTCTAGCATCTAGCATCGAAAACATTTACAAGGACAGAATGTTGAAAAAAGCCAATAACATTGTATGCGATCACACACACCCATTAGCATCCCATTTTAATTTATTACCATCTAGGTGTCGTTTCTGCCAACCTCTGATGACCTAGAACAGATCAAAATTTTATTTTGTACCACAAGCCATTAAGGTGTTAAATCAATTAAAATAAGCTGTCCAGTTGGCAGGGTTAGACCCAAAGGTATTTTTATTTGTATGTATGTGTTTTTTGGTGTATTGTAATGCATCGTATTGTTTTTGTTATATGTTGTCTTGTAGTGCCTTGAGACTGTGCCGCAAACCCAATTGCCCCACGGGGGACAATAAAGTTCTTCTTCTCTTCTCTCTCTCATAATGTCATAATGTCGTAATGGATTCTAGAATGTCATGAAGTCATAAAGGAATTCTAGAATGTCATGATGTCATAATGGATTATATAATGTTATGATGTCATAATGGGATTCTATAAAGTTATGATGTCAGAATGGGATTCTAAAATGTCATGATGGCTTAATGGATTTAATAATGTCATGATGTCATAATGTGATTCTAGAATGTCATGATGTCATAATGGAATTCTACAGTGTCATGATGCCATAATGGATTCTATAATGTCATGATGTCATAATGGAATTCTACAGTGTCATGATGTCATAATGGATTCTATAATGTCATGATGTCATAATGGATTCTATAATGTCATGATGTCATAATAGAATTCTAGAATGTCATGATGTCATAATGTGATTCTAGAATGTCATGATGTCATAATGGATTCTATAATGTCATGATGTCATAATGGAATTCTAGAATGTCATGATGTCATAATGTGATTCTAGAATGTCATGATGTCATAATGGAATTCTAGAATGTCATGATGGAATTCTAAAATGGAATAATGGAGTTCTAGAATAGAATTCTACGAAAAAAATGTATATTGACTTATTTTCAGATTTTTGTTATGACTTTTTGCACCTTTACTTTACATTTATAAAAATACACAAATTAATATTTAATAAAAGTGAATTGTACTAGTTTTCTAAGGCCAAATTAGTGACCCGGAAATATTTTTTCCCGCACCATTGATTGCGAAGCACCATGTCTCTGGAACCGTACAGAGAAGTGATTTTGGACATGATTTTAAAACACCACACACACAAGGACGTTGCTGAGCATCTGTCTCAAATTGGTGTTGGGGGAGGTTGTTCGGCGAGGACTGTTAGAAGATTTTGTGCCAGTCATGGTGTGAGACGGGAGTTTTCCGACACTCAGCTGGAGATAGCTGTATCGACAGCAGTACAAGAAGTAAGTAATAAAATGCAATATCATTCATAAGATGGTAACCCTAACACACCTGCCGCAATAATTATTTTCAAATTTCTTTCAGTAAGTCAACTTTGGCAAAAAGTGGTGGGGACATGGTGCACTTGCAAAGTATCTGTGTACGTGGGTACTATGCCATGATCCCGAGCTATCCGTAGTGCAACTAACACAAATTGCATATACATTACATTAAATAATTATCCAGAAGTTAGACAAGAATTATTTAAACTATAGCAGTAAATGCTCTTATTATAGGCTTTAAATGGCATTTTAATGTTTGACAGCGATGATTTGGCTGCGATAACTCCACTTTGAATGTAATGAAATTCAATTTTTAAATAATTAAAAAGAAATTGCAAAACAATTAATGTAATTTTATGTAAATAATAATCTGTGGATTTGACCCAGAAGATGGCTTAGCAACATATACTGTCGGACTTCGAACATGGGCACGGCCGGCCAGTTTAAACAGATCCGATCCGTAGCCTACACGGGTGGCTGACTCTGAGAACCAGGACGAAACATGTAGGCCTATTTTTTTATCGCTTCTATTAGAAGCGCAACGTTTAAAATAAAGAATTTCACCCTCAGCTCTGCGGTTTAGCCTATCTTGTGACGGAGAGTTTAAATATGTGGGTAAAACTACCCAAAACTGTGGGTAAAGTGCTAGGCTACATGGAGATATTTTCTGCATTAATGGTTTAAAAAAATACACAAAAAGTCCCCAAATATAGTCCACTCTCTGCCCTTTCCACCCATGCATGTTACCTACTGTAGTATACACATCGTTTCAGCGGATATTCTACAAAACATCTCGAAAAAAGAAACGATGTCAAGCGGCCAAGGTGTTTTCAGAAGAGCGCCTGTTTTAAGTCTCATTGAAATGTTTTGGCGAGCACACGGCCTGTTGTAAACAAAATTGATTTAAATTATTCTTTCCATCCATCTAGACAGGACCAACCTACGGTCGTAAATTGATGACCGGTTATTTAACCTCAAAGGGAATTTGAGCAGCAGAAAGGAGGGTTGGACGAGCCCTCCGGACAATAAATCGACCATATCATGAAATGCGATGCAGTGTAAGTTAGTTTGTTATTATGACTATTATTAATAATACTAATATTGCCCCAGGCTATTTAAATAGCATTAAGTACCACAAAACAACATTTGCTTTATTATTATATTACATCATTTCTGCATTTTTTTAAATTGAGATTATACTATACAAGTTGTCCAAATTAAGTCATTAACTGCATCCACTCACAAATTTTTATATACATTTACAGTAGGAAATTTACTAAATATCCTCACTGAACTTTATCTTTAAATAATATCCTAATAATTTTTGGCATAAAAGAAAAAAAAATATCATTTTGACCCATACAATTGATTTTTAGCTTTTACATATAGCCTATACCCATGCTTTGCTTTGAAGACGGGTTATGTGGTCCAGGGTCACAAAAAATAAAAACTATTTAACTCATTAATTGATGGCTATAGCAGCAAGATAATGGCATATTCCTATATGCCAGTAAAGAATAACCTCATTATCTATGATGAAGTGTACAGGTTTGTATTCTGAAACACTTACTGTTTGTGCGTGTGTGTGTATAAAGCAATCCCTATTTAAATCATATAATTTAAGGCCTGCAGTAATCAACAATGGAATGTGGGACCAGATAAGGGTGGACCATGGAAAAGAGTTTTTCTTGACTTTATTTATGCAAGAAATTCTTGCTGACCACAGAATGAATACAGCAACACCACCATATCGTCAGACCACATCAACAAAGGAAGGTGTTGTCTTGTGGTTCAAATTTGAACAACTGAAAACTCACATCTTAATAAAATTAAAACGTATACAAACTTGTTTTACAATCACTTGTATTTAAGGATTGGTTTCCAAATTTTAGTTTTTTTTTCTTAAATAAGATGACATGTTCATAATAAAAATTATTTTAATAAAAAATTATATAATTTTAGGAATCTGATGATTTTACTCTATAAAACAGCCCGTTTAATTCCTTTCATTCATCAGAATCACACAATTGAGAGAATTTGGCCTGAAATAAACAACAGGGTTAATAACCCTTTGAAGGAGGCTCTTGTTCAGCTGGTCGACCAAGAACTGATTGATATGGACTGCAACCTAACAAGATACTGTGTGTCTAACCTTGTCTGTCAGCTGTGTCGTCTGGGCATTAGCAGGGTAGTAGAGGCATGGAACAACCACAGGATTCCTGGTATGCTAAATAATGTTTAAAAAAACTTGACAAGCAGTTGACATTTAAACATTTATTACAAGTTAACATGTCCCATTTACTACAGGAAAAGGAATCCCCAACCAGATTGCACAGGGTGGTTGTGCAAAAAAAATCTCAGCAGCACTACTGCCTCATGGAACTGAAGCAGCTGATCTGTACATGAACACACTGGGATCATCTTTGACAAGGGTTTCGGCCTTTGGAACAGACCCTTTTAAAAGTGAACATGAGAAGGCTACAGTTGAACAACTGTTTTCAGAAAAGTGGCCAGACATCACTTACTTGCTCAATAATACGGTCAACAAAATTTTTTTGCCTTTTAAAGAGGACTTGGTCTGTTTAGTAAATTTAACTCAAAGATACTCTTAAAGAGCATGCCTTCTATTGTTCAATGCTGCTTTCCATCAAGTGTTTTTTCTAGAAACAAAATATTACACACAAATTTAAGCATCAACATGATGCTGATAAATTAAAGTTTTCTTTTTAGTTCTTGTTTTAAGAAGTTCTGCAACAAAACTTTACACAACAACTTTCAAATAAACTACTGAACTTGAATTGCTGAACAGCTAAACATTTTTTCCTGAGTAATATAGGCCTACTCTACCCTAATGATGTCACTAAGAGCTAACAAAGCTTCAGAGAGACCTGCTGCAAGAAAGATGTGGTTGCTAAGAGCTTCCTCTTTGCATTTTAAGCACTGTGATGTAGGGCCATCCACTGATCAACACAAAGTTGGCATCCGATCAGGCTTCTACAGCAGGTGGCAAATACTGGTTGATCAATGGGTCCTAAAAAACAAAATGTTACAAATCAGTTATTGTGCAGAGATGGGGTGTTTAAAAAGGCAAACTTTATTATCCAACTACCTGGAAAAAGGTACATAAAGGGGCAGTTTCCAATTCCTGGAGAGGGTTTAGATTAATCCAGGACTAGGCCTTAGTTGGCATTGATATATGTTAAGACATACAATTACAAGATGTTTTTAAATTTAGGCAGCTCAAACATGCATTTTCTGGGACTAGGATAAGCCCTGTCTGGGAAACCACCCCATAAACACAAATAATGATTATCTCATGCTATCAAAGCCCCAAAATAATTACTCATGTTTTATTCATATTCATTTTTTTTTTTTTTATGAAATGCAAGCTGTTTCTGTCCCTCATTTTAAAGTGAATACATCCAAACCCTTCCATCAGTTTATAAAGAATTGGTTGCAGACTATGCAAGTGAAAGCTGCTTTTATTTTCTCTGTTTGGACTTCAGTCAAGGTTTTGGCAGGTGTTTGACTGGACAGCTCAGAAAGCTCTTTGATAGTTGAGGTAACTTGGTGAAGGCTCTGTGACGCCAGACATCTTGTAGACTTGATGTTTCATCATCTTTCCGACTTGAGCTAAATTTAGTTAATAAATAAATAAATTAGAATTGTACGGAGCCCCTCTGGTCTCACTATTGTTGCGGGATGTGTCTTCAGTGTGTTTAGTTTAGTTCAAGACAGCTCAGTAGCGTGTGTGTGAATGACAGAGAGCGCATGCGCGTGGGTGAAAAAGGCACGTCGGCCGCCCGTGTGTGAGAGAGAGTCCCCAAAAAAAAAAGCAGCGGAAGAGTGTGGTACGAGAGGGCTACGGTGACCAGTCTAGTGAGGTACAGAAGGTGTTTTCCTGTGCAACTAGAAAATAAAGAATAAGTAAAAGGCAGCAAGACGGCTCCTTGTCCTTATATGCCCCATCACCTCAAACAGCGTGAAGTTTTCGGGAGTTAACCCCGGGAGGAAGCCTCCCGGCCCTGGAGAAACCGGATCTCCCCTGCGTCTCCAACACGGTTCGAAGACGAAAAGCAGGGAAGGTTAACACTGGCGACCACGAAGGGACATTTACGTTGTTAAAAGACTGGTGAGCATCGAAAAATAAAAGGACAATATAGTAAAACCTAGTAACTAATGCAACCGTAATAGCGGCGGTGCTAAGCTAACACCACATGGCGACCGCTAGCTATCCCTCTGATTTTTATGAACGGATAACTAACTACTCGAACCCGTTCATGTCGCTAACCAATGTTGAGGACAACAATCAAGATACAGTGAAAGCTTATGAACGTAAGGTGGGGAGAGAATGCGAACATTATAACCCATTTCTATGTGATGAAAGTTGCACCAACACACGTGGTACTGGAGAAGATCTGTTCGCGCTGTTCAATGGCTCCACTTGCTTTCCGGCCACAAATCCTTTTAGCAGAGACTATAGTCAAGGCCATGGCTCCACGGGAGGGCCAGACATGCACATGTTCACATGCTCTACTTCAGACGTGCCAATCAAGGGACACTATGAAGTCACCAATCCCTTTGTCGATGCTCACATGGGAAGTTTTGTACATAGCACACCAGCTATATCCAAACCTGAAGCATGCACGCTTCCCGTGCCTTATACTTTTAGTCATCCGGACATGACTGCAAAACATGGACATGCCCCACTGCACCAGCCCGGTCTTCCAGCACGCAGGAGCCACTTTACGCCCCGTCTGCCTCTATCGGACAGTGATGAGGACTATGACCCCAAAGAGAGAGTCCCTACTCTACGTCCTGGCCAGTACGACGGCAGCACACCATGGAGAGAGTTTCTGCACAAGTTTGAGAGCTGCGCCGAGGCAAATCACTGGTCAGTTAAAACAATGGCCATTCAGCTAAAATTCTGCCTCACCGGAGCTGCTGGTGCCATTATTCACAGAAACCCTCGTTCATCTAGATGGGACTACCGCCACCTACTGGAGGAACTTGAAACTGCTTATGGCCCTTCTTCAGAGCATGCAGCAGCTGTAGCAGTGGAGCTGAGACAAAGAGTGCGTAAAGCTGGTGAGGCGCTTCATGTGTTCAGAGATGACATTTATGGAAAAGTAGCTATAGCTTATGGTGATTAGTCAGAGGCTGAACAGGACGCTATAGCTGTGGAAGTTTTTACAAATGGCCTGGGTGACGCAGAGCTAGTCCAAAGACTGTTAGAAAAACGTCCAGCCACACTAGCCAAAGCTTATGAAATAGCCCACCGCCATGATACCACCAAGAGAGCTGCTTCCTTTGTCACCAGCACCATGCAGCCAGTAGCCCGCAACCTAACTGAACGCAGACCTCGGGCCACTGTTGTCAGAGAGAGAGATAGCGATGAATCCGTGAATACCGCCACTGCTGTAGTTAGCCCATCATTGAGCCCCTTTGACACACGCACATCGGATAAAACACTAAAACAGCACAAGAACTTTAAAAAGGATGACATTCGCTGCTATAATTGTAGTGGCTGGGGCCACAAACAGAGCCAGTGCTCGTCTCCTCAAAGAAATACAAAGACTTTCTACTCAAGCACTGCCAAGGAACGCCCCCGGACCACTGCATTCCACCTTAAGGGTCAGAATTGGGAAATGAACATTCACTTGCGCATATCCGAACTGGAGGTGTGTGCAGTCCTGGATAGTGGAGCGCGGAGGAGCGTGCTGCCCCTTCATCACTACAACGCCATTCACCAGGATGCGAGACCGCCGCTTCGGTCATCCATAGTAGAGACTTTGCTCGGTGTGGGACCAGGGGACGTGCCGGTGCTTGGTGAGGTCAAGATACCGGTCAGTATCAACAACCGTCAAGTTGAAGTGGACTTCCTTGTAGCGGACATAGAGGGCAATGAAGTGTTGCTGGGCCATCCTTTCCTCACTCAAGCTGAGGCCCGCCTTGATTTTGGTAGGCGCCGCATAATTCTGTTTGGAGAGGAAGTGCCCTACTTTACTCCAGAGGCTGTTCAGAAGTCACACGCTGTCAGAGTAGCCAGAACTATTGTGCTAGAAGCGGGACAGGTGTACCTAGTCAAGGGCAGCGTGAACTTTTGCGGAGAAGCTAAAGGAGACATGATGCTTAGCCCCACCAAAGGCTTCATTGAAAAGCACAAAATACTCATCGCCCGAGTCCTAGTCAAAGCGCAGCCTACCAACATCATTCCATTACGTTTTTTTAACCCTGGCAATAAGGCTGTGACTGTTAAAGAAGGAGCTATTGCAGGCCTCCTTCAGCCAGCTGAAGTTCTGTCTTTAGCCGTTGTCCCCACGGCAGCAGATTTTTCAGCCAGTCCTCCGGCAGTTCCAGAGCACCTCCAGGAGCTCTATGATCAGAGTTCCGCTGACTTTAATGATAATGAAAAACTTGAACTATCTAACTTGTTGTGTGCCTACGGAAGTGTCTTTTCCAGGGGACCTGGTGATCTGGGCCGGACCAGTCTCGTCCATCATGACATCGTAACTCGGCCGGGACCTCCAGTGAAGCAGCCTCCTCGTCGTATGGCTGGGGAGAAGCAGCGGAGTGCCGAACATCAGATCAGTGAAAGTCTCCAGAACGGCATCGCCACGCACAGCCACAGCAGTTGGGCCTCACCGATTGTTATGGTACGTAAAAAGGATGGGACTTATCGCCTTTGTATAGACTACAGAGCGCTCAACAACCACACCATCACGGACGCGTACCCACTACCTCGCATCCAAGACACGCTGGACACACTCGCTAACGCCAAATGGTTCAGCACGCTGGATCTCACTTCAGGTTATTGGCAAGTGGAACTAACACCAAGAGCCCGCCGCGCAGCTGCATTTTGCACCCGAAATGGATTGTTTGAATGGAACGTTATGCCATTTGGCTTGTGTAACGCGCCGGCGACGTTCCAACGCCTTATGGACCGCGTCCTGGCCGGCATGCAGTGGGAGACTTGCCTCGTCTATCTGGACGACATCATTGTGTTGGCTAAAGACGTGCCTGAGATGTTGCAGAGACTGGGCCAAGTGTTCCAGAGACTTAAACAGGCAAATCTTAAACTGAACCATTGCATAACTTGACAAAGAAGAATGCACACTTCCAGTGGCACGTTGAACACCAAGCCGCTTTCGACACACTTAAACACCGACTCACTGCAGCTCCTGTTTTGGGCTATCCACTGGATCATGGCGAGATGATCTTGGACACCGACGCCAGCGACACAGGTATTGGCGCTGTCTTGTCACAAATGCAGGGTGGTACAGAACGCGTGTTGGCGGGAGCCGCAAGTTAAGCAAAGCAGAACAGAACTACTGCACTACGAGACGGGAACTACTAGCCATTGTGGATTTCGCCTCTCATTTTCGGCAGTACCTGCTTGGGAGGTATTTCAAAGTACGAACCGACCACAGCAGTCTACGCTGGCTCACGAAAATGAAAGAACCAGAAGGTCAGTTAGCCCGGTGGCTTGAGAAACTAGCAGAGTACGAGTTTGAAATTATCCATCGGCCCGGTCGTTTACACATAAATGCTGACAGTCTCTCCCGCAGGCCCTGTCATCCAGCTTGTCCTTGTAATCTGCAGGACCCCTACTCGCAGCAAAGAACCACGAGTCACCAGGCAGTTCAGTGTGATTTGGACACTGACACCGACTCCCTGCCGCTGGGTCCGGTGGGGGTAAGCACTGATAATGTTACTAACCCAGACACTTCAAAACAAGCAGAAACTATCTACCTGACAAACGCGAATGAGACAACACTATTTCCTGGATGGACTATGGAGGAATTAAGCCAGGCTCAAGCTGCTGATTCAGACATTGCACCAATCAGAGCTTGGCTGGAGGCCCGTAGTGAGCGGCCCCAATGGGTCACAGTCTCTCCATGTAGTCCAGCCACCAAAACATACTGGAGTCAATGGAGAAGGTTGTACTTCAGAGACGGAGTGCTGGTCCGCCGCTTTTACTGTTTAGATGACACCCAGCTCTACCCTCAAATTGTTCTGCCACGCAAAATGCAACCCGATGTTATGCACCAAATGCATGAAGGGCCAGTAGGTGGACATTTTGGTATTGAAAGGACTGTGGCCAGACTTCGAACCAGATACTACTGGCACCACATGAGGGAGGATGTGGCCCTCTGGTGTCAGACTTGTCCAAACTGTGCATGCAGAGCCAGGCCCCGCAAGACTCCACAAGCGCCCCTGGGAACTGTCAGAGTTGGAGCTCCCATGGAGCGCATTGCACTGGACATCATGGGCCCACTTAACGAGACGGAACGTAAAAACCGTTATATACTCGTGATACAGGAGTACTTCACCAAATGGACTGAAGCCTTCGCAATCCCAGATGAAAGAGCTGAGACAGTGGCAAACCTTGTTGCAACTGAATGGGTGTATCGCTTTGGAATGCCTCACTCTTTGCACAGTGATCAAGGACGTAATTTTGAATCGGCAGTATTCAAAGAAATGTGCCGCTTGTTTGGCATTGACAAAACTCACACTACACCATTCAGACCGCAATCCGACGGTCAGGTTGAACGTTTCAACGCCACACTCCAGAAGATCCTGGCGTCAACTGCAGAACACTGTCATTGGGATTGGGACCTGATGATCCCATATGCAGTTATGGCCTACAGAGCAACTAAGCACAGCGCTACTGGTTTCACCCCTAACTTCATGATGTTCGGCCGGGAAATAAGTGAGCCAGTGGACCTTGTGGCTGGTTTGCCCCCGGACTCTGACCATGCATCTTCCGTGCCCGAGTATGTGCAACAAATGCGTGAGCGGCTGGAATTGACTCACAATATCAACACACACAACTGACTCACCGAGAAGCCCTCGGTGAGTCAGTTCAGCGTGCAAAAAGACAATATGACAAAAACGCTTGCCAAACACAGTACAAAGTTGGCGACGCCGTGTGGTACCTTATCAAAGGAACACGTCATGTCAAAAACAAAGTCAAAAAGTTCCTTCCTTCCTACGAAGGACCATACTTTGTTATGGGACAGTTAGACGACCTAGTATATCGGATCCAAAAGGGCCCCAGAGCTAAGGTCAAGGTTGTCCACCATGATCAACTCAAAAGCTACCGCAGTCGTGAGCCTCTGGATAACACCTGGGTCCTGGACCAATCCCGGAGCTGGACACCTTCTGAGATTCTGCCACCTGTTGGGGACGGGCACCCAACAAACTGGGAGGATCTCGGCTTACGCAGCCTCTACGCTCCTGGCCACAGTGACTCCCGACCGTTCACACCGCTTGTTACAAATTCTCACCTGATGGGGTCTCTTCCATCCACTCCTTCCCATGTGATATTTGACCATGGTGGGGGTGTGGTGGGGGAACCACACCGCCAGTCTCCGAGTCGACCTCGGACTCAGCGGCAGCGCCGAGGACCGGTCCGGTATGGGGACTGGGTCACTGAGTGAGTCAATTAGAACCGTTCATATTTGCACTAGAGATTTTTTTTTGCAGTTATGTTTTCGGACTCTAGTTCAGTTTGTTCTATAACTTGCTACAAAAAGCATTATTTTGTTTGTTTGTGAGCTTTCCAATGTTTTTTTTTGGACTTGCACTTTATTACATCCAATGTATGTTTTGATCATTACTAGATTAGGCAGACAGTGTCACCGCTGGTCACCGAAGAATAGGATTTAATAATAATAAGGGATGTACACTGATGTTTATTAGAGACTAGTGGGTTTCTATTTTTTTGTTATCATTCTTTTTATGTCATTCCTGTGTTCACTGTTGAATGAGCTTTAGAAGTTTTTTTAGCACTGTTTAGACACTTGTTAAATTAGTATAACCTACCTTGTTGGATTTACATATGGTTGGGACACAGCTATCTCTTCACGTTTAAGGCCTATAGATATTGAGAATGTGTTTTATAAGTACATTTAAATGGAATGGAATTAGTGCTAATTGCCAGTCCATGGTGGGGGTAGTGTTGCGGGATGTGTCTTCAGTGTGTTTAGTTTAGTTCAAGACAGCTCAGTAGCGTGTGTGTGAATGACAGAGAGCGCATGCGCGTGGGTGAAAAAGGCACGTCGGCCGCCCGTGTGTGAGAGAGAGTCCCCAAAAAAAAAAGCAGCGGAAGAGTGTGGTACGAGAGGGCTACGGTGACCAGTCTAGTGAGGTACAGAAGGTGTTTTCCTGTGCAACTAAAAAATAAAGAATAAGTAAAAGGCAGCAAGACGGCTCCTTGTCCTTATATGCCCCATCACCTCAAACAGCGTGAAGTTTTCGGGAGTTAACCCCGGGAGGAAGCCTTCCGGCCCTGGAGAAACCGGATGTCCCCTGCGTCTCCAACACGGTTCGAAGACGAAAAGCAGGAAAGGTTAACACTATGTAAAAAAAAAATATATATGTAACTAAGTCGTGGCCACGAGATAAGTAAATATGAATGAATATAAAAGGAGAATGCACAATGGAGCAGCTTTTCTCCCGAAAGCATGCACGCTAACTCTGCCACCCATAAGGCTCATACATACAGCCAGATGGAGGTACCGTGACCTAAGCCTACAACGCCCTCTGCTGACGTTTTATCGTAGGCTACACAGACATGCTTTTCCAAAATGTCAAACACTTCAATAATTAATAAACCAGTCTGCACACTACTGTAGACTATCTTAAAATCATAATCAGAAATACTTTATTGATCTTTATTGATATCGATAACCCAGGGGACAATTGTGTCACAGTTGATGTGCACATCAAGACATTTAAAGAAATATAAATAATATAAGTTGGTAAATAAACAAGTAGCCTATATACATGTAAAAAGTATAAATATATGCTATAAAATATAAATAAGAGTTATAAAGGACCATGGATATGCAGCCTACAAGATTTACATTACTGTATTAACAGAATTGAATTGATTGTGATGAACAGTACTAGTAAATAAATAGAAGCAGAACTGCAGCAAACTATATTACACTGAATATTAAAACAGATAATATTGCACAGAATGTGAAGTATTACATTGCACTACAGTACAGGGTCCATTTAAATAACAAAGGTTATCGATATCATAAAGATCAATAAAGTATTTCTGATTATGATTTTAAGAGAGTCTACAGTAGTGTGCAGACTGGTTTATTAATTATTGAAGTGTTTGACATTTTGGAAAAGCATGTCTGTGTAGCCTACGATAAAACGTCAGCAGAGGGCGTTGTAGGCTTAGGTCACGGTACCTCCATCTGGCTGTATGTATGAGCCTTATGGGTGGCAGAGTTAGCGTGCATGCTTTCGGGAGAAAAGCTGCTCCATTGTGCATTCTCCTTTTATATTTATTCATATTTACTTATCTCGTGGCCACGACTTAGTTACATATATATATATTTTTTTTACATAGTGAGACCAGAGGGGCTCCGTAGAATTGACTTGTGCATTTGAAAAAAATATTTACTCACAAATACTAATTCTGTACCTTCTTTTCCTCTTGCTGCCTTGAAATTCTGTAAAGTCGTGCTCTGCAATGGCAAATACCTTGCGGGCATTTTGCTTCCAGTAGATGGATCCTGAGTACGTGGAGGTGACATGCCATGAAAAATTGTCATATTACTTTTGATGTTTAAAACAGATTAAAAATGCAAACAAATTGACAAATATGCACCTTTAGTTCCTTCAGAGTCAAGTATCGCATTGCCCTGGGCATCGGTGAGAATTACAGGATCATAACTGCCAAGAGCATCTTGAACTTTCCCAATAATGCCATGTACTGTAGCCTCACATTCCATGAAACGAACTACCACCATCCTGCTTGGCCTCAGTTTGCCGTTTACTAAATCAGCTATGTAAATGGATCTGGAGACATAATGCACATGACAAATTCAGAATTTAATTTCTCTTTCATGTGCACGCACACACACACACACACACACACACACACACACACACACACACACACACACACAAGCACACACACGCACACACACACACACACACACACACACACACACACTAAAGTATAAATCACTAAATTTGTAGGCGTTTTTGTTAATAAATTATGCTACATGGAGCCAACTGAACCTGTGTGCTTTTTGACATTTTGGTGCCCATGATACAAATAGTAGTGTCTAAAATAGTGTCTTTTGACTGTGAATATAAATGAAATATAGCCGTTTTAAAAGCTTTACTGAGAATCTTTCTAACATAACATGCATACATAAAATAAGGATAAGTTACCTCTGGAATGATCGAGTCATGGCAGCTTTCGGAGGTCCTGCAACAGCCTCCTCAGGTGAACCAACAGCTGCAGAGGGTGGAGTAAAGGAGAAACGCTGGGAGGCTGTTGGGGTTGAGAGGGGTGTTCCTGGGGTGAGAACCCCTTTCTCCACTTCATCCCCATGGAACTCATAATGCCCACGTGCAGTTAAGTCTAGGGCACTGAAGTAACCCGACTGTGCCGGGAAAATTGCTATATTCGAATCATTTGTCAAATACAGAGTCTGCGATGAAACCTTAAAAACAAAAGCAAGGTCAAGGTTTAATAACCACAAATCCATGTGATAACACCACTGTCTTTATGGTCCGTGTATCATCCGATCATTCAATTATTCCATTTAATCTGGCAAACCAAAAACGAAATAACGAATCAAGATTTTGTTTTTCTGTTTTTCTGTATGAACCAAATATGAAAAACGGACGTTTGTTTCGTTGCTTTCAGCTCGCAACGGGAAATATAATAAACAAGGAAACCAAAACGAAATAATGGATCAAATTTACGTTGTCTTCATTTTTCTTTATTTGTTTTCCCATTTCCCACGGTGCCAACAATTCTGTTTTGCGCATGCGCAGTGAATAATCTCCAGACGCGTGGAACAGGTAACAAGCCTACGAAGCAGTGTCACTCACAGTTCTACATTATGGATCCATCGTATGTGCTTTTCAGCGCCGCCAAAAGAGTGACGCTGAGAGGAGGACATGACCGTGGAAAAGATTACTAAAATATTTCAGGTATGACAATCGAACGTTGCAGTCTCACAGTTTATCTCCCAAAGATACGTAACGTTAGCTACCCAACTAAAGTTAACGAATGCTAGTTTTCTAGCATTATGTGTGACATTGGTGAACTGTTCATAGATATCCATATAAGGCTTTTATTATATGATATCTATGGAACTGTTAAGTAACTGTGCCAGATAACTTAGTTGGCAGCCATAGGTGTTAGTTAGTGCTGCTGTTGAATTATTGTGTTGTACAGAGAGGCGTTTGTATTATTTTTCCAACCCTTAATCGTGTTAATTGGGATAGGAATTTTTTTTTTGCAGGACAGTTGTATTGGTTTACATTAATTTTAGCTTACCTCAGGTGAACCTAATAAACTAGCAACCGATAGTAGTACTGGATTTATGCACCTAACAATAGTGGATACGGTTATTGAATTCCATCACCAGGATTTTGCCTAAATCTTACTTCTTTTTAGGTAACCAGCCAGAGCCTGTACCTCACTGACGATACCAATGTGGCAGTTTTCCCTGGAGCAGAGGGCCACTTCAGTTCATTCGACCTCAGGGACAAGGCCCATTACGAAGTACACGGGGCCGGGGCTGTGCCGGATGCAGGTGTTAACGTTGCTGCGGGCCGGGGCCACTACCTACTCCTTCCACGAGCGGCCAGTTTCGCTTCTCCAGGTTGGCTAGTTCAGCAAGCCCCTCAGTGCCACCCAGGGCTCAATCTCTGAAATACTTTACAAGGTAAGGCACATTTTTTAAATATCCATCCCCTTGTCAATAGAATATAAATATAAATGTTCTCTTGTATGTTCAAAATTTTTTAATGATTCTAAATTTAGTTGTTCTGAATTCCCGGACTGTCAGTCTGGGAGAGGTACAGAGTGGAAAGCTTGTGAACAGCAGAATGGTGGTTGTAAGATTTACTGAGCAGGAGGCCAGTGTCCCATCCATGATTGCCAAAGTAAAAGATGCCTTAGGAAGGAATGAACAACTCATCCTGACAGACCACAATGGAGTGGAAATATTGGACTCAGAAGGAACAAGAGGTGCTTCATTTTAACAATTTTATTTACCATCTCAAATTATAGTTTATGTAACCCTGTGTCTTGAAAATGTACTGTGACAATAGCATGAACTTTTAAGTTGCTTCGCAGCTAAGTGGCAAATATATTGGGCTATTAATTGTCACGTCAACATTTATAAAGTCTTGCGTTTTAAACTGGAGCCATAAACAATGTCACACCTTTGCCATTTCAAAAAAAAACTAAATGAATATGCATTCACATGTCCGT
This sequence comes from Neodontobutis hainanensis, assembly GCA_024349245.1. Taxonomy (NCBI): domain Eukaryota; kingdom Metazoa; phylum Chordata; class Actinopteri; order Gobiiformes; family Odontobutidae; genus Neodontobutis; species Neodontobutis hainanensis. Next base: position 3,670,759 of record JALDNG010000173.1, on the reverse strand, counting down.
CTTCAAGAGTGAGCTTTTATTAATACATACTGTATATTTTATACTCAATTAGGCACCTTTTATTGGAAGCAGAACTCACGAAAAATCATGGCTGTACCAGAGGTTGATTTCCAAGCTGTGCAACAAAAGAGGCGAAGAATCTCGTAAGTCACACCCCATCAGTTTTTCCTCCTGACATCAGGCACTGTAAAAGGCTAAGCATGGCCTGAATTAAAGAGCCGAGCTGGTCTGAAACAACATATTCAAAGAGACTACATGAAAGCACCTAAAATAATGGCACATTTCTCCGTCAGTCTGTCCAGAAACACTGCCATGTTTATCTGAGTCTTTTCTTTGATACACTATTTGATACTATATTTCCTACAATGGGACACCTTCAGTCAACGGACACTTTATGAAATATTGATTGGCACAAAAGGAATAATTTCTGTGTCCATAATCGATCTGAATGTAATGTAATGTCACATCATTTGCATACATTAACAGTTTCTAATTTAATATATACATGTGACGTTTCTCTTTCACAGACGCAGAGATGACGAGGGTGGACTGGACAGTGTGTTTGAGAAGATTGAGGAGCTTGTCCTGGCTGCTCATTGTTTGCCTGAGGTGACAACTGCCATTCAGGGACTCTCTGACTTGGTCCATCGAAACAGGAACACAACATTGGTACTGACTGATGAACAGTCCAGGAATGTTAGGGATACATTCACTTGTCTGGTTTGCAGAGGTAAGTCTTGTACTTAGGAAGACAAAAATTCTGATTCTGATTGTTGTTTGGTGGAATTTATGATGTAGTGGTCATTTAAAGAGTAACTAAACCCTAAAACAACTTTTTTTAGTTAATGATCTGTATGAATAGGGCCTTATTAGTGCTGTCCATTGATCTGACTAAAAGTTTTGACAATTGAGTATAAAGTATATTAATTTAAAAAAAATATGGTGTAAAACCGTCTAAGTGCTGCCCCCTTCAGGTTGAACGATAATTATTGTAGTTGCTAAAACTGTGACGTATACTGGCTCGACTAACGGCTCACGACCCATGACCCTGGCACGTCACCCTTGGCATTGTTTACTCCTGGTTTAAAAACATCTTGTTCTGTCAAAACCCGTAGCCAGTCAGCGTATATTAGCATCTAGTTAGCATAGCCATTTATATAGATATTTCGATTATTTCTCACAGCCTAGATAATTAGTGTAGTATTGTTATAAGCATAGTTAGTTAGTGGCACAGTATTGCATCAGTTAGGATAGCTTTAGGTTAGCATAGATTTTTTTTTGCATTAGAGCTGTATTTAGTGCGGTTGTTAGAATGGGGCGTAGGTGTAGTGTTGCTGTTTGCAACAGCACTGTTGGACTGCATAGCTTTCCTGCAGACTTAGAAATTAGGAATAAGTGGTTACATGCACTTGGCCTGGGAGACCGAGAGTTACCGCTGAGAGCTGGAGTGTGCAACCTGCATTTTACGCGGGATTGCTTCTCTAACGCAATGGAGGTGGAAATGGGCTTCTCCAAAATGCTCACGCTAAAAAGCACTGCAGTGCCAAACGCTGCTCCTCTTGCATGGACTCCACCACTGCAGCAGTGTCTTCAGGTAAGTGAGCATATATTTATATATATATTTATCCTATTAAACTAAAATTAATTCATCAGTTTGTCATATTGCTAGTTAGATAAAGTATGCTAAAGCGTTAGCTTCAGCTTCAGATACCGTGGCGTAACGGGTCTGTCGCAGACCAGTGTAGATACTCCCTTGTTTCTCAGCACACACAGATATCTAGCATTACTATGTTATTACTCAATATTACGTTAGTCTTTTCTCATACTTTGCTGCACGTGTATCAGTGATGCAGCACTAAAGAAGCTTTATTTTTGTGACTTTGGACTTGGCCAAACATACGTCTCTTGACTCGTGTGTTCTAACAGAGGGCATTTTTACGCTGTCTTGGATAGCTGTGTTGGACTTGTGCGTTTTGTGTAAAGCTTGCTCATTTAATTAAAAGCAGCAAAAATGCGCACTATTGTTGTAAATTGCATATTGCTGCTCCACGAGGCTATATGTGACTGTTTGTGTTTGGCCATGTCTTATTTGAGATTCTTCGCTTTGTGAGAACATTTGTGTCACTAATATTTATTTATTGCATTGTAAAATATCTGAAATGATTGAATTTAGGACTAATTTTAGATGACCGGAGAAATTGGGTGCCAGACAGAACCAGTCAGCTCCAGATCTGCAGGTGTGCAGGCTAAGGTGAAGCCTATCAGGAGAAGCAAATGTGAGTTTGAATACTATTGTATTGTACTGTACTATCATATAGTCAAGATGATTTAATGTTGTTTTGCACTTTTAATGCTTATTGATAACAAATTTATTATAATTTGCACAGCCACCCAGGCCAGAATGCCAGGTGTGTGTGGTGTGCCACAGACACACTGATGGAGTCTTTCACAGAGTGTCCCAGGGCAACCTCTACACCAATAAAGAGGAAAAGATGTGACGTGTCCACTGATGACTCAAGGCACTATCCAGATGGAAGTGAGAGCACTAAGGACTGTACCAGGTAATCTGTTTAGTCTCATTAGGTTTTTCAGTTATATTTGACTGTTTCTAAAAAACTTTTTTATTTTCTTTACTTTTACATAGCGTCTTCAATAAAGTGTTACCACACAAACTTACTAAGTACATAGTTTATGAAGATAAATTGCTGGAGCTTTTTAGAAAATGCCCTGTCTGCAGCTGGAGTTGTGCTGTTTCACAATCAACCATTGGGATACTTCTCCAAGTCAAACAGCACTGTGCTCACTGCGAGTATTCCAGGGACTGGTCGAGCCAGCCAACGGTAAACAATATACCAGCGGGAAACCTACAGCTTTGTGCAGCTATTCTGTTCACTGGCTCATCATTTTGCCAGACATCAAAGGTGAGAGATAATATATGGTGCCCTTATGTTTGTACACCAGGTCATTTTATGAAGATGTCCGTTTTTTTTCTTTAGTTCTTAGATGCTTTCAAAATCAAGGGAATCTCTGAGCAGTGCTTCCACAAGCATCAGGCCAGACTCCTTATTCCCACAATAAACTGGCAGTGGAAGATTGAGCAGGATATCCTAATTGAAAACACCATTGCTGCTGGGGCTGTGACTCTTGGTGGGGACATGAGCTGATTCACCCGGTAATAAATAACTTCTTTATGTACATACATACATACAGCAGCTGCTGCTGCTGCTGCTACCGGGCTTTGTTGACTAAAGTGCAAATAACAATTGTAGGACATTCAGCAAAATATGGCAGCTATACAATGATGGATCTCAAAGCCAATGTGGTCATAGACATCCAACTAGTCCAGGTACTACACAATGAAGTATTTTGTTATGTGAAAAACTATATACTGCGCATTGCTCTAAAGTACTTTTGAGTTTGCAGAGCAATAAAGTCGGAAACAGCCAACGAATGGAGAAGGAAGGATTTGTAAGAAGCCTGTCTCTTCTTGAGCAAAGAGGTGTCGTGGTCCAGTCCTTGGTGACCGACCGACATTCAGGTGTACAGAAGTTCATGAGGGAGCAAAAAAAGGACATTAGACACTTCTTTTACCCTTGGCATATGGGAAAGGGTTTTGGTGTGTGTGTGTGTGTGTATATATATGTGTGTGTGTGTGTGTGTGTGTGTGTGTGTGTGTGTGTGTGTGTGTGTGTGTGTGTGTATATTGCTACATGTTTACTTTGAGTTTTATAGCTGATTTACAGAATTGTGTAGTGTGTAAGTCCAATTATAAATGCTTCTTTAGAAGTCCTTTATTTTATTTTTATTTTATTTATAAAAACATATTCAAAAATCCAGTGGGGAAGAAAACCTCTGTATGGTCCTTCAGGAAACTCTTCCTGATCCTGGTCACAGCGCAGGAAGGTATGACCACTCTTACGTGTTGGCCAAGGTACCCCAGCACCACCTCACGACATTGCGATAAGCAGAGGAGGTGCACGCGTATGTTGAAGAGGAAGGTAAAAAAAAAAATAAAATGATTTATAAATATATTGATCTTTTTATACTGGAACTAACATGTTTGTAAGTGTATCTTTCATTTCACCAAATAACTGGAGATAAGTACCATATACAGCTTGTAATACATAGGGGTTTAGAGCTACTGGCTCAAAGCCTGGATGGGCTGCAGTCTACTCCACCAATCTGGTGACACCTATGCATTACCTATAATATGAGAATGTTTACTTTACTTTGTTAGGATGATTTATTTATTATTTGATATGTGAGGATTGTGGGTTTTGTGTTGATTACTTAGTAAATGAATTAAGTGTACTGAACAATCTGGGTCTTGTGATATTTCATAGCTATACCTTGGGTATCTCCCTACAACAGACATTCTCTCCGGGACAGTGAGTTGCAGTGCCCACAGGTGCACCTGTGTTGAGACAATCATTTATAACTAGATTTCAAATTTTTTTTTGCTTAATTATTAACACTACATGCCAAAATCAAACTAAATGCATAGGTTTGCAATTTTTAAAAAGTTCGTTAGCCTTTGCTGAGCATTAGCCTAAATTAGCCATAATGCTAATTTTTACCACTCCGACACTGGCCCCATTCTCTCTTGCGCTGCTGCTTCGATAGCATTGCCGGTATCTGGGCCCGCGACTTGAGCCAGTGGCTCGAATTGATAAGACTCTGGCCCTGTCTGTAATGACAATTCACCCTCCTCCTCTTCGGGTGAAGGAGGGGGAGAAAAGTCCTCCACTTCAAATGACCGCTCTGTCGCAAAGCTACTTGCGTCACTCCAGTCACTCTACATCTTTGCACTTCTCACATCTGAGCTGTCAATCAATCCGCATCTGTCTCCGCCCACTTTTCCAGCATTTTTCAACCAGGGGTTTAGTTGCACTTTAAAAGGTTAAGTGTCCTGCTCCTGGTGTTCTTTGTATAGGCAATTGAGATTAAGGAAACCAGTCCATAAAAACAGAGCCATTCCTTAAAGTCCCTGTAAAGGCAATTTTTAAAAAACTAATTAAAATGTTAAAAATTTATTGCTAAAACATATTACAAAGACTGTGAACTGTGAAGTACTGAATTGTGGAGTTAGACCGTTAAACAGTTTTTCACCATTGCTGTGTTTAGGATTTTTTTGGAAGGGGCTAAAATTGGGAATCGATGATGCACTGGAGCCCCTGAGGCTGCCCCCTCCCCTATCAGTTGGCTGCTCAATCGCGAGTTACTGTCAGTATTATTTACTTCAGTCTACAATTTGCTAGCTAGCTATGCCTTCGTCACAAAAATGCGAATTACCTGGATGCAATCACTTACAAAACAGATTTAAATTCCATTAAATTTCCGAACAACGATCAAATCAACAAGAGGTGGATTCATTTTGTGAAGAGCCACCTTGATGTAGAGCTGAGGATCACTACCAACACCCGCTTTTGTAGTTATCATTTTACACAGGATAGTTTTATAAACTTTTGTTGCGATACAACTGGAAAACACTGATAATACGCTGTTACTGGTGAATGGGGCAGAGCCGACTATTTCCCGCCTCATCCTTCATCCTCCTGTCGCGCAGACAAATGGTGCCATCAACGCAGCCAGCGGACACACCCCCAACATTTGAGAGCAGAGACCACTGCTCATTGTTTTTCAAGATTTTGATAGCTTATTTTATTTACTTGGCTGCTTTTTTTTTTATCAAATTTGGCTATGTGGCTAACAACACATTATTCTGTGGTGTGACAAACTACACACTTAACAACACATACTTAATTTTCACTTAACAGGGACTTAAAGCATACTTCAGGAATTTACATCTGTGATGTTAAGTGGTACGGTGAGTGCTTGGATCATCTGTAGACAGAGAAAGGAATTTGTTGATTCTCACTGAACTTATGGCATACATAGTCAGTTACATAAAGGATACTTTTTGAAATGCTGTCTGACATTCAATTGGAAAATATTTTGAATTCTTCATCTAGTATATATTGTATTGTGTTTTCAAACCTCTAATATTTATTTCTTACACTGGCAGGAATCATGGAAGATCCAGTATTTGCAGCATGCTGTGGAAGTTTGGTTGGATGCAGATCCTGTATTACTGTGTGGCTTCAGAATTCCTCAATGTGTTTGAAGTGTCGAGCAGATGATTTTTCCATTAACATTCACAAAGTCATTGGGCTTTCTGGTGTAGTAAATGTCATGAGAGAGCTGGCACGGGAAGAGTAAATGTAAAATTTCTGCTTGCCACCAATCCTTATGTTATCTCATGTTATAAATTCTTTCGAAATTAAGGATTGATGTTTTTTATGTTGCCTCGATGTTCTTAGCTCTGGAGTTTTAAGAGCTAGAAAATGTAACAATGTTTTATGTTACATCATTGTTCCCACCTCAGTAGTTTTATAAGAGCTAGTAGGCCTAAACGTGGCAATATGTTGTGACAGGCACTTCTGTGGAGATTTGCAAAGCTGGACTTACTTTGTTTACACAATTATGTGTCTCAATCATTCTTTCTGTACAAAAACAAAATAAATATATATTTTTTTATAAAACGACCCTGTGAATAATGTCTAATATGGATACAATGACAGTAAAATGATTTATTAATGGTAACAAAATAGGCAGTTGACATTTTTATGGTGACACTTATATCCACATATAAAGTAAAACTTGTATGGTAAATACTATTGTGGTATACATATACATACACCCTCTACTTTTGTAGTAGGAACTGCATAATGGTGTCCACAGACACATATGATCAGCAATGTGTAAAAAGGCTCCTCACATTAGCAGTGCAAATTAGGAACAAGTCTTTGTTACATCAATGAGGTAGATCAAGGCCTCTTTGAAGGGAGCATAGTTGTAATTGACAGCACTGTCAAAAATAACTGAAAGGTCGGGGTAATAATGTGCAAAGTGCTGCTCTGCTCTCACTTTGTCTGCCTCAGACAGAAAGGGATCACTTCCGAATGAAGATACTCTGGTGAGGGAGGATCCCATCTCCCTGTCATACATGTCAGCTGCAACTGTGGCATCTGGTAGAAGATCGGTTGAGATTTTTCTTGGTGTTCCAGTCCCTGCTAGGTGATTCGGTATCCCTCTTACTTTAACAACACAAGAAATGTTTGTTGTGATGTTCACTGAGAAGACACTTAAACTGAATAACTTGTAAGGGAAAAGTGACATACCTTGTTAATTTCTGGCCACATCCTTTCCACTGTGTGATTCTGTGTGTGTTTTTTTTTAGAGAGGATAGAGGTCTGTTAAAAATGTTTTTCTATGTTATTAACAGTTGGGAACTAGTGAAATGATTAAGAATAACCTTGTTGTGTAACATCCCCAAAACCACACAATGTTTAAAACATCATAAACAAAAGTTCTGTACACAAAATCCTAGAATAAGTAGGATCTGAAGTACTGACTGTAACCACTCTTGACAATTGGCCCAGGTTATTGATATATTTGAAATTATTAGATTACTCATTATGTAGTCGAGTATAAAGTAGCAGGACATGAATATGCTCAAGTAAAGTCCAAGTTCCTCAGACTTGTACTTAAGTTAATTACTTGGCTTAATATACTTAGTTACTTTTCACTAATGGTGTAATGTAGCGGCAGTGGCTCAGTGGGTAGAGCAGTCGTCCTTCAACCGGAAGGTAGGGGGTTCGATTCCCACTCTCCCCACAGTTCATACTGTCGTTGTGTCCTTGGGCAAGACACTTAACCCACCTTGCCTCCAGTGGCTGTAACACTGGTAATTACTGTAGAACTATGTAAGTCGCTTTGGATAAAAGCGTCAGCTAAATGAATAAATGTAAATGTAATGTAGTTGCAGATGGTTGACATTACCCTTGTTGACTGTGTTTGGAGGTATGGCTGTCTTTGCTGGTTGTGTCTATATTCTGGCAGCGTCTCTTGCATGTAGAGGCACAGGTAAAACTCTTTGCCATGATCCACACAAAGTTGATCCCACATTCCATAATGTGTTACTGCAGGTCTATATAAACACATATGAAACGCTCAATTATTAATATTATTACAATTGATAAAATATGTTCGATCAAACATAACATACAACCCTGACCTGTACACCTCTTTATAGATGGCTAGATTGTTTTTTACAGGCATAGTTGCATTTGCAACAATTTTCTTACTGTATCCATCTACAGCAATCACATGAGTCACTCCAAACATGACCAATTTCTCATTTTGGTCCAAGTGCAGCTTGTGTCCCATATACTCAGCATTATATGGGATTGGGTTAAAGTTACGGGAACCCTATGCAAGCAAGAAAATATATTAGTCAGCATTAGATATAGGCTAGGTATTATTAGGTATACATGCGCATGGTATTGGCTACATGGCCAGAAGGCTCTGCCAGCAGACCTCTGTGGGACTCATCCCATCTGTCAGGAAGGAAATTACATCAGAATCACCCACAACTCTGTAAACTAAAGGTAACTACTGTAATACATAAACAGCTCATGTCAAATATTTAAGTTGAAACAATAATGCACAGAATTAATTGAAAAATAATATTACCTGGATGTTCATGGTTAAAAGGCCAAAACACAAACACTAATTCACTAGATTTTATGACTGGTTGACTGTGATTCAGAATATGTTAATATAAGATATGATTTAAAATACTATGTTGTGCAAAGTATTTTAACTGACAAACTTTAATGTTAACTTAGGTTATATGATGGTTTAATAATAGGCTATGACTTTGGGTTGGCTAATGAAATGCACAGGAGGTGTATCATCCCAATCTGTTATCTTAAACCTTAATAGAAAGCCATTTAAACATTTATTCCTTAAAACGTTAAAACTAGTCGCTATTTAAAAACTACTCGTACTTATTTATTAGCTACTAGTAACTATCCCCATTTTGTTCTATCAACAATTGATTACATACAAGTACTTAATTTTTTGTTACTAGTGACTATTCCATTAGTTACTAGTAATTATTTTAGTTACTAGTCACTAATTGCACATTTTTTCTAGAATAAATGGTAAAAGGACTTGCTATAAAAACCTTGACATTTACATCCTGACAGAAAGATGACAGCCAGATTGCCTGAGCTCCACATAGGAGGTCTGGAGTCAGACTCTATTGGGCAAAACCCTGTCTATTATAAAAATATAAAATTTAGGACTAGCCTATTTAAGACATACTTGACGCCGTTCTTCATGGTAAGGGGTATGGGCTGCTCTCAGAACGCTCCCAACGCGGCTTTCCCCTGCCCATACCCCAACTGAGGACAGGTAGCCTATGATCATTTTACGACCATATGTTGATCCAGTCTGTTAAAACACACACATACAGAGGCACACAATTGTTTGTCTACCATCAAATAGCCTAGGTCTAGACCAGTGGTGTAGTCTAGTTTTTGTAGTGAGTATACTGTGATTTTTCCTCCCAGCCGTCCCATAAGCACCACTACACTCACTACATACAGTATGCATGTAACGTTACATGTAATATAGACTCTAGAGCATTCTGAAGGACTGCTTAGGCTGTGTGTTGTCAAAACTGCATACACTTGTGTGCACACACACACACACACACACACACACACACACACACACACACACACACACACACACACACAGTGAATTTATGAATGAACGCGTTAAAGTTCTGTCACAAACCAATATGGTTACGTATCATCTATTTTAAGTGAGTAACGTTAACGTTATACGGAAATCTCTGACCGTTACTAGTGGGTGGGTATACAGCGTAACGTTATACTGGCTACCTGCGTATCACGTAGTAAGGCTACACCACTGGTCTAGTACATGTTTAACTTTTTATATCACGTAACGTTACCTCATTTATTGCTCGAGACACAGCAATGTCAAGCTCTGAATCAGAAGTGTATCCTTTTCTACGCATATTATGCTTGGCAAGTAGTCTCCGAATGCTGATCTCAGAGCTTCCACGCTGGACACCCATTTCTCGCATCTTTACTGAGATCTCATGATATGGCATTCCTTTATAAAACGTGTCCTCAATAAAAGACATGTATGGTTCGAGTGCCATTTGAACAGGAAAATTTGAACAACTAAGACCGGACCCTCCGCTTTTAGGCGCTCAGCAACCTACTCCTTCGAAACTATCTACTGCGCATGCGCAAAGCAAGCAGGACGGCACCGTAAAATAAAGAAAATTTGAGCATTATTTCGTTTTGGTTTCCTTGTTTATTATATTTCCCGTTGCGAGCTGAAAACAAAGAAACAAACGTCAGTTTTTCATATTTGGTTCATACAGAAAAACAGAAAAACAAAATATTGATTCGTTATTTCGTTTTGGTTTGCCAGATTAAATGGAATAATTGAATGATCGGATGATACGATACACGGACCCTGCGAATCCACCAGGAATTCATATTAAGTTAATAAACCAAAATGGAAAATGAAATAGGACCGAATATTTTACAGAGTGGTTTGTAGCAACCGTTAGCCTTCTGGCTACACCGAGAACGAACGTGACTGTGGGTATTGGCATTCTTGAAATTATATATTTTAATAAAAACTATTTGACCAGACTTTGGCTTATTAATATGAAAACCCATGTTAGTTTAAAAAAATCTCCCCTAAAATGCTTAAAATTGGTAATAAATAGCCTTAAATTATATCATTAAAAAGCAGGAAAGTGGACAAACTTTTATGACATACACAAAACACACAATTATTAACAAAAGTTTAAAATGTAAAGAAAATAATTACTTGTTGAATAATGTTATTTCTGCCAAATAGTGCAGCATAGTAACAAATTGCACAAGCTTATTGCTAAAGCTAACTGCTAGATTTACTGATTAGCTTGTATTTAACAATAGCAAATAAAATATGATTACATTATTAAGTAAACATTACCCCCAAAAAGTAGAATGTGCTGCAACTTACCTTGTGATTTATCAAATGCGTTGGATTAACGATAATATTCCTTGAGACGGTGAAACGACGCCAGTACTTCTCTGCATGCGTCCTCTTTGAAAGCACTGATGGCTATACAGTAGTTACTTTAATTTTAGGGCCTATAAACGGTTAGTTCAATTTCACTCCCAGAATGCAACACAATTTACAATACTTTACAGTATTTCTGGGAAAATGCCCAATAGCCCTTAATGTTTCCCAGAATGCATTCCTATTTTTAGTAAGTTACTGTTTGTAATAGGAAACTAACTACTGTCAGGATTTTGCCGTTTTTTAACAGCAGATAATAACACAATAATATAAGCTAGCCCTATTTCGAAAATGTAATGGCCATATGGCAATGTGTTAACTTTTAACACTCAAGCTTGACGTACGTGCGTCAGTGCCATAGAAACAGAACGTCCAGTGGGGACTATATAAGGCTGCGCGCAGTCAGAATTTCTTTCTTCACTCTGGACTCTCCAGTGCGATACCTTACTGAATTTCATACTGACTTCTCCTGGAAAACGAAACGCAGCATACTACAGCATAATCATCGCTTGTTAAAAAATAAACATATTTTAATATTTGGTTATTATTATATGTTTAAGTTTGTTCAGATCCTGAAAGATGGCACCTGCCTTTGACCGCCTGGTCATGGATTATCTGGATTTCCTTGCTGGAGGTAAAATAACTCAAATAAAACTGCATTAGGATAGTGTTTATAATATTTTCTGTCCATATAATGTGTTTAATGTTTAATACAGTGTGTTAACCGTTTGAATGATAGTTACTGTCGTTTAAGTACCAAATCTGGTATAAACTCACATTCACTCGACAATTTCTAAATCTGTTCTGATAAATTTGTAGTAACAGTACATTAAATCCGTATGGAGAGGTCCACACTTTTTATGTCAGTAAATTATTAAATTTTAGTTTCTGGGCGTAGAATTTCACAAATGTTGCAGTAAAAATATTGGACTAAAATGGCGCCCGCTTTGACATTCGAAATTGGAATGCATTATAAATTGGCATTTTATCTCCATGGAGACAGTAATTGTCATGGTTTAGCTGTCCATAGATGTCAAGTGCGTACCTGTGTATGTGTTGAACACTAACAACAGGAAAGTTAAACCTAAAACAGCAAATGTTGGTACAGAGTCGATTTCAATAAATTTATTTGAAAAAGAAATATATCAAATGTAGCATTTTTGTAGCATTGTTGCCTACTGCAGCCTATTGTACTATGAAAGAGAAAACAAAATATAATCCAACAATCAGTCTATTTTCAATTACACTTTCCACTTCTAAATAAAGTTAGTCACATTAATCACTTGCATTTTAATAAAGGTGTAACTTAAGACAGTTTAAATGATTGAGGTATAATAGGACTGCCTGGCTCCGCCCTCCTACGTACTTCCGCTCAATTTCATTTCGCTTTAGTACTTAGTCTGGGATCGCTGTATATTCTTAGGTTTCTAGAAATCAATTTTTGTAGGACCAATCAGCGAACAGAGGAGTGACTTGTTGTTTCCAGTCGGTTTCGCGCATGACATACGTCACGACCACACGTTAGCGATTGGCTATGGCAGATCCTGTGACTCTGGGCAGATCCAATAGTTTTAAACTTCAACAGAGTTCCGCATTCAAGGAAGTAAACGCTTGTCAATGGAGCGAGGCCAGACTCTCTGTACAAATGAAATGTACGAGAGTCTGGTAGAACCAGGCTATAATAGGACATACATGACAGTTGAAGTGTTAGTTGGTACTATGAAACCTGTGCTAATCAGTTTGTATGTGTCTGTTTTTGGTCTTTAATGTTATATTAAAACAAAAACTATATTATATTCTCCGCAGACTTCCCTGAGCCTGTGGGTGTTGCTCCCGCTGAAGATCTGGGTCCTGGTGGTGCGGACGATCTTGTCGACGACTCCTCGGACGACGAGGAAGAGGTAGGTTGGTTTTTAGAATTAGGCTTCCTACTCGAGTCATCGGATGAAGAAGAGGAGGAGGAGGAAGAAGAAGAGGAAGATTCGAATGATGAGGAGGAGGACTCTGATTACGAGAGTTTTTCTGAAGATGAAGAGAGTGATGAAGAGGAGCAAGTAGAAGCTGAAGAAGACGACCAGCAGTTACCTCCGGAGGAGTTTTGGGTTGGCTGGCGCCAGAGGGATCCTCCTGCTGAAGCTGAAGAACAGCCCCAGGCTTCCGTTCTTCAGCAACCAGCAGGGAGTCCTTCTCCGGCGTGCAGCTCTCTCCAGAGGATGCTTGAGGAGGTTCCAGCTCCTCCTCCTCCCTCTCCGGGCCCCAGCGGATCCACTAAACGAATCTTGGATGAAGAAGACGCTGAGGAGCCTTCCTCCAAGAGGCCACGTTTAGACAAACCTGACGATCCTTCTCCTTAGAAGTCTGTAGGGACGTCCTCCATCAGTGGCTTCACTCCCTACTTTCACCACCACCTGGACTATAAAAAACTCAGACTCCGGCTGACTTCAGTATCAACGGCTGTTGCTCTCTGCAGCTCGTTTTGGCAACAAAAACGCCAATCTTTTACATTTTTAACTAGAGCAAATTTTTCAATTGTGTGTGATAAAAAGCAAGAAAAACCTTAAAAAAACATTAACGCATTAAAAGTACTTAAAACTATAGTTAATCTGAGAAACTAAACCTGATTAATTTTTACCTTTACCAGGATTTCCTTCATAGTACGCCTTGCACTTTTTTAACGTTAAAGTTAATATATACTTTATTCCTCCCACATTGGGAGAACTGGTACTGTAAAAGGCAGGTCATGAGAGGGGGGGGTCGTCCACCAACTGGAGGGTTGATGGTGCAATCCCCACTTTTCTGTTCATGATATATTATTCCTAAAATTTAAATAAAGAAAAGAATACAATGTTGTAATTATAACTGTAAACTGTAAAAACAAAATTCAGCAAATCTTTAAAAAATATAATATATATAATATAATAAATATAATATATAATTTCTTACATAGTATGCCTGAATGTGCACTTTACTTCTCCCACTCTGGGGGATGGTACATATGTAAATTAAATATAAGTTGTAAAGGTGGCATGCCTGAGAAGGTAGAGAGGGTTGTGCAATAACTGGAGGGTTGGTGTGTGTGATCCTCGCTCTTCTGGTTCATGTTGAATTCTGTAATAGTAGCTTTTAACAAAGCAAAGGTATTGAATATTATGTTGGAATTCCATTATAAGTCAATTTGAGCCGAAAAACAAATTCAGTAAATCTACTAAAGTACTGGATAAAGATTATTTAAAACTCGAAAATTGTGTTTTGACCCAAACAGTTCTTATCTGCATTTAACAATATTTCCAACATACTATTCTAAGTAACTCTGCGGCTTTATGTTTGGCATTGTCGCCAATATTTTACACTGTAATCTTTTTATTGGTATTAGTGTGTGTGTGTATGTCAAAAATTATAAAGCAAGGAATGCTATGTAGGATTCTATTGAATTAACAGTGAAAATATTAATTCAAAACAATACAGTTAATTGGAGTAATAATTGGAGTTATTCTGAGAAACTAAACCTGATGGTTCAGTTTTACCTTTCCCAGGATTTCCTCCATAGTACGCCTTGCACTTGTTTTAATGTTAAAGTGAATATATACTTTATTCCTCCCACATTGGGAGAACTGGTACTGTAAAAGAGAGATTGGGTCGTCCACCAACTGGAGGGTTGATGGTGCAATCCCCACTTCTCTGTTAATAAGTAAGTATTGTAATGCTACACAGGTGGGTAAAGACCCAGACAGTTCTTTCCAACATTGTTCTCTTGACTTCACCCAAACTGTGGAGAACATATTTAGCAGGAACTGTTTGTCCAAAGTAAGTGTAGTGATAATTGTGGCAGTGGTTCAGGGGTAGAGTGGGTGATCTGTCAAAGATCCCAACATGTCCCTCTAATGTTGTGTAAGTTAAGTTCTAAGTTATAGTGGCAGCAGTGACAGGAGCTAGTGGCAGGAGCAGTGGCAGGAGCAGATGGTCCTCTAACTGAAGGGTGGCTGGTGCAATCCCCAGCTCTTCTCTTTATGTTTTTAAAGCCAAAGGTAAGAAACGCTGTTATTTATTTGCTCTTGACTGGAAGTCTCATTCCAAATTTGTCTTTTCACCTAAAAGGCTGTCACGGCCAAAAGTAAGGTATCCAGTGACATGAACAGCGTTGGATATAGTCACATTGTTATACTTTATACTATCTAATAAATTATTTCTGTGGTAAAGAAGAACTGTTTCATGCATCTAAAAATATTTTTCAGCATCCAGAAACAGAGAAGAAGTCTAATCCTGCCAGAGTGTGAGCTGTCCCCAACATCAACCAGTTCAGGAGAAGAGGATGAAAGCCAGAGTGCTAATCTCAAAAACAAGTGAGAAGGCCTTCTACTTCAAATCGATTATCTCAGCTGTTATACTGAAATAACAGTTTTAACAGATGTCTTTTATTTTCTGCAGGAAATCTAAAAATGTATTTTCTGATGACATCCTTCTCTGCTAAAGTCAGAAGAACACAGTGGTGCAAGTTACGAACGAGAGAACGAGAGCTGCAAGCTGAGCTCCGTGTCCTGGCCAGAGAAGGAAATAGGTTCAAACCAACACACAAACAAAGAAAGTCATATGTCCAGGTCCACACCTCCGATGAGCCGAACAGTGACACAAGAAGGGAAAAAAACAAGCAAACTTCAGAGTTGACTGAGCTAGTGGAGATAGTGAAAAAGCTTGCCCTTAACCAAGAAGAGCAAATTACTAAACTTGCTGACCTTGAGTATAAAATGTCTAACTCTACTCCCACCGCTAAGCCTGCACTGCAAAGTAAGCCCCAGAATGTGAGTGTCACATGTCACAGGTGTGGTAAACAGGGACACAGCTCGTCTCTGCAGGGCCGTCCTTCCAGATAACAGCCCGGGGCAGTCCAGGTGGTCCCAGCCCGCTCACATGTCTGATGGTGTAATCTCATCTGCTCAGCCTTTAAACTCATAGAGCCCATGGTAGAAGGGATCACCATGGGCACCTCAAAATGTTCCCTACCGAAAAAAAACTGTCAAAAAGAGGGAGAAAATGCCTTTAGTGGGACCAAGAAATGAAGGGGCCGTAATTGTTAATGGTTTGGAGTGCACTGCTCTCATTGATTCTGGCTCGCAGGTGACTACGATCACTAACAGCTATTACTGTAGTCACCCAGTGTTGAGAAAACAGAGGCCACAGCCCTCTACAGTGCCTATAGAAGGGGCAGCAGGCCACGCTGTTCCTTACAGTGGCTTCGTCAACATATAGCTGAAAGTTTTGGGAAAAGTGTTCAGCTCAGTGCCCACCTTTGTTGTTCCTGATTCAGACTATCGCTCCTCTGTCCCTCTGTTAATAGGAACCAATGTGCTTAGAGCCTCCAGAAGTCATCTTAGAGAAACCTACGGGCAGCACTTCCTCCATCAAGTGAAAGAAAAGCATACAGAGTGGTATACAGCCCTACTAGAAGTTGAAAAACGGGAGACCAAGAGAACAGGTGACCTGGTGGGTCCTGCTGTATTTGTTGGCCGCAAACTGAGAATTCCTGCTGGGAAGGAAATGGACTTAAGGTGCAAAATAAAAGCCGGCCCTCAAAAGCACACGTATACTGCCCTGCTTGAAAGCCACACTTCCTTATGTCTACCCCAGGACCTCCTCGTTGCTAAAGTCCTGGCCAATGTAAACAAAGGGTATGTCCCAATCAGGGTTATGAACATGTCCAAACGCAGCATCACCATAAGACACCAAACCCCTCTGGCCCATGCCTTTCTTATTGAAAATGTAGTTGAGTTTCCAGACAGTGTGGGTCCCTCTGATGCAGTTCAAACCAGTGTGAGTTTTAGCCAGATCATTCCTAAAAGTATAGTGGACATAAGTGGGGCGGCAACAGACAATGATGAACAGCACGTTCTCCTCCAACAGCTCATCAACAAAAACAGAGACGTGTTCTCACAACATTCAACAGTCTACGGTCATACCACGACAGTGCAACATGAAATACCGCTCATTGACTCAAAACCTTTTCGGCTGCCCTATCGTAAAATTCCTCCTTCACAATGGCAGGACGTTAGGAAATTGCTAACTGAAATGGAGGCTGGAGGAGTCATTCGGCCCAGTAAAAGTCCCTATGCCTCTCCTGTGGTAGTTGTTACAAAAAAGGATGGGTCACTGAGGCTGTGCATCGATTATAGAAAACTAAACTCGTGCAGTACAAGAGACGCTTTTCCCCTGCCAAGAATAGAGGAGGCCCTGGAGGCGCTGGGGCAGGCGAAATACTTCTCCACCCTCGACCTCACATCAGGCTACTGGCAGGTAGAAGTAGCAGAGCAGGACAAACACAAAACGGCATTCAGCACACCGATGGGACTGTTTGAGGCGAATAGAATGCCCTTTGGCCTGCAGAACGCCCCGACATTTCAGAGGCTAATGACATGCTGTTTTGGTGACCTCCACTTCACTCACCTCCTCATCTATCTTGATGATTTGATAATTTTTGCCAAGTCTTTTGATGAACATTTAGAGAGGCTCCAGTTGGTTTTTGACCGTCTCAGGCAGCATGGGTTAAAACTTAAGCCCTCCAAGTGCCAGTTGGTGAGAAGGGAGGTGCAGTATTTGGGGCACATTGTATCGGGTGATGGGGTTAAGACTGACCCAGACAAAATTGGCAAAGTGAAAGATTGGCCGAGACCTACAAACAG
Organism: Neodontobutis hainanensis; assembly: GCA_024349245.1. Lineage (NCBI taxonomy): Eukaryota > Metazoa > Chordata > Actinopteri > Gobiiformes > Odontobutidae > Neodontobutis > Neodontobutis hainanensis. Next base: position 3,653,126 of record JALDNG010000173.1, on the reverse strand, counting down.
AAAAGAGGTGCTCCAGTTTCTTGGCTTTGTGGGGTATTATAGGAGGTATGTCCCAAACTTCTCCTCCATCGCTGCACCCTTATACTGCCTCAAAACAGGTGACCCTAGAAAAAAGAAAAGAGGTACAAAGAAAAGTGCTGAGCCTGCCTTCCCTTTTGTATGGACTGACCGGTGCGAGGAGGCTTTCTCACTGTTAAAAGACAAGCTGATCACCGCACCGGTGCTTGGTTACCCGGACTACAACCTGCCTTTTGTGCTCCAGACAGATGCATCCGGTGAGGGATTAGGTGCGGTTTTGGCACAGATCCAGGGGGGGCAAGAAAGGGTTATAGCTTATGCTAGTAGAGGTTTAACTCCGCCCGAGACCCGGTACCCGGCGCATAAGCTGGAGTTTCTCGCTCTTAAATGGGTGGTAACCGATAAGTACTATGATCATCTTTATGGGCGCAGTTTTTCAGTTTTAACAGACAATAACCCCCTTAAGTATGTAATGTCCTCTGCAAAGCTTGACGCTACAGGCCAGCGTTGGGTTTCACACCTGTCTATTTTTGACTTTGATGTCCAGTATCGCAGGGGCAGAAGCAATACAAACGCTGATGCGCTCTCACGCATGTCAAACCAAGATGTTGCCAAAGCCTTGCAGTCCTGCCCCCAACAGGTCACAGATGCCTCAAGACGCCCCAGATATGAGCCCTGTGTCCCAAAGAGAAAACGGTGCAAATGAGCCTTACTTGGATGTGGGAACAGAGTCGCTCCCAACCATGACCACAAACGAAATCCGCTTGGCCCAGAAAGAGGACGCTGCAATTGGCCCTCTCCTGTTTTCAAAGAACCGCGGCCAAAAGCCGAGCCGCAGTGAGAGAGCTGGGATGGGTGAGCAAGGACGCCTTCTCTTGAAGGAGTGGAGGAGTTTGGTGATAAAAAATGGAGTTTTGTTCCGCAAAGTCAAGGACCAACAAAGGGGCATGATAGAGCAGCTTGTACTGCCTCAAAAGTTGCACACTGAAGTCAAAACCACTCTTCATGATAACTCAGGGCACTTGGGCTTTGAAAGGACTTTACAAATGATAAAAGAGCGGTTTTACTGGCCGAAGATGTTTCAGGAGATTAAAGCCTGGTGCGAGCAATGTGAAATGTGCTGTCTGAGAAAGACCCCCACTGCAGGCTTAAAAGCTCCTTTGGTCAGTATCCACAACAGTGCACCTATGGAGCTTGTTTGTATTGACTTTGTAACATTAGAAAAATTCAGAGGTGGCATTGAAAATGTGCTCATTGTTACAGATCACTTCTCTCTCTACGCCCAAGCCTACCCCACCAGAGATCAGAAAGCCCATACAGTGGCTAGAACGCTGTGGAAGAACTTCTTCTGTCGCTTTGGCTTCCCCGCCAAGCTCCATGCAGACCAAGGCTGAAATTTTGAAAATGCCATTGTGAAAGAACTGTGTAAATGTGTTGCCCTGTGGATGATATGGCGTTGTGTGGGTTTTTGTGATGCCAACGGCATCACTGAAAGATTTAATCACACAATAATGAATATGCTTGGTACCCTTGAGCCACACCAAAAATCCTGTTGGCACGAACATGTCGACGCCATGACTCACGCCTACAACTGTACACAGCACGACTCCACTGGCTATACACCGTACTATCTTATGTTTGGCCGAACACCCCAGGCTTCCTGTTGACCTGGTATTTCAGCTCTCCACCGCTAACAAGCCTGCTGAATATTCGGAATATGTCCAAACCCTCCACACAGCCCTGTCTGAGGCCGACGCCCAGGCTAATCAGTCTTCACATCAAGCCAAACAGCTGCAGAAAAAGCACTATGACAAAAGAGCTAAGAATCAGGCTTTTAGCCCAGGGGATATAGTGCTGGTCAAAGTCTGTCACGTCGAGGGGCGCCAGAAACTGGGAGACAGGTGGGAGTCGCACCCTTACATTGTAGTCAAAAAGCAGTCTAATGTGCCAGTGTATGTGATCAGGAAGGAGGATGGGGACGCAGAGCGAGTGGTCCATCGTAACCTCTTAACACAGTGCATGTTCCTCCCAGTGCACCAGAGGCAATCGGAAACTCCTGAGGGGTGCGAGTATGCAACCGAGAGTGGAAGCGAACAACAGGACATTAACAACATGGAGTGGTCGAATGTAGAGGAGCCAGCTGACTGTATCAGTCCTGAAATCACTGGCCGAGAGCCAGACCAGCTGAGCACGGAAGAAGTGGAAGCGGCGGCTGGGTTGCGGGAGGAAGAGTTGGGAAGCAGTCCCTCTGTTTCACGGAAGGGGCAAAATAGCCCAAAGAGGAACCCTCTGAGAGTACGACGTCCACCAAAGAGACTTTCATATGAGACACAAGTGACTTTGACTGACCAAAGAAGGCTAGAGCGAGGCAAGGAGATATGGCAAAGGGTAAAAGCAAAAAGAGCCTCAGGAGGTAGATAGGCACACACACTTAAGTTTGCTGTTCTTTTGTTTAATGTAGATGATAATATAGTTCCTGTTTGGGCGTGTCTGACGGCTGGGACGCCATCAACGAAAGAATGGGTGGATGCAAGGCAGTGACCACAAGGTGGTGAACTTAAGCTATGTTTTCTATAAGAAACCGCTGTTGTGTTTTTGGCCCTTTCATGTCCAGGGTCGGCCACCGTGGCGGCAGCGCAGGCAGGCTGCGCAGTACAGCATGTGTTCCTCTTTTTTGTGTGTGTGGTCCTGAAGCAACATTCTGTCAATTAATAACTGTTTTGTTGTAGTTCCAAAGGAAGGCTGCAGGAATGGAAAAGGCCCAGTGAAGCCACTGGAGGAAGCCCACCCTACTTCACATCAAGACTAACAAACACTGCATCAGTGTCTCCACATGATACAACACCACAAATAGCATTTGATGAAGGGATGAAGGAGGATTAAAATTAAAATTTGTTTCAGAATTAAATAAATTGCATTAATTTACAAGTACAAACATTTTGTATTTATTTATAAGATCATATGAATTTATTTTTTTTATTTCTTTTATTTTTTTAAGCGATCACTCCTGACAGAACCACACAAACCTTTCTGCACAAAGAAGCCTATTTCAGAAACACTTTTATGTCTTGCTTCGCAGTATCCATATTATATAGAAAGTTACTTCAAAATACTTTACACATTTTATAAAATGCATCAATACACCCAAACTAAAAAGCTAAACGTCATCAGAACATTTGGAGAAAGTGATACAGAATTGATGTTAATTACTACCTTCTGGAAATAAAAGAAAATGTGTTCAAAGTTCACCAAAAGTTTCTGTGTTAGATTCTTGGGAAAGTAAATACTTTTAGAAAAAAGCTAATTTTAACAGGACATAAACTGAATAAGTTTTATAGGTAATTTTGTGGTTCCCAGGCATATAAATACAATAAAAATAAGTGACAAAATGTCTTGCTTTAGATGTACATTATTTTGTTTAAAAAATTAAAGTGTAAATTGTAAGTATACGAATACCAACTGAGGAGAAAATCAACTCAAGTTTTTTTTCACACTGCCCTATTAGATTGTGTTGGTTTCTTTGAGTTTTTATCCAGGGTTTTCTTTTTCTTCCTTCTTTACTTTCTTGCTTTTGGGTTTGACCTCTGGCTGTCAGGTCAGAAGTCTGGCTCATCTCAGGATCTGAGCGAACACCCTGGCCAGAGAGGGACTTTGTCCGGGTGGAGAGGAACGAACCATCCAGCAGGTTAGGCTGGGAGAAAGACCTCATGGCTGGTGAACTGGTGGGTCTGTAATGTGTGCTACTTCCTAACATAGGGAGGTGGATGTGTTCATTTCTGATGTAACGGCTGCTGTAGGACATGACAACATGTTGCCAGGAACTCAGAGGGGTGGCAGAGAAGGGGTGGGGCCCGGCGGAGTCTGAAAGCTTTTAAGGATACGGTCACGTTTCTGTTCTTCCTTCTTCTGCCGGGATTCCACCTTCTTCAGATGGCGTCGGTGATCCCTCATCATCTGTTTTCTTCTATCTGCTAAAAATAAAAATTTCCCATTGATGGCATCTGTAACATGTCACTGATGTCACAAAACTATGACTAGTGCTGTTGACAAAAGATTAAGATACACATAAATAAAATATCATAAAATTATTTTTAAAGGCAAAAAAAAAAAAAAAAAAAAAAAAAAAAATTACAAAACTGCCCCTCTTTCTGAACTCAGCAACTGGATCTCGCATGGTGCCATCTTTGTCAGTATTTTGAAAGAAATCCCAAAGTCGCAGTTTGCGCTCATCTAAATGATCCTTTAAAAAAATTCAGAGAGGACATAGTATATTAACACCAACAACAATGTATAAACAAGAACAGATCTAAGGTAACGATAGTGTATGACAAAACGGACCTGAATGACTTTCATTGGATCAACAGGTTTTGGGGGCTTCTTGGCAATAAAGCCTCTCACCCCACCATACTGAACATCCAGACTGGGATGACATGTCGGCTCCAACAGATGCACAAAGCTCTCACTTACCAGAACATTCTGATTGTTACACATAACAGTTTTTCTACTATAATTATGACACTACACATGGAACATTGATGCTCTTTAAGTTTCACTCACACAATTGTTAATTTCCTCCAGTGCACTTCTCGGTGAGTCCTTCACCACATTGACCAAAGCAAGAGCTTCCTCTACTGTTAAAGAGTTGTAGGCCAGCTGTGGGAGAAAAACATAAAAATTATATTTCACACCCACAGTTATTATTATTATTATTATTAATAATAATAATAATAATTTATTTTATTGGGACAGTGCATGTTAATGAACATACATGAGACACAACCTCATGAATGTAAACATGCCTAATTTCCATCCGTTGTCCCAACATCTGTTTGAGACTGACTCAGGAATGTATTTTCAGCATAAAGACTTTGATGTTGTGTCACCGTTCAGCCACATATGACAGTACACCCAGTGTAAGTGCTGGAGGGAGGGGAAAAGCAGTTTGTGTCAGAATCTATGAGGGGTATGAATATTCCGATGTGCGTGTGAGTGTAGACATCACATCAGTAAAGTAAACATAACTATAAAGGTAGTACAGGGGAGGGTGGGACCAGGCACTGGTTGCTGTGGCACTGTGTGCAGGTCCCAAGTGCTGTTGGAAAATTAAATCTGCATTTCCATAAAGCTGGTCAGCAGCAGGAAATATGAAGCGCTTGAATTTCCTGGTATACGGCTGCGTTGACCTTGGACCAAAAGACACAGTGGACCAACACCAGCAGATGACATGTCCCAAGAAAAACTATGAAACTTTTATTTTTTAAATATGGGGTTAAAATCATTAAAATGATCATCTTAAATTAAGTCCTATAGGATATAGATAAAAAAAACAATAACATTAACCTCTTGTGTCTATTTATTCAAAATACTACTCAAATATAATGGGCTCAGTGGTAAATGGCTCTGGGCCATGGCAGAGATTTAACACATATGATAATTTGTTGTGAATACAAACATTAGACACTTACAACGTGGTGGAAATGGCTCAGAAGCTTTGCCTAAAAATTTAGAACACATCCTGTTGCCTGTGGTGCGTCCCACTCAATGACGAGACAAAAGAAATAGCACAAGCTATCCATCCAGCCAATCAGAGAGAGGGACTTGTCAGAGCAGCACGTGACAGACTGAGCAGGAGCTAAGAGACTCCAACTGCGCAAGAGCAGCGAGAGTCAGACACACACTGATCAAAGAACATCAATTAATATCTGAAAATCTAGGATACTCAAATACGAATGAGATTTTGAAAGGAGAAAAGTTGACTACTAGCCTTAAAATATACTTAATAACAAGTAAAAGTACAGTCTTAGAAATGTCAAATTACCTCAAAAATCGACTTAACATCTGAGCGTGTGCAGCAGAGTTTCAGTTTGCTGCAGCAAAAACATGGAAAAAAAAATCAGCGAGTCTGATCATGTTGAAGTTTAAAACAGCTCTGTGACTGAACTAATAAACCTGTCGTGTCTTCATCAGGTGGAGACAGACTCAGCGTTGGTCAGTGGTTCTTACCTGGAGCTGGAGCACATCCTCACTTCAGATAAAAACACTCTTTAAAGGAAATGTCCAGAAAAGAAGAAACACAACAGGATGTTCAATCCTGTCAAAAAACAACTCTTTTAAAACAGACAGCACTTTAGTAAATAAAACGTTCCAGAAAAGAAGAAACATTTAGAGAAGTGTCACATTTGTGTTGAAAGTGCTGTAGACATGGTTTTAAAACAGATCAGCGGGAAATGGCTGGGCACGTCAGCTGATGTCCTGATGTCTTCCGTTCTTGAAAAACACTGACAAACTCAGGGCCAGATGAGGACGTCAGGTCATTAATGATAAATATAACAGTTCAATAAACAGAGACAGTGGACAGGTCAGAGTTAATATAAAACCAACAGAAATATTCATGAGCCTTTTACCTGAAGGTTTGCTTTGACAATAATGTGTTAAAGAGTTATCTTTATGTTTAATCTACAAAAGAAGTGCTGCACAAATCAAAGTGTTGGAGACTGGCCAGAATATTATTATTATGTCTCCTGTAATAAACTCCGAGAAATATGTCACAGTCTCTTTATATTAGAACAGTCCCTCAGTATTTTTGAGGTCTTTGGTTTTGACTCTTCAGCTGTGGAGCTGCATGGATCTTAAATTGAGTTTCAGTTTAAACAGAGCAACACGAGGTCAATGAAAAGGTTTTATGTTTATGACACTGTTCACACTCGGAGTCATTCTGCTCAGGAGGAGATCATTTTTTTAGTCGTCTTTATGATGCATGGTTAGTCCCTCCAAGAGCAAGAGCAGATATGAGCCAACGCATTAGGGTTGGATTTTGTGCCAAACTCACAAACAGGTTCCTCTCACAGGACACAGAGACGAGTGAAACAGAAGTGAAGACAGTCAGTCAATAATGAAATGAACAGTCTCTTTGCAAAAACATTACAACACATTGAAACTCAAAATAATACACAATATGTCCACATTGTTTTAAAGAAGAGTCTAATAATGTGAGTGTGACATTTCTTTGAGTCAATGAGGTTTTATTAAAGAAAGGTTTTTAAATAATGTATTTTATTTTACAGCAAAGGAGCTCACCAATGTTGGGGTTGAAGATTTCCTGGTGGCGTCTCTCACACTCCTCAAGCTGCAGCTGGAGCTTGATGTACTCGCGCCGTGTCACCAGCACCAGGTTCTTCTCTTAGGTCTTCTCCAGCGCATCCAGTGTGTCCACCATGGCTGTTATCTGAAATTAAAATTAAAATAATAAAATGGCCAATTCCCAATTTAATTTAATCAAACACTTATTTACTGTGACTGCTGGCCATATACTTACCTCTACATGCAAAGATTCAAAGACAGTGTATGGAGCTTTTGATTGAAAGTTGCAGGTCTTGAATCAACGCCTTCACTTGTTTAATCTTCACTTTTATCACCTCTAAGTCTGCTTCGTTGTAGTCATCTGGGTTCTTTTCTAGCGCCTCAATTTCCACTGTCAGCTTCACAATCTTTTCTGCATATGATGTCATTTTGGTCTCATACTCTTCAAGCTGAAATGTGCAAGAAATGTGTCAAATAATTCTGCAAAATTCTCTCTATACAAGCTTACAAAATATGTGCACACCTTCCCTATTTCAAGCTCCAACCTGTAGGAGATCTCCCCCACTGTTTCCTCGACCACCACCAGGTCTTTGATGGGAAAGGTAGAACTGGGAAGGAAAGTGTGGTTGAAAAAATAAATATATTATTGTGGAATAAGTTTGAGAGAAAACAACAGATGTCTTTTGGTGATTTATTTAAGGAAAAAGGAAAAAAGAATTCAGAGACATCTTTTGCAAAAGGGGAATGGGCATACAAATCTGTCTGTGTACAGGGTTGCATGAACTGTCCCAATATTAACTAGGCAGGCTTGGAATTTATACTGAAATCACAGCAGATAAGAAAAATGAAACACTGGCTCTCAGGGAGTGAGCCTTCTAACATTAAAGACAATTTTATCAGTTTGATAAAACAGTACAGTACAGTGCAGTAGTAGATGGTGCGCACATCATTCTGTTGCGGTCAAGGACAGCACAGAGCATGTGAAAGAGGAAAATGTCATTTTCCCATTACAATTCCCTCCTTTTGATCAAACACAATTGATCAACCAAAATCAATCAAAACTCAATTAGGATACAAAACATAAATCAGATTAACCTTAGCTTTGTGAGTTGTACTACAGTTGTGGTGCCGAAAAACCCAGCCGAGGGCTGACTAAATCAAGCAGAAACATTTCATACTATCAGTAGCTGACCTAACGCTGGGAAAAGAACACCACAGCCCCTCCCTCACAGGCGGCGTACTCACTAAGGTTAAACATAAGCATTAGATCAAAAATATTCACAAAACAAATAGGTCCGTGTATCATCCGATTATTCAATTATTCCATTTAATCTGGCAAACCAAAAACGAAATAACGAATCAATATTTTGTTTTTCTGTTTTTCTGTATGAACCAAATATGAAAAACTGACGTTTGTTTCTTTGCTTTCAGCTCACAACGGGAAATATAATAAACAAGGAAACCAAAACGAAATAATGCTCAAATTTTCTTTATTTTACGGTGCCGTCCTGCTTGCTTTGCGCATGCGCAGTAGATGTTTCGAAGGAGTAGGTTGCTGAGCGCCTAAAAGCGGAGGGTCCGGTCTTAGTTGTTCAAATTTTCCTGTTCAAATGGCACTCGAACCATACATGTCTTTTATTGAGGACGTGTTTATTAAAGGAATGCCATATCATGAGATCTCAGTAAAGATGCGAGAAATGGGTGTCCAGCGTGGAAGCTCTGTGATCAGCATTCGGAGACTACTTGCCAAGCATAATATGCGTAGAAAAGGATACACTTCTGATTCAGAGCTTGACATTGCTGTGTCTCGAGCAATAAATGAGGTAACGTTACGTGATATAAAAAAGTTAAACATGTACTAGACCAGTGGTGTAGTCTAGTTTTTTGTAGTGAGTATACTGTGATTTTTTCCTCCCAGCCGTCCCATAAGCACCACTACACTCACTACATACAGTATGCATGTAACGTTACATGTAATATAGACTCTAGAGCATTCTGAAGGACTGCTTAGGCTGTGTGTTGTCAAAACTGCATACACTTGTGTGCACACACACACACACACACACACACACACACACACACACACACACACACACATACACACACACACACATACACACACACACACATACACACACACACACACACACACACACACACACACACACACACACACACACACACACAAACATACACACACACACATACACACACACACACACACACACACATACACACACACACACACACACACACACACACACACACACACACACACACACACACACACACACACACACACACACACATACACACACACACACACACACACACACACACACATACACACACACACACACACACACACACACACACACACACACACATACACACACACACACACACACACACACACACACACACACACACACACACACACATACACACACACACACACACACACACACACATACACACACACACACACACACACACACACACACACACACACACACACATACACACACACACACACACACACACACACACACACACACACACACACACACACACACACACACACACACACAGTGAATTTATGAATGAACGCGTTAAAGTTCTGTCACAAACCAATATGGTTACGTATCATCTATTTTAAGTGGGTAACGTTAACGTTATACGGAAATCTCTGACCGTTACTAGTGGGTGGGTATACAGCGTAACGTTATACTGGCTACCTGCGTATCACGTAGTAAGGCTACACCACTGGTCTAGTACATGTTTAACTTTTTTATATCACGTAACGTTACCTCATTTATTGCTCGAGACACAGCAATGTCAAGCTCTGAATAATGGAATTCTAATATGTAATGGAATTCTATAAAGTCATGATGGAATTCCAGAATGTCATAATGGAATTCTACAGTGTCATTATATATTCTACAATGTCATGATGTTGTAACGGATTCTAGAATGTCACAATGTCATAGTGTAATTCTAGAATGTTATGTCATAATGGATTCTAGATTGTCATTATGTCATAATGGAATTATACAATGTCATAATGTCATCACGGACAAAGGTAGCGTTCTCAAACTGGAAGTTCCGGCACTATTTCTCGTTAATTACAATTAATAGCAAGAATGTTTCTGTAACATGCTGTAATATGTCCAGGAAAAAAAACTTCAACATGATGAAAGAAATATGAAGAGGTTGTAGGGGGGAGTTTTGTTTACTCTGAGATACAATAGTGAAATCGTATTACTAATGTGTTTTAGAGAAGAGTTCCTTACATAAATTGCTTATTGTTGCTAATTTTTTATTTGTCAGTTGTTTGTTTCTTTGCCTGAATTCCAGATAGCCTATGCCTAGTTATTGATTTCAATTAAGGTTGGTTTTGTTCTCAGATGATGCACATCTATTAGTGGACGATTTGTTTCCAGAGTTTAATTACAGACATTGAAGACAGATAGGCTTAATTTTATACAGACAACTGCTTCACAGCAGGAATGTCCTGGGTTCAATTCCCATCCAGGGAAAGGCCTCTCTGTGGATTTTGCATGTTCTCCCTGTGTCTGTTTAGGTTTTCTCTGAGTTCCCTAGTTTCCCTTACTGCTAAATACATCTACAATAGCCTTCCACCCCCAGAGACATTAGTCTGGTGAGACGGGGCAGGCACTCCAGTCCATTGCCCTCTGTTAGGGTTTTGAACACACACAAAGAGACTGTTCTGATGCTGGCCTGAAAAGCCATAATGTCCATGTGCGATGAGCCCTCTGTTGAACTGTGGAGACCTCTGGTGTCTGAGGTGGTGGCTGACAGAAGGTGCAATTTAAGTTAATATTTCATCATTTGGACAGGTGTTCATTAGATAGGATTTTTATGTAAAATTCTGAAGTGAACTTTTTTATTATATACAGAGTTTAAATGATATGGTATTGATGCATGTTTTTGCCAGTTTATGTAGGTCATAGGGAAGAACACCAAATGCAGCTAGTAGAACAATTCAATATGTATGTTTCCATATAAGGCAGCGCAGCACTTGTGTCTAGTGATTGTGCATGTGGTGCCTAAGTTTAAATAATGCTAAAACACATAAATGTGATTCAAAAAGAGCATATATGAACGGCTTTCAGTAGAAAAATTATTCAAGAGGAAAGATAGGATATAATTACATTCAATTATTTTATTTCCAATAATGGTAATGTAAGAAGTCACAGCTCGGAGAAAGACTGTGGTGACAAACATTACAAATGCAGTTGTTCAGCGTTGTTTCCTCTGTGTCAGTGCGAGAGCTGATCGCAGGTCAGCTGCCGTGACGTTGTGCGTCTCGAAAGACCGGGTGAGGGCTTTGTGTAAGTGCTCCGGAGCAATGAGGCCCAAGCGCAACAGACAGTCCACCAGCTGCATTCGGGCGTTTCCGATGAAAGATTGCGACAGGAAACACGCGAGGCCTCCTCCGTTTTTGGTGGTGTAGAGAGGGACTCGGACCATTCCCAATACCTGGACAAAAAGTGAAAGAGAAAACGTGAGCATGACATTTGGAAAGTCAGTCACAGAGGTATAGAGCGGGCTGGGAGTCAAGCAGATTTGAATAATAGATTTGATTTGAATTGCCACTGACAATTCTTCTGTTTGAAAAAGCCAGAGGCATATTTGTATTGACCCAAAATATATAAAAGTACAATTAGATTGCATTGATACACATGTTAATACATCCCAACATTTTCTTTAAATATCTGTAAATCCTGTCATTAAATATGACTTTTCAAATTTGTTTTTGGAAGTGGTTCAAAATAGATTTTTAACACAAGGAACATAACTAATTTAAGCTTTTACAGGTCAAATTGTCGCTGATTAGTTTTCAGGATGCACAGTGGCAGAATGCTCCTATCTCAAAGCAAGTCATGAGGTCAAACTCAAACATCCTCGGGCAACTCTGGCCTTTCTGTGAGAAGTCTGCAAGTCCTCCCTGTGTCACCGCGGGTTCTCTCCGGGTACTCCAGCTTCCTCCCGCTGTCCAAAGACATGTGTAGGTCAATTGGCAAACCTAAAGTCTACCTAGTGAATGTGAGAGTGAATGATTGTCTATGTCTAAATGTCAGCCCTGCGACTAACTGTTCACCCTCCAGGGTGTACCCCACCTAAGGCCTAAAGCTGCTGGCATAGGCTCCAGTCACCCACGACCCCTAAAGGGAGCAAGCAGAAGAAAATGAATGAATGCACTTCAAAAGGAAGATGGTGAAAAGATGTTGAAAGTGTGGACTGCAACTCTCAAACTTCTTTTAAAGCAAGAAAAAATAGAGATCACAAATGCTCTAAAACGTCAAACAAGAACCATGAGTGTAATGAGTGCTTTCACTTTATAGTATTTTTCCAAGATCGATCAATTCAAAGAGTCTTAATTTGTTACTGTTACCGTTTTTACTAATGTGTCCCATTTTGTTCAACTACTACACCTTTACACAAACACAGGACAATATGCTGACTACTGTGGTAAATGATCTTACATGCAATGAATGTCGCCTCCTGCAAAGGAAAAGTTGAAAGAATTCTAACATAAAGAAATGTAATGCTCTTTAGACAGAGTTCCACTGTTTTTTGTTTTATGTTGCATTTATTCTGTTTTTTTAAGTTGCTCTGATTGAACATATAATATTTCAAGAGATTCAAGCAGGTTTTTGTGATTATCCATTTATTATACCCGTCAGCAGCCACTACCAGGAGGCACCCAACATGGTGTTTGATGTTGTAGTGGAAACTGGAGTACCTGAAGAAAACCAACCTGAGCAAAAAGAGAACATACAAACACCACTCAGAAAGGCCCCACCCTAACCCAATAGTTGAACTCTGGACCTTCTTGCTGTGAGGCAAGTGCTAACCCCTGCGCCAATCGATATTGTGTAGTTAATAAATTTGTGGTATTTTGTGCAGCCTCTACATAAACATAACAGGTTGGGGTTCTGGTCTGTCATTTTCAAATGTGTGTCCACTAAAATTTTCTGGAACACTGTTGGAGACATGTCCCACCTAGACATTACCTCGTGTCCGTGATCTGTTGCTGTGCATGCCGCCGCACGCTCTATCTCCAGAATCTGCTCCTCTTCGATCTTTTTCACGTAGAAATGTAAGATGAGACAAGAGGGTGATGCCGCTGATAAGGGAGGGGCATAGTAGGACTCCACGTAATCCTCCTCCGAAACGGGAACAGCTATGCCCAGCTCCTCCAGCAGTTCCCTTTGCAGTCCATCCTCCAGGGTCTCCTTCGACGGGTTAACAAGTCTGTGGTCAAACATATAAGATAGTATTATTAGGAGGAGAAATACTCAAGAATCCATCCATTTATTTAATTTAGTATCTGTGAGGATGCATGCACTCGAAGCACAAAGCAAGGCATCATGTTTTTGTATGTTGTATGTTCATAGTTGAGTAAAGCCAGGTTGACCCTGTTATGCACCTATTATAATAGTCCACATAACCATAAGGAGCAATAAATCCACTGAGAAAGATCTGATGCAGTATTATACTATTACTGGTGACCCGGCATATTTTAGTGCAGAGTGCAGTGATTGAAGAAACAAAACAACAGCTTAACAAGAGGCTGTATCAGCACAGAAGAGCTAACCCTGGTGGAGCCTTTGAGGACAGCAATGTCCGAATCATGGTCAGAAAGGCCAGATGATTTGAGAGAGGGGTAAAGGAAGCCATTTTTGTTCAAATAGAAAAAGCCCTCACTGAACAGAGGAGGTGGCCTCAGATACCATCTGCCAGCTATCTACAACAGTGTGTTAAATCCAAAATGAAAACAGTTTCACTCTAGAAAGACAACAACTACACCTGAAAGGAGCAGTCAGGATAATGCCCTTTCAACTCTTAACAACAGTAAAACCAGAACCGCCTGGTCCAATTAGAGATAGTTTTAGGTTAAACTCCTCCCTCTAGAGATATTAGCTCAGCTCTATTACAAGTTGAACTCAGAATTAAAAATGTTCCTCAGAATGATGAAATGAAATATCTTCAAACTTATGTCTAGATGTCTTTGTTTCAACCTGTTCTTCAACATCACCAGAAAATTTCAAATAATATGAATAATTACTTAAACACAGCAAATAAGACTTAAAGGTACTATGCTTAAACTTTCAGAAAAACCTAATTACTGACACCAGTGGCCATTAGAAGAACTGCAGTCAGTGTCCTGCCTGCTCTTGATGGCATGCACTTGTACGTGTACGTGCATGACTGGGTCACCAGAGCATCACACAGAACTCCAAGATTTACAGGCAGAAGTTAAGTTAATTGTTTTACAAACTTTATTGAGTAAACTATATTTGACTCTCGAGTACTGACACAGCAGTAAAAGAGAACTCCTGAGACATGGGAGAGAAGAGGCATGTTTTATAAAGCATTGTTCAACACAATACAGCAGTTAGAGCTAACTTTGGATGAGATGTTTTTAACTGCTAACAGTATGTTGAAATAGCTACTGTTAGCTGAGCAGTTAGTGAAGCAGACTAAAGTTAGTGAACTTTTCTCTTTTCATTTTTTATCTGGTCAACTAATGTCTAAACTGCTGCACTGCTCCTAAACCCTGTGGAACACATCAGTGACAAGCACAGTAAAACTAAACTCAATGACCTTTTATTTATTGCAGAAAAAAACAAAAAGAATATGACTGAGTGAAGGAGGTTTAGTTGTTTTTATGAAAAATAACTGAACTAAAATAGTTTTGCATTAGGTTGAGACAACATAAATGTAACCTTGCTGTATTATTTCAGCTTATCATTGTTTATCTCACTCATCTGCCAGGGTTTTTTCTGGATGTGATGTACGGGTGAGTCACACTAGGACCAGCCGAGCCAAACAGGGCAGCGTGGTGCTTCCCTTTGGAAATTATTTTGTTTCTGGTGTAAAGCTGACACATAACAAAACAGGCTAGACTTTTCCACTGCTGCATGAGACCTAAACATTCTTGTGAGAGATAGGCAAGGACTGTGGGCAAGTGGTTGACATACCAGTTCTCTGTGGAGTTGTGTCTGTAGGTGGGGGCCATCTTGTGGTGTTTTATGCATTTACAGTGGAGCGGTGTGAACGGAGATACTTTTCAAAACACAGACACAGATATACGGAGATATTTTTATAAACGGAGACAAAAAGTGTGCGTTTTTAAAAAAAAAATACCTGTGTACTTGTAGCCAGAACCTGCAAACCACACTCAAAAATATACAAAACAAAAAATATATTTGCTTGATTACATTCTTTACCTTACATATACCTTCTATAATTTATGAATGTGAATTTCAATTTTTTTTCTTAATTATCTGTGAATGCTATTAATATTCTTTAATAAATAGTTTATAATCTATAAACTAACTAGTTTATTCTGAACCTGTTCACCACAAGTAAATTCTCAGTCTATGGGAAACACTGTACTGTGTACTTTTTTTACTGTGTACTTTTGGAGAAATCCATGTTCTATGTACTGACATTTGAGCAAGACATGACTACATCTGCAAATTTAGCAAATATTGATATGGAATAAAAAGAATAAATCCAATATACCTTTAGCGTAAAAGACACGCTGCTGAATCTATGTTCAAAGTACTTACATTAGAGCAAAGAAAATTACTACATATGAAGAGTTTATTTGCAAAAAGGCTTGTAATTTATTCTTTGCAAAGCCCTGTTTTCAAAGCCCAAATCCATTTTAGTGGTCCTAATTGGACAAAGCCACTAAAGTTTGGTTTGAAGTGAACATCTGCAGATTTTGAGATGGCATAAAAAGAAAAAAATCCCATTAGTAGAAAATGAAACCTGTACTACCCTATTTATTTCCTTTAGTTATACTGTCCCCTAAGTATCAAGTACTTTTATTGTATACTTTCAGAGTAGTCTATGTTCAAAGTACCTGCTTTTGACCAAATAATGACAGAATTTGAGGTGAAATAAAAAGAAAAATACCCATGAGTAGAACATGAAACCTCTGAGTACCTCTAGGACTATTACCACAAATATTATCAAGTACTTTTACTGTGTACTTTTGGAGTAATCCATGTCTAAAGTGCCTACATCTGCATTCTTTGCAGATTATTAGGGCTGGTAAAATTAGCGTGTTAACTTTTTGCATGGTTCTCAGTTGGAAAAGGGTGGTTTGTCCCCTTCAGGTTGGTGGAGAGCTCCTGCTTCAAGTGGAGGAGTTTAAGTATCTTGGGGTCTTGTTCACAAATGAGGGAGGGTGCGTGCAGGGATCGGTGCAGCTTCTGCAGTGATGCGGTCGATGTACCGGCCCCCTGGATGTCTCCCTAGGGAGATGTTCCGGGCACTGGGAGGGGACCCCGGGGAAGGCCAAGGACATGCCGGAGGGACTATGTCTCTCGGCTGGCCTGGGAATGCCTCGGTATCCCCCTGGAAGAGCTGGAGGAAGTGTCTGGGGAGCCGGAAGTCTGGCGTCTCTGCTTAGACTGCTGCCCCCGCGACCCGGCTCTGGATAAGTGGTAGAAGATGGATGGATGGAACTTTTTGCGTAATTTTTCTATGTTTAGTGCGTTAAAAAATAAATGCAAACGCAATTGATAATTTGACAAACACCCTCTCCACAACGCTGCATCTAATTTCTCTTTCCTGTGGCTAACACGGCTGCACACGAAAGCTAACGACGAAAAACAAAAAAGACTTTAAAGGATTGTCGGATGATTTACTGGAAAAGAGTAAAGTAATATGTGTGATTTGACATGCTTACACAGCTATCAAATAAGGACACATGTTTTCTCTAAATAAGTTTCAGTTCTGCGCAGAAGGATAGATAGATTGGCAGTTATTGGCCCCAGGGGTGAAAAAGACGAGCTGTTTAGCCAAATGACAGTGAAGAGCAGAAGCACAGCTACTGATGAAGTGGGGAGGGGTGGTAAAACTTGTTGCACTGATGAAAAAAAGGAAAAGAAGCACATCTCCTGAAAGAGAGCAGAGACGGGAGGGGCTGGGAGTGTAGCATGATGATGTGAAAACTTATAATCTTAGCATGATTTTCGGGGCTAATGGCAGGGGAAGCACTGTGGTACTCTGAACTTAAGTTTTTTGATCATCACTTCCAATGTGAACCTGGAGAGGGAAGTGAACAATCATAATTCCTTCACAAAGTGAATGTACTGTTAAAGCACTTTAAGTTACTGTATTTTATAAAGGTTGCTCATTTATGTCACCACAGTTCTGGTGTATGAACGAGTGTGACTGTAGAGTGATTGGTTTGGCGGCCCCCCTCTCTTTAAGTAAAGTTATTTATTTAATTAATAAAATAATTTTTGTATTGAAAGACTGAGCTTGGTTTTAAAGTCTCTCTGAACATTCTACTTTCACAATTTACATGCTATACAAAAGTTAAAGTATGGCAAAGTTAAATGACTAAAAAAAAGTTAATTACCTTCCAAGTCTTTTTATTAAAAGTTAACAAGTTAATTACAGCCAGACCTGCAATTAATATTTTTTTTTTGATTCACAGCCCTAGTTAAACTCAAATATTCTGATGATATATTAAAAATAACCATATATTAGTATACATAATTTCAATTAGTACAGTGGCTCAGTTGTAGAGTGGTTGTTCGATTCCCGCTCTTCCCACAGTTCATACTGTCGTTGTGTCCTTGGGCAAGACACTTAACCCACCTTGGCTCCAGTGGCTGTAACACTGGTAATTAGAAGCTCAATATATATAAGTTGCTTTGGATAAAATTGTCTGCTAAATGAAGAAACGTAAATGTAGTATGGGTCTGTACAGTAGTACATCTACTACTCTGCAGTTAAAGCTCCACAGAACCCAGTTGTATTCACTTTTTCTACATCTTCCCAATGAACCTAACACTGCGAGAGAAGCACCCTCCTGTTGAACACATTCTTGAATGAAGATTAAGGGCAAAGATTTAGTTTTAGTTGGTGAGATCACCATCAGACCTGTTTCTATTGGGTTTGTTAAGACAACAGAATGACAGAAAGTGATCAGTTTGTTCTGTTGTTGTCACTGGTGAGATCAGTTTTACTAAAGCAGTGTTTGATGTTTATGCATGAAGTATACATAATCAAAATACAGTTAAGAATACAAAAAAAAATGTTTTTTATATTTTAAAATTAACTATAATCTATAGTACATTCAAATAGAATAGGTGACTTGACTTGGGACCAGAAGACTTGGACTTTATTTGGACTTGATTTGGACTTGAAACTGAGGTTTGTGTTTTGGGTTGTGTTCTCCCTTTTCTTTGTTTTATTATTTTTCTTTTTTCAGCAATGCAGGGGACAGGGCGGGTTTTTTCTCAGGACTGCAGACTAGACCTGTTTCCACTCTCCTCATTATCGCTGGATATAAGCCTGCTCTACTCACCTCCACGCTGTCAGATGATTTCGTCCTGTTTGGTGTTGTTAGTGCCTCTTGTTCCTTACCTCTGGTATGTTTTGAACCTACTCACTGTTATCTCGTCTGCCTAGAACTGCACCTTGTTCCCTCCTGACCGGCCAGCCAGTCAGCTCCCAGCCTCCTCTGCCTGTTTGAGTTTTTGTTTTCTAATAAACTGTTGAACTTTATTCCTGGCTCTGCCTCTGCATTTGGAGTCCACTTAGCTAAAACCCAAACACAATCATTTGACCAACATGGACCCCACAGAGGCTGAAAAATCAGGCAGCTTAGTCTTTGCAAAGAGCTTGTGTTGATCAACATGAGAAGGCTCTAAAAGAGATTATGGCCTCCTTCCTAAACCTGTCTTCCGGTGTAAACCAACTCGGTGGCCGTTTCGCCTCCCATCTCCTTACCCTTGCTACTCCTGACCGCAGTGACCCCTGAGCTGGCTCCAGCTTTGAATTCGCTGGATTTGCTGTCTTTGACATCTTTGATGCCTCTACTGTGGTCTGACAGGCCACGTCTGGATTAACGGTCCATCTTGACCAAAAGAGCAGGCTTGCCAGCAGCAGGAGATGCGCTGGTGAGGCACTCTCTCATAGACCCCTCTACTAAACAGGTTCAACTTAAGGGGACTGTTTTCTGGAGTTTTGTGGACAAGGGCAAATCCCTACAACCTTGTATTGACTATTGGGAGCTCAATGACATTACCATAAAGAACAAAGTATCCTCTTCCGCTCATGTAATCCACTTTCAGCTCCCTCCATGAGGCTTCCATTTTCACTAAACTGGCCCTTTGTAACACCTACCATCTGGTTAGAATAAAGGAGGGAGAAGAATGGAAGAATTTTTTCAACACACCACTCGGACACTTTAGTCATGCCTTTTGGGGCAACTAATGCGCCTGCTGTTTTTCAAGCTCTCGTAAATGAGACTAAAGACACATTGAACAGATTTGTTCTTGTTTATTGGATGACATCTTGATTTTTTCTTGCACCTTAGATAAACATGTGCATCAAGTCAGGTTGGTTTTACTTCTGCTGGAGAACAGACTTTTTGTTAAAGCTGAGAAGTGTGCATTTTATGCTACTTCAGTCAGTTTCCTGGGTTTTGTTGTTGAAAAGGGGCAGATCAAGAGTGACTCAAATCAGATCAAGGCAGTAGCTGAGTGGCCAACACCATCAGATAGAAAGCAACTCGTGAGCTTCCTGGGTTTTGCAAATTGTAGATTTGTTTTCAATTATAGCAGAGTTGCAGTCCCTCTCTATAAGCTAACGTCCACAAAGACGTATTTTGAATGGTCACCTCAAGCTGATTCGGCTTTTGCCAAGTTGAAATGGTTGATTTGTTTTGCTCCTGTCTTGTCTTATTCTGACCCTTACTCTGACCACAGTCCGTTGTTTAGGTGGATGCTTCGGACTCTGGCATTCTTTCAACAACTGACCTTGGCTGAGAGGAACTGTGATGTGGGCAATCGGGAACTTCTGGCTGTGGTTCTGGCTTTGAAGGAGTGGAGACACTAGCTGAAGGGTGCCCATCATCCCCTGATATGGACAGATCATAAGAACTTATCTTACCTTCATTCTGCTCACAGGTTGAACTCTCGTCAGGCCAGGTGGGCTCTTTTCCTGGGTCGCTTCAACTTCTCCCTTACCTACCGTCCGGAATCTAGGAATGTTATCACACCAGTTTTTGGACCCTACTGAGGAGCCCTGTGGACTCTCTGAAGACACCATCCTACCTACTGTGTTGGCAAGTGGAGAGAGTGGTTCAAGACGCACAGGTGGGTAACCCAGCACCTGAAGGTTGTCCACCCGTTTGCTTGTTTGTTCCTCCATCCACCATCTGCAGTTCCAAGATAGCTCGTCACCCTGGTTTCCAACGTACCCTTAGTCTACTTCAACAGCAATTCTGATGGCCCACCATTACCTCTGACACCAAGTTGTTTGTCTCCGCCTGCTCGGTTTGTGCCCGCAGCAAGTCGTTTTTTTTAAATACTTGCGGTGCATTGTGGGTAGGGAAAAGCCATGAAGGATCCACAGATGCATTCTTGGTATTTTGGCCACAATGGGGGACTCAGACCTTGGAGGAGGTGGGGTTTGGAACCAAATGGAACACATCTTCAGCCGTTGTTTTCCTCCAGAAGTCCTCCTGAGGAAGGATCTTGGTAATTGGGAAACACCTACAGACTCCTTGCAAAAATAAAATGTTTTATCAAAAAACGGGAGAGTGACCAGCGTCGTGGGAATACAAGAGTCAACACTGGCAGAGCATTTGAACCATGGATAAGGGTGAGATCTGCTTTGGAGATAAAACCCTGAGCACTGTGGTCAACCCAGCTGCCTTTCGTCTTTCCGTGGTCAAATGTATTTTAAGTTCACTATTACACCACTCAATAAGGTAAAAATTTATTTTTTCTTATAACTTTGCAGTGAGTACAATGTGAAACAAATTCTGCACAATGAAATAAACAGTTTAAACAGTAAAGGTCTCATTCTTCTCATCTTATTATAGTCTCATATATGGACAAATAAAAACGTTATTTGATCTAAAAAAACATACCTACATACATACATATAGCAAAGGAGGAGATATAGCTCAAAAATGGACAGAATACATAAAGAACCTACCATTTTCATTTTATTTTTCAACTATCATTTTAAGGGCTCTATCTATAATGGCAAAGTGTATTTTACCTTAATGAAGATCTAACTGGATTAGCAATGTGTAAGCTTATTTCATCAAGTACATGTAATAATAGTGATAGTTTGCAACTTATTAGACTCACAAGTATCAGTGCTACAGTTTATAACGTTTCTAACAATCAACACATTGAGAAACACACATTGAGGTGTTTCTCAATGTGTTAAATGTGTCACAAATATAAAAAATAAGAAAATTAAACAAATAGTTCAGTTTGCATTACACCCTAGATATTCCTGGTTTCACCTCCTGGGCCCCAGTGCATATGGCTGCACTACCTGATGCTACGCCTCTGTTTGTACAAATTCAGCTTAACGTTGTCTTTCACTTGTAGGTACTTGTAGCCTTTAGCTGCTGTAGCCTAAATGTTCATTTATGATGCAGGTGAATATTAGGTCAATCACAACATCCCTATCCTGGGCGGCAGTGGCTCAAGGCTGATTTATGCTTCTGCGTCGGGTGTACGCCGTAATGTACGTCGTAGGCTACGCACGTAGGCGACGCCGTCGTGAGCATTTATACCTCTGCGTATGTCTGTTTTGCTCTGCAGTACACCGCCGAAACGCTAGTTGACGCGAGCGGGTTCCACTGTGTTTGAAACGACATTTCAGTCACCCCACGGAATTGTGCCATGGCAAAACAACAGTGTGTCGTGGTCAACCTGGTGTGTAACTTGTATTGGTGTAAAATATAATGCACCAATAAATTACATGAGGGATATTTTTTTAAGTTTGTACTATACATACAAATGGTCGAACTATGTATAAGATAATGCACCATGTAAAGGTGCAATGGTCTATAATTGTTTACATTAAATAGATGCAAAAGAGCAAACTATTCAAATAAATTAACTGTAAGATCTTAATGTACTGTAACCTTAAACATAAAATATGCATACATCAGGAACCAACATAATTGGTTTAAACTATATACACAAATTTTTTTGATGTAAAAAATATTAGAAACAGGTGCAATGAATTGTATATTAAAAATAGATGCAAAAGAGCGAACACAGACACATGTGCAACTATTTGTTAATGTTTATTTGCACAAACCTTCACACATTTTTTGAAACAGCAGTATTTTTTTTTAATAAAAAGTGTAAAGTACATACAAATATGGGCATGACAGTGCAATGTATTAATGTGCAATGATCTACAATTATCAAAAATAGATGTAAAAGAGAAACTTCACAAATGATTCAAACTACAGTATAACCTGCATGAATTGGTGTGAACAGACAATAAATAAAAAAGCTGAAGTGCAAACTATATACAAAAAAATAACTAAAAAAAGCTAAAGTGAAAACTGCAGATACAGTGCATTTTCAAATAAATTGCCTGCGCTCTGTGGTGCTCCGGCACCCTCCGCAGCAGATCTGCAACAGTTTGTCCAAACCAACCGGTCGCTCTCATCATTGCCTTGACACAGTCTCTGTTGAGCTCCACCCGCCGTTCCTCCAACTGAGCCTCCAACCGAGCAACCTGCACTTGGACCCAGTCATCTTTTTCTTTTCTCGTTCTTTTTTGTGCCATTCTTGGACTGGGGGACAGAAGAGATGGCTGGGGGACAAAAGAGATGACTGCGGGGACAGAAGAGATGACTGGGGGACAGAAGAGATGACTGGGGGACAGAAGAGATGACTGCGGGGACAGAAGAGATGGTTGCAGGGACAGAAGAGATGGCTGGGGACAGAAGAGATGGTTGCGGGACAGAAGAGATGGCTGGGGACAGAAGAGATGGTTGCGGGACAGAAGAGATGGCTGTGGGGACAGAAGAGATGGTTGCGGGACAGAAGAGATGGCTGGGGACAGAAGAGATGGTTGGGGACAGAAGAGATGACTGGGGACAGAAGAGATGGCTGGGGACAGAAGAGATGGTTGGGGACAGAAGAGATGGCTGTGGGGACAGAAGAGATGGTTGGGGACAGAAGAGATGGCTGGGGACAGAAGAGATGGTTGCGGGACAGAAGAGATGACTGCGGGGACAGAAGAGATGGCTGCAGGGACAGAAGAGATGGCTGGGGACAGAAGAGATGGCTGCAGGGACAGAAGAGATGGCTGCAGGGACAGAAGAGATGGCTGCGGGGACAGAAGAGATGGCTGCGGGACAGAAGAGATGGCTGCGGGACAGAAGAGATGGCTGCGGGACAGAAGAGATGGCTGGGGACAGAAGAGATGGCTGGGGACAGAAGAGATGGCTGCGGGACAGAAGAGATGGCTGCGGGGACAGAAGAGATGGCTGGTGATGGGGCTCTACCACTTGGTAATCGGTCATCATCGCTGATGGCTGGAGGTCTCACATCAGATAAACCAGTAGAGTTTGAGCTGGTATCAGTCCCATCCTGTGATTATAAAAAAATAGCAAATAGTATAAGTTATACATAAAAGATGATGCATTCAGTGTTAATTCATAGATAGAGCTATAATAACTGCATATTCATACATTGCAAATGCTAAACTATTGCATTTGTATTTTCTGTAAGCCAAATAAAATTACAATTATATTACATAAATACAACCCATTTCATATAATTACAACCTCTTACACATGCTTTTGGACTCACAGGTATATTATTTCTGCAAAAAAATCAATACCCCATGTGGTAGCATTGCTAGTTAAGTTAGCTAACTGAAACACAATAGAGGTACATCAAAGGACGTGCATTATTTACCTTATCGTCAAAGTTTGACTCCGTAAGCCGATGTTGTGGTGAGGTGCCAGCCAAGATAGGAATATATAAAACGCTGGGATTTTTTTTCCACCTGGATCCCCGCTCCTTGTGGCAAGTTTTGGAAGAAGGCGGGAAGTTTAGCATTCGAGACATGTAAATGCACAACACTCACAAACACTGGTCTGATTATAAGTAAAATTCAACTTTTTGTGGAAGCCTAAATGAACATTTTGGATTACCATTATTTGCCATTATAAAGAAAAGTTATACAGTGCAGAGAGTTTTAGTCTTGCAACATACTTTCACAAAACTGATCTTGCCATTTCAAAACCTAGAACTACTCAGACAACCATGTGCCTTCAGTCACGTGAAAGTCCCAATTTACATTTGAGCCAAGAACCGAGAATCTGAAACTCAAGAACTTACTTCAAACTGAATGTACCTGTGCGCATGAAAGCAGAAAGACTCACCCACCGTGGAAACCCAGCAAACCGTCAAAGCGCATCTGCATCTGTGAAAGTCACAAAGACTGTTATACACAGATGCACACTAAAATGCTCAGTGTGTTTTGTAACAGACTGACACACATTAACACAGAATCACTATGAAAATATAAAACAACTCAACCAGAATGATGTGTCTGATCGAAATCCTCCCAAACAGCTGATTTTTGGTGTCACAGTAGAGCAGCACGTGGCACGCATGCCTGTTGCCTGACAACGCCAACGCCTCAGACCTCGACAGCTGTCCACTGGCCATCTACAAATGGACACACACACAAACACTGGGGAGAAGCTTATTGTCAAAGTTCAGTGCTTCTGATCTGCTCGGATGACTGACCTCCTGCTGTGTGTCAATTACACAAGCCTCTAATGATCCCCTCCTGTCTAGAATACTGAGGCCTTATCACCTTAGTGAAATCAGCTTCAAGCCTGGATTTATTTTACAGTGATGGTCCTTAAACAGTCTTTTCAGGCTGAAGCACCAGGAAGGTTACAGGAAGATCTGTGTGACTGTATGAAAGCTTTGGCTCCCTCTGGTGGTATGGAGTAACTAAAATATGAACGGTACATTACCAAGCTTTTATGTTGGCATCATTAGGCTATATTACTCTAAATTAATAATGAGTTACACCATTAGCCATATAATTTTCGTCTCCTGACACATTGGCATTACATGTTGTGATTGTATTTCTATTTTTCAATTTGTATTGCAATATCTACTTTCAGCTCATTGACACATTTCAAGAAAAACGAAACTTAAAAAAACTTTTTTCCGCAACTTCTTATGGAGACTATAATCGGAGACTCAATAAGCACAAATGTATCATGATGTTACTATTATAATTATCATGATGTTACTAAAATTGTATATAGTTTACTTGTATCATAAAAATAGTCACAATTTGCCAGTTTTGCGTCATTTTCCCATTTATTGTAATGAAAATCAAATATTAGCTCAAGCAGCCTAATGTTAGTTTGCTGCGTAAGCTTCTTAACTACTCAATCCTTTTCTTTTCCAATACGCTTATAGTTATAAAACGACAGTAAAACGGGGGGGAATTTAATACTAAACCTAGTGAAGGGTCTTACCGTGCCAATTTTTTGGGGGGGATTACTCCAGAAAGTCGAGGGGTGCTTCTCTTTTCTCTAAATACGCACACTCCTGCTCTCCTCGCGTCTTTGAGTCCCGCCCACAGAGGAGCCACAGAGAGGAGAGGAGAATGAGGGGAGATGAGTTTAGCACAATGGGACATCTCTCTCCTCAGGAGTCTGCAGCGACGCACATTTTCGAATACATTTACAAATGGATTTGCAGCAAGATCTCTTTTTTGTGTGTGGTCTAAATTCTTGCCAAGAATGATTGTTACATTTTAAATAAACATGCATTAATATATGACGTTGTTTCTCTTTATTTATACAAATATATGGCTCACAAATATCAGGACTTATTATAACATTCACAGCATGGTATTGATTTCAATTAAGAATAATTTAAAAATTGGTTTTGCTCTCAGATGATGCACATCAATTAGAAAAGACTGTCCTGGACAGAGAGAAGCATGGATAATTTGTTTCCAGATTTTATGTTGAATTAAAGACATTAAAGACTTTTTTTTTACATACAACTTGTCACACACTCTCAAAACAACATAAGATTCTGAATCATAGGATAAAATCCTGCTGCTGTCTTCTAGAATATCAATCTGTAATAGATATAAAGAAAACCAATATAATAATTTACACAATGTTTACATCTCTCCTACATATACAGTAAGTTCACACAAGGAGCTTTCTCCAAACTGTCCTAAATGTAAACTATTCAATGAGACTAGATACTATTGTCTCTGGGAGTGTAAAGAGATTAAAGTGTTCTGGCAGGCAGCACCCCAGAGACATTAGTCTGGTGATGGGGCAGGCACTCCCTCTGACCCCTCTGTCAAACTGTGGAGACCTCTGGGGTCTGGGGGGGTGGCTGACAGAAGGTGCAATTTGGGTCAATATTTCATCATTTGGACAGGTGTTCATTAGACGGGTATTTTTATGTAAAATTCTGAAGTGATCTTTTCTATTATATTCAGAGTTTAAATGGTATGAAGCATGTTTTTGCCCATTTCTTTAAGGTAGTGTTGAATACCAGTCTGTTTTAACAATGAGGTCATACTTTTTAATCACTTTGAATGTATTATCTTATATTTGTCAGAGCTTTTATTACTTTTAAAATCTGTTCTGTTAATAAGTCATATGTTCATATATTCTTGAAGTATCCTGTCATTAATTCTTTAGTCTATTGGGTATAGGCTATTGAATGACTGTTGTTAATGAAGTTATGAGAAAATCACACAAAGAAATATTTTGGGGGGAAATTTAAACATCTGACTTGAGTTATTGTGCAGGTCTTATTATAATCAGGTACTAGATTATGGGCTATTTCTGTCAGTTCATTTCTGACAGCATAGTGACAGTAAGAAAAATAAGGCTGAATTTGGCAATATCAGAATAAATCCTTGTACGACCTTCCAGAGTTACAAGGCAATTCTTGACTGTATGATTGTTCAATTGTACTACTAGCTGCATTTGATGTTCTTCCCTATGACCACATCTGTGTTTAGAAAATAAAAACTGACCTTTTTTGTTTCTGTCTCTTTATGATTTTATTTTTGGTATACTAAATAGAAAATGAAAATAAGATATATAGACATATTTAAAAATGAATCTTATTCACTTTGAAAAAATAAATACGGTATTTGTTGTATTTAGGTTTTTACAAAAAAAATCAAATAACAACACATTCCTTGAGTTTCTGAAAAGAAAATCCAGTTACCCCGAAAATACTCTAACCTCTCAGAAGGCTTTCTGTATCATGTTTCAATTATGCAGAATTGCCGAATAATGACATTACTATTAACGTAAGGGTCGTATTTGTACCATAAACAACTTTTACAACAAAAAATGGAAACAGACGGAGTGAACGAACAAGTTGTAACCCTGTGACTACATTTTCAATAGAAAAACCTGTACACACAATTTGCTGGGTCATACTTCGTCTGCAGATTTATCATCAGGATATCATAACTTGCTGTGGGCGGGAGTTTATATGGGATTCAGCTATTGGCTGAACCAAACAGGAAGCGGCTGTGACTAACCAATTGCTGGCGACGACTGAAAACGCGCAGTAGTAATACGTTCCTGTTCTGACTTTCATTGCTCTGTGGCACAGATACAGTGTATTTACAGGACTTTACTACCACTCTTTAACGGCAAGATCAACAAATATTTCAACGGGATATTACAAGGCGGATGTAAACTTCTTATTTATTCACTTCCAAAGCCCGGTAGCGGGAAACGTGTTATTATTGTAGAAGCTACCTTGACGGCGAACCATCATCTCTAGGCAAGTTCCCCTATCTCACCTCGCCTTTAGTCTAAACAGTTAGCATTGAACTTTTGAATTTATCTAATATGTAATCTAACCTCAGCTACAAGTCTCTCGGGCCCTAGTCCGGTGAGCTGTCAACCATAAACGGCGTTTAAGAAGGATTTTATAAAGTCATGCATAAATTAACTACATGCACACTGACTTTACTGGTTGGTGTAGGCATCATTTTCCTAAACTTTCCTGAAGCTAGGCTGGGTGCATAAGCATTCCATCTGTTGGAACAGCATACATTTATTTCAAGATGTCATACAGTGTGTTGTTTATGGCTTTAACATGGGAGCTTTTAAAGTGCTCTGTAACGGCCTTTAGCCTCTGGGAAAGGCATGTGGAAATACATCCAGATATTCTCTAACTCAGAGGTCCCCAATTATTGCGTGCTCAAGATCTATTACTTTGAATTGGTGAAAGTCTTGATGTAAATACTGAACCAGGGAATGAAAACCAAACAATGGGTCCAGTTCATAGAGCAGTTATATATTAAACATTTAGCTTACTTTAGAGAGTAGGAAAATGGTTCTTGCATTGTGTTCATGTTTTATTCTTGCACCCTAGGTCAACCAGAATGGCCCAGGGGATTTTAGATAAAATGATGGAGGACACAGAACTAGTGGAAGACTTGTCGAGGGGTGCCAAAGATTTAGCACTTTTGTACGGAGTTCTAATGAGAACCAAAGAGGCCTCCAACTCACCAGAGGTAAGTAAACCTAGCGTTTCATTTCTATACATTTATACATACTACATAAAAAAAAGTTTTGAGTAAAAGCATCTGGACTTCGTTTTCAAGGTGAAGACGTTTCGTCTCTATTCCAAGAGACTTTGTCAACTCTGAGTTCAACTGGTAAGAGAGCTGAGCTTATATCT
This sequence comes from Neodontobutis hainanensis, assembly GCA_024349245.1. NCBI lineage: Eukaryota > Metazoa > Chordata > Actinopteri > Gobiiformes > Odontobutidae > Neodontobutis > Neodontobutis hainanensis. The sequence goes on along the minus strand of JALDNG010000173.1, from coordinate 3,624,471 downwards.
CTAAAGGGAGGAGTTTCCCCTGAAACTAAACCTGATGGGCCAGGTTGTTCTGTTGTTGGTCATGAAAGGGAGGTGTGACTCCATATGTGAAAGTCGTTAAGGCTCCGAAGAGTCCTGCTGTGTCGTGCAGTGTCGTCGTTAATGACACTGCACCTGAATGGAGCAGGATCATTAACGACTCTGCATATGTATGGCTCAGTGACACTTACCACCCTGCACCTGTATGGAGCAATGTCACCAACGACTCTTCGGAGCCTTAACGACTTTCACATATGGAGTCACACCTCCCTTTCATGACCAACAACACAACAACCTGTCCAGATGCTTTTACTCAAACCTTTTTTCAAGATGCCCTGAAAGACTGAGAACCTCCACAGACATAATACATAAAGTTATTCAACCTTTGTTACTCCTTTTTCCCGTCAGTTCTTCACCACATATTTATTAAAGTCATATTTCATAATGGCTTGAGTTATTATCTTAAGTAAAACAGCCAGCCATGTTCAATAGACCGTGTTCATTGCAAAGTAATGCCAGGAATCTCTTCTGCTTTTTTCTTGCTGATCCTGTGTTTCAGAAAGATTTTTCTGTTTATGGTGGCTAAACACTATTTGACATTCCACTTTCTCTGCTTGTTTTGCAGTTGGCGACCTACGCTCCGTTTACGCTCTTCCCCACACCAGTGCCCAAAGCCGTGTTCCTCCAAGCTCTTGAAGTCCAAACCCACTACAACACATTAGTGGACAAGATCAGTCAGGACACGGAGTTCTTGGAAGAGGCTCTGGCCAGGTAGCATTGTGCTTATGCAATATCCCCAAAATATTGGATTGTCTTGGTAGTGTTCTGATGGGTTTATTTTTTTGGTTTGTAGAACTATACAAGTGGATGACTTCACTGCACGGCTGTTCAAGATCCACAAACAGATCCTCAAAGAAGGAAAGTCTCAGGTAAGTTCTCTCAGTTGGCATTGAAACGCTACTTGTTGCACTTACCTATTAAAAAACAAACTCTAATCAAAAATAATTTTCTTCCTAGCCGGTGGTGTTGGGGATTAACCGCTCTGACTACATGCTGGACCAAAATGAGGATGGGTCATCGTCACTAAAGCAGATTGAAATTAACACTATTTCTGCTAGTTTTGGAGGTCTCTCTGCAGGCTTGGTTCATGTACACAGGTATGTCCTGAACAAAAGGGAGACATTCTGGATTCTAATAGAGCATGAGTTTGTTTCTAGCCAAAGATGGCTGTAATTAAACTGGTGGTATACAGTCTCTTGTGATACCATTAAAAATATTATTTCAAAATGTAGGCCTATTTGTGTTACCAAAAATATTATATACTATTGTATTTTAGTTTAGTACTAGCTACTGTTACTGCAAGAGACAAATATCAATGAGAAATTACAGATGCTTGATTGCAGCACAGCAGAACAGATAAAAGTTCCATGACATGGTAATGTCAAGACCGAGTCACGTAAAACAAAAATGAAATGGTCCAAGTCAAGTTATTGACCAGGCTCAGACTCATGGAGGTCAGTGTTTGGTGAAGGAGACAGAGTTAGTCCAGTCTTAGACCAGATCCAGACTCATGGTGTGTTTGATAAAGAAGACCGAGTTAGAGTAAATGTTAATTTCATTTCAAATAATGGAAGTTTTTCAGACAATCACAAGAATGATGCTGGCTGGTGTAGACTTCCATTTAAGGGATACAAATATTTACTGAAATTGTATATACAAATTTGAGAAGAACTGATAGAAGAACACTAAAACAGTGTGTGTGTGTTTTTTGTTTTTTTTTTTTTGACAGACACATCCTAAAAGTAGCTGGGCGTCTGGAGGAGAGCATGCATATTTCTGACAATAACCCTGCAGTGGGTTTAGCCAGGGCCATGGCCAAAGCCTGGGAGCTGTATGGCTCAGAGAGGTAAGAGATACGCCTTTGTCCAGAATGAGTATGAGTACTTGAAAATTGTGAACTTGCCGCCGATATGAGCCATTTTAACTCAACATTATTTGCAGTTCACTTTTTTTTAATGAAAATGTAATCATGTTAATGCAGTCATACACTACCCCTAACAGTACTTGTACCTATACATTTTCAGTAGTCCTACACAATCATACTCTGCTTATTATTGCATTTAGTAGGTTGCCATGCCTTAGTCATTTGTGTTTTAAAGACAAATATTTCCTAACAGTCTTATAGAGACAAAAATGAGATACTACTTCTCACTTGCATTACTGTGTACCTATTTTAAAGATCCGTTCACTATGTATGGCTTTCTAAAATTTTGTACCTTTTGTTTTATAGCTTATTGTAATTATCTTTGTAGAACTTGTGTGTGAATGTCTTGTCAGTACCTTTTCACTTACATGGCTACTGATGGTCATTCTGAGTCCACTGTTAAAGGCTGCTTTTACTAATTCTCGCAATGAATTGAATGAATGAATACAAACTAGGTCAAATGGTGTCTGTTTTTTCCAGAGCGGTGGTCCTGTTCTTGGTGAAAAATAGTGAAGGGAACATATATGATCAGAGATGTGTGGAGATGGAACTGTTAAAATTGTAGGTATTAAAATTGACTATCTTTATACTTTTAGCTGCTTTAAACAATGCTAATATTAATTGTGATGAGTAACTCTGAGTTCTTCTCTAATACTTCATTTTCAGAAATATCTTCACAATCAGAAAAGAATTTAAAGATGTGTTTGCAAGCGGCTCACTGGATCAGGACAAGAGGCTTTTTATGTAAGTGAGCATGTTGTTGTACCGTGTGTGAGGTGTGTTGATGTAGGAAATAAGGAAAAGAAAAACAATACACAATACGTGAGATCAAGCTGAACATAAAATTATCATAATTTTTTACTAATTATTACCCTTTTATGTAAATTTATATAATTTATTGGGAAAACAGTTTTTCAAAGGCACAAATTCTTTGACTTAGCGAATTAGCTAAAGACTTAATAATGATAGGCAATCTGTTCTACACCAGAAATATCAAACAGAAAATGTTAAACCAGACATATAAACTTTAGATAATGCCATCTTTTAGTAATATGCCATAGGGGCTTTTCTTTTCTCTTCCCTTCTCAGTGATGGCAAGGAAGTTGCCGTGGTATACTACAGGAATGGCTACACCCCCCAGCAGTACACATCTGAACAGGTTTGAAAACAAACATTTAGCTACAGCCCAGTCACCACTGGACTGTACCAATCATTTGGTCTTGCACAAAAATGAGCCTTTCCTTAAACTTTTCTATTAACAGACCAGTGTTTTTTTAATATTGTACCTTGAAAAGTTTCGACTGCTTTGTGCTACTCTTGTGATGTTGCTGTGATGTGTCTTAACAGCTGATTTATAAAGGATTATGAGTGAAAATTGTGTAAATTTAGCCCATTTTACAGAATATGTGGAAACTTTGTTGAATACACTGCTGTTATTTGTGCAAAGTTAAGGCATAGGAAAAGTGTACATTTGTAACAAAACAACAGTGACACTGATTTTACAACAAAAGCCACACTTAATCTGCAACTTTTTTTTTCTTTTGGTCAGGCTAATCCTTTTGAAAAAAATAGTTATTTTTCCAAGTTACAAGCTTTTTATACAGCAACTGGTGAATTTTAAATGGTGTATAATAATATAGTGGTATCATAAATGTTAATAAAACCTCCTCTGATTTTTCTGGTGGCATGACTGTTAAGCCCTCTGTCAGTGTTGTGATGCTAGAGTCACATACTTCTGCCTCACTCAGGTCAAAGAAAAACAAACCTCTTCATGCTTTGCTGCCCAATATGGCTGCTGTTTTGTCAAGGATTTCAACTGACAAAACACATCCCCAAGAATTCAGTTAATTCATAAAAAAAGCCAGAGTCCCAAATCACAGAGGCAGAAGGAATTGATGAGTTGTATTTTGTTTTGTAGGACTGGGATACCCGGCTACTTTTGGAGCGCTCCCGGGCTGTAAAATGTCCAGATATTGGCACTCATCTGGGTGGAACCAAGAAAGTGCAGCAAGTGTTAACCCGTCCTGGTGTCCTGGAAAGATTCTTTCCCGACCAACCCCAAGTAGTGCAGCAGATCAGAGCAACTTTTGCTGGCCTCTACACTCTGGATATTGTGAGCTCATTGAACACTGCAACAAGTGTTACACTGTAGAGTTGTACACAAGCGGCACACATTAGATATCACTATGAAAGTGTTCTTTTCGTAACTTTTCTAAACTCTTCGTTGTCATTTCCAGGGCCCAGAGGGAGACAAAGCGGTTGAAATGGCCTTGAACGCTCCAGACCGGTTTGTCTTGAAACCTCAGCGAGAAGGAGGAGGTATGGTGGGGAAAAAATTATCTTTAGAAACCTTTCCATCATATTAATCAAATATTCACACATTTCAGTTAATTGCTAAACGACGCCAACTTTTATCATCGACACAGTGGCGTCAAAAGTAGAGCTGCAACGACGCAATGATGTCATAATACGTTGCTTATGTGCGTTTGTGTTCACCTGGCCATGCCCCTGTATGCATAAATGCACAGTAGACTACACACTGTATTACTTTAAAGATAAAGGAATAATTTAAGCCTTATTTCATGATGAGTTTTAGTTTACTACATTTAAAATGCTTAGGTATTTATTTATTTATTGAGTACAAAGGGATCACACATTGCACTGTTCTCTCTCACTCTGCCTTGAGACATTCCAAGAGGCACAAACCAGCCCAAACAAAACACAAATAATCTAGATAATTTTGGAGTCAATCTGCGTTTGATGGGCGAGCCAACCCTCACCAGGTCACAGAGCTGTTTTGTTTTTTTTGGCAGTGTTATTCTAAAATGTTGATATATGATATATAGTGATATAAATCCACACTTTCTCTGTCACACAGTCCAGCATTGCCTTCTCTCCATTTAATTCATTAGAAGTACCACAACTATTTTCAAATGGATTAACAATCCACTTTTATTCTTTATTCCTAACATTTTTATAGGTAACAACATTTATGGGTCGGAAATCTGCAAGGTGCTACAGGAAGCGACTGGAACAGAGAGAATGGCCTATATTCTGATGGATAAAATCAAACCTACTCCTTCACACAACTACCTGCTGAGACGGGACTGTCCACTCTCCATCAGTAACTGTCTGAGCGAGCTGGGAGTGTTTGGAGTGTACGTCAGGTAAAGGACAAGAGAACAGATTCTCTAGATTTTTTTTTTTAATTCATCCTATACTTATGTCATGTCTTTATGTTTTTTACAGACAGGGCAAAGACACAGTGATGAATGAGCATGTAGGTCATCTGCTTAGGACTAAAAGTTCAGTGCATGCGGATGGAGGCGTAGCAGCAGGAGTTGCTGTTCTGGACAATCCTCTTCTCTTTTAAAAGACAAAACCTTGGCCTGATGCCAAATCATGGAAATGCACAACTATGGGCAGGAGGCTGACAATGGTACACTCAGGAGACAGTTTCTTGGCCCTTATATAAGCAGCAGGTGGAACAAAATTGGAGTTTAAACATGAACGCAGGGTTGTCCTCCTCCGACCGGGTCAACTGTTGAGTTTCCAGTTTCAGAAACCTTTGGATTTTGAAGTAATTGATTGTAGATAGCTGTACACAGGCTGTAGTTGAATAATTAAAGAATAAATACAGTATAGTATTTCCAAAATAAAATTAATCCTGAGTCCACAATGACTGTGTCTTTCATTCTAGCCCATGCTGCACTGTAAAGACACAATTATCATAGTAACCTAGTAAAGACCTATTTCTGTTTTATTTAGCAGGTTTTATCAACAAAAAAAAATGAAATGAACATAAATGCATGCATCTATTGACAAATTACTTTAGAGTATACATACAGGATATCACTAACAAATGTCAAATGTTTCATTGTTGAGTTATGAGTGCACCTAAACTTGTAAATTTAGTTTCAATGAGGAAATAAATAAAACCGACAGCTCCTTCAGACGTAGCAGGGGAAACTCCGATAAATGCTGTTAAAGATGAAAAACCTGAAAAGTCCAGGTTTAACCTCAGAGAGTGCATTCACATAAACTCTTTGTGAAACGAATAACTAATAATAAGATTTTCCCCTCTTTCCAGGTTTAACAGACTCTGAGTTTGCATTCAATCTTCTTTTTGAAACAGGGCCATTGTGCCTTGACAGGGTTTATATCATCTGGTTTATGAACTGAATAAACATTCCAAATATGGTTGCTTGCATGTGTTTCTCTAAAGGAGCTTGCAGCGATTTAAAAAGGTTATAGTGTCCAGCTCTGGTGAGGCCATAACTAGTCTAATCAGGTTTATTTTATTTTATTTTTTTTTGCTTTTTCAACAAATTATTTCTAGTTGCATTATACATAAAAGTTTAATATGGTAAATGGCATGCATTAATATAGCGCTTTTCCGCACCCTTCTCGGGCACCCAAAGCGTTTTACTTTGTGCTTCCACTCACCCCATTCACACACATCCACTCCTGGGGCAGACAGAGAGGGGGGCTGCTACACAAACGGCACTCAACCTTCTCCTACCACCACCAAACACACCTCTACAGTCACACACATTCATACACCAGTGCTACGGACACTGGAGGCAAGGTGGGTTAAGTGTCTTGCCCAAGGACACAACGACAGTTTGAACAGGGCAGAGCGGGATTCGAACCACCAACCCCGACGAGTGCTCTACCACTGAGCCACGCCAAGTATCTTTAATATATTTTTTTTCACACATTTTTAAATCTCACTTTTTACACGGCACAATCTGAGTCAAATCAAATCTATTTTAGTGAGAATATAGAGAATCACTAAGAGCTATTAACTTCACCTTTTGGAGTATGGACCTTTTACCATCGTCCCTAAGAATTGTCTGTGCAGGCTCTAATCAATGTTTTTTGAGGGTGTTGTGTTCCTCCGCAGCAAAGATTGCCACATGGTGCGATTAAGTGGTGTAAATATGCAAATGTAATGTTTACCAGGGGAAGGGCCGTATATAGTGAGCTGGGGTGTATTAAGGAAGTGCTAGATGAGATCAGTTTATCATGCAGGGGGCTGCATGGCACCATGATTTATTGAAGATTAACTATATTTGAGATTACATACACAATATAAAAGATGGCATGTGGTAGCCTGTGTTGTCCCGAGAAGATATTTTAACGGGTAGTAGGATTAAAATGGCTAATAATCTAATCTAATGCTGTTAAATGTTATTAGTCAGGAATAAAAGAACTGAGTCAAAGATCAGCTCCTAGGCATGACATTGAAACACTTTTAGCAAGAACAGCAATTTGGATAGTTTATGCACTCTAAAGGTATTTCAACTGTACAAATACAATAGGACATTTCTTCATCTTATACATAAGTAAACAACATCATTCAGAATCTTTTTTCAGATTTAGTTCTCTCTCTAAATGACTTTGTTATTCTTGCATTTTTCTTTCATTTTTCTTAGAAACCAACCATCCCAGATTTACTTATTAAAAAAAACTTCACCCCAATTTTTATAAACCTTAATTTTTATACAGTTGTGCTCATAAGTACCCAGGCATTTTTCCAGAAAACAAGAATGATACACAAAAACTTTTTTTTCACTTAAAGTTAATCGTTGGGTGAAGCCATTTATTGTCAAACAATTGTGTTAACTCTTTTTTAAACATAATGAGAACAGAAACTACCCAAATGACACTGATCAAAAGTTTACATACTCTGGTGATTTTGTCCTGATAACATGCAGTTGACACAAATGTGTTTGAATGGCTACTAAAGGTAACATTCCTCACCATTGATCTGTTTGCCTATAATCAGTGAGGGTTTAAAAGGTCAGTGAGTTTCTAGGCTCCTGACAGACCCTTGCATCTCTCATCCAGTGCTGCACTGATGTTTGAGTATTCTGAGTCATGGAGAAAGTAAAAGAATTGTCAAAAGATCTGCGGGAAAAAGTAATTGAACTGTATAAAACAGGAAAAGGATATCAAAGATATCCAAGGAACTGAGAATGCCAATCAGCAGTGTTCAAACTCTAATAAAGAAGTGAAAATGAGGGATTTGGTTGAAACCAAACCAAGGTCTGGTTAGACCAACAAAGATTTCCGCCACAACTGCCAGGAAAATTGTTTGAGCTGCAAAGAAAAGAAAGAAAGAAAAACCCACAAATAACCTCAGCTGAAATACAGGACTCTCTGAAAAAGGTGGTGTGGCTGTTTCAAGATGCACAATAAGTAAGCACTTGAAGAAAAATGGGCTGCATGGTCAAGTCGCCAAAAGAAAGCCATTACCACGCAAATGCCACAAAATATGCTAAACGACACAGAGGCAAGCCTCAATATGTCTGGAACAAAGTCAGTTGGAGTAATGAGACCAAAATTTAACTTTTTGGCCACAACCATAAACGTCACATTTGGAGTCAACAAGGCCTGTAATGAAAGGTACACCATTCCTACTGTGAAACATGGAGGTGGATTGCTAAGGTTTTGGGATGTGTGAGTTTCAAAGGCACAGGAAAAGATGAATGCAACATATCAGGAAATACTGGACGGAAATTTGCACTCATTACCCCCAAATCTGCGCATGGGATGTACTTGGACGTTCCAACATGACAACAATCCAAAGCACAAGGCCAATTCAACCTGTCATTGGCTACAGCAGCCTAAAGTGAAGGTTCTGGACTGGCCATCTCAGTCTCTTAACTTCAAAACCATTAAGCCACTCTGGGGAGATCTCAAATGTGCAGTTCATGCAAGACAGCCCAAGAATTTACAGGAACTGGAGGCTTTTTGCCAAGAAGAATGAGCAGCTTTACCGTCTGACAAAATAATAAGAGCCCCATCCACAACTACCACAAAAGACTTCAAGCTGGTCTTGATGTTTAAGGTGGCAATACCCGGTGTTAAGAACTGAGGTACGTAAATTTTTGATCCGGGTCATTTAGGGTCATTTGTGTTATTATTAATATTCTCTGAAAAATGGACAAAAGAAATAACAAATTCTGCCAATGGCATGTATGCAGCAGTGCCGAGATTGCAAACTGGTGATTCGCATGCCAGTGCAATGGCCACAACCACCAGAGGGCGCTTTAAAAGTGGTGCGGCCACTTTTAAAGCTGGCCAGCCAGTTAACCGCCCTCTGGTGGTTGTGGCTTGTGCACTGGCAGGCCCGTTTTAAATGTAGTCGGCCAGTTTTAAAAGTAGTCGCCACCATTGACGGTATAAGTCATTGTCAGCCACCCAAAAAGCGCCCTCTGGTGGTTGTGGCTTGTTCACAGGCCGGCTAGTTTTAAAAGCGGTCGGTCAAAAATGTGCCCTTGTGGCTTGTGCACTGGCATGACAATCGCCAGTTTGGGATATTGGCGTCTCTCAACTTATGAGCACATTATGTATTTTGATATAGGCTAGTGTAGTATGCGTGTAGTGTGTTTCTGTCAAGCTGCATCCATTTTATGATTTAGAATGAAAACACAATAGCACAATAAGAATTATAAAAAAATTGTGAGAGAATTGTTAGCAGCCTGTTTTACTTTTATTTTATTACTTTTTTCTTTCACTTGTATTTGTGGTTCAAAGGCCATCATTTTGGACCACGTGACTTCCCGTACTCTCCGGGCGAGATGGATGTTTTTTTTTCTTTTTTATTGTCTACGCTTTAAAGCTGTTTGTGCAGCTGTTATTTAATAGTATGCTGTGACAGACGCTAATGTAAAGTCTGTCAGCGTATCCAGCAGGATGGACAGGCGTGGTAAGTGTGTTTGAACGCTTATAGAGACCAGAGAAAGAAAGACACTACAGTTATTTGCTAACTGTTAGCTACGAGAGGGTCCAGGCTATATATTTGGCTAGTTTCAGGGGATTTTGTTGATAAAAAGCTAATTTGATGTTGATTATTCAGGTAGCATATTTATGTAAGATATATTTTAAAGTATATTCTGTATTCTGGATTCATGAATTGTCTGATTAAGTTAAAAGGCTCATTAATTGTGGTGTAATTTGTTAAAATAAGTGATACAAAAAGGAATCAATAACAATGAATGAGTGAAATAACCCAGTGCCTTTTACAGCTATAGCATTTTGCCTGTTGTTCTACTGTATGTACTCTACATCTTTTGTCAACTTTTAAATATTATGTTTTGTAGTTTATACAAGATGAGATTAAGATTATTTTAAAGGGCTAGTTGTAGATTTGATAAGATCTACAAATAATACAGCGAGACTGTGTTATTTGTAGTGTGATTACTATTATTATATATCTTTTCATACAAACTAAAGTTGGATTAGGGTTGAGATTTCAGAAAATATGAAATGTATTTTTTATGAATACTTTTCCATCTCAGCAGCAGCTCTAATTTGTTACGGTCAAAATGTGGTATTCAGCTGACTTGTCTTGTGCTTGTCTACTCATTACTGCAGACTCATTTCCCCTTTTGTTCTAACAGATGTTGAAACTAAAACGGAGTTAAAAGTTACCCTCTGATATTAGTGACCTGTAAAGATGACCACTGTGTGCTCCATACACTAGCCTGTATGAATGTTACCCGAGACCTGCTGAAATCAAATACGTAAGGAATACTGTTATGGATAGATGTATTTTGAAAGATTCTCTCCACAGTAGTTTCTGAACCTGTTTGTCAAAAATCTAATAAATTATCCAGCCCTGAGACGCTTATCACATGATTATCTGGCAGTCATGCGCCTCTTGGTGAAAGTGGTGACTTGGCTTTTTTTGTGCAGTGGGAAAATTATGTCATAGAAAACTCTTGATTGGGGACGTTTATGTCTGTATATAGGTTAATAATTGAATAAAATAAGGTACTATCTTTATGAATACGGAAATGTGGCTTACAACAGCAAGTCACATAAAACACCATTCCTTTACCGAAGACTTTTGCATCTCTGGCAACAGGATGTCTCTCTGAGACCTGAAACCCGAGAACCTACCCTATAGTGGTCTCCACATGGTCAATCCTAGTGGTATAGGCAATACCGTCAATGGGTATAGGCCAAAAAATACTGTAAAAGAGGAACATGCAGTTTGATAGATTTCTTGCAAAACAATAACATTTTAGACATTGGTGGGATTTATTTAAATCTGCACGAGCTACGTGGGACTGTAGGGCACAGGTCTTCCCACAAGAGACTAACAGCCTTCAGCCCGAGGTGTATGTCAAACAAGTGAATGTCATATAAAGTCATATACTTCAATAAAGATAGAACAATAAACGGGACCAACAACATTTTCTTTTTTAGGTCGACAGATTGGGTAACAATTACAGTAATTACCACGGAAAAGTAAAAACAAATGATCTAAAAGGAACACACTATAACGAAATAAGCACTAAATATAACAAAAAAAGCAGGTGTGGGCTGCAATAATAATAATAATAATAATAATAATAATAATAATAATAATAATAATAATAATAAATAAACAAACAAAATGCGTATCCTGTCTTTAGTATTTATCGTATTACTCTGGCCAGGTGCAGAGATGGTTACCACTAATAAAAATAAAAGTTACGGTTCCTCTTTTGGAACAATCGCTCTGTGATGCTAATGTACCGAGAGCGAAGAGAAGCGAAAGCCGGTTGAGCAGGTTAGGGACAGGCAGGTAGACCCCAGTGTGCCAGCGGCGGAAGTGCACTGCTGCTGCGGAGGAACACACAACAGGTGCGATTTGGCTTCTCTTTTCTGTTCAAACATCTGCTTAACTCACTAATATTTTTAACTTAGTATAGAATTAACATTACTTGGTTAGCTAACGACGCATGTGCATGTATAGTGTCTTCAGATTTGTGGATGCGGAAAGGTCGCGTGAGCATTTGTACTGTAACTTTACCGCGTTTCATTGAACATAACTTTCTGGGTTATTCTATTTCAGTCTCGTCACAACGACCTAATTTCTCCCACAAAATGTCTTTTCATTGCTTTGATCATTTTTTTACCTATTAAATGTATTTTGGGGGTAGGAAATAGTTTATATAGTTTGACCCTGGGCTTTTAACTTATCTTTAACTAAACCGGCAAAAAGTGTTGGCTAGTTGCTAGTTATTCCAGAGTAACTGTAAACTTGCCTGGAAATGTTGCACTGTATGAATTTAATGACTAAAATGTGCTATGGGGCTAGATCAAATTAGACCTTTTGGATTTTCAAATAAGATGTTTTATAATGATTCCTGGGTCTTCTTACATCATACACTCTTGACAAAAGTGGTCTGGGGTTGCATTGTGTCTTTTTACGGAGTTATTGTTGATTGTAATTTGAACATAACTACTGAATAACCAACGTTTAATAAGTGAATCATTCTAAAAATCCTAAAAGTAGCGGCTGTCTTATCTTTTAAATCCCCTGTGGTCTGGTCTTGTTGACTGTTTGCTGAAAACATTTCTCTTTTTTATTGTCCAAATGTGGGTGGTGATAACTTAAAACAAAGAAAGGCCTACTCCTAACATTTTGAGAATAGAATAAATTTATACGACGTTTAATTTACTTAAAAATGTCCCCTACACATTGACACATTTAAAGTTTTTATTTGTTGTTTACTTTTGTTCAATATTATGGCGTTTCTTTACAGACATTTTTTGCTAAGCAGTTACTTTCTTTTCTTTTTTTAATCTTGATGATGAAGATACTGTATTTCCTTTGTTGATTCTATAAGGTGTGTGTTTGTTCAGCGTCAGTGTTTTCTGAGAAGAGGCTGTTGAACACTGGTGTTGTACCTGTTTTGCAGGCAGCCGAGGGGAGCCTCAGAGTGAACTCCCAACACCCTGCGCTCACTGCCCTCTGCTCTGTCCCGACTCACACATGGTAAGTCTTTCTGCATTTGCACAAGACTTAAAACATACAGTATATTGTACAAGTAGTGCCTGGTAACTTGCATCTCAATTATACACTGCCTCAACATTCATTTCCATCCAGTTGGAAATGAAGGAATCTAAGAGGCTGTGTCTAGAGTTAATTGTTGATCTAAATATATTTTTCCAATTAACCGACGGGTTTCCTAAGGCTCAGGAATTTATATCCAGTGCCCAATCTCTTCTTTTTACTTTCACTGTTACAAAAAACTCTTGAGTTTAAACAATATCAAATTAACATCAATAATGCTCCAGACAAGATTTCATTGAGTAAGATATGGCTTTACTTTTCTATGTTTGAAAAATGTGATTGGTAGTTCTTAACATAATTTTTGTCTTCTCTGCAGTCTCAATTGTTTTCCTTGTTACAGGACAGGAAATAAAGATATATCTTTACTACAACCACAAGATGTGGCATTGATTTTGCTGTTTTACAAAAATAGAAGCTGCTGCACTTCTTTTCTAGTTAAACAGCCAGACCTCACTGTTACAGAGCAGTGTTTCACCGACATTTTACACCAAGCATCACCTCAGAAAAGATTTGGCTGTTTAGGTTTGTTTATTAATAAAATAAATATAAAAAATGACTTGTTTATGTATAGTTGCCATTTTAACTCACATTTTGTGCCACTTTAGTTTTTTTAACTCATAAATTGGAAATGAAAGTCTCAGAAACATATGGATTTGTAATTGTTTGGTTAGAAAAGCCTTTGAAATTTAAATCACTGTATCATACAGGACACCACAACTCTAAATATTTAGATTTCTATCTGTCAAATTTCATTATAAAGGTAAATGTCTTTTCAGTTAGATTTCTGCAGGATAGTACATTGATATAAACAAACTTGCTTGACAAAACTAGCTGATATTAGCTAATATTTATTTTAATGAGATGCCCCATGTCTGAAATACCAAAATAATTACTTTTGAGTAATACTCCTGCAGCAGATCAGTTTCCATAGCATCCATACCCTTCACTGATGGAGGACAGTATGTTCTACACCACACAGTTAAAACTATGAGAGTTGAGGCCAGCCTGCGTCAGCCTCCTCAGCAGGTACAGATGTTGGTGGGCCTTTTTAATGATGCTTTGAATAAACTTGTTAGAGGTAAAAGAACTAGGTCTCCATCACTACTTTGTTTAATTGCCAAATTAAATCCTCACATTCACATGATAGACTTTCAAATATTTTCACCACTATTAAAAGCTGCTTAGTGGTATCTGAGGGTGTTTTTGTTTTGTGACTGTTGCAGTTGTTGTAAAAGACTGTGTGCTTCGATGCAGGATGTGAAGGGCTACCAGTGGGTGACATGGCGTGTCTGGTTGTGTCGTGTGCTGGCTGTGCTGACGGCGGGTCTGCTACTGATGGTGTTCCATTGGCGCCCGCGTCTGGGAGTCCTTGCCCGCTGCTGCCCCTGTTCCCTGGTGCTGGCAGATATTCTCCTCATAAGAGTAAGACACAAACATATTAACCATGTCCCCAACTAGTATTATTGAAAGTTGAGATCTTACCAGAGTTACCTGAAGATATTGAGTGATTATGTCAGTGTTTATAAATATTTGAGCAAAATACAAATAATACTATGTAGTTGTATCTCTAACACATATAACTTTAACGTTATCACCAAAAATACCAGTTGTTTTCAGATAATAAGTGGAAAATGTCATCATATGCTTTTCTTGTTGTGCTAATGTGCATTTCCTCAGGACAGTTTTGGCCATCAGCATGTGGCAGAGGTATTTACAGAAGAGATGGAGGAGGGCAGGTAGGGTACATGTTTTCCTCTGTTTACTTAAAAACATCAGACTGAGCCTTTAGTTTTCCACTTGTGGACATGCGTATAGTAGTGTGTCGTTTCTTTTTAGTTGGGAGATGTTGGGGGAGCTTGAAGAGAATGAATCAAGAGACACTGTTCAACTGTACAGAGATGAGGTACAAGGAAAAAAACAATGATGTCAATTTGTAAAGTCTCTGAAATTCTGAATATTTTCCATTTTTGCGTTACAGAAAACACTGCTGCGCTACTACCTGTATGAAGGACTACGTTACATTTGGCTGGACAGAAAAGGGTCTTTCTTTCGTGTTAGGTACTGAAGAACCTGCCTTACCATGACACAAGAAAAATTTACATTATTGGCCCATTGTCTGACGGGAATTTCAGCAGAATTACTCAATTACCTGTGTTAACTTGGAGGACTGTAGTATAGGTAAACAGCATAGTCAATTTAATCTAATCCATCTAATTTATTTATTCATTCCTGTGAAATCACTTTTTATTGAGGTAAACTGTGGACCTAAAATATCAGAAGAGGGTTAATTTAATTTTGTCTCTTCATTTCGTTTTCGTGATGTGACGTTACCTTTCTAGTTCTACCTTCATTTAACAAATAGGTTTTGGGTAGTGCCCTACTATGTGCACCAAACAACTCTGTGCTCTCTGTCTGTGAGTGCGCAACTACTCGGCATGTCTTTGTGAGCCCTTTCCCATCGCAAAATGGGCCGCGTTGTACTCAGTAAATACAAATAGGCTATTAATACCCACTGCTTTTGCAATTGTTATAATTGTCACAATTGTATACCCAAAAACTTTGTATTTTGTCTATTGTCACTGTAAGTGCCGGTCGTGACTTGTTGGTGAACGTCACAGCGCTAGTCAAGCCAGCAATTATTACGAATTTGATTATAAGGTTATTACAAGACATTTACTCTTATTTCATTATGCTTCTCTTTTTCATAGTATCCTCAATGAGAACTGGACCTGCGAGGGTCTGCATGTCTTCCAAAAAGGCCTGAGTCACCAGGAGCAGAGCATAAGGTAATGTTTTTACCACATTCCTAGAACATATTTTACCTTTAAAGATAAACCTAATTGGGGCAGCAACTAACTTTTTTTTTCTATTGTGATGACAATTATGATAAGCTTATTTATGTTGTAAATACCAAACGTATGAATTAAAAAAAAATGGATGGATAGCAATAAATTATCCTTAAACTTAAATAAAACTAAAGCCATATTATTTGGTAATAATAAAACTAGAACGGAAAAGAGGATTGAGAGACAAATACAAATTGAAAATATCTCTGAAATAAAATTTTCAGGAGTTACAATTGATAATAAACTTGGAAAACACACATCAGACACATAACAAAGTCTACAAATGTCTTGCAATAATAAAGCTGAACATGTCCTTGATTACAATACACTTTGTACCCTTTATTGTTTCCCGATTTTACCGTACTTAACTTACTGCGTAGAAGTATAAGGAAACAATTATAATAATACAGTCACTCCTTATCTTACAAAAAAATGGTTATACACACCATATACATGGCTGAATATCTTAAACAATCAAATCCACTTTTTCCTCAAATCAAAGTTATTAAAAATACAGGACCTTATTGAAGGTATTTCACATCCTAGTACCTGCTAACATACAAAAGTTATTCACACAAAGCGAGCGGTTGTACAGTTTTAGGGGAAATGGGAAGTTTTCAATACCAATGATTAGAACCACCAGAAGGAGTTTGTGTGTCTGTATGTGGTGTTAAACTATAGAATAGTTTAACACAAACATTGTCAAAGTATTCGCCAAAGTAAAGCAGTACACGCCAGGTGATTTATTCATAGGCTGTGTTATTTTACCTTGTAGCTATTCAGATTACCATTGTTGGTATTACAATAATTGTTACCCGTTATTGTGGTAATATATGGTGTGTACATATACACGTATATAATTGAGTTATGATAACGTTACCAATTAAGAAAGCTGCTGCCTTCGTTTTTCTTTTTGGGTCCCAATAAGTCTGACTTCTTTCCACTCCGTTTTGAAAAATTGATTAATTTATATTGTTGATGTAAGATGAATTTACTTTGTTGCAAAGATCAGATGTTCTTTATTACCTTTGTTATGTCACTATTGCGCTAAATAAATAAAACAATAATTGTGTAGTTAAGTCCGTGTAAATTAATAAAAACCTAGTGGACTAACAAAGACAAGTGGTTTAAAACTGATAATGCCACAAAAAAAAAAAAAACTTACTGATTTTAACAAATTCTGAACCAGACAAAGTTACAAGTATGCCACAGGACTTGTGGATAGAACGTCTATACACATGCAAATGTATTTTAATCAAAAATACAAAGTGTACATTACTGTTATGTCCTCATTTACTGAAGACAAATTTAGTGCAAGACAAACAGAGTCAAGGTCATAGGGTTTTGTGTTTGGCTGTATTGTGTCCCAAACACACCAAAAATAAAACACCCAAATAAAGTGGAAGGAGGAAGGCTGTACAGTTGTGCCAAATCAAAGAACCAAATATAAAAAACAGAGCCTAACTGAATAACTACTCTAAGAAATAGATCAAGAAACAAAAGTCCTGGTTTAACTGATCTAAATAAGGTCTGTACTCCAAAACATACAAGGGTGGCAACAACCAATAAACCTAGTGCTAGGTACTAATATGCACAGGGTCCCCACTCACCTGCCAACCCATAGACATACATAATAAAGGCTAGATGTCTCACAGCGCAGTCTCTAACGGCATCACCGGCGGCCATCTTGAAACAGGCAAGCTTTCTGGCGGACTCCATGGTACCTGATGTAAGGTGAGTGATCTGCACGAACATAAATACTTTTATCTCGCTGAAATCTTGACGGATTTACAAAATGTTTGATTTCTTACAAAGCGTTAATAATGTGGCTATAATTCTGGATGCGTGAACATGTTGAAATTGCAGCTTTTCTTTTGAAGACGACTCAATCGTGCAGCATAGTTGTGTATCACGGCTAACGTTACTTGTGCAAGTTATCAAGGCTGAGACCACCATCGAGCTGTTCAGTTATAGTTTTACTGACACCAATAACGATTTTATGACAACTATTTTTTTTATCTAAATTACAGTCATTGTGAATGTGGTTGTAGTTATTAGCTGGCTTTGAGTGAGACCTAACGTTAGTAGTTACAGTTGAGCTGCTACCCAGCAATTTTACATCAGTGGGAGAGGCAGAATTGCTCTTTCTTTTCAATATAACTTAAGTTGCACATGATTTTCAATCGGTTTGGTTTGTTAAAAACATCTTATTATTTTTATTTTTTGTAAAATGTGTTTTCTGAAGACATGCACATTAACCCTAACCCTAAGACATACACAGTACCTGGAAGTGTCACAAACCATTTTGAGTATATAGAAAAATGCCTGTATTTGTATCTGTTTGCCGAATTTATCACCACTGATACAGTCTGAACTGTATGATAATGTCATGCAACTTAGTTTATATGGAAAGATCATTCAGGGGTGGCTAGTTCTAGTGTTTTTTTTTTTTTAAGCATAAAACATTTTTAAAGCATGTAGTGAACATCTGTGTACTATACTCCATATATCTTTTTTTTGTTTTAAGGTGGCTGGAATAACAACCCTAATGCCAGTTCAAGTACATCTTCAGGAAGCTGATGGCCCGGTGTGGGGTTGGTAAACCATGCAGAGGCAATGTGACAGCACAGGATGACACAGAGTCCCTCCCAGCTGTCATTGTCACCTCTACAAGCCTGTCCTCTGCAACAAATAAATAAATAGACTTTTGTGTAATTATTCCATATTTTGTGTAGTAATTCTATATCAGAACCCCTGATATACAATCCAAAATAGTCTACAAGAAACTTCAGAGTGTTACCAAGAGGTTACCACACAGTAAGCCTTTATTATGTAGCCTATGTCTATGTTTTGGGTAACCAAAAGTCCTATGGGGAGTTTCGATTTTACAAAACGCATGAGCATACCTTGGCAAATCAATGGTCTAAAGTACTCATATTTCATTCTATATTGATCTGCTTTTGTACACAGCTTTACAAGACCTGGTGCTTGGGCTCAGTTGTGTTTCTAAAGTCATATCAAGAGACCTAGAAGCTGAAATGTGGTCAGTTGAGATGCTTGTTATCCAGCAGAAAGAAAAAACAATATTCTAGCCTCTATAACTCTGTGCAAGTACTTCACATAATTATTCTGATTGTTTCCTAAGAAACTACAGGGTCTCGGTTTTCTAAAAAGTTCAGTCATTTGATGGTAGGCAAAAATAGCTGGGAACAGTGATCTCTGAAGTAGGCGCAGTGAAATGTCAAGGGGAAAAGCCTAGTAAATGGCTCAATCCTCAAGAAGTTAAAATAAATGTAATAATTCAAATTATCTTATAATAACATTATAAAAGTGTGTGTGTATGTATGTATGTATGTATGTATGCGTATGTATGCATATATATATATATATATATATATATATATATATATATATATATATATATATATATATATATATATATATATATATATATATATATATATATATATTCATTCCTTGGCGTGTGTATATTCATTGCATCTCTATGTTCTGTTCAATGTTATTTTCATATGGAAGTCCATGGTTCTAATTATTCATAAGTATGCAGTGTCATAAGTATATCTCTGACGTTTATAACAAACTAGACTGTTTAAAAATCGGTAGAAAATTTAGCAAGTTATCGTTATTTAAAAAGTACATGCACCATTAAAACACAATATTACGAGTGAGCAAGCTGCCTGTGACAAGATGGCCGCCAGGTGCGGACGTCGACCTCCATTGGCCAACAGCGCGGACGAGACATCTAGCCTTTATTATGTATATGTGCCAACCTCCCAACCACAACATGGTAACATGCGGCTCATGGTGCTTCCTTATTCAATCCTGAGCCAGGCACTGATTGGCTGCTGCATGTGGTAAATTATCCAATCAGGGTGTGGCAAACAGGTTCCACTCACAGCACCTGAGAGCAGATGGGGGAGGAGAAGACAGGAGCAGAGAGGCACAGACAAATCTCCCTTGCATGTAACAATTTCTTTTATTGTTTCTGTGGATTTACTGCTCTGTCACATGGCACAGTTCTTCAGAGTTTATAAATAACCCCGATAGCGATTAATCAATTATTAAATTAATATTAGATTAGCTTATTTGTGGCAACCCTAAACCATAACAATCTTTATCAAAACTCATGCCACTAAAAGTTCTGAAATGTCAATGTCTTACAGAGAATGCACAGTTTTTGGTTTTATTCGGATATCTAAGCACAAACACCATCAGTCTTTATCACATTAGCATTATTCATATTTGATGCACAGTGTCTGTAAAAGCAATGTGAAAAGCTCATTTGAACTTTAAAATCCCAGTGTGTGTGGTTCTATGAAGACTTTTCTGCACCCGCAAACCCTCCTACACTCCTAGAGCATTTTTGACGTTTTACAATTGTTTCTTGTGGATTACTTTAGCTGTGTTAATGCAAATGACGTACTTTTTCAGCAGGTGTGTATTTTGGAATGAATTTCATGATTTAAAAAAAAAACTTCTTAATAGGCCCTGTTTTAAAATAAAATAGTAACACTGATTGTCTTTAGGCATTTTTGTGCCAGTGAAAAAAAAAAAATATATATATATATATTATTATTTTATATATATATATATATAATATATATATATATATATATATATATATATATATATATATATATATTATTATATTATTATAAAAAATTTCATGGTGCCATTTTCCCATTATATGAGAGAGAGTTCAAAATGGCCAAATGGCTCCATTGATAGGTGTATATATTATCATGCCTGTAGGGCCAACAACAACCTCAAAGGACAACTCCTTCCTTCCTTTCAGGAGCCGTATATATGGTCCTAATCTTATAGATGTGCCTGTCAAGTCTTGTATCTCACTCCTCTTTGAAGAGGTAAGATGGAAAAATAAAAGTACTATATACTGCCAAGGATTTTTTTTAAAGTTTGAACTTTTTTCCTCTGTTTTTCCACTTTACCTTTTCAGATCCTGAACCCGTTCTACATTTTCCAGCTAGCCAGCATCATCCTGTGGACGATAGATAATTATTATTATTATGCCATATGTATATTTTTGATCTCCCTCATATCCATTGGTGTTTCACTTTATGAGACTCGTAAGGTAAGCCAGCATTAAAAAATTCTAGCTATTTATTTATTTTTTTCAGCTTACATATTCCTATTAATGTCTTTTTGTTTGACCTGACAGCAAAGTATTACCCTTCACAATATGGCTCGGCTGGTTGTGGATGTCAAGGTCCGCAGAAACTCAGGAGGTAAGGTTTAGGAATGGATCACAGAGCTAAGTGTGGAAAATAGTAACCAGGTGTGTCCTTAAATAATAGAAGGAAACCACAACAAGATACCATGATTGCAAAAAAAAATAAAAAACAGCTCAAGGCCATGCCAGGCTGCTGCAACAATGAGTGTAAAAAATATGGATGTCTTACGCCCATTACTCTCCTATTCACTGATATTGTTCTCACCACAGAGCAATAAAATGGCAGTTACATCCAGGCTTTTCGTCTTTTACTGCATAGTAAAACAATAGTTTTCAGATAGCATAAACAAATGAATTGATAAAAAAAATATGGTAGTAGTAAAAAATTAGCTATAGAGACATTACAGCTATCCAGGTTGTAAACGTGATTTTTATACTGAAGTTGCCATTGGGTTTCTCCTTATATTTTCCTGTTTGGGGGGTTCCATTAGAAAAAAATATTTGGAGTTACTTTGAATATTGTGTCTCTGCTCTTGAGCTATAGTGCTCAGGCTTCAGCAAATTATACAACATCCTCACATATGCTGCACAAAAAAAACATTTTCCTGTCTTGGATTAGGGAAATGCCTCCCTCCAAATCTGGCTGGCCCAAACTTACCCTGGAGCTTTTTGGCCTGGAATACCTGACCTGTCAGCTGCACATTTCTAAAAGGGAGAGTACCATGAGTTCTGCCTCCCTTACCTCTGTTTTACCTCTTGTTTTTACTCTCTATCCTTGACTTGTGATGACGTTGTTTGTTTTGGGAAAAAAAAACACCCAGCCCGACAGGGGTGACAAGCAGGTCCACACTGTTGTGAGTTGAGGAGAGGTCAGATCTGAAATTGTTCAAAAAGGGATGCCAGATACTGTTGAACTGGTCTAGACAGATACTTTAATTTATTAAAAAAATGAGAAATTCTATTGCACAGTAGCTCACACCCAATACGTTTTGAAATATACAAAATATTAAGAAAGCTAAAATGTTAGACTAAAAACATAAAAAGACACACACACACATTCAACAGCAGCAACATTCATTTCAGAGAGACCCCAAAAGTAAGCAAATACAAATACAAGTAACCTTAAGAAAGAACTTCACTGATTTCATAGCCCCTCAGTCAAGGCATTGTGGGTCCTGATGACAGTGGGCACAAATGACCTCCTGAAACACTCAGTTCTGCAGCACAATGAAATGAGCTGATCACTGCGACTGCTCGTCTGCCATCTACAATACAAGTAAGGTATTCCATAGGGATCAGCTCAAAAATCACTTAATGCCATCCACTGAAAAAATGTGAACATGAGGAAATAAGCTTGAGGTGGTATTTGATTATATTTAAAAAAAAAGGTACTTGTATATTATTGTGAGTTCAGTCCAACCACGTTTGTTAACAGCTGTGTGTTGTCTCAGAGGAGCTGTGGATGAGCTCAGAAAACCTGGTCCCTGGAGACTGTCTCCTCATCCCTCAGGAAGGCCTGCTGCTGCCCTGTGACGCTGCACTGATCTCAGGGGAGTGTCTGGTCAACGAGAGCATGCTCACAGGTAAAATCTATTAAAGTATCTTTTAGAAGTGCTCAGAATAGGCATAGGGATAGATCACAGAGCAAATTGGACCAGTGTATTTGGTCGCTGTTAAAGTTTTTTTTTTTTTTTTTTTTTTAAATGAGGGGATGAAGCATTAGGTTCCTTTTTTTTAAAGTGCTCATATGACCTCTAATGCCCAACATGACCCTCTCATGAACCTGTAGACGTAGCCACGTTGTGACAGACTTCCTTAAAATTAAGGGAACCTC
This sequence comes from Neodontobutis hainanensis, assembly GCA_024349245.1. NCBI lineage: Eukaryota > Metazoa > Chordata > Actinopteri > Gobiiformes > Odontobutidae > Neodontobutis > Neodontobutis hainanensis. The sequence goes on along the minus strand of JALDNG010000173.1, from coordinate 3,601,719 downwards.
ACATATTGTAAAAAAAAATGTTTTTTCTTTTGCATAAACACTATATAGTCCTATTGTTCACAAGACCGGACCATTCTTAACTCATTAAACAAACATTTTTATTTCAATAATGTATAGAATGGCGCTTTTACAATCTTACCAAGCTACAGCGACCTGATGGCAGTCAGACTTTTGTAGTAATCAATTGAAAATTATTTATTTAATTTTCTCAGGGGAAAGTGTCCCAGTGTTGAAAACTCCTCTTCCAGCTGGAGACGGGAGGTACAGCTCTGAAACGGAGCGGAGACACACTCTCTTCTGTGGCACTCAGGTCATCCAGGCCAAATTAGTAGGGTCAGAGGGCAGCCACGCTGTAGCTGTTGTGACCAGCACTGGTATGTGAACGCTGTTAAATCAACATTAAATATCTGCTGATGAGTACATTAACTGATTTTTTTTGGATTATTGTAGGATTTTTCACGGCCAAAGGTAGTCTGGTCAGCTCCATATTGTATCCTCAGCCATCTAACTTTCGCTTCTACCAAGATGCTGCTAAGTTCCTGCTTTTTTTGGGTGTCATAGGTAAGAGCCAAATCAGGATTCAAGATTAAGTTTATTTGCATGGATTGGAATCTGTCCTGGTGATTTCTCAGAAAAACCTAGACAACAAAGAAGACAAAACAAACAAATACACACATATGCAATTCTGAATCTGAATTGATGGGCATTGAATGTTATCGTACATTTGTGTTGGTCAAATTATCCTAAATGATAATGATTTATGTTCCTTCTCTTCTAGCGTGTTTGGGGTCCATTTACAGTATCTGTCTCCTCATAAGATACCATGTAAGTGTCAGCTACACTGCATTGTGATCATTTGAAGCCAGTTGTAGCCTATCACTGACTTTCTCAGTTGTTGTGCCCAGGCATCTGTGAAGAACATTATTGTCCGGTCCTTAGACATTGTGACCATCGTGGTTCCCCCTGCCCTGCCTGCTGCCATCACCACTGCCACTATCTACGCCCAGCGGCGGCTCAAGGAGTCAGGGATCTTTTGCATCAGTCCACAGTGTATAAATGTCAGTGGAAAAGTGTCTGTCTTCTGCTTTGACAAGGTAAAGGACAAGCCAGGAGCTCAGAAATACCAGTCAGTGTTAGGTTTGTGTTACTCAGAGATTGTGCTCTCCAGACAGGAACTCTGACAGAGGATGGGCTGGATGTGTGGGGCGTGATGGAAGGAAGCCATGCTGGTTTTTCTGAACTGGTTTCAGATCCCAGCCTCCTAACTCCAGGGCCCATGTTGTGGGGACTGGCCTGCTGCCACACTCTGACGCTACTACATGGAGAGCCTCTGGGAGACCCTCTGGAGCTCAAGATGTCGGAGTCCACTGGTTGGGTAATGTTCTTACCTGATCAAATATAAATATGCCTTTTCTGCCCAAAAGCCCTTCTAATTAAATTTTTGCTATTTTAAAGCATTAATAAAGAGGGCAACCATCTGCTCTTCAGCCTATTTATAAGTAAGCATTTCTAATATGAAATTAGCAAATTGTTACATTGATAAAGGTTCTCATTTGTCCGGCTCATGATTTTAAAAAGCCAAAAATCAAAGAAGGTATCTAGACATCAAAAATAAATCTTTATCCAAGTGTCTACTTAAACAAGTGTACGGTATTATGAGATATTGATAATGGTTACATTCACAATAATATTTTACCATTTTATATCATTTAAATTAAAACAAAGGCTTTCTGCTGACATTGGATTTATTATACTGAATACTAAAACTTTTCCATAAAGATGAAAGGAATGCATCTAAATAAAACTGTTGGAGTTAAAGTCACCTGACTGTATAATCCATGTCTCTGCAGACTCTACATGAGCCAACGGGTGATGACAGAACACTGGATTCAGAATTTGGAGGTCACAGAGTGTTGGTTATTATGAAACCTCCCACAGACCTGCACACAGATGCAAATGTCAGTGTAACACTTATTACCTGAACTCTCTATTATAGAACAAAATCTATTCAATAACTTATGTACATGATGCGATTTATATTATTTATTTTTTATCTGCAATTTATTTTCCCGTCAGAGCACCAGGCAGGCTGTGGCCATCATCCAACGCTTTCCTTTCAGCTCGGCCCTTCAAAGGATGAGTGTGGTGACCGTGGATTCTCGGGGACAGTCAGCTTTAGCATTTATGAAAGGATCCCCAGAGATGGTGGCTAGCCTTTGCATAGAGGAAACTGGTAAACATACATTTTTAACACCAATTTCTCTTGACAGTCTTATTTTACTATTCTGTGCAGTTTCTGAACTTTGTTACATTTTTCCTGAATTTTTTCCTGTAGTTAGTGTAATTTTTTTTCTCCTTTTTCAGTGCCAGCGCAGTTTACCACCGCTCTGTCTAACTTCTCCCAGGAGGGGTTGAGGGTTCTTGCACTGAGCTATAAACCATTAGACCCAGACACAGACTTTAAGACCATTGAACGGTTAGTCACTAGAACCACACATAAATGTATAATATATCATAAAGCTACTCTTCACAAAAATATATTTTTCTGAAGAGGGGAAGTAGAGAAAAATATGCACTTCCTGGGTTTGTTGATGATGAAGAACCTGGTCAAACCGGAGAGTCTAAAAGTGATCAACATGCTTAGGCTGGCTAACATTCGCACCATCATGGTCACAGGTATGTACTTGTACTCCTTTATCACAGTAGGTTTATATAACTTTTTTTGTTTACAATCCTAATGGTGTGTTCACACCAAAACAGAAAACGGTCCATTTAGTTTGGTTCGTGAGCTAAAAGCCCTGGTCTGCTGAGCGTTCACCGCTGACTTCTTAAACCATAAACCAAACCAAATTTCTTAAGAAAGACTCTAGATGGTGCTGTTAGCGCATGTGCTAATAAGGCATGTTACTATAGCATTTTAGCTTCTCAGTGCTTCACATTTGGCCTCTGACTTTATTTAGTTGGACAATATTGTTTTGGTTCATTTTCTTTTCCGACCTCGGGGAAATTAAGCATTACGTGATGTTTTTGTCGTCAGTTTACGAGGCTCTTCCTGTTTGATATGGTCTATGGACTGAGTGAGGTTCACACTTGAATCAAACCATACCAGAGTTTACTTGAAAGAGCTCCAAGACTCTGTTTTGAAGGGGTCTCAGAGCTCATGTTTGGTGTGCACTGAGGTTCGTGTGGAGCATTCCCACTTATTCAAGTGAACCGCACCAACAAAGAAAACTGCACCAGAGTCCATTTGAACCGCACCAAACACTGCACCCTAACTCTGTATTTTCTGTTTTCAGGGGACAATATCCTAACAGCTGTTAATGTAGCAAAGAACTGTGGTATGGTGGAATCTGGGGAGAGAGTGATATTTGTCCAAGCTTCGCCCCACACGGCCCGGTCTTTGCCTAGGCTCCGGTTCGGTCTGGAGGACGTAGATCCAGCTGCCACACAGGGCGACATCACTCGGGTAACTCTAAACTAAAGGAACATTTACATTTATGAAAAGTCTAAATCAACCAAAGTATTTTACTATCTTGGTTAGCTTTAGCCATTTCACTCCTTGAAGATTCCTCAAATCCCTTTCCTTTACATCCACTTGGTACAAATCAGATAATTGTTTTATCTAAAATGAGGCAGGCTTTATGTTTCATTCCTTGCCAAAATAAAAAGACACACTTTCATTGTTATATTATCACATGCCTGTGCAAAGGCTAAATAATTTTATATAAAAAAAAGTAAAACAACCTCTACACACACACAACAATGCACATAGACATAACTTGCATGTTTTTGTAAAATGGATTATTTTAAAGACACTTGAACTATGGCTGAAGGGTCTGAACTTTATATACAAATGCATTTATGCATGACAAATGTTGATAACTGAATTAAGCCTTTTCTGGCTGATGCTCAAAGAATGAAACCATGATAAGACTTTCTGAAAACTTTGGCGTTTACATTGAGAATTAGTTTGTTTTGATCAGCGAGACATACTTTTTGGTAGACAAAGTAGAGAATTGTACTTTGTCTTGGAAAACTGCTTTCTCTTTTGCAAGTGACCAAACAATGCAATTTAGGGAAAAAAGTAAAACAAAAATCCATTCACTATTAATGTGTTTATTGTTGAGAGATTTGATTCAAGAACTAAACTTAAGGAAATTAGGCAAAATTGGAAAGGAAAGAAAAGGAAATCTGATTAATAGTAAACAATAACACACAATAGCATGATTACATTGTGTATGTGAAGTTAAACCTCTACTTCTGTCTCCCTGTTTTCAGGGCCTTTACCAAAGCAGCTATCACCTGGCTATCAATGGCAAGTCCTTCGCTGCTCTCTGTGACCACTTTCCAGAGTACCTTCCAAAGGTCAGGTCCATCAAAGAGACACAAACAATACACTAACACAAGCCATGCTTTGACTCCAAGTATACATATGTTCAACAGTACTCTTAACTAACAAAAAATTTCACAGGTGTTGATGCGGACTACAGTGTTTGCACGCATGGCTCCTGACCAGAAAACCCAGCTGGTAACAGAGCTGCAGAAACTGAAGTGAGTCTAGGCCATACTGCAGTCAGTTGTTTTGATATTTAGTGAATAGCCATAAAAAGTTGAAAGCTGTTTTTGTCAATAATTTCAGAGTCTTAAAAATACTTTACAATTACATCACATGGCCTCCATAACCACCCTATGCTCATCTCATAGTTAAAAAAAAAAAAAAAAAAAACAGAAGCTAATGTTATATCTGACTCATAACATTAAATGCTAAAAATAAAACTGCAAATTTGTGCGATAAACATTAATTCATTTATAAATTTAAACCGTAACACTGACAGCGTGACGCAAAATCTGTGTTTTTGCTTGTCTTTGGTGTTACCCTAAATATTGTTCATGGTTTTTCTCATCTGTTTACGTGTTACCGTGTCTCTGTCTTTTGAGCTGCTCAGAGCGCTATCAGAGAAAGCCATAAACATGCAGCAGTAGTCTGACAAATATCTCTAAACTTCGATTTAGGGAAGTTTTAATAACTACTAGCTAAATCAGAGTGAGGTGTTTACGTGCAGTTTAAAACTTCAGTTATAATTGGACTACATTACCATCAAAGTTCAAAGTTTTCTTTATTGTCCCTCTTGGGGAAATTAATTTCGCAGCATCATGCTCCTTAAAAAACATACAACATAGAATTACACTTCAACAACTCAAGAGCAGGATCAACAATGGAAATCACTAAAAACCAAGATAAAAATGTGCAAAATGGAATTAAAACATGAATAAATACATTGTGCAAACAAGCAATTATTGTTGTGCAAAATGATTACAAAGTGCTAGGTGCCATTTAAGTGCCTCACAGCTGTCGGTAAAAACAACATATTTAATCTTTGAGTCCTACAGCCCAGAGCTCTGCAGCACCGGCCGGAGGGCAGCAGCTCAAACTCCCCTCTGAGGGGATGGTCTTGGGACTGCGCTATAGCACCAGCCTTCCTCTGCACCTGTCGGCTGTAAATGTCCTTCAGCTGAGCCTGACTCCTCCCTGAAATCTTACTGGCCACTTTAACCAGACTACCCAGTCTGTTTTTGTTGGTCAGGGAGAGGCTTCCAAACCAGGCAGCAATACTGAAGGATAAAACCGATTCAATAAAAGCACGATAAAACAGTGTCATCATTTCAGTGGATACATTAAAACTTAAAACTGTTCATCTTCCTCAGGAAGTACAATCGTTGTTGGACTTTTTTAGAAACAGCATCCACCCAAGGCTCAAAACACAGTTTATTGTCCAGAATGACTCCGAGATATTTGTAGCTGTCGACCAGGTCAATGTCTGTATTCTTGATGACAGTGGCTCTGGGGCAAGGTGGTGATTTGCGGAAGTCTATTTTAATTTCCTTTGTTTTTAACACATTCATATGTAAAAATGAATGGTCACACCACTGAACAAAGTCATTAAGGACTGGCCCATGGTCCTGTTCATTCCCTCTGAGCAGGCTGATAACAGAGTCATCTGCAAACTTTAAAATGTGTCTATCCTTGTACACACTGCGACACTGGTTTGTGTACAGAATGTACAAAAAACATTGTTTTGCCCTTGGGACCAATGGGCGGAAGTTGTCCATACTGTCATTGGGCAGGAGTCAATAAGTTCAGTCCCCCCCCCCCCCTTCAGGCTCTCAGTATTGTCTTTAAACCAATTAACCACATTCAGTCATTACTTCTGTCAAATGACACCAATATAAATGCAAAGAATCATAAAAAATATCAAAGGAGTAATTTAGCCAATGAAAACTTTTGCTAGTTTAGCTTAGAGTCCCATTAAAGTGTTTTGGAAAGCAGCTAGCGCCAACACTAAGCTTCACAATCCCATTTAAACATACAGTCTAGACAGTGGATGTTAGCGGTAGCATTAGCATGCAAACTCTGCTTACAACAACCAATAAATCAACTAATCAATTTCGTTCATTCACTCAAATCAGATCAGTTACTGATTAAGTTGTAGTTCAATTAATCAACAAGTTGAGATGCATAACAGTAATACTGAGTGTGAATTGAGCGGTTCCAGCAGCTATAGCCTATCTGCTTCAACAACCACACAACTATTACTTTATAGTGCCATTGCATAGATTGTTTATAAAATGGATGTGTGCCTATTGCTCCCCTATTTATATTTTTCAGAGCAATAAAATGGCAGTTACATCCGGGCTTTTTGGCTTTTACTGCATAGTAAAACAATAGTTTTCAGATAGCATAAATAGACGTGTATTACCCCCACCCCCCACCAGTCTGTACATTGGGTACTTCTTATATTTTCCGCTTTTGGAGCCTGCCCTCTGCTGAATGGCGGTATATCGATGTATTTTGCTGTATATTACCATATGTCGGCGCCTTTACTTGAGGACTTTTAGGATGTTCCATGAGAGAGGCTTGTGCCATTTCAGCTTGTTTTAAGAGAAGCACTGCGCAAACTCCCACAATAGTATGTACAAGTATGTCTTGCGGTAACAAAGTCCCGCGAGTGTTCAAATGTAAGGTTTGAGTGTGAAGGCTGAGGGGGTGAAACAAGCAGCAGTAAAAACATATGGCAGGGATGAGGACAGTCCATAAATGAATGGTGTGATTAAGAAATAATGAGATGTAAGGTTAATGTAAGGCTTTTTTTTTTTTTTTTTTTTTTGGACTTCAGTTACAGAGTGGGCATGTGTGGAGACGGGGCCAATGACTGCGGGGCCCTGAGAGCTGCCAATGTGGGGATCTCTCTGTCTGAGGCAGAAGCATCTGTCGCTTCACCATTCACCTCCAAGACCCAAAACATCACCTGTGTCCCTCTGCTCATCAGGTAGAAAACATTACTAGTTGCATACTAATAATAATCTACGCATGTGAGTAATGTTGTAGCTGCAGCACTAATCTGCATGTGTTTGTGTGCAGAGAGGGCCGCTGTTCCTGATCACATCCTTCAGTCTCTTCAGATACATGGCCCTGTACAGCATCATTCAGTTCTCCTCTGTGCTCATTCTCTACACTGTAAGAAAGGGTCTAGTTCACAATACAATATTATAGTCATTTATTAGATGATTGATAAGAGACAATAGAGGGAAGGAAGGAGGTCAACAAGTTTTTGCAACTTTTCAGTTTTAACGAGAACAGTCAGAATACTTCCATAAGGTTCAATAAACTGTCCTGACACAGCTCTGACCAGATGTGGTCTTCATTTTTTATATTTAAATTTAAGTTGTAGTTGAATTAATCAAAAAGTTGAGATGCATAACAGTAATGAGTGTGAATTGAGCGGTTCCACCAGCTATAGCCCATCTGCTTCAACTACCACACAACTATTACTTTATAGTGCCATTGCATAGATTGTTTATAAAATGGATGCTCCCCTATTTACCTATATTTATTTATACAGCTGGGCTTTTTGGCTTTTACTGCATAGTAAAACAATAGTTTTCAGATTGCATAAATGTATGTAAATTTATGTTAGTTGTTTAGACCAACAACCAACAAGAGTGCAATCAAAATTCTTGACAATTAATCCTAGACAAAGTCAACGGTAAAACCGTTTACTTCTCATAATAAAAACAATGTTGTACATTGCATGTTTAAAATTAAAGGTTACCTTCCTTAAATCTGGAAAAAAAAAATTAAGCATAAAGCTCAGTTGGGCAGAATTTGGTTCAGAGCTACAGTATAACCAAAGCAACACAAAGATTTTGTAATAAGCACTTTACCAAGAGGTTTATATTCTAAATATACCTACTGAATATTTAATGCTTCATCAATCTTACCTGGCTGCATGCCATGGCATTATTTGCAATATATTAGAGGTGTGCACATTCTGGAGACAGGCATGCAAAGGGAGGTTCAAACTAGGCATGGGAAGATATTTGAAGTTTGTGTCACAATTATCTTGGCTACAATAATTGCAAATAATATCATAATTATGAATTCATGCTTACTGTTTGGAAATGTCACTAAAATATACTAGATTCACTTTACAGTACTTTTTGTGGTTATACAACCATTAATGTACTTTTGTTGACTGTGAAAATAACATGAATTAAGCATTTTTAAGCAACTGGCCACCTGGCAACAAGATCTACCTGTGCAAAAAAAAGGATATTTGCTTTATAATCTTTAAAAAAAAAAAAAAAAATCTAAAACTAGTGTAAATTCTATAAAAATAAAATTATCATTTTTTTACCCCTGGGGCTTACATCCCTGTTCTCTCCTGGACAAAGATTCTGAAGACAGAAGTTTCAGTTGTGCAGGGCAGCAACAAAGAAAAAAGAGAACGCAAAAACAAGCCAGATGCAGCATTTGAATATCTTTTCTTAAATCACCAGTGGGACTATAGTCTTTTAGATCTTAACATCCCACTCTGGATAGACGTCAGTAGGCAGTTTAGAGAAAACTAAGGACTACCCTGAACAAACGGACACCCGTTAAGTTTATTTGTATGTCCAAATGGCATTGTGGTGAGGGGAAAAAAAAAAAACAGCTGGCGATTATCCCGATGATAGAAAAATTGCCACGATCAATTAATCTGTTTTCATTGCGATGAATGATGTCCAACCCCTAGTTTGAACCTTAATCCATGTCTTAAAAATAAGAGATGCATTTTCTGATCCTTTTTTTTTTTACATTCATATACTTAATGCTATACTGGCTGTGGTAGCAGTAGGATTTCAGAACTTTCAAACTGTTTCAGGTGTCATTCAAATTTAGACATGTTCAAAAATGTTCTGACTAAGTGGTACATGAAGCACGCAAGTGTCATTATCAGCAGAGCATTGTAACCTATCAAGAGTCTTGCTCTGCTTCTTTAAATAACAGTGAAATGTTTTTCTTGTTCTTAAGAATTTGCTTCCTCTTTATTATGTGCTTAAAGATGAAGACAAACGTGGCCGACCTGCAGTTCCTGTTTTGTGACCTGGTCCTCGTCACGATGCTGGCCGTTGTGATGGGGAAAGGAGGCCCCAGCGATGACCTGCATAAAACCAGACCCCCCGCCAGTCTTTGGTCTATCCCGGTTCTGGGCAGCCTCATCATTCACTCCTGTTTGATCATAGTAGCCCAGATAGGCACAGAGATACTCACCACAACGCAGGACTGGTCAGTAAAGGCAACACCAGCGGGGGGCTGCAGGGGGTGGAGGGAACAGGAAATATCCCAAAAGAGTAGAGCTACTGACCATTGGGTGCTTTGTTTTTTTTTACCTCATTTCAATTACCTCAGTTATCTAACTTCCGTTAGGGAACTTAACATGTTGCTTTATCCACTGACTCAATGGCTCCTGGAAGATAAAAAACAATATACACTTCCATTGACCCTTGATGCAGGATGTATGTACAAAGATTGTATTATTCAGATTCATTTATCAGGAAAATTAAAACTCTATCTCATAGAGTTGTGGTGTCAGTATTGTTCTGTACCAATCGGAGAAATATCCCGTCAACACACAGACTCTTATTATCAAGTTTTAGTATTGATAAATTTATCTCTTTTACTGTTGTTTCCAATAGTAAAGCTAAATTTTATTCCTCTGTTATCTGTGGTAAATGTAACGTAGATAAAGTAAATTACAAATTTATGAATGGTTTTCCTTCAGTGTTTAAGCGTATAGTTTTGATATAATTTGAAGCACTTATGAATTTCCTCTGTTTTGTACACCAATGATTTTGTTTGGAAGTCTCATTTTTATAGATATGCCTCGATGCCTGTTGTTTTTTTAAGCCTATTTGCCAGTAATTTTGCTGTTTTACTCCCTTCCTTGTAATAACATTGTTTAGTTCATCTGCATTTCTTGTGTTAGAATGTCATTAATCTCCGCTTTTATCCTTTTGGACTCTATTCTGATTAGCTTACTTTCTAAATTTTTTTTTACGATCCTCTTCTAGTTTCTTTAGATCTGCCTGCAGAGTTAAAAAAATCCTGTTTCATCCTTTTAATGTATGCCGATTTAGCTTAATTAATTTTTTTCTCTCATTACTGCCTTACATGCGTCCAACAGTACGGACGCTATTATCATTCTGATCTACATATTCACCAATTTTCTTCTTTCACGCACCCATTTAATAAGTTAGAATTAAGTCTTGAATTAAGCAATATTACAGCTTTCCACGCTATACCAATCTTTGGCCTGAGTAAAAAAATAATTAATTCTTGAAAACAGATTGTGCGGCACAGAAAAGTATGTATAGTCTTTAGTGGATGGGTTGAGTTACCTCCATATATCCAATATGCCCAGCTCAGACAGCATTTTACTAATAATTTTTCCTATAGTTGTTAGTCCTATAGTTGTTCCTATAGTTGTAGGGCTTTTCCTGATGAATCCAATTGCTGGTTGTCTCTGATTGATGTCCTTTTATGTATGTTGCCGTCAAATAAAAAATGTGTTTAAAAAAAAAATACCCAGTCCGGGCCAGGGGGCGCATAAAAATTTTTAGTAATGTAACCACCAACTCTCCCTCCATTCTTCCAGCCAGTATATACAGAGAGGCAAAAAAGTAGGACCTTGAAATGCTTCTTACTAAGCCACTCCTTCGTTGCCCGGTGTGTTTGGGATCATTGTCATGCTGAAAGACCCAGCCATGTTTCATCTTCGATGCCCTTGCTGATAGAAGAAGGTTTTTACTCAACATCTCATGATAAATAGCCCCATTATTCTTTCCTTTACATGGATCAGTTGTCCTGGTCCCTTTGCAGAAAAACAGCCCCAAAGCGTGATGTTTCCACCCCATGCTTTATAGTAGGTATGTTGTTCTTTAAATGCAACTCAGCATTCTTTCTCCTCCAAACAAGTTGAGTTTTAACCAAAACGTTCTATTTTGGTTTCATCTGACCATATGACATTTTCCCAATCCTCTTCTGGATCATCCAAATGCTCTCTAGCAAACTTCAGGCGGGCCCAGACATGTACTGGTTTAAAGCAGGGAGACACGTACTGTCCCTGGTGGCGTAGTGTGTTACTGATGGTAGCCTTTGTTACTTTGGTCCCAGCTCTCTGTAGGTCCCCCCGTGTGCTTCTGGGATTTTTGCTCACCGTTCTTGTGATTATTTTGACCCGCTTGGTGAGATCTTGCGTAGAACCCCCAAATAATTGCTCCCACAGTTGATTTCTTCACAAAGCTGCTTACCTGTTGCAGATTCAGTTTTCCCAGCCTGGTGCAGGTCTACAATTATGTTTCTGGTGTCCTTTGACAGCTTTGGTCTTGGCCATAGTGGCGTTTGGAGTCTGACTGTTTGAGGTTGTGGACAGGTGTCTTTTAGACTGATAACAAGTTCAAACAGGTGCCATTAATACAGGTAACGAGGAAGTTACAGGTCTGAGAGACAGAAAACTGGCTTTTTTTTAGGTGACCAAGTACTTATTTAGCCAAGAAATTTACCACTTAAGTCATTAAAAATCCTACAATGTTATTTCCTGGATTTTTTTTTCTCTCATTTTGTCATTGTGTTTATGATGGAAATTACAGGCCTCTCATCTGTTTAAGTGGGAGAACTTGCACAATTGGTGGCTGACTAAATACTTTTTTGTCCCACTGTATCTACCCTCCTTATTTTTTTATAGTTTTATTCATTTCAAAGAACTGTTTTGTGTCCCTCTTCCTCTATCTCCGTACCTTCCTCCTCATGCTCTGCCAGCCCAGTAGTTAGCTTGGCTAGCTGTTCTTCCTCTTTTGCGATTACCTCAGCGTTGTTGGTGACCTTTTTTGCTTCCCCTTTTTTTTTTTTAAAGCCCCTGAAATTTACATCAATTCTTTTGTTTGTCAAAGTTTTTGGTCTTTGGGGTGTTTAACCTATAAAGGTTGGGGAGCAGTTGTTCTATTTTGCCGGCACCATCAAGCTCCAACTGGAGGTCCAAGATTGTTTTAGTTTTTATGAAGGCAATACTCAAGGCAGTTTAAAAATAACAAAATCCCTTCATTAGAACTTCTTCTGTCAGATAACAAATGATATTTAGCTGTTGGTCATTTTTATGTCTGTGTCCGAAACCAGTCCCTAGTCATTATACAGTGCACTACATAGTGATTCCTCCATTTTGTGGCAGAATTTCTAGTGATCACAAATGTAGTCTAGTGGCCCCTAGGCTCATTTGTATGATTTGTATGATTAATCAGAGGAGCAGAGTCACATGACTATTGGCAATGAAAAACAGTGTAGTGTCCAAAACTGTTCACAAATTTAGTCCACTAGTCTGCAGTAGTGCAGTCCTAGATAATTGAGGTAAAGAGTAGAGAAGGGTTTTATACACAGTCTGTTAATAATAAATACCATTTTTATATAAAGAGTATTTAATACTTTGAGCAAATGATAATATCATATATAAAACTTCATTGGTTACTAGGATGTTATCTAAAATAAATACATGTACATTATCAGTATATGACAGCATCTACAGTGATTTCAGATGGTATATACTTTAGGTTAGTTCAGGACATAGTGGTATTGAGTGATAAATAAGGTTAGCACATTTGTATGCATCTGTGCACATGGCTGTTACAATGCACTGACATCTTGGGAAATAATAGATTTTATCATTTAAAAATGTCTTACATGTTATTATAAACTTTATTATGTGTTCTGCATAGGTATGTTCCCCTCAATGCAACAGTACCTGGAGAACACAACTGGCCCAACATAGAGGACACCAGCATGTTTGCCGTGTCAGGTTTCCAGTACATTTTTATGGCTGTAGTGGTCACCAAGGCCCAACCTCACAAAAAACCCCTCTACCATAATGGTAACTATTCATCATTTAAATACTCCCACTAGAGTCTGCATGGGATTGAATCTGACTTTATATAGACGGATAGAAACTGTGCTAAAAAAAATGCATCTTCTATTTTGTTCTTTTTCCTTTCCCATTACATTGTGCTCTGTTGTGAAAATGTTCTTTATTTATTTAGTAGGGGCATATTGATGAATATGTGTAACATAAATATGTAAATATGCCTGATTGTAGAAAAATTGCTTTAGACTTATATTTTAGAAATGAGAATGACAGTTACTCAACAGTACAGGATCTGCATCTGAATATATGGTGTTCTTGTGTCTTTGCAGTGCTCTTCCTCCTGCTACTGCTGGTCTACTCCGGACTCATGACGTGGCTGGTGGTGTATCCTTTGGCCTTTATCCGGACTTTTCTTTTACTCTACAACATCGACGACATGGGCTTCAAGCTGTTGCTCGTCTCTGTGGCTGCTCTCAACTTCTTCACTAGTTTAGTAGTGGAGGTGAGTATGAGATTTTGATACGAAAAGACCCAAATAATAATAATATCAGCATTTATGTGAATACCATATTTCAAAAGGACAGCATGTTTCGATCATCTCGTTTGGTCAGATCAAATTTGTTCATCTCTGTGAACAGACCAAATGTCCTGAATCAGATTTAAATTACGAGTGAACAGGTAATTCCACTCCACTGATAAAACAATTTAATGGGGGCGCCTTACTGGCTGACCCGGTAGAGCGCATATCATGTTCTTGGGAGACCTGGGTACAATTCACACTTTTAAATTCAATTCTTACCTTGTTTCCTGCCTACTTTCGTATCAAATAAAGGCAAAAAGTATATATATTTTATATTTCAATTTCTTTCTAAATTAAGGATGTCAGAATCAAAGGATTATGTTCATTCATTTTTTTTCATTCATTTTCTACCGCTTTGTCCCGTTAGGGGTCGCAGGTGACTGGAGCCTATCCCAGCAGCTTTGGGCCTGAGGCGGGGTACACCCTGGACAGTGGCCAGTTAGTCGCAGGGTTTACATATAGAGACAGACAGTGACAGACAACCATTCTCTCTCACATTCATTCAGTAGGGACACTTTAGAGTTGACAATTAACCTGTACATGCATGTCTTTGGACGGTGGGAGGAAGCCGGAGTACCCGGAGAGAACCCACAGTAACACGTGGAGGACATGCAGACTCCTCACAGAAAGACTGGAGTCGGCCGAGAATGTTTGAGCCGGCCGGGTTTTGAACTCACGACCTTCTTGCTGTGAGGCAGGAGTGCTAACCACTCTGTCACATGCACCCTTAATCCCTTAGGATTATGTTATTGTTTTTAAAAAAATGTGTTAATTGAAGTTGGAGACTAAACTATGAGTTCCTGATTTAGTTTTAGAAAGAAGGCTTGTGAAAGTAAATGAAACATAAGGTTTGAATAAGGACATACAGTTGTGCTCATAAGTTTACATACCCTGGCACAATTTGTGATTTTTGGCCATTTTTCAGAGAATATAATTGATAACTCAAAACCTTTTTTTACTCATAATTAGTTGGTGGATGAAGCCATGTATTGTCAAAGAACTTGTGTTTTCCCTTTTAAATCATAATGACAACAGAAACTACCAAAATGACCCTGATCAAAATTGACAAAACCCAGATCTACAGTGACTCCTGGTAGGAGTTTAAACACTGCTGATTGGCATTCTCAATTCCTTAGATATCTTTTAAAATCTGGTCTTGATCTGGTTCTTAACTAGTCCTGATTTGTTCCTGGTCAAATCCTGGTCTGGTTTGGTACTGGTATATGACTGGTCCTGGTATGGGTCTGGTTATGGTCCTGGTGTTGTCCTTGTGTGGTCTTTGTATGATTTTGGTCTTGTCCTTGTCAGGTTCTGGTGTGGTCCTGGTCTAAATCTACTCTGTTTCTAGGTCTGGTCTGGTCCTGGTCTGTTCCAGAAAGTTGCTAATTCTCTGAGGCTATTATAAAACTACCCCTATAAAAGAAACCACTTGGTAGCCTACTTACATTAATATATTATTTTTATTATTATTATTATTACAATTATTATTTTGCCATAAATTAATAGAATTATTATTGACCAGTGTAAGTTAGGTTATGCCTGACTTTAGCTCGCTAACTTAAACACAACTTGCGTGTCCACAACCAGCTTGCATTGACGAGCGGTTTAGGGTTAAATATGGAAACATGTTGCAGTTGTTTATTTTAAAGACTAGTTATAAACTTACCTCTCCTTTTTGATTTGCCTAAAAACAAATATGCAGCATGGCCGTACATATTTATTGTGACATAATAACAGCCTGCAGTGGTTTTTGTCCTGCTCGTGGAACACTGGAACAGCTCTAACCCTTGTGGATCTGAAAACATTTAACTGTGTCCCTCACAGCGTCCTGTTGGGGGATGCTCTGGGAGTATGGGGTCCGGAGCCCTCTGCTAAGGGCTGTCCGATCTCTGTACGACTGGATCAGGAGCTTGGTTCATTGCCGGCAGTAGGTCAGACCTGTTCCCAGTGCATGTTGGACTCTGGCAGGGCTGCCCTTTGTCACCGGTCCTGTTCATTATCTTTATGGACAGGATTTCTAGGATAGCCAGGGGCCGGAGGGAGTCTGGTTTGGGGACCACAGGATCTCGTCTCTGCTTTTTGCAGATGATGTTGTCCTGCTGGCTCCATCAAACCAAGACTTCCAGTGTGCACTGAAGCGGTTTGCAACCGAGTGTGATTCGGCACTGTCAAGTCCAAGGCCATGGTTCTCAGTCAGAAAAAGATTGCTTGCCCTCTTCAGGTTAGAGACCCTGCCTCAAGTGGACGAGTTCAAGTATCTTGGGGTTTTACGAGTGAGAGAAGGATGGAGCAGAAGATTGACAGACGGATTGGTGCAGCTTCTGCAGTAATGCGATTGTGTTAAAGAAGGAGCTGAGCTGCAAGAGCGCTCAATTTACCGGTCAATCAATGTTCCTACTCTCACCTATGGTAATTTTCCATTCAATAAATGCAAATTAGATTTATTTTTGTGCGGGATTATCAAAAACTGGCATCAAGATTAATTTTGATTTATTTTTATTGTAGTATAGAGATTCATCTTGGCAAATTGGGACAAAATGAACTCTGATCTAAGTGACACATAATGTCAGTCCCTGGGATAACACCTGTGTAAACAAAGCCAAACTAGCAGCAAGCATCTCTCATGGAACCCCTTAAAAGGTTCTCGAGTAAGGGCGCCACAATACAGTGATATACTGCTGTCCACCGTTTATGCTATCTAAAAACTATTGTTTTACTCTGCAGTAAAAGCATAGAAGCCCAGATGTAACCAGCATTTTATTGCCCTTTCATAATGACAATATCGGTGAATAGGGGACCAATGGGCAGAAGTTGTCCAGAGTATATACTGTCATTGTCTAGCAGGCATTTGTTTTAGATGACTTATGTCAGAAAGTCTGAAGTTTTTCTGGAAGTCTGATGAGGCTTTGATGGGTCCAGAGGCTTTGGACTTTGTGCACATTTTTTATTAAACTTGTTGGGAACAGAAATATGCACATTTTGGATGTGCACCACGCATTCTCACTCATTTCTAAAAACACACACACCACATTATGACATCCCTAAAATACACCCAAATCATTTTAGTTCTTAATATTTATTGACTTAGCACTACTGGCATGATAATATATACACCTATCAATGGAGGCACTTGGCATCTGCTGCAGAATAGAGACTTAAATGGTGTCAAATAAAAAAAAAAACATAATTGAAACCCGAGTGATGTCTGTTTCCGTTTTTTCTTTCTGCATTTGATCCAAAAGTCCAAATTATTAAATGCATTTTTACACTGCAAATTAACTGGACCATAGTTCAGTTTGTTCCAGACTGAGACCAAACAGCTGTTTGGTCCAAATCACTGTCTACTGGTGCCTTCAAATTTGACAATTTGGTTCAGGCCAATGAGGAAAGTCTGGACATCTCAGATGTAAAGCTTGACCCTTTTAACATAGTGCTCTTGTTCTTTCAGACGCTCATAGACCTGGGTCTTCTGAACTGCCTCCGTCTACTTCGAGGGAGCATTCCATCCAAGAAAATGTACAAACGTCTGGACTCTCAGCTGTCAGAGTCAGGGTCATGGCCGCCCCTAAACCAGACCCTGTCCCCCACAGGCATCGTCGTCCCACTGAGCTAGCACATACCTGCCTTCTGTTGGACTGTTGTCAACCAGACACATCATAAAAAAAATGCAAATTCTAAATGTAAAATTCTATAAATAAAACTATTTTATGTAAAGGTGCATGCAGTTTAATTTGAATAGCTTGAAATAAAATACTTTTGTATAAGATTTTGCAGAGTCTTGACTAACTGACCTTCCTCTTTCATGAGGTCTAAACATAAAGCACTCAAAATCCTGGGGCCATCTGCCTATTTTCATTTGTAATGTATACAGATAGTGCATCTGGAAAGTATTTACACTGTTTCACTTCCTCCAAATTTTGTTACATTACAGCATTATTCCAAAATTGAATCAATTTATTTTCCTCAAAATTCTACAAACAATACCCCATAATGAGGTACATCAGGTACATTCTTTTTCCACTGATCATCCTTGAAGTGAGACCACCTGTGGTGAATTCTGTCGATTATATGATTTGGAAAGGCGCATTTTATATAAGAAAGGTCTCAGTTAACTCATTAATTCAAGCCATTTAAGTCCATGGAATTGTATGTAGGCCTCCAAGACAGGATTGTATTGATGCACAGATCTGGCGGTATGTACAGAAAAAAATAAAATTCTGCAGCAAGGAAAGTTCCTTTGAGCACGGTGGCCTCCATCATCTGTAAATGGAAGAAGTTTGGAACCTATAGTGGCCACCTGGCAAAACTGAGCAGTCAAAGGAAAAGGGCCATAATGGAGGTGGCTAAGAACCCGATGGTCACTCTGACAGAGCTCCAGGGTCTCTGTGACGAGGAGAGAACCTTCCAAAAGAGGAAATATCTCTGCAGCACTCCACCAATGAAGCCCACCAGCTCAAGAATGATAAGTGAAAACAAGGATGTAACTGAACTCAAACCTATTTCTGATTTTGTGTTTGCCAACATCGAAAGCCAAAGGAAGAATTCCTGTTTAAAATAACTTTCACTACTAAATTTTACTTTCCAGACTCTGTTCTTTCTTTTGGTTGGACTTAATGGTATAGTTAACAATTACTCCAAATGCATGAGTAACTGTTCTTATTAAGAACAAGTATTAGCAACAGAAAGACAGAAGGTAGCCCCCAAAAAACATGTAACGTCTTTTTTGGTTTGAAACTGAGAAAACCTGAAAATTCACACTCAATGTTAAGACATTGAAGTGATCTAGATGTCTTATAAAAATTAACTGTATTTTAGTCCTTTTTTGTTTCAAGATGAACGCAGCAAAGAATAGTCAGAACAGCGAGGAGGAAATGACACAAAATCAGAAAATCCTGAATAATGTCCTGTAAGACAGAACCCTGTGTTTTTTTTTTTACTAAGGCACATTTTAAGCATAAGATTGGATGTGAAATACTAGTTCATGAGTTTGACACCTTGTATTTTTTGTAAATCATTTTATTAAATCAGTATTTACAGGCAGTTTCTGTTCTCATTCAGAGCTTGTCTCTTGCCGCTTGGAAATCTGCCACCAATCTGATTTCTGATATTCAATACGTTTGACTACAGCAAAAATAAAAACCAGGAAGATGTAGAGATGTGACACGGCAGGCACAAACTGAATTCAACCGTTACAAGTATTGTTTCCATTGACAATGTGCACCACTCAATATGGCTTATTTATTAAAAGATTCTATTCTGTCTGAATTATATTGAAAACCTAAGTCCAGCAGCACAAAGATCAGATGCAGTTAACACAAGCGAGACAAAAAGGCTGGCAGACACTATTTTCCAATATGGACGCCGATACATTTCAGACTTTCTGCGTAGAACTTTCTAGCAAAGTGCCGATTCCAGCTTTAAAACACGGACTTGATAAGCGCCAAAAATACAATCTTCGTTCTTTTCATTCACTTGTACCTGAGTTTCTACGTACATCATTGAGGGACATGAACGGCACCCACCCAGGACGAAAGACGATCGACAATCAGCAGTAAATTTATGCCCAACTTTACTTTTGACTTTGCCGCCTTTAAATAATTTGATTTTTAACCGATATATGTACATTTAAAACAGCTTTTGGTTCCGTTTGGTTAAAATACTGCTAATGTCATTCATACAGAAAGGCAGAATAAGCTACTTTAACTCCTCTTTACTTTAAATAAAGTTGAAATTAAAAGTCTGGGAAAGACAGTTTAAAAAAATGTAAACAGAACAAATATACAACTTGACAACCTTCACCTTTGATTTTTTTTTTTTTTTTTAAATAGCATTGCGCATATTAGGGGTGCACTGATGACAGTATTTGCAAATGAACCAGTCAGTCAAAAAAATAAATACTGCTGATACACTCAGCAGTATTTGTGCATCAGTGCATCCCTAGTATATAGTTTTGTAGACGCAAAACAAACAAACCACCAAAAAGTGTGAAAATCAAAGTTGATGTGATATTATTGCTGTGAAGAAGCTGCTCCACAAGTACCAGCTCATCTCATATTTGCTCCACAGCTCCTCTCCAGGTTGACCTTAAAAGTCTCTGCTTGTCTGGAGGTGTACTGAAGGGAAGGCGCGGGGCGCCTCTTAAAGGGATCGTTGTTGAGGTGGTCACAGTGAGTCCAGCAGATGTCCTTAATCACAGTGTTCACAGACTTGGGTCCCCCATATCAAAGAAAGGTGGGGGAAACTCATGTCTTTACTCAGGGGTGGTTCTTTGTTTATCTATGCTGTCGGAAACCCTGGGTGCCGTCTGGGCGACCGGCTGGCGGACCGCATTATTGTTCGATCGGGCATCCTCTGAAGGTGATGAGTTGTTGCGCCCCGGTCTGCTCGAAGAAAAGATATCAGTGTTAATTGTCTTTTATTTTCAGCTTCAACAACACAGCCAGCAACACAGTGAATTTAAAGAGAAAGGAAAAACACAATTAGAATGTAAAGCTACAATGATAAACAAATTTAAATTGAGTTTATTAATCCCCAAGGGGGATTCAGTTGAGTCAAAAGTCTTCATCTGCCATCTCATCTTAAACTTATCTTTTTGGTTCACAAGTTTGTAAAATTGTGTTTTAGTGATTAAAATTTATCAACATCCAAGTAGGACTGGGCAAAAATTTGAATAATTTAAGTTTGTAATTTCAAACAATGTCAAAAATGCCATATTGCAAAATCAAATTTAACCTCATACTTTGTTACCATTAAACAAACTTTTTCCACTTTTCTTTTAATCAACTTTTAATCAAGTCATGATCATAAATACCAAAACACTGAATCATTGCAGAATTTGAACCCTTTATATGCCAGTGTTTGTTCAAAATTTATATTTTTTGTAGGGGGTTATTACATTCTTAGATATAATATTGGTGTTTTGTTTTTTTTCGTAGTGTCAGATTTAAAACCTTTAGGTAACACAGTGCAAAACTATAGTAATAAGGGATTTGTGTAAAAATACACACCTTTGCTAAAACGCATAGCAAAAATAAACATAATTACAGCTTAGTCAAAAAAATTTAAATTAAAAATTAAAATTGCTGTACACTGTGACACTGAGAAACGCCTTCATATAACCTTTGTAATGCCTTGATTTAGTAAACCGGAAGGAAAATGCTGAGCAGGCTGTGGACTTGTTGATGTATGCAAATTAGCCATGTGTTTTGATTTTTACAGGGCCCTTTGGGTCTTAACAGGTCTATTTTGGTCTATTGGTCTATTTTACTCTCCTACAAGACATTTTACTCTCCTACAAGACATTTTACTCTCCTACAAGACATCAAACCTAAACTGTTTTATTTATACTGTGAGTATAATGTACACTGCTTCTCTTTTACTGTTTTTAGCCATTTTGCCCAGGCCTACTTAGAAGCCAAGAGTTTAACGTAGTTTCCTCAAGCATTGTGGTACAGTCCAGTTTAGAGTCAGAGCTCTGGCTCATGCTTGGGTTGCAGTCAGGTCCAGATAGTGGTATCACACAAAATGAGCAATAAACCCAATTTGAATCAAACCTTTACAATGTCAGTGTTTAAACATAAACCATGTTGAAGGGATAGCTCAATTTTTTTGCAGATGCGGTTTTATTAGATTCTTTTGGACTAATTCCTTACCGTGGATTGTTGTCAGTACACTTCTAGTTTTGTTAAGCAGACAGGATCAACCCCACATGGACTAAACTGAGAAAATTTCTACAATATATGTTGATAAAAACTATTCTGGGGAGATGTCCAAGTCAAGGCTAATGTACTGAGAGGTGATGGTTCTGGTGTTCTACGTAACACACAATTGCACTGATGATAGTTTTAGAATCCTTGTTAAGTTGTCCTAAAAATGTGTTATCGCCTGCCCCATTAGCACCAGCAGACATACATAACACAAAGCCTCTCCATTTAAAGTGAATAGTATTTCCTGTGACCATCAATGAGCACCGCTTTTTGTTTTTAATGCAAGCCAAAAGAAAGTGAGACATTCGCTTAGATTAGAAGCTATTCAAAAAGATGAGAACCATTTTGCCTTTTCTCATATTGGAGTAGGACTGAAACATGCTTTGGGTAAAATTCCATTAGAGCATGTTCCACAGTTTCCAGTGGATGGATGCAGGGAGATTTATTTCTCTGTTCTCATACCGCTCAGTGTTGACCTTGTCCTGAGGGGTCTCTTCGGGGCAGGCGCTTCCCAGTATTCTCTTCCTGGCCTCGGCGTACTCAGCCTCACGCTGGGCCAGAGACTTGACCTGCTGGGTGGGCCGGTTCTGGTTCAGGGGTGACCCTATGGAGCCGTTGTTGGCCGGTCTCTTTAGGATGCGGATCTGAGGAGGTGGCGCCGCTGGCTGAGAGTCGTCCTGGATCACCATGGCTGTCTTCAGTGGGGACTGCGAAGAATTGCTACTGGACTCCCTGACGCAAGAGATATTATAGAGCTTTGTTCAATTAAATCAGGCAGTGGTGATAAAACATTCACTATCTATGAACCTTGACATAAAAGCAAAGCACACAAAACATGAGCTGCGAACAATGTTGCAATCCACCAATTCAAATATAGGTCACATGTGTTTTTCTCTGTGTGTCAGCTCCTTACTTTTCTCTCTGGGTGATCTTCAGCTTCTCCTCCAACCGTCTTTCCATTTCCTACAGGAAGAAAAGGCAGCACATTTATATAACAACCATAATTCCACCTGTTAAGATCTGAAATAAAAACAAGGCAAGTGCAGCAGGTTATTAAGCAAATGTATGAGGGGATTGGGGGGCTGGATTCTGTTTCAGGCTATTTATATAAATGTGCGGGACAGCTGCCAAGTCATAACACAGTCCTTCTGCTAACATTAGCCACGTGACGTTGACATCTTATGGCTGCGGGAAACGGTTAACAAGGTTTGTTCAACCAAACGTGGATAGTTTTGTCCAGGGTAGATGGCCACAAGGAGTGCATTTACAAGGTTAGTACTGGAAAAGTTATTGTCTGCCCAAAATTTAACAAGTAAGGTTGGATTATAAACTTGTGAATAGAACAGTCAAGACACAACATTTGGTGGTTTTGAGGCAGAAATGTCTATTAAGACTTCGTTTAGGCTGCTGCTGATATGATATTTATATGAAAATGGACAAAATGCAGATAATGTATTTTTTTGGTGTCCCTATCTTCCATGCTAGTGTCATGTAATTACCAAAACACCGAAAACACTGAAAATACTTTTCACATTTCACCTAGATAATGCCTATGGGACGGCTTGAAACTGACTTCCGTATTAACCGTCACATAAAATAATCCAACCTGTCCATTCTCAACTGTTCAAATCCCCTTTCCCAGCACTATCGGTTGTCGGCACAACTGGAGACCGGCTAATGTTGCTAGACTTTATATTATTTATACAATGGAGGTTGTTTTAAAGTGGCACATTATTTAACATGTAGACAAGAATTATTACACATTACAACAGTTACTTATGTAAAAACATGGGAAACTGCTAAATAACAATAAGTTGTTAGCTTTCCCTAACTAACATTCCACTAGTACACACGGCTAGCCCTTGTTAGCATCCTGACTAAAGAGGCCAAGCGTTAGCATAAGTTGTAGTTGTAAGTAGTTACATAGTTTAACGACTGGTGTAAAAGTGAGCGCGTGGATAAAGTAATAATAAACTACTGTTGAACTACAATCATCACGAATAAATCAGAGAAACCATTTAAAAGTAACAGTCATGAGTCATGGCGTCTGAAATATGCTTATCTGTGCAGTAGCCAGCTAATTAAACCGAAACTACAATCTATGAAACTATTAGCCATGCCCCGGCTAAATTGATGCTATATGTGCGTGCTAACGTCAACTTTAGCATTTCACTCAACTGCAACTTTTGGTGTACTCAACACAGCCCATTTATAAATATTGCGTCCACTATTTATCTGGTTTTACAAAAACGCTACCCGTTCTTGGTATGTAATTAAAAATGTTAAGTAACACTCAAGTGTCTGACCATATAAAATTTTGCTTGCTACCCCAGATTAGCCGACCAAGTTTCCTGAAGCTAAGGTTAGCTTTAGCCACATTGTTGGCCTGTGGGAGCCATGTATAAGGAAAACGCAAGGTGATTATCTACTACTTATTTTAAGAATATAAGATAGCTTCTACAACGTGCTTAACTCTAACTTAAAGATGTGTTGCGTTTTTGTCATTTACCCCACTATCAGCCGCTTCCTCCCAACTTTCGGCGACCTCCTCATCCATGTTTCATGTTGCTTGCTCAGACGCAAACACGCTGAAGGCAGGGGGGCGTGGCTGGGGCCTTTTCAGACCGGCCTCCCGCTCTCCACGCTGTCTGACGTCACCCTGACGGATTTCCCCAGCCCTGAGCACGGCTGTCCCGGAGCACGGCTGTCCCTTTAAATGTAGGATACGTATGTATCAAAAGATTGTGTTAATACAAACACAATAAGTACATCCCAGTGTCTACATAGTCTCACCGACTCAGGATAAAAACTTTGCAACATACAAAGGTACAAAGCTAAACAAACAGCCTACTTGAATTTTCTATTTCTGGTTTCTTATGTTTTGTAGAGAAAATATGGTATCATTTGTATTATTTCTGTTCTCAAAAGCCCCTTTCGTACTTTCCCAAGCAAAAAACAAAATTCCCAGTAAATTTCTAGCATTTTTAATTGACCTGGTAATGCTAAACCCTATAGCATGGCTTTCTTCATTTATTACTTTCAATCTGTACATAGGTTGTCTCTGTTTTTGTATTGTTATTTTTACTCACTCTGCTTTCACTTATCCGTACTACTATTATTTTGTGAAAATATAAAAAAAATATTATTTATTGTTTTTTTAAAGATTGTATATATTTTAATTGCATGCTCACGTTTTGTAATTTTCTACACTTTTGCACTTCAGTATGTATGTTGACATAGACCCAGTTCATTTACAGCTGCCATAATTTTTTGTTATTATCTTCACATCCTCAGATAAAAGAGGGTATGTGAGATGACATTATAGAACTGATGTAGCCTATTGGTGTCACTTCAATGAGACAAATGGCCACTTTTCAGCTTTGCCACACATAATATATTAATGGCTGATGTGTTACAGTACAACATGTAAAGTTTACAGGGAAACGTAATTATTTGAGCCATAAATTCATGAGCTATAGAAGAACAAATGCAAACTTCATAAAAGTTTGCACTTTAATTTTTAATCATTTAATGCTTAACCTAAATATAAGTTGGCTACTATACATGGCATGTGCATTCATATTGTATGATATGCAAAGAAAAGACACAAGGTCACCATCCAATAACATTGCTCAAGTATAATGCAGCTCATAGTTCACAGCTATGGGATTCTACTGATTGCATTTAAATACCTCTCTGGAGGTTCTCAGTCATCCAGGTAGTAATAATGGGTTAAAAGTAAAGGCCTGGCCCCTTCTCATACCTACCAGAACGCTTGTCCTTTCATGTTCCCACCAGAACAAGGAGGAGACAGAACACTTGGGTTTTAATGAGGATTCAAAAATTGCTCTGGCACTTTATTACAAGTTGAACTGCATCTATTTAATTTCCTTAAATTTGAAAATATGTTGCCCTGCAATTAACTGGTCATTGTCCAGGGTGTACCCCGCCTCAGGCCCAAAGCTGCTGGGATAGGCTCCAGTCACATAGGACCCCTATATATATATATATATATTTACATTAAAACCTGTAAAGCACTTGGCCTGGACTGGGTCTCAACAATTGTTGTGAACGTTACCTTGACACTTGATAGATAAAACTGTAAAATATCTATATTTTATGTTATTGTTAAGACTTAGTCTCCTTGTCATTCTTGACATTTTTAGTTTGCATTTACTGTTAATCAGTGGTACACTCCTATTAGGCTTATAATCCAATACAAACAGTTTTGCACAGTTCTGTTGCTGTAGGAGAGCACGTGTCTAATGAATTACCAACATGTCTTTGTGAAGCTATTTGTATCAAATAATATTATTGTTCCCTCTGTTAGAGACCGTTTAACTTATTTTTTATTTCATGGTCCACGGCGCCATCTTCAGGTTGTTTAGTCTAGTTTTCGCGCCACATGGAAAACTAACATGACGCTCATTCATTCATTGATTGTAATATTGTAATATTTGTCCGTGGGTATTGTTTAATTGACAAAATTTACTCGTTACTCAGATTTTTTAAACCTCATACAAGATTAGAGTTAGTTAGTTGTATAATGTAGCGTTAGTCTAACAATCTCTAGCATACTTTATTGAACAGCAACATTTTATTTATTCTTGTGAATTTTGTCTCTATTTGATTATAACATATTGAATGTGTTGTTACAGTTTTTCGGGGGAAAATAATGTTGAGAGAGAGAAGTTAAATTCTTTAATAAATAAGCACAAAATGTCAAGACTGCCTTTTTATTTGAGCACTGTTAGTGAGAAAATATATTATTACACATAGCGTCTTTATATTGTACAGTATATATACATTAACAGAAAGGCATTTAAAGAGATTAATTCATATTTATAGAGTCTATATAATAGTTATGTAAACTAGAATGTTCATAAGATAAGTAATAAAGTTCTGAGTCTGGTCTTTTCTCTCAGACCCCACTACACTTGTGGACGTAGAATCCCGTCACATATCCCAAAATGTACAGCGACTCCAGAGCAGGCCCTGCTCCGGCGGACTTCACGGCAACCCCCGCGCTGCCCACACACACTCTGCTGTAGACCCTGTGAACAGCGCCACGTCAGTCTCATTCTAAACCGGCTTACGGGCAGGACAGGTGTCTGTCAGCCTCACCTCATCAGAGCGGACTGGCTGGGTTCCACCTCCATGTTGATGTTGTCCTGGTTCCAGCGGTCATACTGCACTCTGGCACCACTGTTAGACTCCATTTGGAAGAGGGGCCAGCAGGAATCACTCTTTTCTGCTTTTCAGTCCTGATAAACACAGATAACCTTAGTCTCACACTGCTACATGGAAAACCTAGCAAATTCCTATGTTAAGCTAAGTTTTTTACTTTGAAACTGACTATAATTTGATTGAGTAACTAATCGTCTTACCTGACTGAGTGACCATACCAACGTGAGAAGCTCCGACCTCCAGCACATTTAAAGGTTCGACTGAACCGACAGAGCTATGCTGTCTGATTACTAGAAGGCCTTGGTCATAGTTCAGTCTTTTTTTGTTTTTTCCCACTTCCTTATGACTGTGATAAAGGTCAGTTCAGACCCTGGGTGCTTAACTTAATCTTCGCTTTCTACACTTCCTCTACTGATAGCACATGGCACAGATTGCAGAGTTATGTTAACCTGCGGATTTCTCAAGATTTACTGTGAATTAAATGTGTTATTAATTTTATGAAGCAATTGTTATATTGTAATAATGATGGTCTACCTACACTGTAGAACACTCTGTCTACACTTATTCAGATTCCTGGTCGTTTCAATTGAACTTTATTGAATAAAGTTTAATTAAAACTTTATTCAACTTTAAAGTATGAAGGAGAAATTCAATTGTTTAATTTCTTCAAATAAAGAAAAAAGAAAAAAAAATATTTAACCTTCATCTGCCATACAAGGCTATGGCAGATCTTTGATGATCTCAGACGTCTACTGGCTGCTCTCTGATGTTCAAAAGCAAAGTGGAAAAAATGGGCCATGTTGTTCAATATAGCATACTTCCTGTTATAATTCCTTTTTTTCCTTTTCTGCTCCATAACATATGACATAAGATACGACCACTATTAATTCGGCAAGGTTTATGAATTAATTTATAAGGTGACTGACCTACAATTGCAATGTTATAGCAACATTAACAGCTTGGGTAGAACACACATTGTGCTATAACTTGTATAAAGAGAAGTTTTGTTGTACTGTCAAACTGCATAATAATGCCTGTCAGTCTGTTGTTATAATGTTGAATGTTAAGTTTTGACCAGGGTTTTGATTTATTTTTTTGTAAATTAAATTTACAGGTCTTCAGCTGAACTTGGTAGCACCTTACGGGGCCCATACCTGCAGTAACCCTGGAGTGTAAGGTAGAGGTCAGGTCATCATTAACAACTCCAGGACCAGTCTGTGCCAGTTAACTGTTGGGGGGGGGTCTGTCGCTGACCTCACCCAGAACAAAATTTCTCTATGCAGCAATTTTAAGCCATTGTAATCAATTTAAACAATAATATTGTTTGGGGCAATTCCTCATTGGGGATAAGGGAAGTATTTGTTTACACCGGTAGTCGTACGTAGTTTGCGTTTGCACCACGTTAAGCACTTCCGGTGTGTCACAAAACCGCTGCGCGTATTCCAGGTTTGTTTAACGTTTTACTGCTCCTTTGTTGACTATTTAATTACTACTATAATGCATCGAGTAGCAGTGTAATCGACCCAGTAACAGAACAGTCATATTAAACCCTCTCAGCCACATAAACGCTGTTAACTATAATGGTGTAGTAACTCATAAAATGACTTTAGCGCCAACCGCTAATGCTAGTTTGCTAACATTCGCGCTTCTTAGCATCCTGCATACAGCACACATTGAAATATGTTTCTAAGTAACCTGCTGTGCTGTAAATAGCCATATAGAAACCACAAAATAAAACGCAGTTTATCCAAAGATATAGAATTGTTCAATTATTCATTGCGTATGTTAGCAACCGCTAACCTCGTGTGTGTTTATTCTTTGAACCTGAAAAGCTGTTGCAATATTGTAATATAGTATTAATTCCAGTATAAACTGCTGCTTGAATCTGTTTTTGGTCATTTAATGGGTGTATACATTAGATAATAGGCAAAACTACAGCCAGCGACTAATCTAAAATGTAATTTTAAAGAAACAATAGCGCAGACAAATTAATTCTATTTGGTTAACTGATTTTATGTATCATATGCACGGTCTGTTTCTAGATACTGTGCTTATGATTGAGTAGCTGTGTGTGAGGTGTAAAATTATTTCTGTGCTGTGTAGGCGGAGATTGGATGCTGATGGGGGACGAAAAGGACACCTGGAAAGTAAAAACTCTTGATGAAATCCTACTGGAGAAAAAACGAAGAAGAGAATTAGAAGAAAGAACCAACCCCAAGCGCCAAAAAAATGTAATGTTTTATAATACTTTGAATATCCATTTAGCTTTTAATTCAGTTATGTAATGAAAGCATTGCCTGACACAGTCTCTTTCTTTCTGCGTTACACAGTTCACACAGGACCCTGTTTCACAGGCGGATGATCGGGAATCCAAACGCGATACTCCGGAGGAAGGAGAATTACGGGATCAAAAAATGGAAATAACAATTCGTAATTCTCCATACACTCGGGAGGACTCCACTGAAGACAGGTACATGGAAATGTCAGAAAACAGTTGTGGTTAATTATGGAGAAAGTATAGTTTTATAAATGTATGAATGGTATGGGTCTGTTAAGGGGAGAAGAAGATGAATCATTAGCGATCAAGCCTCCACAGCAAATAGCCAGAAAAGACAAATCTCACCACAGAAAAGAGGAGAAGAGAAAAGACAAGAGACGGCATCGCAGTCACTCTGCTGAAGGAGGTGCGGAGGGCTTAGTTTGATCTACATGGCACTTTTGTTGAAGTACAACCCATTTACAGTTCATGCTTCATCTTCAGGAAAACACGTGCGACCGAAAGAGAAAGAAAAAGAGCGAGAGAGCGACCGCAGGAAGCGTCACTGGGAGGAGGATAAGGCGCGGCGAGACTGGGAGCGGCAAAAACGCAGAGAACAAGCCCGAGCTCATTCACGAAGAGAGCGGTCAGCATCTCATTGTCAAAATACAATGTTGAACTCGTCCCCAACGCGGTACATGTTGCATCACAGTCGATAGCTTTGACAGATTTATTACACAGATACAGCTACAGACCACTATGTGAAGAGCTTTTTAACATTGAACAAAATTACTTCCTAATTCCAAATGTGTGACTTGCACTGTAAATGAACTGTTCAACTTTAAATGTCTACTGCAATACTTAACCTTGTTATTGTCAAGAAGAAATGTCTGGTGCTAAAACGTTTAAACTGACATTTTTACAGGGGCTTCACACTTAGTGAATCAGTTTTTTGTTTTTAGACAAATTCGAGGACTTGCATTAAAATAAAAGACCAGTGGAATGATAGCGTTCTCTCTGTTATGTTCTTGGTCCACAGTGATCGGTTGGAGCAGCTGGAGCGTCAGCGAGAGCGAGACCGGAAGCTTCGTGAACAGCAGAAAGAGCAACGTGAGCTGAAGGAGCAGCGAGAACTGAAGGAGCAGCGCGAGCTGAAGGAGCGCGACAGGAGAACTGAAGAGAGACGCAAAGAGCGAGGAGACTGGCGCCAAGGTCAGTGCTGCTCCACACGCCTCTTTTACAACCTACAGTTTCAGTTTGATGTCAGATAAAGGACATGTATGGATCTTAGGGTGTGTTTAGACCATGCACACATGAATATATAATCCTGCTTTGTGATTATAATAATGTAAAATTTCTTTACCAGTAGGGCCATCTCACCATCGTCCACTACCTGATGATTATGAGGACAAACCAAAGCCAAGACACCGCAGCCGCAGTCCCACTTGGGCTCCACGAGAGAGGTCTGAACCCAGTGAAACAAGGAAAACTGCTCGTGAGTACTGACATTCAGTAAAAATACTGTTTTCTCCAGATAAATGACCTCAGATAAAATGATTATGCATGTAGAGTGACAGTTTAATTGTGCAGCATTAAAGGACGACAAGCCAGACATCAAAGACCTGCTGGCAGACCTCCAGGACATTAGCGACAATGAGCGGAAGACCAGCACCGCAGAGTCCTCTATAGGTAATGAACAGAAGAAATGGCAAGGATTTTTCTCATCTTCATGAACACGCAAACATAATTCACAACAATTTTGTCAGATCAGATGTAACCATTTATCTAAAATGTGGAGGGCTTTATGTGACACTTTATGTCTTTGGTTGGTTGCAACACTTTATTCTGATTGGTTTGTATTCAGTCTATTCAGTCGCATCCAGAAGTAGTTTAATCTGGATGTGTTTTGACTCAACTGGAATGCATACAGACCAGACAAATTTGAAACTGGACCAACATGCCATCACAATACACTAAAACAGTGGCTCTTAAACTGGTACAGAGACCACTGGTGGTACTTTGGTTTTCTTGAATGGTACTCATGGAGCCTCAGATATTTTGTTTTTCCGACTGAAATTAAACTTCTTAAGTGCAGCTCCATTATCGTCCAAAAGAGAGTGCACGTTTCTATCATAATCCATTTTAGTTTGTCTAAATAAAAGGCTAAAATAGCTTAAAATCGGTTCATGTCTGCCTAAACCCATTAGAACCAAAAGTACCACTAAAATGTTAAAACCTGAACAAACAAAAACTATTTAAAATATTAAAAAAAAAACAACAACTAAAACACCATAAAGCTGGTTGAAATATTACTTTAGACCTATTATAGTCCTCACCCTCTCACTGCTATGACTAAAAATGGGCTAGACTTTCCTTCTCTATCCTGTAAATGCAGAATCAGTCCCTGTAGCTCTTGAAACTGAGAGCTCACCTCAGACTGGCCTTCAGCCTCTCCTCCATTTTACTACTCCCACTGTTCCCTCAGCCTGACACAGAACACAAACTTACATACTTAAATGCTTAATTTCTGCTATCCAACATTTGTTTAGTTTGTGCAGTGAGAGAGCGTTTGTGCAGTGAGAGAGCGTTTGTGCAGTGAGAGAGTGCGTTTGTGCAGTGTGCGTTTGTGCAGTGAGAGTGCGTTTGTGCAGTGAGAGAGTGCGTTTGTGCAGTGAGAGTGCGTTTGTGCAGTGAGAGAGTTTGTTTGTGCAGTGAGAGAGTGCGTTTGTGCAGTGAGAGAGTGCGTTTGTGCAGTGAGAGAGTGCGTTTGTGCAGTGAGAGTGCGTTTGTGCAGTGAGAGTTCGTTTGTGCAGTGAGAGAGTGCGTTTGTGCAGTGAGAGAGTGCGTTTGTGCAGTGAGAGAGCGTTTGTGCAGTGAGAGAGCTTTTGTGCAGTGAGAGAGTGTTTGTGCAGTGAGAGAGTGCGTTTGTGCAGTGAGAGAGTGCGTTTGTGCAGTGAGAGAGTGTGTTTGTGCAGTGAGAGTGCGTTTGTGCAGTGAGAGTGCGTTTGTGCAGTGAGAGAGTGCGTTTGTGCAGTGAGAGAGTGTGTTTGTGCAGTGAGAGTGCGTTTGTGCAGTGAGAGTGCGTTTGTGCAGTGAGAGAGTGCGTTTACTGAAGTCTTGCTCTGGGATCTGCATCAGAGGCAGATAACAAACTGTTAACATGATTTAACTCTAACAAAACTCTAATTTGGAACAACAAAAATGTCTAATACAAACATAAACGAGTGTCCTACTCACATTTCCAACGCAAGCTGTCAACAGAAAAGCTTTGCTCCATTAGACGCAGACCACAGAGACGGCAACGATGTGTTTAGACGCAAAGAGAAAGTGGAAAATCTGAGAAACTTGCCAACACTAAACTCTGAAAAGGGGGAACTTATGTTTCCTTTAAACCTCTTTAAGTTGGTGTGCAAGTTTTTTCATATAGGTACCCAAAAATAACAATATACGTATTTCCAATAACTAAATAATTTTTAGCTCCGTTAGGTAAAATTGGATAATTTCCCACAGCACACTAGCATGCCTCGGCAAATTTATGCAGATATTTACATTTACATTTATTCATTTAGCTGACGCTTTTATCCAAAGCGACTTGCATTGTTATACAGTAATTACCAGTGTTACAGCCACTGGAGGCAAGGTGGGTTAAGTGTCTTGCCCAGTATGAACAGTATGAACTGTGGGGACAGTGAGAAACGAACTGCCTACCTTTCGGTTGAAAGAAGACTGCTCTACCCACTGAGCTACTGCTAATTATCAAATAATTCTGCATATCTCCTGAAATATCCTCACGGAGTCTTTTTTAGAGATGTAAATGGCATATGGGTGTTTCATGTGTTCTTGGCTCCCTGACAGTTCCAAATAAAGACACGTTTTTATTCCTATTTTTTGTTTCGGTTTAGCATCTGGGTCAGGCTCTGAAGAGGAGGAAGATGAGGAAGAGGAGGAGTCCAGCAGCCAAAGCGAGGTAGAGGCAGAAGAAGAGGAAGAGTCGGCCTCAGGCTCTGCTCAGTCTGAGCAGAGTGCGGGTAACTGTGGTTCTGTCCTGAATTATGACATAACATGCACAGTTTGACCATGTAATCAAGAATTCCTACTGGGCTGTGTCTTTCAGAGGACGTGAGTGAAGACGAGCAGTCTGAGGAGGAGTCTGAAGAGGAGAGGGAAAACGGAAACCACATATCTGCAGGTCAGTATTGACAACATGGGGACAGTGAAGTGTGTTTCAAATCTCAGTTAAAAATAAGTTTAATAATGCACATGGCCCATAGCACCTTAGCGCTGATAAACCTGTTCCAGAAATTTATTTTGCTGAAAGAATTTGTCATGCTGCATAGTTTTATTGTAACAAGACGTTCTGAGTCTGTACTGCTTCATTTACTAAAGACAGACTCTTAGACAGTGATGTCATGTCTAAGAAATAGAAAGCTACCCTCACGTCTTTTAGGGCTTTTAGCAAGTAAAGGCCAGGTTTACTAAGGGACTACAATAGCATTGGGACTGAAATAAGTCAAGAAAACAGTAAATTTATTCCTTAGGATGGCTTCAGAGGGAAGCGCACACACCTCCTTCCTGTCACTGTCACAGAGTCAGTTCAGGAGGTGGATGTACACAATATCAGCACAGTTTTGGTCAATAGAAATAGTAACACTCGCTCACAGTCTCTCTCCGCTGCTGCACAGACCGGTTGCAGACCGATTCGGCTCGGCTTAACAAGTGAGGCTTAATGTGTCTAAGGCTGAGATTTACTCTCTTTAAAACAGACAAAAAGTACTGTAAATGTCCATTGAAGGGTGGAGAACTGCTACTTTTATGCACAGAGTTGCACCTGTTTTTACAAAACCTGGATAAATGAGTGCCACTGAGAGTAAAAAGCATGGGTGTCCAACTTAAAGTTGTGTACAGGTTCATGTAGAATTTGGTTTTATTTAGGTTTTCAGTCAGAAAAGATATTTAACAGTAAAGAAATCTAATTAAAAAAAAAAAGCAAAAGTATGTATTTTATTTATTATTTATTTTTTTTTTATTTGAAAGTCTGGCCCCTCGCAGCACTGTGAAGAAACAAGGTGGCTCTCGAGCTAATTTAGTTGATGACCCCTGGTATATGCCAACAATAGTACATGAATTGACTTTAATAATCTTGCTGTCCTTTGATGTCTGTCTGAATGCCCGACCTCCTTCTCCCTCAGTACCAGAGTCTCGTTTTGACCACAACTCCGAAGAGAGCGGTGAGGACATGGAGGAGGAAGAGGAAGAGGAGGATGCCGGTGACGGTGACCCCACGCCTCAGTCTCAGACTCACTCTCGCTCTCCCACTCCCGAAGAGAACTACATCCCCGACTCACCGCCTATGTCTCCTGTGGAACTGAAGAAGGAGCTTCCCAAATACTTGCCTGCTCTACAGGTCTGATGCTTATCAAAATGTCTCTGTCTTACGCTCTCTTTGTCCAGTCTTTAAACCACACCTGCAAACTATTTTTATATTTTCTCATCAAAATTTGTCAGAACCCCCTTCAGGAGTTTAGTTAGTCACCGTTTTCAGCCCATTTGAGTTTGCAGGTGTGTTAAACAGAAGTGTGCTGTTTTTCAGGGCTGTCGCAGTGTTGAAGAGTTCCAGTGTCTGAACAGAATTGAAGAGGGAACCTATGGCGTGGTGTACAGAGCTAAAGATAAAAAGACTGGTATGTCAATATATATGGATGTATGATTTAAATGAAAACATTGGATGACAGCTCCTGGTTGGCCAGATAAGGTCTCAGTCAAAATCTCTTTGGACGAATAGTAACATGTGTAAGTGTTGAAGTAGGGCTGTGCAATTAATCAAATTTTTTATTTCAATATTTTATTTCAAATTTGGCTCTCAACCATTACAAAACCTATGTAAGAGACAGAAGAAGGAGTAGACGGAGAGAAAGAAGGCAGGGAATCAACCTGGTCAATCCCTGCCTTCTTTCTCTCCGTCTACTCCTTCTTCTGTCTCTGGTGTTAATCTTGAAGTCCAACCCTTCATCTTGTCATCTTGACCCTGCTCCTACTACTACACTGAAACTTTGCCATTCAGTTATTTCTGCACCTATCTCTCACTTCATCAATGCATCTCTTATCTCTGCTTCATTTCCCCTGTCACTCAAAACTGCAGCTGTTACCCCTGTCCTCAAGAAACCCAACCTTGATCCCTCAGTCTTATTTAATTATCGTCCCATTTCAAATCTCCCCTTCATAGCTAAACTACTGGAAAGCACTGTTGCCTCCCAGCTCCAGTCTTTTTTAGTTGAAAATAATCTCTTTGATCCTTTTCAATCTGGTTTTCGCCCTTTGCATAGTACTGAAACTGCACTAGTCAAGGTAACGAATGATCTGCTTCTCGCTGGTGACTCTGGTTCTCTGTCTATGCTTTTGTTGCTCGACCTCAGCTCTGCCTTCAACACCGTCTCCCATCAACTACTCATTTCGCGCATTTTGGATGTGGGTATTTCTGGTGCTGCTCTTTCCTGGTTCTCTTATCTCTCTGACAGACGGTTTTATATTTCACTTAAGAAATTTCACTCACCCAATGTTCCCCTGAAGCAAGGTGTCCCTCAGGGATCCGTTCTTGGGCCATTATTATTTATAATTTATATAATACCTCTTGGTCAGATCCTCCGCCGTCATTTTTACGCTGACGACATTCAATTATATAGGACCTGTACATCAACTTTATCTCTCACAACTGACAAAATCTCTGCTTGTGTGCATGAAATAAAAGACTGGCTTCATTCAAATTTTCTAAAACTTAACATGGACAAAACTGAGATTATTTTCACTGGACCTTCATCACTCACTAATAAAATTTCTACTAACTTCACCTGTGCGATTGCCGGCTCTTTCATCAAACCATCTAGTACTGTTAAAAATCTTGGTGTAATTTTTGATTCCTCTCTATCTTTCCACTCTCACATTAATTCCATCACTAAATTGGCATTCTTTCATCTATGTCGCATTGCTCAGCTCCGTCCCTTTATCAGCATCTCAGATGCTGAAACTGTTATCCATGCATTTGTCACCTCGCGTCTTGATTACTGCAATGCACTTTTCATTGGCCTACCAGCTATCTCCATTTCCAAATTACAATACATTCAAAACTCTGCTGCTAGACTATTCACACACACCAAGCGTTCTGCACATATTTCCCCAATTCTGCATGATCTTCACTGGCTTCCCGTAGTTTACCGTATTAAATACAAAATTCTCACTTTTAAGTCTCTGCACGGCCTTGCTCCCCCTAACCTCTTTAACCTGATTCTCCCTTATACCCCTACACACTCTTTACGATCCGCTGATTCCAGCCTACTCGTTGTCCCTCGGCATCGCCTTGCTTCAATGGGGGGCAGATCATTTAGTGTTATTGCGCCCAAAATGTGGAACTCTCTCCCTAACACTCCGTCATGTTAACACTATCTCTGAATTCAAATCCATGCTCAAAACACACATTTTCTGAATGTTACAGTTCTTAGTGTTTTTTTTTTTCACTTACTGTATTTGCGCTCTCACTTGCCTATTGTTGTTCTGTCTGCTCTCTTTGTCAATTGTCCTTATTGTTGTTTGTTTATTGTAAAGCGTCCTTGAGCTCTGGAAAGGCGCTATATAAATAAAACTTATTATTATTATTATTATTAATAGAGAAAAAACTATTTTTTAGTCACATTATCATAGATACATACGGCCAAAAACTGTTTACAATGGAGGAAGGCAGCTGTTGACCTTAACTGGGGACATTGTCGGACAGTGGAAGGAATACTTTGAAGATCTCCAAAAATGACAGCAAAATGTCATGTTTGCAGATGAAATTGTGGCCTTAAAACGACTTAAGATGGAGAAGGAGAAGGAAGGCTTCCCCATCACATCTTTACGAGAAATCAACACCATCCTCAAAGCTCAACACCCAAACATAGTCACTGTGAGGGTGAGAAAAATACACTGAAGTAGAACATGTCAAGCAAAAAATTTTTTGTAAAGGTACAGGTTATATTAAAAAGGTTACTCTTCTGTTTTCAGGAAATAGTTGTAGGAAGCAATATGGACAAGATCTACATAGTGATGAACTACGTGGAACACGATCTGAAGAGTTTGATGGAAACCATGAAACAGCCGTTCCTTCCAGGTGAGAAGATCATTTTCTTATCCATAGAGCCTATTGAATAATATTATCTTGTAGTGTTTTAGCTTAAAACCTGGGCTGTTGTCTTGCAGGTGAAGTAAAGACTCTGATGATCCAGCTGCTGAGAGGTGTGCGTCATCTACATGATAACTGGATTCTTCATCGGGATCTGAAGACCTCTAACCTGCTGCTGAGTCACAAGGGTATCCTCAAAGTAAGTACAGTTGTGCTTATAAGTTCACATACCCTGGCAGAAATTACTTGACTTAGATGAAGATCGGATCACATTTTAAGACAAAATTATTCAGAAAACCACAAAATTCCAAAAGGTTCACATACTTTTTTGCCACTGTATTGTCAAACAACTGTGTTTATTCTTTTTAAATCATAATGACAACAGAAACTACCCAAATGACCCTGATCAAAAGTTTACATACCCTGGTGATTTTTGGCCTGATAACATTCAAACAAATTGACCCAAACAGGTTTGAATGGCTACTACAGGTAACCTTCCTCACCTGTGATCTGTTTGCTTGTAATCAGTGTGTGTGTATAAAAGTCAGTGAGTTTCTGGGCTCCGGACAGACCCTTGCATCTCTCATCCAGTGCTGCGCTGACGTTTCTGTATTCTGAGTCATGGGAAAAGAAAAATGATGGTCAGTGGAAAAAGGTAATTGAACTGTATAAAACAGGAAAGGGATATAAAAACATATCCAAGGAATTGAGAATGCCAATCATCAGTGTTCAAACTCTAATTAATAAGGGAAAATGAAAAGGTCACCAGGTAGATAGAATATTTCAGCCACAACTGCTTTCGAAAATTGTTTGGGATGCAAAGAAAAACCCACAAATAACTTCAGCTGAAATACAAGACTCTCTGGTTGGTTGTTTCAAGATGACCAGTGACTGTCACACTGGTAATTACTGTAGAACAATGTAAGTCTCTTTGGATAAAAGTGTCAGCTAAATGAATAAATGTAAATGTAAGATGCACAATACTGGGACACAATAATAAATACACAATAAAGGACAGTGGCCAGTTAGTCACAGGGCTGACATTTAGAGACAGAAAATGACAGACATTTCATTCACTGTCAAATTCATTTACTAGGAAATCTTTAGATACTACTGGTACTTACTATATACGGTCCTCTACTTCCCCTGCTGGCAATTGGTTTAGTTTTTTTAAATTGCTAAAATACATACAGTATATGGCTCATTCACACATTCAGTGCAGACTTAATCAGGGTTATTTCAACCGCGCTCCAGCTGCAAGTCTTTGTTCACACTAAGCAACTAGGATCCCAGGTGTGGTGTGAAAGCTGGGTGGGATTTTGTTCATAAAACAGGTCATGTGGCTATGATCAGCATATTTTGCAGGTCTCAGTAAATGTGTAAAAGTGACTATTGTATAGGGTTGGGCAATGCTTGATTTAAAAAAATAAATAAATAAATAAAGATGTATATATATATATATTTTTTTTTACAAAACATGTGATTTCTGATTTAAAATCCAAGTCTACACATGATAAAGTGTACAGAAAGTTTAACTTTATTGTTTAAAAAATTTTTTGGGCATTAAAGGGCAATCCAAAAAGCCATAAGTGTAAAAAAACAGGCTCTGTTATCGTAAACCAAGTAGACAACTTTTCCTAGGCTTCATGTTCAATCACAAATGAAAGTGACAGAATGGTGGAGGCCTGTTCTTGGTAAACTTGTATAGTTCACTACATTTGATGGACTAGATTGGGACTAGGACTAAACCAGGACTAGACCAGGACTAAAATTGAGTGTTTGACACAGATCACTTTCTCGCTCTGTCTTTTTTTCCTCCTTTTGAAAGTGACATCTGGCATTACCGTAATATATACTGTATATGCTATTGAGGTGATGTCAGTGTGTTTGAGTTTTTTTTCAGATTGGTAAAAAACTCGAGGAGTTCCGAGTTACGGTATTGAGAATCCGTCTGGCGCTATTGTGTTGCTTCCTTTTGTTTTGTATTCCTCTGCGGGGCTGCTTGTAAATACCGTAAGAAGCCATATATCTTTGGAAAGTGCAAATTCTCCAGTTCCCAATGCAGTTAATATTTTTCTGATTGGACAAACAATGGCAGAGTTACAGTTATAAAAGTTAGCACAAATCAACCTGAAATTAGTTAGTTTAAAGTTGTTAAGGTCTGGGAAAGAGAGTAACTGGTTAGTAAATCTTTTGACTTTTGACTGTCAAAATCTGAAATGTATATTTGGTGTTGTAGATTGGTGACTTTGGTTTGGCTCGTGAATACGGTTCTCCTCTGAAGCCCTACACACCTGTGGTGGTGACTCTCTGGTACAGGTCTCCCGATCTGCTTCTTGGCGCCAAGGTGAGAACTTTGTAAAACATCACATGAGCCAAGTAAATGTAGTCTGTGCTCACAATAAATACATAAATGTAAAATTAAATTATTAATTTATTATAGTTTGTACTCTAATGGTGATTATAAGCTGAATGTGATTGTTTCGTTAATGACGGAGTAAATATTAAAACTGGTTCTTGTGAACTGCTGCCCTAAAAAACGCTGTGGCTTTACACACAGACACGACTGAAAGAACTTGTCAGTGATAGAATATCTTTTGGTTAACACAACAACTTCTTGCCTTAAGATTAACTTGTGTAGGGGCATCTGTCCAGTGTTTGGCTTTTGTAACACTTTACCACACTGAGCTGGAGAGCAGTACCCTTACAGTAGGTGATTTATGCACACCAGGAGTCTGCCAGAACATATCCACTCTCACACCAGACCCAGGAGAGCCCCTGCCAGCAGACTGTTATTCCTCCGTGCACTGCCACTGTTTATCCTTCTCTCCACAGGAGTACTCCACAGCTGTAGACATGTGGTCAGTGGGTTGCATATTTGGCGAACTCCTCACCCAGAAACCTCTGTTCCCTGGAAAGTCTGAAATTGACCAAATTAACAAGATCTTCAAGGTAAGTGCCCTCATTGGCCCCTGTAAAAGTGCAGTCACCCCTCACCAGAAAGTGTAAAGTCTTAATGTATACAGGCTGTAAATTCTTGAAGCGAGCTGTATGTCAGAGCGCAGCGTGCAGTTTGTAAAGCACCACAGGATGGATCTGTAGGCAGATGCCCAGGGTTCCCTCTCATTCTGGAGAACACACACCTTACTGCACTATAAAGTGCTGTTGTGTCCCACCATTCACAATTTAGTGAAAACTATTTAAACTCTATGTTCTTTCCTATAGATAGATTGAAAGGATATTACTGCTGTTAATTTTTGTTGATTGGTCAGTTTGGTGGCATGTGATAATTGACAAGACATTTATTTTGTATAGCCCAATATCATAACAACATCTGCCTTAAAGGTGCCCTGGTGGTATGAAAAAAATCTACCTCCTACAATGTAACACACTGTGTAACAAACTAATAACATGTAACTACATAGTACATACACAATGGAATTATGTGTACTTACATATTGTAGGTAGGGTTAGGGTATGTACTATATAGTTCCATGTTATTACAGTTTGTTACAGAGTTTTACAGTGTACTTAATGAAGTGGATACAATGTATCAAGTGTAGTGTCAAATAAAGTGTTGCCTAAAAGTGTCTAACAGGTGTCTGGCATATTACACCTTGATTAATATGTTACAATTAAGGAATCTAAAGCTAATAAATTTGACAGAAAACCAGGAAAGACTACTGGAAGGCAAATCTGTAAAATAACAAGACAACCATTGAGTATTGAAAGTGAAGTGTATTAGACAAAGTGACATAAAATAAAATAAACACCCACAGTGCACATTCAAAGTTTAACCAACATGGATCAAATTCTCCCACACTGAGCTTGGATGGGTCCACAAGTGCAACACACAAATGAGTCCAGTTTTCTTCAGCAGTTCAAGTTTTAAAATTGCAAGTGCGCAAATTGTTCAAAGATGTAGATATTGTAGTGGTGACATCCGGAATAAGGTGGGACATACAAGGACAAGCTGCACTAGCCTCCTACCAGACAAAGTTGTGAAAGATCCAGGTTCCTGGCCTTGAGTTCAATGGCTCACTATCTGTGTAGCCCACAACAGGCCATCTGGCCTACATAAAAACAGACAGGACCATTTACAGATTAAATCCATGTGTACACAAAATTGTAATAATCAAACCAAAATATTTACATCAACGATGCAATAAATACAGTTAAACTGAACTGTAGGGCTCAACTTACACAGAACATGCACAAACATGCACAAAAATGCATTAGCATTAACATTGTAATTAGCATAATTAAATCAACATCAAGCAACAATCTATATACAGGAAATCAACATTTTAGCTTCTTATACGATAAGGCAAATCCTATAGATTTGAACCTGGGTTACATGGCCGTTAGCAAGGAAAGAATTGTCATGAAGTATCATATCATGGGTAATTTAGCGTGTTTGGGTATTTAAGTGTAGCCTGCTTAGCTTGGTTATTTTTTACAGGATAGTGTAAGCGTAGTGTAGCGTATGTTTGTTAGTTGCAATATCAAACAATATCACAACACTGATTGTCTTAAATAGAGACAATCAGTGTCTCTATTTAAAGAACTTGCCAATCATCCTAATGTCAATCAAAACATCCAATCCCAAGTCATACAATGTAATAGGAAAGTCATACAACCAATCAGAATTCAGAGGGGCAGTATTAACATACAGTACGCATAATAAACTGCCTCTGGACCGTGGACCATGACGGCTGCTTTAACCCTCCTGTTCCCCCAACATTTTGCTTTTTGAATTTTATTTTACCATAACTTTGTGTTGATGCAAATGGCATACAATTTGGGCAGGTTGTGTATTTTGTGGTAAATTAAAAAATTGTATTTATTTTTTTGTTGCTGTTGACTCCCATTGCAAATGAGAAAAAGCGCTTTACCAGTGTTACAGTTGACACTGGAGGCAAGTTGGGTTAAGTGTCTTGCCCAAGGACAGAACAACAGTATGAACTGTGGGAAGAGCGGGATGTTTTGATGTTTTGGAATGTTTCGAGCGGGGATCGAACCGAAAGGGGTATTCTAATATAAAAGTGGTATTGTAGTTATCAGTTATCATGGTTTCATAATATAGTGCACGCTGAATTGTAGGTACTTTTTATAGTGGACCAAATGTGAGGGCAGAGCATTTTTCTTGGTAGAAAAAGCACTGCCAGGCTGAATGGCTTTTCCCACAGACATAAAAATGAAGCATGAAGTCTTTGCAGACATGTTGCCATGTGGCCTGGGGTTTGGGCTGCCTTCAACAGTAACTGAGAACGTTGACTGTTTCTGGCTCGGGTTACTACCACATTTAAAACAGCCACCTTTCTGGACCATGGCCACACTGTGAGCATTAGGGATCTGCCTTATGGGCTTTTATTTAAATGGAATTTACAATGAAATGTTGAAATTTTAATATTTTTACACATTGCTAAAATTGTCTTCACTTTGTTTTTGCTGCTTACCGTATAAAAAAATGTATGCATTTAAACCCTTTTTTCATAATACATACCCATATGCTAGGAAACTAGATGTTATAAATTCCTTTATTGTTAATAGTTTTTTCATTAATGTGCATAAAAGTTGGTATATACAGTGCCGAGCAAAAGTATTTGCACCTCCTTAACATTTTTCTTTTATTGTTTCCTTTCAGTCAAGAATTTAAATGAATCATCAGGAGGTTTATGTCAGTCAGTTTACATCACATGTCAACCCCTATGATGTAAAATAGTAGGGCTGCAACTAGCGATTATTTCTATAATCCCTTAGTTTAACGATTATTTTTTTTACTCGTCAAATTAATTACTACAAAATAAATGATAAAAAATAGTACTAAAAATGGTGGTGGTGGTGGTGGTGGGGGGGTTTCTATTAATTGGTAATTGTTGTAGTTGTTTTTGAGTTTCTTCGGTTTTGTTTTTGTGTTTCTTCGGTTTTGCTTTGTTTTGATTGATGTATGTTTTTTTTTTGTTTGTTTTTTTTAAAAAGGGGAGGCGAAGCAAGTTGTGACTTTAGCCTACACTCTTTTACTGTTTTGTTTAAATTAAAAAAATATATATTTTTATTATGCTTTTTGACTGGAAAATTTAATAAAAAAACTCCTGAGAATCCTTGTAAATTCTCGACTGTAAGGCAACAATAAAGGAAAAATGCCAAGGGGGGCAATTACCTTTGCACGGCTCTGTAGCTGTGATCCTGCATTAATAACAGTTGACATAAAAATATTTTATAAATATTTTATTTATGAATATTATTAGTGATATGTGTTGCAATATGAACAAAGGGCTTCCTTCTTATTTTATTTTTTTTGTATTGTATACAAAAAGTAAATATAACTATTCTACCTTTTTTTTCCTGCTTCCTACTTTTCCTACTTTTTGGTTACCATAGCAGGTAGTTGATGACTGATAATGTTGTGGAAAAGGCATGGAAAATGTCAGCTGATAAATTAGTCCTAAAGCCCACATGCTTTCATTAGTTTCTTGTCATTCAAAAAGCTGTCCTTAGCCACAGTCCTTAGCGTTGATGAGTTCCAGGATTGAAATG
This sequence comes from Neodontobutis hainanensis, assembly GCA_024349245.1. Classification (NCBI taxonomy): domain Eukaryota; kingdom Metazoa; phylum Chordata; class Actinopteri; order Gobiiformes; family Odontobutidae; genus Neodontobutis; species Neodontobutis hainanensis. The sequence continues at coordinate 3,558,068 of JALDNG010000173.1, read as the reverse complement.
CACTTAGGGCTGGGCTGCTGCCACATGTCTGTTTGTGATGGATACTGGATTTCAAATGGGAATATCTCGTATCCCTCTCCTCTCTCTAAGCGTCGCCTGTCTGCTGCTTTGTGTCTGTCCCATGCAGGATCTAGGGTCACCCAGTGAGAAGATCTGGCCTGGTTACAATGAGCTGCCTGCTGTGAAAAAGATGTCTTTTACAGAGTATCCCTACAACAACCTGCGAAAGCGCTTTGGAGCACTGCTCTCGGACCAAGGCTTTGACCTCATGAACAAGTACGATACTGTCTGCCTCTTTACACTCACTACAGAACAAACTCACATGCCTGGCTGCACACCTAACGTGTACCTGAAATGTTTCGATTCATATATTCTTTACCTTTTGCTCTTTTCTCAAATATGCACTGCTGGAATAGGCTTTATATATACAGTACTTTCGGAACATTTAAAGTTTAGAATTTAAAAAAAGAGGGTGCCTCTCACTTTGTAGAGCACATACCACATAATCAGAAATACCCTAGTTCACCTCCCAGTTCACTTCTGTTTCTTCTATTTCATACTCTTCCTCCCCACTTCCTGTCTAGCTACTTTCAATTTTAAGGTACATTTAATTCAATTCAATTAAACTCAGCCCATCAATGGAGATTTAAAAGTCCTGAGAGAAAGGGAGGAGAGAATATTAGAAACCTGCTGGACTTTTTACATAATGGGAAATACTTGATTGCTTTACTGCTCATGATTTAATTCAGCGAGACACACCTTATAGTTTATAAACTAAAATAATAATTGAATTTGGTAATACAGTCATTTTTGCTCATTGAGGTTTGATGATTTATGGAGGAGTCATGGAAACTGATTTAGAAAATTATATGGACCCTTTAAGGTATAACCTAGAGTGGATAGAACCTATACTGAACAAAAAAATGTAATGCTTTTGTTTTTGCCCCCATTTTTCATGAGTTGAACTTAAAGATCACAATGTACACAAAAAGCCTATTTCTCTCAAATATTGTTAAAGTGGCCTTTTATTGTGGCCAGTATAAGACACACCTGTGCAATAATTATTCTCTATAATCAGCATATTGGTATGCCACACCTGTGAAGTGGATGGATTTTCTCAGCAAAGGAGAAGTGCTCACTAACACAGTTTGGACAGATTTGTGAACAATATTTGAGGAAAAAAAGCCTTTTGTGTTCATAGAAAACGTCTTAGAGCTTTGAGTTCAGCTCTTGAAAAATGTGGGCAAAAAGTAAGTGTTTCGTTTAAATTTTTGTTCAGTTTATCTACTGCATGTACGTTTTTAAAAACACTTACACAGCCCTAGTTCTATATAAATCTAAAGACCGCTTTATTACAATAGAACTGTAGCAAAAAAATGGTCTGGACTTAGAGATTTTCCTTGGTCCTATGTTCAGTAGTGCACGGTTTAGTTTCGTGACTTTATCTATGAAAAACTGGGAACAACAACTATCTGCTGATGATGTTAATAAGCTCATCCAGTACATTAATGAAAGCCCTTTTTTTTTAAATGAGTAACTAACTAACTAGTGAAAGATCAACTTTTTTTTTCGGTGAAACCTTGCAAAGTGGAGGATGGTTTAAGTTGTTGTCTTAAAATTATATTGACATTTAGCAAATACTAGTTCTTGTAGAACAAATGTTTAAAACAATAAATCATCCTCACAGCAATAAATCAAAATGCAAGTGTTCAGCCAGCCTTGTCCACACTGTAGTGCTACTTAGTAATGTTTTTCTTTTCATTTTTTACATTGCCCATTTATCAGGCTTGACAACTTAAATAATGCACAAGTACACTTTGCCACTGTTGGTTGGCTCATTACCCCACCCTCCACAACCCATCCTGATTAACTGTCTCTCTCCAAATCCAAGGAATTTGCTGATACCGTGAAATTTAAAACAATTTGAGAAAACAAAAGCTGTCTGAACACAGGCAACAATATGCTGCTAGCCCACCTGTGTACTCTCAATCCTCAACAACACCGTAGTTCAACTAAAGTCCTCCACTTGTTATCCTAATGATCTCCACACACCCTTCTTTAAAAAGTCTTTAGCTGGGAGAGATAGTCCAGAGATCTTACAAATAGTTAACTGCTCCCTCCAGCAGGGCGTCTTTCCTTGTGCCTTAAAAACAGCTGTTGGTACCCCACTGTCAAAAAAACATATCCACAACAGTCATTTTCAACAACTCCAGACCGACAACCAGCATGTCTTCCTCAGTGTCTCACACACCCTGTCAAGCCACAACTCTTCTTTCCCACTTGGCAGACTTCTGGCCAGCTGACCTAAAACATGACAACAGTAGCACACTGGTAATTCATCAACATGCTTCAACCCCTTTCCTTTCCTCTGTTTCACTGACAGTTGCTCTACACGACAGGAAAATGTTTGTGAGAATCATTCATTTGTACTTCGCACACATTTTCTTTAAATTGAATTGATCAAACCAAACAGCTGTACAGTTTGCAGCTGAGTTATTGAAAGTTTGTCTTGTCTCTAGTGCTGCTCAAATGATTTGGTTTGTTTAACCAGAAAGAGGCTGAGGGTCATCACATGAAGGGCCATGATGTGAAAAGCTGCACATGTGTAAATTGGCAGGTAGATTTCACAGAGCAGTTTGGAATATCACACCCACATATGCACAAGGAGGCTCCCCGCCAAAGAAGACCAGGCAACTTTAAAGGCCAACAGAAACTCTGCTGCTTTAAATACTAATATAAATTGATACATTTTATTTAACATACATTTAAACTTGCATTACATTTTATTTATTCTTTAAATTTAAGTCTGTGCTCAGTTTGACCCAGCAAGCGGCACCATCTCTTATTAGGACTTTATAAACAGGAGGAAACAGACCCAAGTGAGTCCCAGGCACATTATGGAAATTCAAAGAGGTCTGAGTGCTCGGATACCGGTTAACAACGAGCCGTTTTACTGATGACCCAACTCTGGAGAGCTGAATAAGTGTAAATACATTTTACACAGATTGACAGAGATAATAATTATGTTTAAATGATGACCATTTGCTGCCTCACTTCTAATTAAAAACCCAATTAATAGAATTAAACAGCACAGGTAAAGTTGATACTGTCATGAACAATTAGTCATAACCCATAGGTTTCTGTGGTGAGAAAGATACACCAGCTTTTATGACCTCAAAGTTTTATGCATCATCGATTTTATTGGCACAGCACTTTAGATGCTAGTTTATAGGAGCTGAGTTTAGTGGGTTTTCACAAATCTGAAAATGTTCAGACAGTCCGTCTGCACTTAAAGAATTTTTTTCTGTCTCTGAATTAGTATAAACCCTCAAGAATAACAGGGCACATTAGTTATGCTTGATAAACTTGCTAGTGCCAAGAAGTCTGAATACTTGCTTAACCCTTGTGCCCTGATGAGGACAAAAGTGTCCTTTTCAACTTTAATTTTTAACTTGGAGGTTGTTTTGTATTTTTCTATGATATTTGGTACTGCACTGTGTAACCTAAATTGTTACACTGTTACCATATGGGTACAAAAATGTCCTCTTCCAAAACTTCATAAAAATAGTGTATGTTAATATTGTTTTCTACTTTTTTTTTGCATAAATCACTTCAGTCCTAATCATAAATGTCAAATATTTGAATATTTTCAAAATGTTAACCCTTTATTTGCCAGTGCAATTATGGCATCCCAAAATATTGTTAAAAAATCACTAAAAAATTGCAATATTTTCAGAAATTTGAATGCAAAATGCAATTTTCTTGGGGGGGATTATTAGAGTCTTGGATGTGCCATTGATTGGCAATAACATTGATTTTGATGGATTTTAATTTTTTTTGTAATGTCTGATTTAACAAAAAAGTTACACTGTTACCATTTGGGGACAAAATGGTCCCCTTCCAAAACATCATAAAAATAGTATATGTTAATATTTTTTTCTACTTTTTTTGCATAAATGTCTTAATCCACTTCAGTCCTCATCCATCATAAATACCAAGTATCTAAAAAAATTCTGAATTTTAACCCTTTATATGCCAGTGTATATGATGGCATTACATCAGCCAATCATCAGAACAGTGTCAGATTCCCCTCCAAAGCAAGAGCTTAAATGCTCTATAAATAAATTACAAATAAAACATAAGAAACGTTTATTTTCAACAAACAAAGATTTACCAAATTTGGAACAGACATTTATACTACTTTTACAACCTGAAACCAGCTGCATTGAGCTGTTCCTGCCTGTGGATGTGTGCATGAACACGCTCACCTGAGTGCGTTCAGTTCATATCCGTGCACAGAAAGATCTGTGAACTTTGCTAATTTATTTTTTCACACTTGCAGCAGGTAATGGCTGCCTTCTTCCATGGGCCAGTGCATTGCATTCACAGTCGTCTTTTTGGGTATTTGGAAGTCCCTGGGTACCCACTGACACTGTCCTGCCCTTGCTGTGGCTCCTGTGTTTCTGCTGCAGCCACGCTTTGTGCGTGGGGTAGCTGCCTGCGTTGTTGGATTAGTGGAGTGACCAATGCTCCTCTAAGAAAATCCGGCGCTCTTGTTCATGGTTGGATTCCCAGTCATCCATAACACAAAGAAGTTCAAAGCTGAGACATCTAGGATGTTGTAAAACAACGTCAGTGGCCTGATAGCCGGCTCCCGGTGAACAGTGCTGAGCAGCAGGACGTTCTTGCTTTGTTATCTAGGATACAGCTGTGTGAGACTTGGCAAAGACAAAAAGGGCGGATTGAAGGCTTCTTTTTCTGGTCTGGAGCAGGATTGGGAGAAGCTCTGGCAACTTGCGTTTTAGCAGCTCTTCCCTAAGTCCATATGAGGTGAAAAAATTATCACACATCACCGTATGTCCTGCCAGTCCTTGAGTCAGCTGCAGAACTACTCTCCTTTCCTGGTTGACCTCCACAGGACAACGCATAGACTTGCCTTTTAAATGCTTAAGAGGACGTCACAGGCCATGTAAACTCTGATCCTGTCTGGTTTGCTGGGGATGTACTGCTTGAAAATGCAGCGAGCCCAGTCAGTATTTACATTTACATTTATTCATTTAGCTGACGCTTTTATCCAAAGCGACTTACATTGTTCTACAGTAATTACCAGTGTTACCACCACTGGAGGCAACGTGGGTTAAGTGTCTTGCCCAAGGACACAACGACAGTATGAACTGTGGGGAGAGTGGGAATCGAACCACCTACCTTCCGGTTGAAAGACGACTGCTCTACCCACTGAGCTACTGCCGAGGGTTAGGGGATGGGGTATGGGGACTGGGCTCGCTGGTTGTCATCCTCAGTCCTGTCCTCATGAGAGCCCAAAACCCTTTCCAGAGCTTGCAGTTTGTTAAATTTAGATTTTTTACAGAATTGATAGTCCATGACTGCCAGTTAGAAATGAACACACAGCCTTTGACCTGGCTATATTTATAAGTTTAGTGTACGGTCACACTTGTGTCAACAGAGTTGTTGCTACCACGCTGTTTACGTTTTATGCTGCTGCAATTTGTAGCTTCCAAGTTTGTTATGATGCAGAGGTGATGTTAAAAGTTCATGGAACAAAGGGGGTTGAACTATACCTTTTGTCCTTTTACTTCAAAAACGCATAAATCAAAACAAAAAAAGTTAAGGTTCCAAACTGCAGTTTTGAGGAGATCCAACGGAGTTATTTATTAAATCATACAAAGCATAAAAAAATTATAATTGCTCAAAATGCATTTTAATGCCAACCAATGGCACATCCACAACTTTAATAATCCCCCCAAGAAAATTGCACTTTACATTCAGATTATGAAAAATATTGCTATTTCTAATTGATTGTATAACAGTATTTTGAGATGCCATTACATACACTGGCATATAAAGGATTAAAATTTTGAAAATATTCAAATATTTGACATTTATCATCAGGACTGAAGTGGATTAAGAGATTTATGCAAAAGAAAAGTAAAAAAAAAATTTAACAGATACTATTTTTATGAGGTTTTGGAAGGGGACATTTTTGTCCCCAAATGGTAACAGTGTAACTTTTTTTTTAATCTGACATTACAAAAAAATGAATCTATCAAAATCAATGTTATTGCCAATCAATGGCACATCCATGACTTAAATAATCCCCCCAAGAAAATTGCACTTTGCATTCAGATTTCTGAAAATATTGCAATTTTTTGGTAATTTTTTAACAATATTTTGGGATGCCATCATATACACTAAGTTATAAAGGGTTACAAATGTGAAAATATTCAAGTATTTGACATTTATGATCAGGACTGAAGTGGATTAAGAGATTTATGCAAAAAAAAGTAGAAAAAAAATATTAACAGATACTATTTTTATGATGTTTTGGAAGAGGACATGTTTGTCCCCAAATGGTAACTGTAACTTTTTTTTTTTTCAGGGTACAAGGGTTAAGTCCATAATTTCAAATATTGTTTTCCCATAATCATCCTCCCGTTACAAAATGCAGTAATGACATGTCTGCAATGCATTGCACTAATAAAAAACTTTGCTGACTATTTTATAATTCATATTGTCAAGTATGACTACTGTCTGAAGCCCTTCTTAGACTTGTCTGGAGAAAATCACATGTCCCAAAAGTTCAGAGGATGCTTGCAGGATTTGCGTTCATACATGTCTGAGTATGAGGGTTAATTAACACTAGATGTTGACAACACAAAGCAGCCACACACTTGAGCCAACTCCTTTTTACAGTGATGGCAGTCAAAGTTTATTCAAAATATTTGTGCAACATACAAACAGAAGAAAAACTAAGCTTTCATGCCTATAGTGCAGCATCTCATCACGTCTGCGGCACAGCCCACTCTGTTTGTATGTGACATCTGACAGAGGTTGCACCAGGCCCTGCCTGATATTGTCTTGTGTTCTCACCTGAAGGCCCTCTTGATAAAGTGTGGCTAAAGACTGGAAGATAGTACATATGTGAAAGGGGGTTAATTATATCTGCCTTGAACTGAAAGTTTGTTTTGGAAGGCTTCTGCATTTTTAGGTTAATGCTCAGGACCCAATTTGACCTCTGTCCTTCAGGTTCCTCACTTACTGCCCCAGTAAGAGGATCACGTCAGACGAGGCGCTAAAGCATGAGTACTTCCGCGAGACGCCGTTGCCCATCGAACCGTCCATGTTCCCCACCTGGCCCGCCAAGAGCGAGCAGCAGCGGGTGAAGAGAGGTACCAGCCCCCGGCCCCCAGAGGGAGGCCTGGGTTACAGTCAACTGGTAAGAACATTAGGCTGCACTTTCTCCATTACACACTGCCACCAGCTCTGTGTTAAAGACATTACAGACCTACAGCCTTCTGCTCTGTGTCGCCGCAGTTCCTCCTCATGTTTTCCATGATGAGCGCCCTTAAGTTCTTAATGTGTTCACCAGTACGCCTCCCCACCCAGGAGTGCTCTTTAAAGACTCACAGTCAGAGTTAGTGCAGAATGACAGAGATCTGTTTCATTCTTTTCAAATAAAGCAGGCTTTAAATTCACCCAGAAGGATGAAGTAAGGGCTGATAAACACAGCTTTGTAAAGTTGTTTATAATTTATACAGCAGCAGTTTTTCCATGAGCAAACATAATGCTAATATATTTGTTCTTCACCAATACACTAATGGAGCCTTTAACACTGAGCATTTAGTCCAGTATATTCATCCTTTATATAAAATATAGAAATAAATAATTTAGTGCTGGGCTAGATAACGCGTTATTTTCGTGTTAAGGCATTAAGGCATTAATGAATTAACGGCGTCAATTATTTTATTGTGCGTTAACATCGGCCAATTAATATTTTAAAAGGTGTTGGTCTGAATAACATTCTTAGGATCGCAACGAATGACTGCACGTATGAGCCGCCCTCATGACGCACCATCACAATGTTAACCTTTCCTGCTTCTGTCTCCCAACCGTGTTTGGGAGACACAGGGGAGATCCGTCTTCTCCAGGGCCGGAAGTTTTTCTCCCGGGGTTAACTCCCGAAACTTCACACTGTTCAGTGTGATAGTGGCATATAAGAACAAAGAGCTGTCTTGCCGCCTTTTGAGATGCTTTATTTTTCTAGCTGCTCAAGAATACACTACACATATCCAACTGCACTGGTCCTTGTATTACTCTCGCACCACACTCATCCGCTGCTCCGCGGGGACTCACACAGGGGAGACAGACGCACCCTCCTCACACACGCGCATGTGCTCACTGTCATTCACACACACGCACTGAGCTGTCTTAAACTAAACACAATGAAGAGACACCCCGCAAGAACAATACACGAGTTTTATGAAAAGGAGAGGACTACAAAAGCGACGTTGTTACAACGTGCACCAACTGTTGCCCTCACCGGAGACTACTGGACATCACTAGGCAACCATAATTAGCTCGGCGTTACAGTGCATTATATTGATGAACAGTGAGAACTGCACTCACATGCTCTGACTTTAATGAAAACACAAAACAGACTGAGACAGAACGTGTGTGTGTGTGTGTGTGTGTGTGTGTGTGTGTGTGTGTGTGTGTGTGTGTGTGTGTGTGTGTGTGTGTGTGTGTGTGTGTGTGTGTGTGTGTGTGTGTGTGTGTGTGTGTGTGTGTGTGTGTGTGTGTGTGTGTGTGTGGTGATGAGGGGGCGGAGGCACGTGCACGTAGGTCTGTAAAGGTGTGCACTTTCGGGAGGCCAGGTGGTTGAGTCAGGTACGGGTAGCCGCAATTTTTGTTGACCACAAAGCATATGAACGGCTGAGATGATATATTTATCTGTTTATGCATTCTGGTTCATGTCCATCATTTATCTGCTGAGCTGTATTATTTAATCTGCATTAAACCTACCAAACGCACATCAGATCTGAGATTATTTGTTAATCATAGTCTCTAAGCGCGTCACAACTTTTAGCAGGACCAGGACCCAACTCTGACCCTCACCGCGGCTACAATGTTCTACACAGACATTTATAATGTTTACATTGTTATAATGTTATGATCGAGGCTCTGGACATAACTTGTTTTTCTATAACAAACTAAACAAAATATTAATGCCCTGGCAGAGGCAAATATTTTTGGTTTAATATTTTATTTGATTACATTAATGCTTGAGAGAATGAGATTTACAAGAAATATTTTAACTGCTACTAACTTTTAACTGCTGTAAAAAGCATCTTATTTGTTTAAAGTGTTTGCAAACCAAATGTTATTGCACTTTTGTTTATATAGCAGTATGTTCAAAATAAAAGTATGCAATACACAAATTTTTAATTTATTATAAATTTTAATTGTTGCCCAGCACTAAAATAATTATATTTTTGTTTGCATATGGTTATCTATGGTCAAGATTTTATAGCAGCTGCATAGGGAGCTCAGTCTAGTTCTGTTCTCTATTAAGTTGCTCAGTTAAATCCAGAAATGCAGCTGCATTCAAGTAAAAAAAAAAATCTTATATATTACAAAATAGAGTAAAATAACTATTTTGACAGTGTGACACTCACTCCATTGAGATATCAAAGGATGGCCTATGCTGTGCCATTACTTAGTACAATTAACTGAAGAGATGAGCTTAGTTTGGCAACATCCAACCACTGTTATATATTGCAGGATCCTGAAATGTGACGTCATAAAAATGTAATATCAATCTTGAATAGGGATGCAACAATACAGCCAGTCCACGGTTCAATACGTACCTCAATTTTTTGCTCACGTTTTTCAGTTCAGTGGAATTTATGGTGCCATTATTAATTTCATATGATATTATTTAACAAAGGTTGTTGTATCTTCATTTTACTAATAAAGCATAAAACACAAAAAAATGCTCATAGAAAAACTTTGAGAAATGTGCTTTTCCACTAACCTCTGGCGTTAGTGGTACTGCATCCAGTCAACTGAAAAAAAATCTGCTGTTTTGACTGCGCTGGAGTCCTGTCTTTCGCTTTGTTCACAGGAATCTTTTTCAGTTTTGCAGCTGGCGTTGCTTAGTTTAGCTATGGTAACAAAGCAGGAAGTGGGAACCAGGTAAACGAGCACGTGCATTACGTCACATCCACTGAAACAGCGCTTTAGATTAGATTCTGAAACCTTCTCATTTAATTGACTGTACAGGCTTACAGAGGCAACCGCGGCTAACTCAGATTCATGTATGGGTTAGATAAATGTCATTTGAACCATTGAAACTTCCGTAATGTACCTTTAATTCAGACTTGTTAAAAAAGAATTTCTCAGACAGATTGTTTAGAGCCAGTCACACACACACACAACCAAGACGGGTACTATTAATTTTACGCAATAACAACCCAATCTAAATTTCTCAACACATATTGAACCATTTAGGGCGTACCAATTGGTTCAATACAGTATTGAGAATTGTTGCATCCCTAGTGTTGAATCATTTAAACAATGTGCCTTCACTAAGATCAGCAGCCTGTTGTGTCACTTTGTACCACTAGATGGGGTATTGAGTTCAGTCATGTTTGAATGGTGGGCTTATTTGCTCTAAGGCCTAAGAGTAAATTTTACAGTTCATGCTAAACATTCACTGCCTGTATTGAATGTATTAAACGTTCTCCTGGTGTTCTGTTTAGGGGGATGACGACCTGAAGGACACCGGCTTCCATCTGACAACCAGCAACCAGGGAGTCTCAGCAGTGGGTCCCGGGTTCAGCCTGAAGTTCTGAGTCCACAACCGGAGTTAAGTCAGAGGACACTGAGGAGGCGCTAAGGAGGGACTTGGAGGGTTCCTTTTTTTTAACTGGATGTGTGTTGTTTCTAAACTGTCCCCAAATGGTCAGGACTGTCTCACAGCAAAGACTGGCAGCTCATACACGCACATCCATATTTCAGCTGCAAGGAATTTCACATGTGGCATTTCTCAGAGGCCATAAATCTATTAAAAGTTAAGCTCTGTTGTTTGTTTTATTTTCCTTTTTTACTACTCGACACGAGAGGAGCGGGCTTTCTAAATGGTTGGTATTTCCTGGCTGCCGGAGCTACTGTATAATGACGCAGCACTGGCCAAGTGCTCAATCTGGATCACTGTTAAAGAGTTTTTTAGGACTTTCGGCTCATTTCATGATGGCTGTGTTTTTCCTAGAAATAAAGTTTGGGATTCTGTTTTGTCTGCTATTCTTTCTGTATTTACAAACTCTGTCCAAACTATCCAAACAAACGTATTGCCTGACAAAACAAAATGCAGGAAAGTTATTTCTTTAAAAAAAATCTGAGCCATGCTTTGAAGTGGCTGTCCTAAGGTGAAGTAATTTATTGCAGTGCGTACTTTAACTTGGGACTTTCTTTTTTTTATATATATATATATATAATTAGCATTTAAAAACGATAAATTCTTTAATTTCAATCCAAGGCTAAATAAAGACAGCTCTGCTCCTGCCAGACTACTCGCTGCTTTTGCTAGAAAAGGCTGTAAAAAAAATATAGTCCCTGGGACTCTGGAGTAAATGGAAATGCTCATTAATCAAATTTATCTGCCCCTCTGCTCCCCCACACACTCCCGACCCCAGAGCTGAGCTCCTGTGCAGACTATTACACCTGATGTGTTGAATAATCTTTGGAAGGAGAGCTGTGAGTGGAACTGGCTCTGCTCTTTGGAGGCAGACCGCTGGCTTTACCGAGTCTAGTAAAGAGTGCGCTAGATGTCTGAGGTGTTCCATATGCCGTTTAAGCTCCCAGCCGTTCCAAAAGGCTGCAAACAACATTGCTTGTATTGGATTTTATGGCATACTTTAGTCTGTGTAAAATATTGAAATAAGAAACGTCTAACTCATTGAAGTTTTTTGTGAGACTGTTTAAGCTAAAGCTATGTTTATATAATTACAAACCAGTCTGCCTCTAGGTTTGCTCAACATACTCAATCTGTTAATATTTTAATATCTGCTATAGTCTGCTATAGTCAGGAAGCCTACTTAAACTGCAATGATCTTTTAAATTGATGATTTAATTTTTATTTTAATTAACATGGCTAAATGAAAATGTTAGCGTGACCAGTGAAAGTTTAAGTTACTCAAGTCCTTATTTTTTACAAATTCAAGAGGTATTCAATAACTTAAGTCATTAAATAGACTTGCATTGTTTAAAGTAATTTTTTTAAGTAAACTTAACAGAAGATTAAATCCATACATCTTCCGCTTATCTGGGACCAGGTCGGCAGTCTAAGCAGATATACCCAGACTTCCCCCTCTCCAGACACCTCCCCCAGCTCTTCCAGAAGAATACCAAGGCGTTCCCAGGACAGCCGAGGTCTTCCCCAGGGCCTCCTCTCGGTGGGATATGCCCGGAACACCTCCCCAAGGAGGCGTCCGGAACAGGCGCCCGGACCACCTCAGCTGACGACTCTTGAATCCTATTTGAATATTGTAAGTAAATGTGTATTTAACTGCTAATTACTTTGCTGTTAATGACTTGATCTGTCAACTTTCACAAAGTTGTTTTTACAAAGACATGAGCAAATTGCTCAGAATATAGCAAAATATTGAAACTATATGTGAATGAAGTAATATTTTTACACACTGGACAACCCACAAAGAACACGACCCACTCCTGGGTCTCTGCCCACCAGTTGAGAATTATATTTTTTGCTTTGTTTTTCTTTCAAACATTAAAATTTTTCTATGCTAATTGGTTAATTTATAAAATTATTCCGCCCTTAGCATTATGAGCAGTGATTTTTCCCAGCTAGTCCCCATTTCTTTTCTTAGCGCTTCATCTTTTACACTTATTCCTCAATCATTTTGGTTTGAGTATTTTCTACTCTCCAGACTAAAAGTCTAATCTATACAACAGTTCAATGGCACCTCAAAAAACTAATGCTACCTAAAACATTTTCATGTCAGAGTCTTTGTCAGAGCCACTACAAACAACAAAACTGTCAATGTTTGAACCACAGCAGCTCATTTTCATTGTAGTCACAAAAGAGTGTTGTTTTTCACCTAATCACTTTATTCTGGAAAAAGTAATATGAAAAGCTGAATAATTTCATGTAAAACAAAATCAGTGTTACTCTTCACATTAGGTGACATATGTAACACTTTGATCGATATAGACACACACACGTCCAAAAGAGGGGAACTTTTCATGTACATTTTAATTATCTTATCACTTACAGCTTTTATTTATTAATTGAAAGCCTTCTGATCTCATGGCTGATAGTTGTCTACTGAAAACTGAATGAAGCGTTTTTTCCTGTTGAGGTTCAATCTTTCGTTCAGAAATTGGGCCAGAGTGAACGAGGAAGACTGTAAATCCAAGTTGCTTAAAATGACAAACGCTGCACACACATTTCATCACCAAATAAAAAGCAGACCACATTTGTCAAGAACTACTTTTCACACTCAGGTAGAATTCCCAAGAAAAATACATTTATTATCGGCACTGAGTGAACTGCCTTTACAAGTGACAGTTTTGTTTAATAAATGTTTTAGACAGAAATATGTGCCCTAGTGAAAGTCCCCAGGTGTGTGCCGTGTTCAGAAGCGCACACGTACCCTCCATGAGTACGTGGTGAGGACCTTGTTCTTTTTCCTGACCACACAGGTGTATAAGCCCTCGTTGATGGCGTTGGCCACTATAGTGATGTGGTCGTCCTCCAGAGAGATGTAGTTGGGATGAGAGTACTCCAGCAGCTCCCCGTCCTTGTACCAGCTGAGACAGAGGGGAACAATATCATTTATCTGTGATCTGAACACTTATCTGGCTGAGGAAGCTACTTTCCACCACTGTGAGAAGAAAAGGTTTGAGTAACAGCATCTGAGTTCGTTTTCAAGGTGAAGTCGTTTTGTTTCTAATTTCAAGAGAGTTTATCAATTCTGAGATCCACTGGTGAGAGAGCTGAGCTTATATCTCTAGAGGGAGGAGTTTCCCCTGCTCCATACATTATGTACTGATGTGAGAGTCGTTAGTGACACTGCTATGGAGCAGTGTCACTAACGACTCTCACATCAGAAGTAACACTTCCCTTTCATGACTAATGACAGTGAGAACGGAACAACCGAGTCCATCAGGTTTGGTTTCAGGTTAAACTCCTCCCTCTAGAGATATAAGCTCAGCTCTCCTACCAGTTGATCTCAGAATTGATAAACTCTCTAAGAATAGAGACGAAACTTCTTCACCTTGAAAACTGCATCCAGATGCTTTTACTCAAACCTTTTCTTCAAGATGTCCTGGATGACTGAGAACCTTCAGACTGTGAAACAAATACATGCAGTAAATCAAAATATTAAGTAACTTTCTCAAAATAAGGACTTGGCAATTTAAATATCTCCTGACCAACTTGCATCATTTTCTTAGTAACTAGAAAAAGAATAACAATTATCCAGCCAACAGAGAGGGCTGATTCAACTATAGGCTATTAGTTTGGGACACTCAAGACAGTTGCTATACTGAACAACATGGAACATCCCCTGCATTGGGCTTTTGAACAACAGAGAGCAGCCAGTGGACTTCTGAGATTAGTGATCCTACTAATTTATCTTTTTTTTTTTTTTTTTATTAGGACACCTTTTTTCCTAGACATAAAAGAGTAATGACTGTAACTGAAAGTGTTGACCCTCCAAATATTAGGCTCTAACTCATTTGAACTTACAGATGTGTAAAATAATACATTCTAAATATATTTTGCAATGCATTACTTAAGTGACTCCTAACATGTTCACATAGGAAATTGAAATAGTCAGAAATGTAAAATTTTTAGTTTGTGATCCAATTTAGGCTCCACATAACAACAATAGGAACAAGTAAGCAATGTGAATAGCCTCAAACTTAGAGCTCAGACCCTGACAAGAGTAATCAGCTTGGGAATATGCAGCTTTCACAGAGACCAAATAAAGCAGACATCATATTGCATCAATTAATTTGACACAGTCAAAGTTGGGCTTGACAAGAGACAGAATTTGGACGTTTTATTGAGATAATTAGTGAATATTAAAATGGCTTTCACAGAGGAGAGTTGGAAATGGACTCTAAAGTGTGGTGTGTAGACACTTACTATACTTTGCCTTTTTTCGATGCAATTTTCTTCCCACAGCGGAACGTCAGCTTCTTGCCCTCTACTACCAGTTTGTGTTTAGTCCTTGGACGGGCTGGAGTGGGGGCCACTGTTGGAAAAGGAAACTCTAAAGAGGATAAAAAGTAAAAAAAATCTTAAAGATGGCTCACAGAGAAAAAAATGTGTTACTGGTTGTACTTGAACAAAGTGAGATATATTTGTATCAGAAAATATGATCATTTTACCAAAAGGAAAGTATGGAAAACCACAAACTTGAAGTTGAAAGAGTTTGATGATTGGAAGGACGTTGTACACTCTGGGTAAGGTGGTAGAGCCACACATGAAGCAGGATGGATGCTATACAAAACAGCATGGTCCCTCCACTACATGATGTTACAGAACAACCAAGATTGAACAAAGCTGACTTCTAACAAGAAGTTTTCTATATGTTTTTCATTATCAACAGTCTGAGTGAGTTGATCTAACTATATTGTACCAAGATGGTCTCTATACAAAACAACATGGTCCATGACCTGGGAATGTCTAAATAAAACTACTGTGCACTGTACTTTGCATTTTAAGTAGTTTGACAATTGTAATCAGATTGGAGACTCTTGGTGATGTGGTGGAGCAACACTAAGCAGGATGCATGCTGTACAAAACAACATTGACCATCCTCCACATCTGCTGTTACGGAGCAACAAAGAGTAACCAGCAGAATGATAAACAAAAGAAAATTCACAATTTTATATTTTAAAATCAGTATTAGTCAGCAGCACACGCAAGAATCTATTCCCATAATGTGTACTACTGCTAATACGCATTAATATATGGCAGATTTTGATTATTATTTCATCCTGATCTGTGTTTATCTTATCGGGTTAATGTGTCCCATCTGGCTCCTGACAAACGCAACAGTTCGAGTGGAAGTGGGCTCAGAAAACAGTCCCTCTGGTTAATGCTGCAAAAATCCAAATTGACCTTGTGTGTCTCTAACCCTCAAGCCACAGTCTGAAATTCCAGCGGTTTGGAGTCACTCAGGAATTTTCCACAGCCGTACTATGTCTCCCAATCAACAATGAGGAACAGATTACTGTGTGCCAGGAGTCGTATCCTCTCGCCTGTCTCCACACTGTCCCTTGTTGCTGACAAAAATCACAGAGACCTCAGCGCATTGAGGTGTATTAGTTCTCAGGAGAGGTAGTAACAGGTTGAAATAATTATAGTAGTAGCAGGGTGTGATTGTCACATTTTTACACATTCTGATTCATTCGAAATCTACTGAAATTATTCATTCATTCTCTACCGCTTTGTCCCGTTAGGGGTCGCAGGTGACTGGAGCCTATCCCAGCAGCTTTGGGCCTGAGGCAGGGTACACTCTGGACAGTGGCCAGTTAGTCACAGGGCTGACATATAGAGACAGACATTGACAGACAACCATTCACTCTCACATTCATTCACTAGGGACACTTTAGAGTTACCAATTAACCTGTACATACATGTCTTTGGACGGTGGGAGGAAGCCGGAGTACCCGGAGAGAACCCACAGTAACACATGGAGGACATACAGACTCCTCACAGAAAGACCGGAGTCGGCCGAGAATGTTTGGGTAGGCCGGGTTTTGAACTCACGACCTTCTTGCTGTGAGGCAGGAGTGCTAACCACTCTGCCACATGCACCCTTTCATGTAAAATCGAAGCACTGAGTGTCAGGTTGACTGAAGAAAAGGTTAATGCAATGGCAACTGGACTAGGTTTTCAAACTGAAGACTCTTATTACAAGAGACATTTTCAATTTTGAGATCATCTAGTAAGAGATGTTTTGTTGTTGGTGATGGGAGCTGGAGTAGCTTGAGGAACTCCACAGGAGCACGGGGAGAACATAACAGTTGGTTAAATATAAACGGTCCATTCTATTCGTACGTAGACGCTACATTGGCTGTTGGAGGGTACATCGGTCGCCGCCATATTGGACCGGGCTTTGAATGTAGATCAATGACCGGGCCACACAGAGGAAAACAATTAGGTCAGAGCTGAATTTTGTTTGACCATTATACCATTGTTTGGTAGTGCTGTTCTAAAGTTGTCTAAACATTATAGTGCATTTTATCCAAAAAAACAAGAGCTCCCTCTCTAGCAGTGAGGCAGACGTACGGTGACAAAGGCTGAAGTGGCCAATGCGGCATTGACGTACATATCAGATGATCAATCCAAGATGGCTGACTTCCTCTTAGTTGGATATGTACCCAGTTTCATTTGTCTACAACAAAGTTTATTTACTTTTTACCATTTACATTTACCATTTACCATTTAGCAGACGCTTTTATCCAAAGCGACTTACATTAGGCTTCAATACACCAGTGTTACAGCTGGAACACCACTGGAGGCCAGGGGGGTTAAGTGTCTTGTCCAAGGACACAACAACAGTATGGGGAGTCACTCGGCGGGAATCAAACCACCAACCTTCCAATTAAGGGACAACCGCTCTACCACTGTGCCATCTGCATATTCAATAAAGATGTGCTTAGGGCTGGGATTTGTAGAAAAAAATTTAGATTTGACAAAGTATGTGTGAGTTTGATTGTGAAAAATAAAAACAAAACCTAAATGATGGTGTTGCTATCTACAAATCCTTGAACAAATTTTGGAATGTCATATAGTCCCACTCCACTATTTATTCGTTTTTTGTAAACATGTGAGGTATGATCATCAGTCTATAATGCACTCGTAACGTAAGTGTATGCAATGACAAAGGACCGCCCTGTTGGAGCACACGTAAAAGATGTTCTTCTGAATCATGTGTGATGCCGGAAATTGTAGAAGAAAACATGTTCCAGAATGGAGTATCTGGTGAGCCTGGTGCATCTCATTATAGAAGGTTATTCTTCATCAGAAGGACCTTTAGGCTACAAATTGTAATGATTTTGAGGCTTTCTATTTTCTGGTACAAATCTACATAGTGTTAAATTCTTCGTCTTATACAACCTTTGTGTCATAAAATATAATTGTGACAACCTTAGTCTCTGGGATATAGTGTGTGTAACACAGCAGTCACAGTAGCAGTAGTCATGGCAGTGATTGTAGTAAAAGTAAACTTAAATCCACTAAGCCTGATTGAGGAGCTAGTTTAGTCCGTCCTTGCTCTTTTGCTGAGTCCACAGAGCCCCATTGCGTGGCTGGACCTGCTGGCTCCCGTTGCTCCATTGGCAAACGGTTCACAGCAGCTCAGTCGAGAGAAAACATTTTTTTCCCCTTTTCTCTGGAATACTGGTGTCTTACCGTAACAGAAATCACAGCTGGAGGGGCAGTGCTTCTGCATCAGCCCGCGCTTGCTGTCGCAGTAGCCTTTGCGAGCCCAGGCCGTGCAGATAAATAAGCGGTCCAGACATCCTAAAGAAATCACAGGGGACAGGAGTTGGAGGAGCAGGAATTTGGTTTTACTTGACTGTTTGGTTCTAGTGAAAGTGACTCACCATACTCTGACTAATGATGACTCAGGAGGAGTCTTCATTATTGCCACGTGGGCTTTTGGTGCCAGCTGTCTGTTATGTGAACTGGACTGAAAGCTCTGCTGGAGGCTCTCCAAAGTCAATAATTCTTGTTCAATTCAGAACAGAGCCTGGCTCAGATCTTAATATTTTGTAATAGTTAAAGCTATTAACTTTTATTATTTGCTAATAGTTTATTGTCTATTGTGAGTCACTACTAAGTTCATTTTAAAACCTTAAAATATGTAATCACAAGAACAAATATAAATATAAAATATAAAAGAAAATCTAGTATATTAATTGCTGATTTCCATATCATCCATGATGATGTCCATAGTTTAATACATATTTATGTTGCTCTACAAAAGGCAGAACGATAAAAGGCCAAACAAAACTCTTTTTGTAGCAAAAAAAAAGTATTTTTGCAGCACAAAAACTGGTGACGAGAGTGGAACAGACAGATTTACTAAGGTTTGTGACTCCCAAAAAGTGCCAAAATGCTACGCCAAAAAAAGCATGTCTTAACCGTTTGAACCTCAACCAAGTCAGTTTGAGGAGGAAACGGCATCACACACAGCACAGGCAACCTCTCTGCCAAAATTCATGAGAATTATTGTTCAAATATCCACCACTTGATCTCATTGTCATCATTTAACAATGAACAGAGTAAGAAAAGAAAAGAATCATATAACATCCACTGCACAATAACTTGCATCTATCAGAAACGTTTACTTTATAAACTTTTGTCCTTGATTAGTATAATATTAATCTTTGTGATTCAGACTTAATAATAAATAAGTAGCATAAATAATGTAGTTTATCTTGACCCACTGTCGAGCCAATACAAGGTATCAGAGACTATGCATGTAGTGCTCACAGCTGTCAGTAAATGCTGACCGTGCACTTTTTTGTTGTGTGACTTGCCGTCAGCTCAGCCTCAAACCTTGCGCAGTTTTGGTAAGTTTGTTCCAATTCATGCAACTCCCTGATGTAAAATTGCAAATTTATGGCACAGGCTCCCTGATCTATTGCAGGGCTTAATAGATCTGGCCCAAAAAGACAAAGAGCCTGGGCTTGCACCCACAATAGCTGTATTCATATAGATGTTAATGTCCATCTAAATACACTGAATCTTATTCCGTCAATGTAGCTGTTCTCTGCTTTTGAAAAAACCCTGACTCAATGACAGATCTGATCCTGACGTACCGTAGAGGCGGTGCAGACCCCACACCTCATCCTGGGTGATGAGTTTGCGCCCTGTCAGTGTTGCGTTCAGGTGCATTATGGCTTTGGGGTCCATGGAGTGCATGAGTCCCAGGGCATGGCCAATTTCATGAGTCGCTATGTGGACGAGGTCAGTCAACCAGACACCTGAAACAAACCGACATAGTGTGTTTATTTTAACTCTCTGAACAGGACTCCCTCTTAACTGCTCTGTTGTCTGTCAACAATAAATCCATATTTGTGCATCAGTATTTTGTCCCACTGATTGGCGAATAATAGTTCAAATGCACATATTCATACACACACTTCCATGAGCTCCAGACCACAGAACTGAGGTGAATATAAAAGATTTACCATAAGCACTTTGAGTGCCTACTAGGTGGAAATGAGCTATATAAATAAATAATAAAAAAAAAATAATAAAAAAATAAGACCATTTAGGGTGCACGTGCCAGAGTGGTTAGCACTCCTGCCTTACAGCAAGAAGGTCGTGAGTTCAAAACCCGGCCGGCTCAAATATTCTCGGCTGACTCCGGTCTTTCTGTGAGGAGTCTGCATGTCCTCCATGTGTTACTGTGGGTTCTCTCCGGGTACTCCGGCTTCCTCCCACCGTCCAAAGACATGCATGTATAGGTTAATCGGCAACTCTAAAGTGTCCCTAGTGAATGAATGTGAGAGTGAATGGTTGTCTGTCAATGTTTGTCTCTAAATGTTAGCCCTGCGACTAACTGGCCATTGTCCAGGGTGTACCCTGCCTCAGGCCCAAAGCTGCTGGGATAGGCTCCAGTCACCCGCGACCCCTAACGGGACAAAGCGGTAGAAAATGAATGAATGAATGAATAATAGTGGTGGTCAAAATGACTGGACACTGTTTATTGGCTGTTATAAAACAACAGATTCATTGCTTCTCCACTTAAAATGGTATAATAGTATTTCCTCCAAATTATATTATTCTGGTTCTTGCCATTGTTTCAGACTTCACAGAGATTTTTATTGTTTTTGTCATACTGTTATAGACCATTATTATACAACTATTTAAATGCACATATTTAAGTTGTTTGTGTATGTTTCAAGGAAAGTTTTTTTTTCTCTCATTTCTTTTCCCCCAAGCGTCACAGTCTGCATTAGTAATCGTGTTGGTCCCACTGGTAACCTATAATATTATCATTTCAAACAAACTTAGAGCAGAACCTGCCTTTCTTCCAGCTGAAGCGCATATTTCCCAGAATCCAGTATTCGTGGTCGTCAAAGTGTATCTCTCCCGTCGGCGGGAAGAAGGCGTGAGCCAGTTCTCCTGTGATGCCGTCGAAACAATGGTGCAAGTGGGACTGCAGACAGTCTGTGTGGTTGACGGGGTAGAAGCCTGCCAAGAGTCAGATGGACACAGACAGTTGATTACAAGAGCTGTGTGTAGGCCACAGCCGGCACATGATGGATTACAACAGACACATCCTACTCCTCAGCCATTCCTCCTCTGTCTACAACAATTTATGAACAAATCCCTGGCGTTTGCAGCCACTGGGACAGATAAAGAATCATTTAGACTGCCTGACATGGAAGTTGTTAGGGATTAACCTTTTTTCATTGAGAATTATGAATCATGCTGAATATAAGCTTGATAATATCAACCAAAAGGGAGTAATGAAGTAAGATTTGAGTCCTAAATTATAAAATAAATGTTCACACAGATGACAGACATACAGCTTTTTGGGTTCAGATGTTGCACACCATTTTTACGGTTGGCCCTAAAGGTCCAGTCACAACCACAAATCATAAAGCACCACAAAAAATGCAAAACAAATTGCAAAAGCAAAATAAGTCACAAAAGGAAAAAAAACCTGTAAACGCAGAAAACAAACGGTAAAATGTAATTGCAAAAAAACAAATCACAAAACAAAAAACTATAAAAAAAAATGTAAATGTGTTTGATTGGACTAAACTGAAAGACTTCCAGTTTGCATTGATGCAGTTGTTGGTCATTTCACTGACTGGGGTAAATTTGGAGTCTTTGCCCAGGCCATTCAATCAATGTATATACAGTTGTGCCCTGGCAGAATTTGTGATTTTTTTTTCGGACATTTTTCAATGAATATGAATGATTACACAAAATATTTTCTTTCACTCACAGTTAGTGGTTAGTTGAAGCCATTTATTGTCAAACAACTGTGTTTACTCTTTTTAAATTATAATGACAACAGAAACTACCCAAATGACCCTGAGTTCTTAATACTGTGTGTTGCCAACTTTAACTTCAATGACAGCTTGAAGTCTTTTGTGGTAGTTGTGGATTAGGCTCTTTATTTTCTCAGATGGTAAAGCTGCCCATTCTTTTTGGCAAAAAGCCTCCTGTTCCTGTAAATTCTGGTACTTTCTTGCATGAACTGCACGTTTGAGTTCTCCCCAGAGTGGCTCAATGTTATTGAGGTCAGGAGGCTGCTGTAGCCAATGACAGGTCCACTTGGGCTTGTGCTTTGGATTGTTGTCATGTTGGAATGTCCAAGTACATCCCATGCTCAGCTTCCGGGATGATGAGATCTAATTATCCTCCAGTATTTTCTGATAACTGTAGAGTTGCTGGTCTCGTTGGTGTCTGAACACAAAGAGCTATATGACAAACGCGACATCAATTACAAAAATTACAAGACACTTAACCAACCTTGTCTCCAACAAGACACTTAACCAACCATGTCTCCAGTGTCTAGTGCTACAAACACGTTACATTCATCTTTTCTTGTCCTTTTGTAGCTCACACATCCCCAAAACATCAGCAATCCACCTCCATGTTTCACAGTAGGAATGGTGTAGCTTTCATCATAGGCCTTGTTGACTCCAAATGTAACGTTTATGGTTGTGGCCAAAAAGTAAAATTTTGGTCTCATCACTTCAAATGACTTGATCACAGGTGAGGATGGTTACCTTCAGTAGCCATTCAAACCCATTTGTGTCAACTTGTGCATGTTATCAGGCCAAAATCACCAGGCTATGTAAACTTTTGATCAGGGTCATTTGGATAGTTTCTGTTGCCATTATGATTTAAAAAGAGTAAACGCAGTTGTTTGATCATAACTACGAGTGAAAAAAAAAAAGTTTTTGTGTTATCATTTATATTTCCTTAAAAATGTCCAGAAAATTACATTCTGCCGGGGTATGTAAACTTATGAGCACAACTATATTACATACTGTACGAGTGGCTACAGCAGATTCCAGGAACAACACCAGACCAAAACAATAGTTTTTAGATAGCATAAATGGACGTATTAATCAAAAATTTCCTCCCTCCCCAGAGTTGTCAAGCAGGAAAAACCTAGCACTAGAGACCGGAACCATCTTTTGTACCAGGCTGTAAACATGATTTTTACAATTGTAAAGTCACTATTCAATTACTCCTTATATTTCTGCTTTTGGATCCTGCCCCCTAGTGGACGAATGTATATCGCTGTATGGTGGCGCACTTACTCAAGGACCTTTTAAGTGGTTCCATGAGGGAGGCTTGGTCTTGAAGAGTGCAGTCTTAGGAACAGCCAAGATACTGCACAGAACCCTCAAGCTACAACCCTTATGTTAATTTACTTCAAATTTGGTTTAAATATATATGTAAATAATTATATATATATATATATATATATATATATATATATATATATATATATATATATATATATATATATATATATTAGTGCTGGGCAAGTTAACTCGTTATTATTGCATTAACGCATTAATGAATTAACGCCGACAATTATTTTAACCCGCGTTTACTTTGGCCAATTAATGTTGTGAAAGATGTCTGAAGAACATTCTTAGGATCACAACAAATGCCTGCACGTATGAGCCTCCCTCATGACGCACCCTCACAAGAAGAATACATGAGTTGTATAAAAAGGAGAGGAAAACAAAAGCAATGGCTTTTATTTATTTATTTTTATATATATATATATATATATATATATATATATATACTGTCAAGAATTTAGTTTTGTTGTAAACAATAAACAAAAATATATAATTTGTATTGGTTTCTATCTGTATAATGCAGACACAAAAAAGATTTGTAAAAAAAAGTTTAAAAAAAAAATATATATTTTTTTTTCTTGATTTTATTCTAAAATGTAACCCAGACGAGACAGAAGTCATTATCTTTGGCCCGCACACACAGAAGGGAAAGCGTCTGCAGTCACCTCGAGTCACTTTCTCTAAAGCCTAAATATCAAGTTAGAAATCTGGGGGTAATAATGGACTCAGACTTGAACTTTAACAGCCACATTAAAGCAATAACATCAACAGCTTTTTACCATCTCAAAAACATTGCCAGAAACAAGGGTATTGTGTCTAAAACAGACTTAGAGAGACTTATCGATGCATTTATCTCCAGCAGGTCAGACTACTGCAATGGTCTGCTCACTGGACTCTCTAAGTGAGCTGTAGGACAGCTGCAGTACAAACAGAATGCTGCTGCTCAAGTCCAGACTAAAGCCAGAAAGTCTGATCATATTAGTCCTGTTTTTCAGGGTTCATTTCCTGTCTCTCAGAGGATAGAGTTTAAAGCAGCTCTGCTGGTGTAAAGGCTCTCCATGGCTCAGCGCCAAACTACATCTCTGACCTGTTAGTCCCAGATGAACCATCTGAGGACCTCAGGGAATGGTTTCCTTCTGCTGCATAGGGTCAGGACTAAACACGTGAGGGAGCGTTTCAGTTTTCTGCAGCTACTGTAAGTTTGGAACAGTCTTCCAGAGCAGGTGAGACAGGCCTGTACTCTGACAATGTTCAAGTCAAGGCTGAAAAGTCAAGTATTTTATCTGCACTCTTCTCATTTAGTTTTGTATTAAGTTAATTAATTCATTTTATATTTATTTTTAATTTATTTTATTAATAATTTATGTATTTGTGCTTTTAACCTACCTCTCTTCTTTTTGTAAAGCACTTTGATTTGCTGTATGTATTAGCTTGCCTTGCACTGGTCTTATTCCATGTCCTTCTTATTATTGTGGTACAATAAAGTTTAATCTAATCTAATCTATGCTCACATAAATTGAAATGAATATGTCTCTCAAAAATTTGTGGTACTTAAAAATACTAAATATAACTGTCATTTATAAATACATATTATTTATTTATTATCATATAATGTATAACTAAAATTTTAAGCAATTGTTACTTTTGATCCATTCTCCACCAAATATGTTTTAATATTTGTTTGCCAAGGGAAATAAGTTTCCCCTGGTCTAGATCCTTGATTTTGTTCTTTGCCGATTTGCGGTAGTGGTGGTGGCAATATAAACCAATTAAAAAGATCAACAGTGTTCCCAGGTCTGTAGTAATGATTGGTTCTTAAGCGCAAGGCTATTGCTTATTTATCCTTCTCCACAGTTCACAGTCTGACCTGTCATCAGCCCAGAAAAAAGGTTGTGATTTACCAACGAGCCCAGGAACAATACAACTGTCTAAGAGAAGAACCGGGTCATTAACATGGTTTGCATAATTAGTAAGTGTGAATTTTCTGCCACACATGATGGAAAAGCAACATTTTGTTAAAGTGAAATGTTAATACTAATCAGTGCAATCAGTTCTTAGTTTTGTATTAATTTTCACCAACATATTTTCCATTTGTTAAGATGGTGTCGTTGGATTTATAGTTTTCAAAATATGGTCAACTTAATAAAGCAAAACTATTTCTATGGTTTTATAGCTGACAAATAACCAACATGCATACAAGTGTGGTTCATCTTACACCTCCATGCTCCATTACAGAACACATTATTTTGTCACCTGGGTTGTATTTCAGATTTTGATTAACTAGAAAGTATCTCAGTTGAATTTATCCCAAATGTCTTACACCCTCCAAATAGTTGCTGCTATGACAGAGTGAAGAGAAAGGCAGTGAGGACAAAGCTAATATTTAAAGCCAAAGCCAGGAGAACATTGTTTGGAGACTGAGCACCCACCGATCTTGATGTCTGCGTCCTGGTCTGCTGGCACCTCTCTGAAGGAGAAGGGCGACACGTCACTCCACATGCCAAAAGCCCTGGCGATGCCTCGGCGAGTGTCGCTGGCATTTATCAAGTTTGTGGGGAAGGAGAGCAACCTGGTCCGAAACAGAGCATTATGTGGTTAGTAAGGCTCTCGGGACACACATTCCTCCACAGCGCGGCGCTCGGCCAAAACGCAATGACTACTGTTCAGACAGCAGAAATCCCACAAGCACCGCAAGTACAACTCCATTACTGAGGCCTGAGAGTCTGTAGAGCCTCAGATAGTGAGGATACTAGCCATGGTAAAAATTACAAACACATTAGGGGCCGATTTAACAGTGTTTAAGATCTATCTAAACCATAGCACTCTAATATATAAGACAGACTGCTCCCAGGAAGAGTGAGGCACAAGTGAGTCACAGTAGTAAGTGTAGTTTGTGTGTTTTCTGTTACCAATATGGAAAACCACAACATATGCTACTTATAGCTAATAGTGGTGTTGTAGTACTCAAGACTGGTTTTGGTCTAGAGACCAGTCTTAAAACTAATTTGTCAAGGTCTTGGTCTCAAATTCCCACCTATGACATATTTGGCTGTTGTTGAATAAAAACCTCAATTATTTAATATTTAATTAGAAAATGTCCTCCTTCACCAAACACTAACCTCCTCGAGTCTGGACCTGGTCTAACACTGGACTCGATAGGTCTTCATACGCTGAACTGGTCTGGGTCAGTGTGGTCCTGCTACAACACTAGCCAATGCTAACTTTACCTAGAGTCTGCTGTTACTTTCTACAGTTGTAAAAAGTAGCCAAGGACATCTTTGACAACACAAAAAGACAACATAGTAGAGCTAACAAAGCTTATATCTTTTATTAAAAGGTTTGTAACATTATATCTACAGTTTCTTTGACACAATAAACTGAAGAACAAGTTATTCCGACACATTCACTGGAGGAGTACATTCAGCTGTTTTGACTCAAAAACTTTAATCATAAGTGCTGTGCCTTGTTGGAGAGTCACCATAATAAGCACCAGTTTTTAGACGTAAATTTCCTGAAAAACAAAATTGGTTAACAAAAGTTGTCTTCAAGTCTGAGAAGCAGCAGTTCACTCCAGAAGACACTTAGCTAGAGTAAGCTAGCATAAACGGTGTTAGCCCAAAATCCATTTTTCTTTTTAGAAAAAGACTTCAATGACTAAGTCTTATTGAGAGCCGTGAGCCAACTTTGAGCATTACTTATATGGCTGACGTCTAATGAACACTTATATGTAATCTAAGACTAAGCCAAGTCTATCTACGTGATACCGACCCCAGATGACCACTTCCATGCTCCATATGAAAGACAGTTTTATTTAATTGAAGAGGTTTAGGTTGTCCCCAAACACTGTGGTCCAATTAATCATGTGGATTCTCTCCAAACATTTCTGCATAATCATCCAAACATCTGTGAGCTAACAGAGTGTTCTGTTCCAACACAAGAACAAACAGTTATCAGAGGTTATAAATTAACATGTTTTTGTTGTTGTTGTTGTTGTTGTTGTTGTTGTTGTTGTTGTTGTTGTTGTTGTTGTTGTTGTTGTGACATCTGTCTTTTTTCCTTTATTACTATTGGGGTTTGTGTTTGTAGAGCAGAGAGACATAAATCTTACTTGTATGTGAGCTTGAACTTGTCCCACTTGAGCTGCTCTGGCGTGAGGGTGTAGCGCTTGTTCCTGGACAGATGGAGCACTTGTGAACGTGCTTCTTTGCGGATCCCGATGAGCAGAGTCGTGGTGTAAGGTTCTTCCTTGGACAAAGAGAAACTTTGAATTAATCACTCTGTGGAACCTTCTTCCAGACTAAGTCCAGAACACCCCCCCCTCTACATTCAAATGTAGGCTTAAAACGTTCCTTTTTGATAAAGCTTAAAGTTAGGGCTGGCTTAGGCAAGCTACTAGTTCTGCACTGACCCACTCTCCTTCAGCATATAGCCTCTCTTCTCTTACTGTCCCTGTGCCTTCTAGAGCCAATTTACAGCCCCGGACATTTTTTCTGCTCACTGTCAACACAAAACAGCAACAGTGCATTGTGTATTACCCTCAAAGTGGTAAGGTTGTTTTTATCAAAGTTAAGGTTGGATACTGTCTTAGGTTGGAGCCATCTCGGTCTCAATAGACAAAGTCATCTACATGGGGGCCACAAAGTTTTTATAAGATGCAAAAAGTGCTCTGAAGCACATGGATTATTTACATAATAAAGTACCCAGTGCACTGCAAATGTGGTTCTCTGTTCCTGTCACTCTAAACCGGTGTATCACAGGTAACATGACTTCTGTCTCTGATAATAATCTTCAGCATCTGCAGAGTAATTATGGACATTCTTTCTACATCAAACAAAATTTTAAACTTAAATGAATCAAATTAACTTGATTCATTGCCTTCTAAGCCTTCATGTAAGAGAGTGCTTTCAAAAAAGAGTTGGTCTGCTGTGAATCTAGTGTCAGTAAACAAAAGGAGTCTTAAGTATACACTAACAAAAATAAATCTTCCGTTTTACTTAAAAATATTATGTCAAGTGGTTTTACGTAACTGCTTTAAGTGATTGCTAAGCTACTTGATTTCTTAATTAGGGGCCAAGCACCGAAGGTGCGTAGCCCCTATTGTATTCGTTAGATTTCTTATTATTCCGCATGGGAGTCTATGGTAGGCCATAGAACCGTATGCTAAAAAGTTGTGAAATTTGGTACACTAAAAGTGGACAGTGTGAGCTGTCATCCTGACAAATCTGAAGTGTCTACCTTAATCCCTCTAGCGCCACCAACTGTCCAAAGTCGGACTTATGTTTATGTTAATAACTTTTGAACCGTAAGGCGTAGAATGAAAATTCTTTTTTCCTCTGATTCCTTAGCTCATGACGATTCGATTGCACCCTATGACGTCATTTTCCGCCATGATAGTTTTTCCGCCATTTTGAATTTTCTAAAAAATGTACTTTTGCAAACTCCTCCTAGGCCGTTTGTCCGATTATCACGAAAATTGAACCAGATCATCTTCCGGCTATGCTGACAAAAAGTTATTAAAAGAAAGTTGATTCGTCAAACCATTTTTGAATACCGCGCAAATAAAATTGACTTAATGCGCATAAAAATGAAAGTCAGGCTATATCTCTGCAATGCTTTAACATATTCTCACCAAACTTAGTACATGTTATTGCAACTAAGATTTGAGGATGCCTGCAGAGTTTTGGCACAGCGCCTCCTAGTGGTCAGGAGATATGAAAAAGTGAATTATTTGCTTATATCTTCTGAACGCTTTTGCCAAAAATCATAAAACTGGTCTCTTTAGATTCAGTGCGTCATGCCGAGTCCTGCGATACCAAATTTTCCCATATCGGCCATTTTGAGCGTCGGCCATTATGAATATTGTCAAAAGTGCTATATTTTTGAACGCATTGTTGCATCATTACAAAACTTGGTATGCGTCTTCGGGACCAAGCCCTGAAGGTACTCAAAAAGTTTTGGGGCAGCGCCACCTTGTGGTCAAAAGTTATAACCCAAATCAATAAGTATGCTAATAACTTTTTATTACGTTAACCTATTGTAAAACAAATGGTCTTAATGTGTTCACTGGATCAAGCCGAGAGCACAGATACCAAAGATGTCCTATTCGGACAAACATCCTGTTTGCCATGTTGTCTTTCTTTAAAAACCTACTTTTTCGAACTCCTCCCACACCGTTTGTCCGATTTTCACCAAAATTGAACCAGATCTTCTTCAGACTATGATGACAAAAAGTTATTAAAAGAAAGTTGATTCGTCAAACCGTTGTCAAATACTGCGCAAATGAAATCAACTTAGTGCGCACAAAAATAAAAGTTGGGCTATATCTCTGCAATGCTTTAATATATTCTAACCAAACTTAGTAATTGTTATGGCAACCATGACTTGAGTCTGCCTGCAGAGTTTGAGGACCTTAGTTGTTTCACACATCCGTTTGGTTACAGCGCTGCCTCTGGATTGGACGTGATAAACCCTTCAATCAAAGTGCTAAAGACCGTATTGACGATTTTTTGGCCATTTAGACTGAAGTCTTACTGAAATGTCTTTAGATACTTACTGCCATTGGTCTGATGCTGCCAGCCATCAACACATTGAGTCTGCCTGCAGAGTTTGAGCACTCTAGTTGTTTGACACATCAGTTTGGTTACTGGTCGACCGTGATAAACCATTCAATCAAAGTGCTAAAGACCGTATTGATGATTTTTCAGCCATTTAGACTGAAGTCTTATTGAAATGTCTTCAGATGCTTACTGCCGTTGGTCTGATGCTGCCGGCTATGTCGGCATGAGATTGAATGCCGGCCTAGTGCTTGGCCCCGTCATTGCTGCTTGCAGCTATATTATGGACTTGAAGTTGATTTATATGTAATAGTGTTTAATATAAATTACTCAACTTCTTTACTCAGAGATTACTCTTGAGTCACTGTCATGAATGTTTAACAAAAATCTGTTTTACAAGAAAAAAGTTTTGTTTTTTACAAGAAAAACATTGTTTTCACATCTGATTTTTGTAGTTTTTGAGTATTCCGTTGAATGTTTTTAGAGTTAATGCAAAATGCTGCTTCCACCGTTGAGTATTGAGATGAATTCGCCGACTGCAGCAGGGGACTGTGGGAAAAACACCTGCAGTGAAGTCGGACAGTTCATGAGGTGGTGGTCCGAACTACAAATCTTGTTTGTTCTGGGTGTTTAGGTTGTAGTTTGTTGAATAAAAATACAGTTTAGGTTGGAGCCATCTCTGTCTCAACCAGCTGCAGTCTAATTTGAAATAAATATTCACAATACATTAATCCAGCATTTCCAGTGAGTTGGTTTAAATAATGTGCTCCCCATATTTGATAACAGCGTGAACAGTTTTCACTGCTTTTTAGCAAATATCTGGATTAAAATAAATAAAGGTCCATATCAGCTCAGCTGTCACTGCTCACACTGACAGGACGTCGTTTACCATCATGCACTCAGACTTTTGTTGTCCCAATTTTTTTTGTATAAAAAAAAACTATACAAAAAATATTGGGACAACAAAATCCCAATATTGGGATATCAGCTCTAATTAATAATAATTAGGTACCCATTTACGAGGAGTCACTTGGCACGAAGAGCTTCAACTCTTTATCGATCCATTTTTCTGCTGAACGACTGACTGTGTGAGTGAAGAGTTTGGGGAGTTTTGAGAGACAAGCATACTTCCATACTATAGCACTGCTTTTTGTGAAATGTATCTTCTTTGCTGTAGTCCTAAAAACTCCCCTGCTGTGGGATGTATAAACTATATAATCTGGAGCTGTATCTGACATACAGGGTTCAGTGGCAGATGTGCACACCCTCTATCTTAATGCGGAGCAGTCTTACATCAGAGTGCATCTGGAACATCTTTCCTGCAGCAGAATGGCGGGCTTGTGTCCAGGTGTTTTTGTGAAACAGACTCTGACTATCATGAATGACTTGTAAATTGTTATATAAAGGATAATAATGATTTAGAGAGCCAGACTTTCTCAGACGGTTCCTCTGAGAGCAAGGAAAATATGCTTATGGTTAAAGGAAACTAAGAGATGTCCTTTTGAGATTTGTTTAAAAAATGTAAAGTGCAATATAAATAAAGTTTATTTTTATGAAGTCAGTGATGATTAGCTCTGTTCATGGCAAATGGCTTTGATTTTATATATCACTTTTCCACCTAGTAGGCACTCAAAGCGCTTTACATTAAGCTTCTATTCACCAGTGTTACAGCTGGAACACCACTGGAGGGTTAAGTGTCTTGCCCAAGGACACAACAAAAGTATGAACTGTGGGGAGAGTGGGAATCAAACTGCCAACCTTCTGGTTATAAGACAACCACTCTACCACTGAACCACTGTGCCCCTATGACAAGCATCTGACATACAGGGTCAGCCTCCAGTTCCTGTAAATTCTTGGGCTGTGTTGCATGAACTGCACGTTTGAGATCTCCCCAGAGTGTCTCAATGATACTGAGGTCAGTCCAGAACATTCACTTTATGCTGCTGTAGCCAGTGACAGGTCGACTTGGCCTTGTGCTTTGGATCGTTGTCATGTTGGAACGTCCAAGTACGTTAGATGCGCAGCTTCTAGGCTGATGAGTGCACATTTTCCTCCAGTATTTTCTGATAACATGCTGCATTCATCTTTTCCTGTGTCTTTGTAGCTCACACATACCCAAAACATCAGCTCCACCTCCATGTTTTACAGTAGGAATGGTTTCATCATAGGCCTTGTTGACTCCTCTCCAAATGTAACGTTTATGGTTATGAATAAAAAGTTCAAATTTTAGTCTCATCACCCTAAATGACTTTATTCCAGAAGTTTTGGGGCTTGTCTCTGTGCTGTCTGGTGTATTGTAAGCAGGAGGCTTTCTTGACCATGCAGCCCATTTTTCTTCAAGTGCCTGAATTTTAGCTACCATTAATAACACAAACAAATATTGCCAGTGCCCCAATATGTTAAAAATAATCCAGACACAGATAAACGAGCAAAATAAAAGTCGCTTAACATTGTGATCACAATTTTTAAGATTTCAGAAATACAATACATTTTTGGGTTTACAAGACATTTTCTGAAAAGGCTACAATAAAGCTTCACTGGCAGATTTTACTTTATTTGTTCTGACTCTGAGTTATTATTAAAATCTGTACTGTATAAAGTCAAGAGGAATGGAGCAAGAACAGTACCTTTGCTATGATAGTCTCTGTCTAGTGACCTTTCCTGCTTTATATCAAACCAGACCAGGTTTAACATTAAGACTCTCACCATCCCAGAATTATTTCTACATCCTATATAAAATTGCTGATATTTATCCGCATTCAGTGTGTCCGGGGAAGATCTAGCTGGTCTGGGAATGCCTTTGTATTCTTCCTGAAGAGCTGAAGGAAGTGTCTGGGGAGGAGGGGGTCTGGGCTCTCTCTGCTTAGACTGATGGCACCTACAATTTGTACAGCCCATAAACACACAAGGGAAAACATGCAGTGTATAGCATAGATGCTGTAGATCCATGACAGCGGTGTAGAGATGCTGTAAAAACAGCCCTCATTTATGAAGCTCCTTATGCATGTCTGCTGAAGCCCGGGAGATTTTTGGCATTCACCAATATTTTCTTAACTTAAACAAAAAAAGGTTCTTCTGGAAGAAGAAATCCCAAGAACAGCACACCTCAGGTCTGAAATGAATGCTGCTTTATAATATTATCAGACATTAATAACAAAACATTTAACTGTGATTGTACTACACAATTTTCCTGTTGTCTAATAGAAACAGCACTAAAAAAGTGCTACAGTTTGCAGACTCCTGTTCGTTTCTTGGTGTGGTCAAGCACTGCACCTACTTCACAGATCTTTAGTGAGCTCCGGTCTCATGTCTCTATATAGACATTGGCAGGGTATTCTTTCAGTTGATTCTATGTTAATGCTGTGTTAATGAGGAGCGAGCGTCACACGTAGCTAAGATGAATCATGCTGTCTAAGAACACTTCATGAATCCCACGTAGACCCTTTTTAGAGCTGTTGAGTACTTTGAGTCACGGTAGGTGACTTTAACTATAGGTTGAGAATTAAGAGAATTCTGTGCTGGAAGTGTTTGTGTGTTACATTAATATTAGGGGTCACTGCTCCATAAAAAAGGGGATTCCTGACCCGGGCTGACAATGGTGCATTCTTCTTTTTGGTGATTCATGAGATGCTGAGAGTACTACAGCCAGTTTCTTCTGTGTTGTGTCTTGTAGTACTTGTACTACTTATCCAGCCTTACACTTTGGCACAGACAGAGATAAAGCATAAAACAAACAAGTCCACAGCGGAGCCAGAAGCCCAGTGCACGGGCCAAGGGCAGAATCTGTGAAGACAAATCCCACAGGAGCAGAGGGAGTCTGCAAGAGTGGAACTGCTTTTCAAAACTCTCTTCCAAGGACGTTTCAGCAGGGATTATTATCCTGAGCTTTACTATGACAAAAACGGGACCAGTTTATAACAAGTCCCAGCACGGAGTTTGCTTCTGATACATTAATAAAATACTAGAGCTCAAGTTATGTTCTGTCTGGAAGACTCCGTAGTGGAATGGAGGACATTCCACTTAGAAAAAATAATGGAATCAATCAAGGGATGCAGCTATAATAATTACTTGTTTTAATAAAAATATATAAGTATTTAAAACCTTGTGGTTGGCAAAGCTGTAACCAGTCTTTTTTGTTGTGGCGCATGTGAGCAGCATCGTAAGTGTTTGAGGTGGCAGTCGCGTGCTGAGGTCGCATTGTCACTGAGTGAAGGCTGCAACACACCTATACCATTCAGCAAACAGGCGTCCATTCATTTAAACCAACTCATTATAGATATTTTATTTAACATAATACAAATGCAACAATTCAACAGTTTTTACTTTTTCTTAGCAGCTCATTCTGCCACTGGCTACGCATCGGTGGCAAATAGTAAAACACTATTTTATTTGTTTTTCACCTAAGGTTTTTTGAGACAGCGTCAGGTGGACATGCGGTTCAGTTACATCTGAATGCGTTATAGTATAAGTGGCCTATGTATGGGCTGTGCACATACCTCGCTGGTCCAGGAGGGGACGGCTGCTCCGTGCGTCCCGGCGTACAGCAGGCTGAGCAGCGCGGCCAGCACCGAGGCGCACTCCGCTCTGCATATCCTCCTGTCCGTCCTAGGACACACCATGGCCGAACAACTCCTCCACGCACCGCTATAATCCCTCTGCAGCCACCCAGCTTCAGTGTGCACGACACAGGCACGGGCTAGCCTACTTGTCCATAGCGCGTTCGAGCAGGATGCTGCTGCTGGAGAACAGTCGGTGTCGCGCTGCAGAGCTGCTGTGCAGAGTGCAGACTGTATCTGCTCCAGACTCCGCGCAGCGCGCTGCCAGAACTCTGGTTTCACATTACTGCAGATGGGCAATGGGTCAGCGGCGAGACGAGTTAATGAAAACCACACACAGCTCCGTGTGTGGACCATTTCAATCACACGCTTTATTGGTTACACACAACTTTATGCAGAAGGCACAAGGCCAAAGATCGATAGAACGATCGATAGATAGATAAGTAAGAAAATATGCTACATTTATACAACACACATTCATTCTAACCACTCATTCAGGCAACGTATGCATTTGTCATAAATACATTACCAATAATAAAAAAGAGTATGCTGTATAGTGTAGGTTTTAAATTACTGCGTGGGTTTGTTCAAAGTTAAAACCTTTACGTCATGGTTTGCCCTAGTTAGGTTGTCTTTACGGTTTTGTAGGGAATTATGATAATGAGCAACATAGTTGAGGGTTATACATAGCCTAAAAACATGGCTCATAACTAATGTACCTAATAGGAATTCAATTAATAAATTAAACTGAATTAAATTAGAAGCATTTTATATATATTTTTAATGTTATAAGTCAACGTGTTCTAATCAGTAATTTTTGAGAACTAGAATCCTCCCGGAACCATGTGAATGGCAGAGTTTCCGCGGTCCTGAGCGCGCGGTGCACTCGCGGCAGAGGAAATGGCAGCCATCCGCTGCTGCAGGCTCCACTGTGGCCAGCCACTGAAGTACCCTCGAAGTTGACACGTAAACCCCGTCACTCCCCTCAGCCGTAGCAGGCTCAGCGGACACTCAGAGATGTTTGTAAGCGGCAGAAGGCTTCGTGTGTCTCAGATGGTGCAAACATAAAAGGTAAAGCTGCGGCAGACATTTGCCCTGTCCCTGTTCTCTTCAGCGTTAGCTCTCAGGGTAACCGGTTAGCTTTAATCCTATAATCTGTAGTTAGTCCCGGTTTGTTTGCCCTCGCGTTTGTCCTTCCTTAATTGTTTAAAATACTGTTAAATTTGAATTTGGGCTGCACTGAAAAAAAAACGTGTCAAGCCTTGCCTTTGAGAGCCACTCAGGAGTATTAGTGTTACTAAAGCTAATTTGGATCCATTGGCCTCCGCACAGTGCAGTACACTCTCCTCACTTCTGTGGGAGCTGTGCTTGGCCAAAGTTCATTTGAGAAAAAATGCTCACAATAAAGAATAAAATGTAAACGCTAACTATAGGTTTTATATGCAACCTTTAAGTAATATTTAATACGCAAACTTCAAAGATGATTTTGGACAAGAAAATGCATTGTAATATGTATATCATTACTACTACTACTACATATTGTTTCATGGTAATGTAGTATTACATAGCAGCTATTTAAATCTTGTTTAACTTATCTTTTTGTCTCCTTAGGTTCAAAAGACATTGAAGCAAAACACTGGTGAAGGTGACAGTTGCTAAGTAATGGCCAAAGAACATAAATCAAGTGGAGCAGAAACATTTGTTTTTGCTGGATCCAATTGTCAAAATGGCCAACAGTATCTGACTGGTATGACTAACATGGTTCAGAGTCACCCTCCGGGCCCTGAGCGCAGGTCCAGAATGGCCCGAGTGACGTCCGACCTAAAGTCTAAATGTGCGGCGTATGTTCTAGCGCTGAGACCTTGGAGCTTCAGTGCTTCTCTCACTCCGGTGGCCCTCGGCAGCGCGTTGGCTTACAAACAAGAGGGCTCAGTGGACTTGATCGTTCTGTTGGTGTGTGCGGTGGCCGTGCTCGTGGTCCATGGGGCGGGAAACCTGGTGAACACCTATTACGACTTCTCCAAAGGGATTGACCACAAGAAGAGCGATGACAGGACTCTAGTGGATGAGATCTTGGCTCCTCAGGATGTGGTCATGTTTGGAGCGCTGCTGTACTCTTTGGGGTGTTTGTGTGCCACTCTGCTCTACTTTCTGTCCACTCTTAGACTGGAGCACCTCGCACTTATTTACTTTGGAGGACTCTCCAGTTCATTTTTATACACAGGAGGTAAGGTGAAAGATTCACACGGCAACTTTCATTATTCAAATAATAAATGTTCACTCCCTGACTGAGTGGGAATTAAAAATATATATATCTCAATCTCATCAATGGTCCTTTTTTATTTTTTATTTTTTTATTTTTTATTTTTTGCATATAACACCAAATGAACCACTAGTCACTTACCTGGGGGTTTATGTAAAACTTAAATATGTGTCATGTTACTGATTAAACAGCAAACATAGTTCACTCCTACATTTAGACCTTGTTTTTTTTTTTATTTTTGTTATTATTTATTCAAATTATAATAAAAAAATTAAACTAAAGAGCATTCAAATATCACAATAATAACATTATATAAATATTAATAAATAAATTAATATAATACAATCCTAGCACGTATGAAAAATGAGAGAACATCAGTTGCTTTGTAAAAAATGCTGCTCATTTGTTTAAGCAGCACATATTCTCTCTATTTGTCGTGGTTTCCAGTTTGCCATAGTTAGTCACTCGCATGAATATCTCTGATAAACTGTCAGGGTTTGCTCAGAAAATGGCTATTCTTCCGCTTCACCTGAGTGAAAGGGACATTGTTTAAGAGAGGATAAGTCTGCAAACAATGGGAAATACTTCAAATTTCTTTACTTACCTAATTATAGCCGTTAAAACACTCTTGACCGAAAAGTGTGAAAAATAAATCTCTTTATTTTGCTGCCATATGTTTTGTGTGTACTCACCAACATGTTTTTATTCAGCGCATGTACTGTATATTTAGATGACAAATTCAACCCATTGCATTGTTATACAGTATATTAGCATAACATTTTACAGCATAATCCTTTTATCACTCTTATTAAGCTTCTGTTTGTTCCATAGCTTGATTGACAACGTGCACAGTACAATTATTACACATCACAGTATTATTATTATTATTATTAATATTATTATTATTAAGCACTTTGAGTTTCCCAGTGTATGAATTGTGTTATTAATTGCTTATAGTCAACTCAGATTGTTTCAAATGTACATTAGTACAAATATTTGTAAGGAATTGTCTTAAAATACACCATTGCGCCTCAGAATTTTCCATATTAGGATATTATTGTAATATGTATGGCTAAACAGCATTTGGTAGTCCAGGATTAACATTTCAATATGGCAATATCCATATCCTGAAAATCTTAAATATCAAAATAATTGCTCTGCTTTAAATTGCATTATTGTGCAACACAATAAATGTGAGCAGTGTGAGGTTGGCTGTGAGATTGTATTTGCGCACATACGTGGGTTTATGTACGCATTTAATTTTAATACATTTTCAACATTTACTTTTACAGCAAATATAGCAGGTCATAGGCATCATTATTACATTCAATCAATCAAACTTTTATTTATAAAGCACATTTGAAACAATCTGAGTTGAAAAACTGAAACTGAACTGAATGTACACAATAAAGACAAAAAATTAGAACAGAATGACATACATAAGCAATAATACAGTACAGATAATATAATAGTACAGAATTATAAAATAGAGCATGTTAAGCTCAATATATATATATATATATATATATATATATATATATATATATATATATATATTTCTCTTAACCAGTGTCAAAAGGTAGGCTCTGTCCCCTTTGGTCTTGAAGAACAACAACAACTAAGAGGACAGGGTGAAATGTTGAACCCTATTATAAGTCATATTGTTGTTACAGTATTTAACATAGATGTTCAAATTTGTTATTGTGATATTGATGTGCATTATACATATCTGCAGAACATAGTCCTAACCCATGTATTTGTTTATATACACAATATAGCAAGTCATATTGTTATTTTGGTATTCAACAACTACATTTTATTTTGTATATTTTGTATATTTCTATTTATATTTTCTATTTCTATTTATTTATATTTTATATATTTCCACTAATCACTTGTTCTGTAGCCTAATTACTATGACATTATCAAACCTAAAGCACATTTGCTGTTCACTTTTCCTCAGGCATCGGTCTGAAGTATGTGGCCCTGGGAGACGTGGTTATACTCATCACTTTCGGCCCTCTGGCAGTCATGTTTGCCCACGCTGTGCAGGTGGGCTACCTGTCTGTGCTCCCACTGGTCTACGCCGTCCCGCTCGCGCTCAACACGGAAGCCATCCTCCACAGCAACAACACCAGAGACATGGACTCTGACAAACAGGCCGGCATTGTCACGCTGGCTATCCTTGTTGGCCCCACGCTCTCTTACGTCCTCTACAACATCCTGCTCTTCGTCCCATACGTGCTCTTCTGCATCCTGGCCACGCGCTACACCATCAGCATGGCCCTGCCACTGCTCACGCTGCCCATGGCCTTCCCCCTGGAGAAGCAGTTTCGCAGCCGGAGCTACGCCAAGATCCCACAAAAGACGGCCAAGCTCAACCTCCTCATGGGAATTTTCTATGTCTTTGCCATTATTCTGGCTCCTCCTAGAAGCTTGCCAATACTGTGATCTGTTAGCCTTTTTTTTCTTTTTTTTTTTCTTCAATTTTATTTGTTTAATACAGGTTAGTTTAAATGTGTTCCTGTATTTGTACAAGGGATTCTACTTGCTTTAAATTGTCTAATTTATACAAATTGAAAAAAATGTAGACTAGCTGCTCTTCTGTCACACTAAAGAGAACCCTTTTCAGTATTATATGTAAACTATGTGTTTCTAAACAAAGGGTGTCTGTCGTTTTGTAGAGGAAAAAAGAGCATTTGTAACTATTGACAGAAACCAATGCCATTGATCTAGTTTGTTCCGACACCACTTTAATTATCAACAAATTCAGTCTCTCTCTGTAAGGTACACATCATTGTTGGTTTTTTTTTCTCTTTTGGAAGAGTCAAATAGTATTTCTTTGAATTTTAATAAAACTTGTACCTGTTATCATTGTTCGAGCTTTTGCCCCATGCAGGAAAAGGACGGTGCAGTTTTAGAGTTGTACACCAGATGGCAGCAGAGACAACATCATGGAAGATAACAGTAGCTCATCTCAATTGCTGAGGATAATATTTAATCTGCCACCAAAACCTTATACTTTAGTGTAGCTACTTGTCACTGGGCTCATCTCAAAACTGTGTAATTATTTGTTTATAAGGCAGGAAATACTTCTAATAACTTAATACTCTCAAAATCAACTCGTGCTCAAAAAAGGAAAAACTAAAAGTTACGTTTGTTTTTTATTTTATTTTTTTAATGTAATTAAATTTGTATTTTTTAATTGTTATAACTCACAACCCTGACCTAATGGCGCTGAACAAAAAGTTATATATGCACTTTCAAATTTTATCACTGCATTTACACTTAAGTAAGAAAAAGGTTATAATTGAGGGGATACCACTCATGAAGAGCGGTCGTCATGTCTCTTCTGTCCCTTCTGTAATTTATGCTTAAACTATTTGACTAAACAATCTGATCAAAGCAAATGAGTCACCGATATACAAGTTTTCTTACATGTGTTCATGTCTGTGAAGGTTCTCGGTCATCCAGGTCATTTTTTAAATAAACATGCGTTCATAAAACATCTATACAGTAAATTAATTTTCCTTTAAAGTTACAGCCGCCTTTCACATCCTAAAATTATGGCTGACATTGCTTTATTGCACTACAGCTTTTCAATAACGGGTTGAATGGCAAAATACTTCATTAAAACTATGCAATAAATAAAAAAATAAAAGGGCTGATTACACGGAGAATTTGAGGTGAACGTCCCGAGCACGAGAAAGCAGCGTTGGCAGTGACGCAATGCATGGGCGTGTTGACATGGCTCTGAGCAGCCAAACCTCTCGGCATAGTAAACACTTATTTGTGCTAATACAACAAATGTCAGCGCTATTGGCCGACGGCAACATGGAATTACATTTTAACCCAAAGGAATGATTCCTGGCCTGGACTGGGTAAGTCGCTAAATCATGAAATATGTTTTTTTTTGTTTTTTTTTTTGCCAATAAAGGATGGCCATACATGAGTTAACCTAGCTAGCTAGCGTCAGCGTCGGAACAAGCTAGGTGTACACACAAACGCATCACAGCCTAGATACAGTCACTGAATTCAAACCATATTTCTCTTTATTTCACTGTGCTTGTTGGTTTGCTTGAATGAATATGTCCCTGGATGTTATGACATCTTTCAAGCCTTGCTAAACAGCGAAAATAAAAGGTCGTATCTAACCAAGCTGTTTTTCTATTTGGAATCATATTCCAAAATCAAAACACGGTTATCATTGTGAGACGCTAAGTGTTGTTAGCCTATTAGCCAATAATATTATCCAATAGCAGTGTTTATTTTTTATTTTTTATATATGAATAATTGTGAGACTGGAGGTGTTCACCTGGCGTACCCTTTTGCTGTAATTGGTTTTGCGTTAAGAATGTGTAATTGGTTGTGACAGGTAGGTCTGTTTGCCCAAACAATGGCAAGTGAGTATTTTAATCAGGGTCTGGAGGAGCGTTGTGTCCCCGAGACAGTTGAGGATGGACAGGATCAATGCAATCCACTCAGCCCTCTGCCAGCAGCCCAGTGGGGTGCCCTGCTAGTGCTGAAACCTACCTGCCAGCATTAGGGGTCTTTGCTGGTACTGGGACGAATAGCAACCACTCTGGAGCTCAAGGCATGATGTCCTAAAATAAGCCTACGTGAGGGCTGTTAGGATATGACCCACTTGATTAAAATCTGAAATGCATAAATGATCCACACGTAATCTAATATGTCGGAGCCAAGAAGACAAATGGGAGGTTAGTAATAAGATCAGATAAATGCTGTTTACTCCTAAGAAGCAAGTATATTTAAAACTAGAAAGGTTAATGGGGCTAGTGTTTGAATTTGCATAATATTATAATATTGCTATTGTCTCTGGTTAGTGATGTGACCAGGGTACTTGGGCGCCCCCTGGTGGTGGCTGCTGACAATATATTTCCCCATGGGCACAATTAAAAAAAAACAAAATATATATATATATATTAGTTGTTGCTGGATTTGGCAACCATATGACAGCTTGAAATTTTTTTTTTTTTATATCTAGCATAACTCAACATTGTCAATCTCCAAGGGTAAACTCAGTTGTTGGGTCTTTGCAGAAAAAAAAGAAAACTGAAGGGATTTCGACTTTGTTCAGTCTTATGGAAGTTGAAGAAGGAGTTCTGATCTCAGGCGTTCACGAGCTGCTTTCTGTTGTTGAAATGTCAATGCAGGGGATGGTCCATGTTGTTCAGTATAGCATCCGTCCTATTATGTGTTTGTTGCGCTGTAGCTTTAACGGAGTCTCCAAACTAATACCTATAGTTGAACCAGCCCTCTCTAGTGACCTGCAGTCTTGGTTTTTATGAGACTGGCTCCCAACAGACTGCTGTATTAAAAAAAATAAAATGCCATTACTGCTGATAAAACATTTGTGCAGTTTATTATTTAAATTAAAAACCTTAACTTTCTTAGAAAAAAATAACCAACTTTAATATAATTATTAATAGTTGTTAATTTAGTAAAGTCAAATGAACTAGCATTTAAAATTGTGTCATATGACTAATAAAAACGTCCATCAAGGCCATTTTCTTATATTATAATTAACTTTAAAGACATCTGAATTGTCTGATGTCTGGGGTGTTACACTTAGAACTGTTATTTAACAATCACGGCTCACTCAATTTATCTTAGTGCAGCCATTGTCTTTGTCAATTTGTCACCTATTACACCACTTTAAAATCAGAAAGGCGACCCCTGTACCGCGCACCTGTCATGTTGCTGTTGCCATAAGTATTAAAGGAACAAGTCGCAGCTGCCATACAAGAGCTACAAGAGCTACAACTGGACATACCAAAGCCGCAGACTGCCTCAGCCACACCTACTCCACACAAAGTTTCACTCAGTTGCTCTGTTTTTGTCCCTGTTCTTTTCACAAATCTTTTGTCATAAAACTGAAATGAAAATATTGCGTGGGCATTGTCGAGGTAAGGATAATATTTGTTGCTATATTTGGCGCTTGTTTCCCATTCTGTTTGTGTGAAAGTAGCTTTCTTTTCTGGTGATTTTCCTTATTATCTGTTTGTTGTGTTGGTTCTTGAGTGAGTGGTCCTTTATATATAGGCTGCCTTGCATGTAGAGAATTTTAGCATCCTTTAATGTACATTTATTTTAAAATCAACTTTAAAGTCTGAAGAATTTAAATGTATAAATTATGCTGTGCAAAATTTTTGCAGATTGGAAATTCGGTCTTTAGCTTAGTCAAAGAAAATAGTTTTTGCTCAAAAAACTGCATGTAGAGGATGGTCAATGTGGTTTACTATTACATCCATCTTGCAACACTCAATTATTAACCAAGTTGCATTTACACATTGGGGTAGGCTCTTTGCATCTTGGCATACTACCGTGATTTTAATCTTTTCTTCATCTCCAGTTTTGTTTGTAATGCTGGCCACAGTGAGTTATGTTAGTGTGAGGATGCTGTTTGCTGTTGCTGAGTTGTGTATAATTGAAATGTGTGCATGAATGACTAACTTGTTGGACTTGTTAGTAGAGTTAATATTGGGGGCTGTAGTGTCTGATACAGAGTATAATGTATAATTTTACTATTTACTGTACCGTAATGTAATACAGGCATTTTTATTAACCATTAGAATGCTGTAAGTTGTAAGTTAAAGACGGACAAAGCTAAGGTTGTTTGCCAGGGTATGTTGGACATTGTCTCTTTTCAGAATGATAAACAGACTACGGTGCAGAAGATTATTGCATTAACGTCATAGACAAGAATTGCGTTTGAGAGATAACTAGGTCCGTCACAATAAAATATTTTGATGGATATTGATATTGTCTTTAAAATATCTTAATTAACAATATTAAACAGTTTTGTTTTTTTTTTTGCTTTTTGTTGTGAGGTACTATACAATAAGCTGTATATTTAAAAAAAATAATCTGAAGTATTTAAATAGAACTTTAATGAAGTTTTGGCCAACTGTATAAAAATATACATTTAAAAACAAGAACTGTAAAAACAAAATGCAAACCAGTCTTCAAATAACATTAAATAACACTGCTTTCGAACATCTAAATTTAACTGTATGATCAGGAAAAGTTGCGAACCACGTGTAGTACACCCCACCTCGTTCAGAAAGCAGTAAATGTCAACTGTCCCCATATTTATTTAAAATACAGGCTAATGTTTGTCCATTTGTAGGTTTATAAATAAATGTAAATAAAATACAATTCCACATACATTTTTATTTATAAGTGAATATTAACAAAGTTCACTTAAAATCCCCAATAAATCTGCCTTTGAATTGATTTAGTCCTGCTTAATTATTTTGTATTCAATAATTAGTTCTTAACTTTAGCTGAGACCTAAACCCACTTTAGCTCAAACCCAGTAATGAACACTTCTCTTTTGTTTAACGGTTACCTTTTCATGCATTTTTACCTGTTATTTATTAATAATAACAAGAATATATAAACAGTAGTAATTAATGTGAGAAGTACTTCACAAAGGACCAGATTTTATCTGTGGACCTTAAGTTGGACACACCTGGTCTTTACTCTGTGTCTGCAGCAGAGACTCACAGAAGGCAGCTCAGGACCCACCAGACCATTATTACATCTCTCTGACAAGGCCCTAAAACAGTTGAACACTTAGTTTAAGACAGGTCTGAATGTTATTAAATGATAAATAGAAGTCCATTACTTAATGGACCCTAAAGAAGTGTAGGGTGCAGTGGCTCAGTGGTAGACCGGTCGTCCTATAACTGAAAGGTTGGTGGTTTGATTCCCGCTCTTCCTAGTTTATACTGTCGACACTTCAACCTACACTTTCTGTGGTGTATGAATGTGAGGTGTATAAATTGAGGTCAGAGAGTTCGTAGGCGCAAAATGCCTGCCACGTCTCCATTAGAGGCTGACATTTTTTCAGGAATGCCGTGGATCATGGGAATCCAGCGGGATGGGAAACAAAATCACTATTAATCACATCATTGGGACGGGATGAGAAAACAAGTAAGCCAAAGTGGGCGGGACCGGCAATTCTAATAACACAGTGGCTTCACTAGGTCGTTTTTCCGTGGCTTAAGCCCTGAATGTATTTGTACATGCCTTTAGTGGTAGGAGAAACCTGAGTATCTGGAGGAAACCTACGCAGACACGGGGCGAACATGCAACTCCACACAGAAAGGCCCTGCCC
The DNA here is from genome assembly GCA_024349245.1 of Neodontobutis hainanensis. Taxonomy (NCBI): domain Eukaryota; kingdom Metazoa; phylum Chordata; class Actinopteri; order Gobiiformes; family Odontobutidae; genus Neodontobutis; species Neodontobutis hainanensis. The sequence continues at coordinate 3,513,359 of JALDNG010000173.1, read as the reverse complement.
TGCCACCGTGCCACCCATAAGTTCCTCTGTATCAATGTTAGTTACTGTTTCCGACAATCCCACTTCCTATAATCTGTTAAAAATAATATTAATGTCATTTGATTGCAGTTGAAACCACTTTATTTGGGCTGAGGTAGAAAAAGATGCAGCATTAGAGCTGCTTAACGTTTGAAAATCCACTCCTGTGTCACCCTTTAGTTTCCACTACCAGTGTATGATTGTAGAGTGAATAAAAAATGGACTCATTAAAGAGCTTTGAGGAGCTCTAAAAGCACTAAATAAATCCAATCCATTATTATTATTACCATTATTATTATTATTATGCTCCCTATTATTTTACTTTTACAATCCAAAAGTTACCAAAAGACGGGTGGTGCTGGTGGTTTAATGGTGTGGGGGATGTTTTCTTGGCACACTTTAGGCCCCTTAGTGCCAATTGGACATCGTTTAAATGCCACGGCCTGAGCATTGTTTCTGACCATGTCCATCCCTTAATGACCACCATGTCTCCATCCTCTGAAGGCTACTTCCAGCAGGATAATGCACCATGTCACAAAGCTCCAATCATTTGGGGCGGCAGTGGCTCAGTGGTAGAGCGGTCGTCCTTCAACCGGAAGGTGGTGGGTTCGATTCCCGCTCTCCCCACAAAAAATACTGTCGTTGTGTCCTTGGGCAAGACACTTAACCCACCTTGCCTCGTATGAATGTGTAAGAATGTGCAGTGAATGTATGTGGTGTTGGTCGGAGAGGCCGTAGGCGCAGAATGGCTGCCACGTCTCTGTCAGTGTGCCCCAGGGCAGCTGTGGCTACAGTTGTAGCTTATCATCACCGGTGTGACTGTGTATGAATGAATAATGGACGACCTGTAAAGCGCTTTGAGTCCCTGAGAAAGGCGCTATATAAATCCAACCCATTATTATTATTATTATTTCGAATTGGTTTCTTGAACATGACAATGACTAAAATGGTCCCCACAGTCACCAGATCTCAACCCAATAGAGCATCTTTGGGATGTGGTGGAACAGGAGCTTCATGCCCTGGAGGTGCATCCCACAAATCTCCATCAACTGCAAGATGCTATCCTCTCAATATGGGCCAACATTTATAAAGAATGCTTTCAGCACCTTGTTGAATCAATGCCACGTAGAATTAAGACAGTTCTGAAGATGAAAGAAGGTCAAACACAGTATTAGTGTGGTGTTCCTAATAATCCTTTAGGTGAGTGTACAATTCAGTTATCAAGATATACTCTACTGTTATTGTGAGTCAAGCCCCACACAACCACACAAAGACAATCCCATTTTAATCAGTAAAGGAATAGTAACCACTTCAACGCTGATACAAGAGAATTTATTCATGTGTTTGAATTCAACTGTAAAGCCAGTTGCCACAGTCTCCAGGACTGTCCACAAAGTCATCCATTTCTCCAAAGAAGATAAACTGGAGGGTGTGGGGCCGGCTGGTCTGGAGGCCTTCTGCTGCGTGTTAAGACTTTTTCTTTTTCCACCTGCACAGACAACAACAAAATTACTTTGCAAGACAATTTATTCTTCTCTGTCATCCTCCAAGATGTCTGCAAACTGAAGGGGGCTTTTCTGGATGTGTACAGTGTGGTCTGTTCATGATGCCTTTGGTCTTCAACGTTAACCAAAGTCCAAACCAGCACCTTATCCACCACAAAGTTTCTTGGAGATCGACTTTGAGATGGTGGTACCTATGCGACCATTACCATCAGTCTGTAGTCAGAAAGACTTCTCCTTAGACCTACCTACCTAAGGACACACAAAATGAAAACACCGATTACTACAAAATACAGATATATTTAAGTTAATTTTAACTATTGAGGACAAATGGAGCCAGCACTACAACAGCATCAGTCAACAGCCAGGAACATTATGTAATGCACCTTTTTAGTGATGTTATTTGAGGACGCTTCACTTAGTTTCTGCACCAATCCTTCAGAGCTGCCTGTGTGTCTGAGTTAACATGAACACATCTAGGACATTATGATGTGGTCATGTTCACTCAGACATGTTGGACATATCTTTTTCCTGTAAATTTAAATAAGTAATCATCATTTAAATGTACAACAAAACTGGTAGTGTTTTTTTCTTTTCAATTCATTTGTACACCATTGTTAATATTTTGATTTGAGTTTTTTTCTCTTGAGAATGTAAATAAGTTTATAATGGTTAAAATACTATTTTCTCCCTTCTGATAAAGTTCCAAACATGCATCCGGAAACCAACCTGACTCGGATTTACAAAGGATAGGGAGCGTAAATTAGTTTATATTGCTTTTTTTTTACAAAAATATTTACTTTGTTTACGCTTTCAAGGCCAAGGTTACGGTTCCATTTTTATTTACATTTCTTTGCTTATGTTTCTACGCATACGTTTACACTTGCCAGTTTATAATTCCAATTCTTTTCTTTTGTATCAAAGTCTAATCGACTAATCCAGAAATTAATCGCAGATTATTTGACTACTAAAATAATTGTTACTTTGCAAGTCAATTGTTGCAACCTTATATCACAATAACACTAAGGCTGGGAAAAAATCGAATTAATTTGAGTTTCTAATATTGGACAATGTCAAAATTATAATATAATGTAATATAATAATTTAACGGAAAAAAAGTTTCTTATAACTCTGCGCTACTCACTGTGTTGTGGCTATTGCTTCGGTTGGTTCCACAAAAAAGTCGTCTTTTTACCTCTGAGATGCTTTGGTTTAGCGAAGTGGCAGAAAACTGATCAATGATCAATCTTTGCAGTGCGGCATACTTTTGAATTATGCAAATTAGCTTCAAGGTCAGAATTTTTCAATGTCTTTTAACAAGGCTTTGTGTGCAGTGGAAGTTATATTAGAACAGGTCTATGGAGAAAGAGAGGGCTTAAACTAAAAAGTATCCAACTTCTTTATTTTCACTTTGAGGGTAAGTGCCATGTTTCTGTATAAGAGAGCAGTTTATCTGTGAATGCCTCTTTTATAATGAGTCTGTTCCATGAAGTTTTGTTTATTAGAGGACTTGGTCTGAATAGTTTCCAAAGGCCATATTCATTCCCTGGCCACAATGCTAGCTGTGGAGTCTTGTGTGAGCAGCTCCAGTATGTTGTCATTTATTTTATTTTTTTTTAATGTTTGTTGCCTCCTACAGTTGTGGCCACAATAAAATGCGCTTCCCAAGCTGAAAGCAAAGGAGAACACAACATCTAACTCATGGCTGTGCTATGTGTGCTTCTAGAAAACAGTGGGCTCATATTGGCAGCACCGGTAGAGTTTGCATAAACTAGTTACAAACTGAAAATATAAAACCGAGGCAAGTGCCCATTCATCAAAATCCCCTCTCCTTCTTTTCCCCAAGGAGTCACAAAACAAAAATCAAGAGAGTGAGACCCTCCCCCTGAAATGTTGAGCCCCTCCCCTCTGTCCTCTGCCTGTTCATTGGCAGCAGAGCGAATGGTGGCTCCGCCGGCTGTGAGCTGCACGGTGTTGTGTGGCGCTGACTGTGCATGTACTTGTGAGTATTGATCACAGCGAGTCGGGGGTCCGCGCAGCCTCCAGCTTCACGTTTCTGTGATGGACCACAGCATCAGTGGAGCAGCGTACACAGTGGCTGTTTTTTCCAGACAAATTGAAAATTGTGGAGGTGATAAACTCGTCTACACTCTGCTTGTTCCGGACGTCATCTGGGCTGACACAATGTATAAAGGAACAAGCACCGGCTGCATCCTCCTCCTGCTCTAGTTCTGAGCCTGTGCCGGGAGCTGGACGCTGTTCCTATTTGCACGTAGACCGGCCTGGCTGCCTCCTCCTCCCTCGCTCCTCCTCTTCTTCTTCGGTTCATTCAGAGAGCATCACCCTGTAGAGTCTCTCCTGGGAGCAGCTTGGGAACTGCTAACAAGCTGCTTCCATCCTGTCCTGTCATGTTCATATAGGGTGCGCTCTGGCAGCTCCTATACACAGGTAAACCAGTCTAGGGACAGTTTTAGCTTCTGCTTATGTTTGTCTTGACTGTCTACTCATTTTTTCTTGGCCGGCAGTGACACCTATGCTACTGCATTACTAATGTAAAACAAATGGAGTTCACTTTGCTTCAATCGACAAACTTCATACTGACAAATTGTTAGTAACATAATACATTTGTTGAATATTGCATCAATGACATAACTTGAGATAACTTGATTTTCTCATAAGAATCCTGTTCTAAAATTTTCTACTACTTATCTTTTAAATGCAAGTTATAGGCATACTAACATTAATCTGCTTTGGGTTTGCACTGTTATTTGTTGTAAGAAGTAGTGTTTCTCAGGAAGGAAATTAAGATGACAAATAGCACTTTTGGTTTGAGATGTTAGCAATGTCTTGCCATCTTAATACCACTCTTGTACTCTTTAAGCTGGTCTGAACTGCCAACTCGTTCATCTCACCAGGAAAAGGTGTCACGTTCTTGTATTGATGCATCGTTGAAAAGGTCTGTCTGTTTCAACAAGTCAAGCTACATCTTATTAACTTACTTGTGGCAGTGCTGCTAGCATCTCATTGATCTCAAGTTTGCTTTTGATTATAGCCCACTTGTCTCATCCTCCTAAATATTAACTTTTCTCAATCCCAATTTACACTGGAAACGGGACGTTGTGTAGGCGTAGTTCTTTTGTGCGCTTATATACTTAAACTCTTTTCTAAACATCTTTAAAAACACGTCTGATGGAGCTGGTATGAATTGTCAGACTGATTAAAATAGAAAGGGTTTCACATGCGTATGCAACTACGCTGTGCTTATGCGCCACTACTGCTTTGTTGTAAATTATGGTCAGTGTCATGATCCAGACCTGTGTGCTATATATTTTCTAACGTGGTGGTAAACTGAATCAACGTGGATAAAAAACTTCTATTTTCACTATAAATGGTAAATGGTGTGCATTTATACAGCACTTTTTTGCACCCTTCACGGGCACCCAAAGTGCTTTACATCGAGCTTCCATTCACCCCATTCACACACATTCACAACTGGGGCAGACAGAGAGCGGGGCTGCCATACTAACGGCGCTCACAACCTTCTCCGACCAACACCAAACTCACCTCTACAGCCACACACATTCATACACCAGTGCTACAGACACTAAAGGTAAGGTGGGTTAAGTGTCTTGCCCAGGATACAACAACAGTATGAACAGGCCAACATTCCAGTTATAGGATGACCGCTCTACCACATACCAACTTCCTTTCTGAGCAAAAGAAAGTGAATATGGGCACGCTCCGTAAACCCGTCCCTTCTCTTGGCTGAAGCAGAGCCAGACCAATCACAGCTGTGCGGTGGGCAACGTCACACTATGCTGTGGAGCTATTCCAAAACAAAACAGATGGTGCCCGCAACAGAGGAAAAGTTTGCTGTGGCACTCTCGTCTGTTTTTTAAGTGACCTGGACATGTCTGTTAAAACCGCAACAACTGGACGCTCTAATAACTCTTCTTTGGAATAGGACGTTTCGAAAAAACTAGCTCAATCAACTTGCTGTTGTCATGTCCGCTTTGTGTGATTGGCACCTGTTTGTCACAACATGATCTCGCCCCTGTGAAGGAGGCTGCTGCAGTCGCATTACCAGACTAGTGCTCTGTCTAGAATATAACAGAGAAAAAGTTTTGTACTCAGGCTATCTAAAATATATTATATTTCAAAAATAAGGGGCTGCCATTACTTTTTAGTTATTTATGTTTTAGGGCTGCACAATTTGAGAAAAACTTGTAATATGCAATAACAATTTGGAATGGAGGGCAATGTAGTGTTTACTCTTGCAAGTTGTACCTATTTTTTTATAAAATAAAAGCATGACATTTCGGGCTGATGGTTGGTGGCTGGGACGGAAGACATTTCCGAGTAATCCGTCTGTAATGATGATTTAAGTTTTAATAAAAATTTGGATGTGACTATAGAAACATTGCTTGTATTTGTACCATGCTTCTCTTTCTCTGCATATGTTGACTCTCTGTGTATAGTCATAGTTATTATGTGCTAAGACAAAACACATGCCTCATGAAACTGTCTATTCTGTTAATGAACCACATGTCACCACAATCTGGAGTAAAGCTAGCAGACGGGCTATGCATACAGGCAAGCATCTGGTTGGTCTGGCCGCAATCTGTGTTGGTGTAACAGGCCACTGACGATAAAAGATTTGTCTGAAAAGCTACTTCTATAGATTCCGTATGTGCATTGAATCATTGTTGGAATAATGTGTGCTATACAATAACCATTTAAAATATTGCCATAACTATATTACCTGCAATATTTGAATACTCTTTTATGTAGGAAAATATTATTCTCTGGACTAACTACCATTTGTCTAAGCAGGAGCTAAATGAGAATCAAAGATTTTTAAGGGACTAAATCAAGATTAAATCAGGACTTTTTCATTTGGACAATAAAAAGGTTAAAGCCTTTAAAATGGAGGAGTATAGCATTATTGAGATGGAAGTTGTTCATTGTGATAACAATATTGTGATTGATAATATCGCGATAATGGTAAATATACATTATATTGTGCAACCCTAACTGAAATTTATTATATAAAAAAAAAAGAGAAGGTGTATATTTTATTATGAGTACTGTGTATCAGCAAGGTGCCGTCTCAACAATGTCTACATGGAAATATTTAATGTAAACAGGCTTTTCCTGTGTTGGGATTTACAGTTCCTCTGTAATTCTAGTGTAATGAGTATAATGGGAGACATTCTATTAGGCCTTGTAACAAAGGAACCCCTGTTGAGTCACTCTCTGCAGTGTTACAACTTGATATAACAGGCTGTAGGGATGTAACAATTGACGATTCTGATCTCACGACTAAAAGTTTTTTAAGAAATTAGTTGAGGCAAATTAGAAGTGGAAAAGTGCCTTTTTATTATTTTTTTATTTATTTCAGTGCTCCAGACTAACTTTTTTAATCACAGTACTGTCCCAAAAGCCAGTTCCAACAGTCAAATGTTTTCATATAAATTTAAAGTATAGGCTAATGTTTGTCTGTTTTTATTTATGTTTTTTTATAAACTAACAATCAAATTCTACATATGTTTATATTTTAATTTGCTTATAAGTCTAGGTATTGAATAAGTGGATGTTAACATTAGTAAAAATCTAAAATCTAAATAAGTGGATATTAACAATGACTTAAAATCCCCCAAAAATCTGCCTCTGATGAATTGAATTTAGACTTAGGTTAATTATTTTGGTTCAATAATTTGTTTTTATTATCTTTAGCTGAGACATAAAACTTCTTTAATGAACACTGGTCTCATGTGTTTCCTCAAACAGAACTCTCATTTGATTAACTGTTATCTTTTATGCATTTTTACCAAGCGTCTAAGATGGAACCTCCTAAACGGTCCCTGCGTAAGGGCGCCGCCATACGTCAAAATACATCGAAATACGGCAATATACCGCCGTCCACCAGAGGGCAGGCTCCAAAAGCGGAAATATAAGGAGAAACCCAATGGCGACTTTACGGGTGTAAAAAACATGTTTACAGCCTGGTACAAAAGATGGCTCCTGTCTCTAGAGCTAAGTTTTTACCATGTGACAACTCTGGGGGGGGTAAATTTTTGATTATTACGTCCGTTTATGCTATCTGAAAAGTTTAGTTTTGTGCATAATTGTGGGTGTGGTTATCTTGACTCGCATGTGTCAATCACCGAGCCTCGCGCACGTCGTGTGGCTAGCTGGCTAACAAGTGGCTAGTTAGCTCCTCCGTGATACTTGCTGGCTTGGCGCATGTTAGGCGATCAGTGTGTCAGGCTTCTTTACCCTCGGCTGTTCTCTGAGTATTTAAGAAGAAAGTTGTGTAAATGGCTTGCTGTGCTGTTGGCTGTACTAACAGACCCCCCAAGAAGTGTGGTCTTCAGTTTTTCGGTGAGTAATACTATTTTCTTGGTTTTATGGGTGGTTTTGAGGTCTCTTACACGGCTAAATATATAGCATTACTTAGCTATTTAGCCGAGCTAACAACTTTTACCCATCAAAATTACATCGAGTACGGTCATTTAGAATTCGATGTTAATTATAATACAATTAAGGTAGAATTTTAAATTTATTTTTACTGGCTTTGCTTTATGCTTTAAAAAAAAGATCCAGATATACAATATATCAAGGCTCAAAAACACTATTTGCATTACGAACATGGTTAAACAAGTTTAACAGCAAAACAATATATTTATTAATTTCAGCTGTAATAATTTTTTAAGTGATCGGCTTAAGCATGTTATGGCTTTGACATATAACGGGCAAATGAGCGCTACTTATAACTGCATTATTCACCGGGTGCTCTACACAATGACTGTAGAAAATACGCTCCGGTAGGCTAACGTCAATGCTCTGAAGCCCACCGCTAATGACTTTTTAAAATAACGTGCTATCATTATGTGTTAAGATAATGTAAGAATATCTCGCAAAAAAAAAGTAATTAACTTTTTCTATGAAATCGTTATTGCACACAAGATTGCACTAGCGTTATGTGTATGAGCTCCGTTTGGGACGTGTAGAAGGTGTCTCTGTTGCTCTTATATTGAACTGCCTTCAGAGTGTGTTATAAAGTGACAACTGTACCTAGAACCTAGTGCTGTTCAATACATCTAAGGTATAAACTACTATTTTAATATTTATAAATCTGAAATAGAAATTATTACAAGCTTATGACCATGATCTTATGTGAAGCCTGTTGTTATCTACCCTAACCCAGCCCTGCAATTGTTATTGTAACACTATATGTACTGTACTAGTTTGGTAACCTTTTAATGTTATAATAGCACCTAATGTGTTTCTGTATGTTTTAAGTTTTCCTCTAGGTGATCCACACAGACTGGACCAGTGGGTGTTGAAGATGAGGAGACAGAACTGGACTCCTACCTCTTCCAGGCGGTTGTGCAGTCAACACTTTGAGAGGGATAGCTTCTGCACTGATTTGAGGGTACCTAAAACTTTATGTGTCATCTTTATTACAAGGACAGTACATACTGACCAACAGTACAACTGTATAATATGCCAGAGTAACATTAGTCCACATGGGTTATTGTAGAACTGCACAGTGAGTCACAAGCAATCAGCAGCTTTATCAGAAACATCATTAATAACATTCAGGCCATTAGGAGCACAAATAAAACACGCTGTCAATATTAAAAGGACAAATAGACAACATGCATTAATAATAATAATATTATATTTTATTTATAACGCACTTTTCTGGACACTCAATGTCGCCTTATACTAATAGTAAAAACACAATAGCACATTATTATTATTATTATTATTATTATTATTACATCAATTTTATATAGTGCTTTTCTGGGGACGCAAAGACGCTTTACATATCAATTACACATAATTGAAATACTCAAGGACAACAATTAAAAGCAACAAATAAAAACTTATTTGTTGATGACAGAACAGTGCAGTTATGGTGGGAGTGAGTAGGCCAGTCTGAATAGATGTGTTTTGAATTAGTCATTAGTTACACTACAGACATCTTATTAAGCAAAGAGAAACAGAAGTTGTTAAAACAGCAGGGCACAGAGGGTTATAATACTGACAAGTTTGAACTGAATAGACACATTTTTAAAAGAGACTAAAATAATCCACTTAAATTAATGTGTTAACTAGTTTTTGTTTGTTTGTTTAAGTTTTCCTCTCGGTGATCCAGACAGATTGGACCAGTGGGTGTTGAAGATGAGGAGACAGAACTGGACTCCTACCTCTTCCAGTTGGTCATGCAGTCAACACTTTGAGACGGATTGCTTCTGCACTGATTTGAGGGTACCCAAAGCTTTATGTGTCATCTTTATTACAAGGACAGTACATAGTGACCAACAGTACAACTGTATAATATGCCAGAGTAACATTAGTCCACATGGATTATTGTAGAACTGTAGTTGTAGGTGTAGTAGAATTGTAGTCACAAGCGAGCAGCAGCTTTATCAGAAACATCATTAATAACAATATTAAAAGGACAAATAGAAATCATGCATCAGATGCATTACACTACAGACATCTTATTAAACAAAGAGAAACAGAAGTTGTTAAAACAGCAGGGCATAGAGGGTTATAATACTGACAAGTCTGATCTGAAGAGACACATTTTTAAAAGAGAGTAAAATAATCCACTTAAATTAATTTCTCTGATGGTATTTGGAATAATGTTTAATTGTTTAGAAGCTCGAACAGAAAAGGCAGACTGACTGAAAGCTGTTTTTCTAATCTTTTAGTTTACCAATTTGTTAGTATTTTTCTATTGAGATGCACTCGTTATACTTCCTGCGAGGACGCAGCCATAGATTACTATCACTTTTGTGGTGTCAAGTTGACTGTGGACACAACTCGTTGGCTGACATTGTGTTAACATTGTGTTGTGTACCAGTCGTGGTGAGTGGGCTTTCAACCAAGACAGCCCAACTTGAATTAGTTTTGTGTGATTTTTATTTGAGTTTTTCTGACTTTCCACAGGGTCCCGTCCTGCAGCAGTCATTTTAAACTCCTCATCCCATCCTCGCTATTTCCACCTTCACCCTTGACACTGGACAAAATGCTCAGGTCATTCCCGGCACAGTGAATCAGGAGGACCTCCAGCACTGATCTTCTTTGCAACGTGCCCTCAAAAAGGACAGGAGCCCCCTCCAACGAAGGCCAAACCAGTAAACCCGGGCATGTGGATGGCTGAGGTGGCTAAGTGTTGTATCTGCAGCTCTCTGGGCTCCACACCGGACATGGCTGTCACCAATGATCCACACAGTTTCTAGATGTGAAAAGAATGCATAAATTAAAGTGAAAAAAGTTACAATTGAGTCGTTCAAAAAAATTATAATTAAAAAAAGGTTAAATATGCAGCCATAATTGGACTTACTTTTCTGTGCAGCATGTTCTTGGGAGTTCTGTTTCCAGGTGAAGAAGCAGAGGGCAAGTCCATCTTGAAAACTACAAGAGAGTTATGCATAACGTGGCTGTAACTAAGTAAAATATAGTCTCCCAAGTAACATGTAACTGCACTTGCTTGTCTGGGCAGTGGGTTCTTGGGAGTGTGCAATGTGAGAAGTGATGTTTTACATCTTTTTAACTACAATAGAAAAAGTTAGATTAGTATGCTATATTATAGCTTATAAAATATTAACTATATAACATATTATAGAGAGAAACATAGCGTGTTCATGAATCTAAAATAATTTTATTTTAATTTAGAAGTATTTATAATATGGCTTTAATTGCATAATCTACAGGTTCTTTCTGTACATTTAATAAAAGTTTATACTATATTTAGAAAAAGTATGTGACAGATAACAATCTTTCAATATTATAGCTTAATCCCCAAAACATGCACAAAAAACAGAAGTAGGAATAAACGTATTTATACGTTTGAAGTCTTTGCTTTCTTTAGTGGTCTTACAAGTAAAACGTCTAATAAAAGTATCATAAAGAATAAAAAAGTTTTAACAGCCATTAGAGTTAATTTCAAATTAGTTGATAAATGCAGTCAAAGTCATGAAGTCCACTTACTATCGACGAACGAGAGCAGTCCAACGATGGCAACAAGAGGGGCGGAAAATCCCATTGTGAAAAAAAAAATGTTGCTGGAACGGGAGAGCTCCACTTGCGTTAGCCTGGTGTTAGCAACAGGTTAGCATTAGCCTTAGCCTCGGCTACCGCGGAGTGGGCGTAATTACCCACGCACGCGCTTGCGATGCAACACTCCCTTTGCCCATTTTAGTAACATCCTCTGACGAAGGAGTCTGAAATGTCCGGATGTAATCGCCATTTTTTTGCCCATGAATTGGAGTCATATCAGTGAATAGGGGACCAATGGGCAGATTACATCCATTTTTATTTACTATCTATGATTTTTACCCGTTATTTTTTTAATAATAGAAAAAATGAATGTGAGGACCAGAAGTTCTTCACAAAGGACCAGATTTGGTCCCCGTACCTTAAGTTGGACACACCTGGTCTTTACTCTCAGTGGTTGAAGCAAGACAACGGCCTTAAACAGGTGAACACTTAGTTTAAGACGGTTCTGACTGTGTAATAATAACTTATGGCTCAGAAATGGTTCAGACTCTGGACTACAGCCTTCGTTTACTGTTTAGCCTCTTTGCTAACACATATTACTGGTCACATTCTCTCTGTTCTCCACCGGTGACGGGACATTTACATGACTTTTTGTCAGTTTTGGTACAGTTTAAGTACAGCTCAGCCTTAGACACAGACTTGTTTTTGTTGCACGCTCGTTAGGTCCTTGCGGAGCTGACTCGGCCTGGGACCAGTGGAGCGAGTGTATTTATTTATGTTGCTACGCCTCTGAATTGAATGAGGATGAGACTTCCTCAATATGTTTGCAACAATGTCGCATGTGAATCAATTTTCAAATGGCTCACGATTAATCGTTGCTGCTCAGTGTGGTATTCTTTTGCATTTTCGCTAACCCTCCTACTACTAAGGCTGGGCGATAAATCAGATTACTTTGATTCATTTAAGTTTCTAATTTTGGACTATGTCAGAAATAGCCATATCAATAAATCAAATTTAATGGAAAAACTGTTCCTCTAACCATGCGCTGCACACTGTTGTGGCTGTTAGCTTCAGAGCAGCTCCAATAACGTCTGTGGTGACTCTGCAGACACTAAAACACTAATAATCTACTGAGAAAGCAGTCATATTACTTCAGAGATGCTTTGGTTTAGTGGAGTGGCAGGAAACTGACAACAGGAAAAGCATAGAGTGAATTAAATTTTTAGATTACTAGGAAGACAAAAAAAACTATTAAAATTATAACTCGTCTAAAAAAATATTTTATATATAATATTTTTTAGCCATATTGCCCAGCACTACCGTCTACATATTTTCCCCTTTTTAAATAGAATTTCCGTGTAGAAATATGACATTGTGGTAATGCAAAAATGTAAGCTTGGAGCTCTGTGACTAATTTAAGAGTTTTGCTTTTACATTAATTATCACATGATAATATGATACCCGTGACCCCTAACGGGACAAAGCGTTAGAAAATGAATGAATGAATTAATGAATAATATGATTAGGTTACAGCTGAGATCTCACTCAGGGACTGGTTTCAGGTAAATTTGGCTTGAGAGGTTCAGTCACATTTAGCTGTGCTGGCTTGAAAATGACATTTGATTGTGTTCTTTAATGGTAATGCCCACATGTTGGCTTTCATCTGAAATACATTTATATTTTTTCATTCTTTTCATTATTTATTTTGTTAATGGGTGCTCCGTTTGATCGGCCACCGATCATGATCGGCAGATACTGGCTGATAATAGTGTAGGACAGGCTGATCAAATGAGGCAAAACAGGATAAGCAGCATGGGCATTCCCCTGCGCTCTATTCACAAGTGTTGATTGTGAGTACCTTTTTAGCACAGCAGGAAATATTATGAGACAAGAAAAGAGCCAAAGAACCACTTCTCGCCAAAAATATAAATCTGTTGGGAGCCGCAACCAATATGCTTATGTATTAATCATTATAATATGCTACTGTGTAATCGCTGGCATAATAAATGAACACTGTTCAAAATGAGCTGAGAAAATGTATACTGTGTGATCAATAAAAACTGTTGCCATGACCATAAAAGCGACACTGATGTTTCAGTCAGTGATTCACAAAACACTGGATGCTTTTTGGCCTTTGTAGCATAAATGCTAATAACTAAAAATGTATACAAAAAGAATTAAAAAGTTTAGCGTGCTAAAGCACTAGGTTTTACAGCGCACTTGATTGCTTCATTTCACTTTGATAACACAAGGCACACTGAACCAGCTTCTTTACAAAATGAGGACATAGTTTGGATCTTATTCCTGGTCTGTTATGGTAGTTTGGGAACATCAACTGCTGCCTGCTTAGGTTTAGTTTTTTTTAATCGCTAGGAGCGTGCCAAAGCCCAGGTCTGCGCCGATGCACTTGTGGGGTTACTTTTGTGCTTAAAATTTGAACTGTGGCCACACACCTGTCCTGCTTCTGACTTTGTGCAGTAAAATTTGCTCCTATTGTACTATAATTGCGTGTTTTAGTTATTACTAATTCTTCAGGAGCAGCAGGCACACGCAAAGCATAGATCTACCAGCTTATGTCTGTGAGAGAATCAAAGAAAATTTAATAACTGTCTTAATGGAGAAAAATAACCACCCTCTTTGTAACATTTTAACTCATTAAAGACAAGCCTGGTCAGTGTGATCAAGAAATATTGAACACATTCACTTGTACGCTAAAAGGATACAGTCCTCAAATTGTAGCTTGCGTATTAATTGTAACAGGCTCCGGGATTAATAATTGAATTAAATTGACGCACAAACGATCCAACTCCCTGTTTTGTGTGCACAGTTTGGACTCGGTGCTGAAGAGCCGCAAAGGCCCTGAAAATGCTGGTTGCCGATGCCTGGCATAGGCAGTATAGGCTAATACTAAGGGTGGCAGCTATACAAGGGGCGCCTCAATTAACCAAGGTGAACTGCTGCCTCAACAGCTAGATTTGAGACAACAGCAGTTGTGTTGCTAATGTAGAGTATTATCCCCAAAACCTGGTTTGTTAAGTGAAGGTAGATCTGTGAAGGTAACATCACAAATAAATCATCATATTATATAAAGAAAATTAAACTATCCCTCTCCTTTGTTGATATTTTAGGTCAAAAACAGAGTTCATCTTAATAAAATGTGACTTCAAAGGTATTCTATAAATTTAGGTTGATCATCATGTGTGTCCTCTTTAGCTCACTTAGTAAAGTACTGTACCATGTGCAGATTATCCAGGAATGAATCCTGGCTTTGGTCTCTGTTCATATTAGTCATCAGCATAGAACTAATGATTTTTACTGTTTTCAAAACACAAGTAGCATAAAGTGATATTGGTCGCACCGCAAGGGGCGCAACACAAATTTTTATAAAGATTTCGGTAATTGGTGATGGGCATCAAAAATCTTGATTGGAGTACCATTAATTTGTTGTAATTTATTTTTACATTTAGTGGTTGAAACATGTCATACTACTTAGAAAGGGGAAGTAATCATTCTGGAAAAGAGAGAAGCCTCAAATTTTTGGTTGGGAAATAGTGTTATTTTTAAATGGAACAGTGTGTGTAAATCTATGGCGTGTTACATAATTGTGGCGTTGGCCATCACATGAACCGATCAGTGGCTTCTCCACTCAGGCTGATTACGTCACAACAGTAGCCCTATTAGTATTCAAATGTATGTTTTCACTTGTAACACAGTTCACAGGCCAGCTTTCTTGCTATATCTCAGCAAACCTAGATAATGCTCAAAAGAAAAAACAACCCCTGACTGAAGCTTGTATGTTCCAAAACAAAGAGCAAAGTTCACAGCAAACCAAATACTGGGAGTCGGGCACAGTGGCCTCATTGGTGCGACTCTATATTCAGGTGGTTTGTCTGATAACTACTGCTCAACCCGGGACTACAGTGGTGAAAGAGTGCCGGAGGGCTGCTCACCGGACAGCTGGCAGATATGTTCAAAAATGGACTGAAGATCATGGGCAGTAAGTACGATTAAGAACTGATTTAATATGTTTGACCCAAGTGGTGTATGTTAGATTTAGGGATTGGGCTGTTCTTGTAATTCTGGAAAACTTCCAACATAGTTGACCAGTATAAAGTTTTTGAGGAAAAAATACTGAACAAATATGTGTCAAATTCGTTTCATTTTGTGTTTAGCCTCACAAAAAAAAAGTGAAATTGCTGAAAAACAATTATATACTGAAATTGGATATTGGGACCAACTACAATGGGCAAGGATTGAGACACACTATAATTTTTTTGAATAATGATTTTAAAGTTTTATATTGTAATATTTGCATACATCTTTCCATTAAATTTATCAAATATCTTTCTATGACTTAACATTGTCTAACATTGTCTCTTTTTTTCTGGGTCTGTTTAACTAACCCATCTTGGCAGTGCTTTGTTTATATTATAAGCACGAGTGACGCATTTTATATTTCAGCCGTTTAGCAATTTAACATTATAACACTTTTAGCATTCTATCAATTTTTGCCTTTTAAAACATTTTGGCACACTATGAATTAGGCATTTTACCTTTCTAACAAATTGAAATTTTACTATTCTAACAAGTTAACATTTTAGCTATTTAACATTTTAATTATTTTGTGGTTTAGCAAGATTTAGATTTTTATGGTTGCAAATACTAAATTTATCTTTTTCACTAATAGACCATATATACAAAAGATTTATAATATGGAGGATTAGATGGATACTGTAGAGAAGATAAATGGATTTTTTAGTTTGGTCGTGTCACAGGATATCTTAGTAAATGTGTTGTTTACTCAGGCCCTGTATTGATTTTTCTGAAAGCCTCTGGTCACCAGTTGTGTCTGACACCAGCCAGTTCCAGCGTGCTTTTAGTCCATTTGGACACTAATGCTGATATATAATAAATGTACTGTTCTAGCCCATGTGAAAATGGCATTACAAAGGTCTGAGCTCCAGTGAAAGTGATTTAAAAATGGCACGGCAACTAGACACTCTCTTCAAGACATTAGCGAGAGGACAGAAGCCAGGCAGGCCACGTGTCCTGGGACATGCTTCCTGAATAGGCCCCCATTTTCCATTTTAAGACTGCTCTGAGTTCGTATGCCAGTTGAATTGGCTCTTCTTCTGCTTTAGGCAAAGAAGGAAAAATATGTTTCAAGACCAGATGGATTGTCCTCAGTGGTGTAGTCTACATTTTTGTAGTCAGTATACGATGACAAACTTTCTGTCCTCAGTGACAGCCCTCAGACATTATCCTCACTAATACCACACAGGCCTACAGAGATGCCCGCAATTGAATGCGTATAAAAAAATACAAAGTGAGACATAAATGAAAAGAAAACAGCCAAGTAAAGTAAAATAAGACCTTTTATATTTATTTAAAATATTTTATGGAAAAAATGTGTGAAGTTATGTTTTGATTAGAATTAAATATTAATCAATCTACAAGTTCAGATATTGGTATTAATTATTCAGACACAAAACAAAATCATGTGCAAAATTATTATTTCTTAAACAGCAATGATGTACAAATAAATGAAACATATTTGTAAACCTTGCATTAAAGTTGTTAATGAGGATGTTTTGATGACGGAGAAACCAACGACTGTTAGTGAGTTTTTGAAATGAGCGGATGCATAAGAGCAGTCTGTGAACGCCTCCTAAATCTCAGGCACAAGCATTGCAACAGTGTTTTACTGCCGGCATTTGCTGCGTCGCATTAGAAGATTGACTGTGTTGGACTCACTGCTTAGAATTGTTACCATGGTTTTAACATTTAAGTAGCATAACTTAATACACTTATAAATGGGAGTTTGGGAAAGATACAAACAGGCAGGAATAGTGGAAGTCTAACTCGTACAGTACTCCCATCATTATTTGTAGCATTACCAAAATGCCTGTTGCTTTAAGGTGTTGGAATACAAGTTTGTATCTTTCCCAAACTCCCAAAAATCTAATATTTTCATCAAAAAATTTATTAAAAGGTACATGTACAGCTGTAATCTGGCAACAGCCCTTTTTGTGTCTTTGGTGCACACCATTGTGAAAAAGAATCCCCAAGACACACTCCTCTTCTCATATTTCTCAAAAAAGGAGATTTTCTTTTGCCACTACCTGCTTCAGGTTGTTTCTCAGCCATTTTGCAACTTTGCTGTCTTACTAATGGGTCAGATCATCAAAGCCATATGAGAGCTGGGAATAGCAGCCTAGATAGATAGATGCCTAACGTTACGCACCTAGTAATAATGATTGACAATCCAGAGGACCAATAAAAAAAAAAGTTTATGAATATTTATTTAATTTTTTTTTCATCTTGGTACACATATTTAACAGTTGGTTATATGTCTGTTAAGGCTGGTTGAGATTCAATAGAAAACATCCTCTGTAATCGAATGATTACAGAACTTTTAACATAAAGCTTTTGAAGCCAATAATGTTAGTATGATGACATGTTCTTAACCAGTATTTATATTATACAAAAACAATTAAACAATATAAATACTAATCTCTACTCTTTACGTTCAAAATGCCTATACTTTCATTAAAACAGTTTACATACCCTGGCAGAATTTGTGATTATTATTGTTATTTTTATTTAATTTTTTTGGGCCATTTTTCAGAGACTGTGAATGATGACACTAAAAAAAAAATTCTCTCATATTTAGTGGTTTGGTGAAAAAGTGTATTATCAAACAATTGTGTTTACTCTTTTTAAATCATAATGACAAGAAACTAACCAAATGACCCTGGTGATTTTGGCCTGATAACATGCACACAAGTTGACACAAAAAGGTTTGAATGGCTACAAAAAGTAACCATTCTCACCTGTGATCTGTTTGCTTGTAATTAGTGTGTGTATAAAAGGTCAGTGCGTTTCTGGGCTCCTGACAGACCCTTGCATCTCTCATCCAGTGCTGCACTGACATTTCTGTATTCTGAGTGATGGGGAAAGAATTGTCAACGGATTACTTGGAGGCATGTGAAAATAAATGGGGTGCCTGGTCGAGTTGCCAGAAAAAAAACTATGCAAATGCCACAAAGCATCCCACGTACATTACCAACACCACAGAGACAAGACTAAAAACTTCTGGAACAAAGCAATTTGAAGTTATAAGACCAAAATTAAACTTTTTGGCCACAACCATAAATGTTAACATTTGGAGAGGAGTCAATACCATTCCTACTGTGAAACATGGAGCTAGATCGCTGATCTTTTCGGGATGGGCAAACTACAAAGGCACAGAAAATTTGAACTCATAAGCCCGGCCTTGGACATTCCAACATGATTGCTGTCATTGGCTACAGCAGCATGAAGTGAAGGTTCTGGACTGTCCATTTCAGTCTCCTGACCTCAATATCATTGAGCCACTCTGCTGAGATATCAAACATGCAGTTCATGCAAGACGGCTCAAGAATTTACAGGAACTGGAGGCTTTTTGCCAAAAAGAATGGGCAGCTTTACCATCTGAGAAAATAAAGAGCCTCATCCACAACTACCACAAAAGACTTCAAGCTGTTATTGATGTTAAAGGTGGCAACACACAGTATTAAGAACTGGAGTATGTAAACTTTTAATCAGGGTCATTTGGGTAGTTTCTGTCATAATTTATGTTGTCATGTCATGATTTAAAAAGAGTAAACACAGTTGTTTAACAATAAATGGCTTCACACAAGCACTAACTGAGTGAAAAATAGTTGTTATCATTCATATTCTCTGCAAAATGACCAAAAATGACAAATTCTGTCAGGGTATGTAGATGCCTGCTCTGCATGTTGGTCGGTATTTACCTAACTTTCTGTCCCTTCATTCTAACCAAGAATACCTGTTTTTAAATTCCAGAAGGTGTCATCTAGAAAAACATGTTTTTTTTTTTTGTTTGTTTTTTTACCAAAACAGACTAAAGTTAAACTACAAAACTTTTACATTTTAAACTTTTACATAGCCTACATTCTTAGCTATGTTCAAGGCCTGACTTTTTTGCTTATTGGCTGCTGTTGTTTATTAAGCTATTAGCCATTTAAGAGTTTAATAAGGATTTTTTTCCACTGAGATTACAAATCTCTTTTCTACGGAGCCCCTCTGGTCTCACTATGTAAAAAAAAAAAATATATGTAACTAAGTCGTGGCCACGAGATACGCTAACTCGTGGCCACGAGTTAAGCTAAGTCGTGGCCACGAGATACGCTAACTCGTGGCCACGAGTTAAGCTAAGTCGTGGCCACGAGATACGCTAAGTCGTGGCCACGAGATAAGTAAATATGAAAGCATGCACGCTAACTCTGCCGCCCATAAGGCTCATACATACAGCCAGATGGACCTAAGCCTACAACGCCCTCTGCTGACGTTTTATCGTAGGCTACACAGACATGCTTTTCCAAAATGTCAAAGACTTCAATAATTAATAAACCAGTCTGCACACTAATATAGACTATCTTAAAATCATAATCAGAAATACTTTATTGATCTTTATTGATATCGATAACCTTTGTTATTTAAATGGACCCTGTACTGTAGTGCAATGTAATACTTCACATTCTGTGCAATATTATCTGTTTTAATATTCAGTGTAATATAGTTTGCTGCAGT
Source organism: Neodontobutis hainanensis (assembly GCA_024349245.1). Classification (NCBI taxonomy): domain Eukaryota; kingdom Metazoa; phylum Chordata; class Actinopteri; order Gobiiformes; family Odontobutidae; genus Neodontobutis; species Neodontobutis hainanensis. Next base: position 3,493,224 of record JALDNG010000173.1, on the reverse strand, counting down.
TCTGCTTCTATTTATTTACTAGTACTGTTCATCACAATCAATTCAATTCTGTTAATACAGTAATGTAAATCTTGTAGGCTGCATATCCATGGTCCTTTATAACTCTTCTTCATATTTTATAGCATATATTTATTTAGCATATACTTTTTACATGTGTATAGGCTACTTGTTTATTTACCAACTTATATTATTATTTATATTTCTTTAAATGTCTTGATGTGCACATCAACTGTGACACAACAATTGTCCCCTGGGTTATCGATATCAATAAAGATCAATAAAGTATTTCTGATTATGATTTTAAGATAATCTACAGTAGTGTGCAGACTGGTTTATTAATTATTGAAGTCTTTGACATTTTGGAAAAGCATGTCTGTGTAGCCTACGATAAAACGTCAGCAGAGGGCGTTCTAGGCTTAGGTCACGGTACCTCCATCTGGCTGTATGTATGAGCCTTATGGGCGGCAGAGTTAGCGTGCATGCTTTCATATTTACTTATCTCGTGGCCACGACTTAGCGTATCTCGTGGCCACGACTTAGCTTAACTCGTGGCCACGAGTTAGCGTATCTCGTGGCCACGACTTAGTTACATATATTTTTTTTTTTTACATAGTGAGACCAGAGGGGCTCCGTACTTTTGCAGGGTAGTCCTGCAGGGAAAATAGTATGACCAAAATGTTAAAAAAAACAATGAAGTGGCCAGTGGTGGTGGGGGTTTGATTAGGCACACAGGTGCAGGTTCTAACTATTTATTTTTTTTAATGTCAAGCCTTGTTTATGACTTTTAAGACCTAGGCCTAGCTCGATCTTCAGGTTCCTTCAGCACTGCCCTGCCCCCCCCTCTGTGGAGACTCTAATCATTTGAATACCTGATAATGGACCATGTACCCTGCAGTGTAGAGCCTTGATTACATGCAGTATGTTGTTTTGTGGGGACTTGCTGAGTGCAGGAGAGCACATGTGTGAGCTCATGTGGTATGTTTGCCTTTACAGTACATTTTACAGACCACTCCATACTGAGCAGCCCCTGGGCCTGTTTAGCACAGAAAGCTTTGATGGTTCTTTATGACACACAGCACAGCTCTGTTTTCATCTTACTACTACCATAAGAATCTCGGCAATGTATTATGTAACGTTATGTTTACACACTTAAAATTTGCTAATCATATTATGATCTTAAAGCTTATCCCTTAAGCTGATTGAGCTTAAGTACATTGTTGTCGTGTTTGACGTTATTGTGTCCCATCATAGTCATTAAACTATATCAGACCATATGACGTATCCTCTTCATTATTCATCAGTAGACCGTTTGAACAGTCAGTATGCTCTTAATGCCATGCCTCTGAAAGTGTGCAATACTCTATGTGCACAGTCGGTGTTCTAGTGGCTTGTTTGTAGTGCTATGAAATGCAGCTAATGCTATGCATTGTAAAATTTAATAGAATATGGATGTCCTCTTGACAAGTGCAGGATTTTCATACGCAAAAAAATACTGAATTTGAAACAAAATTTGAGGGTATGACGTTCATCATAATTAGTTGTATAATACCAATTATGTATATATATATATATATATATATATAAAATATTTAAAAAAACCTTGTCCTTCACACCCCGCGGGTGGTCTCATCCTTCGAGCTCGGGTCCTCTACCAGAGGCCTGGGAGCTTGAGGGTTCTGCGCAGTATCTTTGCTGTTCCTAGTACTGCACTTTTCTGGACCGAGATGTCTGGTGTTCTTCCAGGGATCTGCTGTAGCCACTCTTCCAGTTTGGGGGTCACTGCCCCGAGTGCTCCGATGACCACGGGCACCACTGTCCCCTTTACCTTCCAAGTCTTTTCTAGCTCTTCTCTGAGCCCTTGGTATTTCTCTAGTTTCTCATGTTCCTTTTTTCTGATGTTACCATCACTTGGTATTGCCACATCAACCACAACGGCTTTCCTCTGCTGTTTGTCCCCCACCACGATGTCTGGTTGGTTCGCAAATTATCATTCTGTCAGTCTGAATCTGGAAGTCCCACAGGATCTTGGCTCGGTCATTCTCTACCACCTTTGGAGGTGTTTCCCACTTTGACCTCAGGGTTTCCAGTCCGTACTCCGTGCAGATGTTCACTATGCCAGCCACTTGGTTATGGCGCTCCATGTATGCTTTCCCTGCCAGCATCTTACACCCTGCAGTTAAGTGCTGGATTATCTCAGGGGCCTGTTTGCACAGCCTAAACCTTGTCTTGTCTGGTGTGGTAGATCTGGGCCTCTATTGCTCTGGTGCTCAGGGCTTGTTCCTGTGCAGCCATGATGAGTGCCTCTGTGCTGTCCTTCAGTCCAGCCCGTTCTAGCCATTGGTAGGATTTCGTGATATCAGCCACTTCAGTTATGTTCCGGTGGTTCATCCCATGTAGGGGTTTGTCCTCCCATGATGGTCCCTCCTCCAGCTCCTCTTCCGCTGTTCCCCATTGCCTGAGACATTCACTAAGCACGTCATCTGTTGGGGCCTTATCTTTGATGTACTTGTGGATCTTGTATGTTTCATCCTGGATAGTGGCTCTCACACTCACTAGTCCACGGCCGCCTTCCTTACGGCTAGCGTACAGTCTCAAGGTGCTGGATTTGGGATGGAACCCTCCATGCATGGTGAGGAGCTTTTGTGTCTTAACGTCTGTGGTCTGTATCTCTTCCTTTGGCCACCTTATTATTCCCGCAGGGTATCTGATCACTGGCAGGGCGTAGCTGTTTATTGCCCGTGCCTTGTTCTTGCCATTGAGCTGACTTCTTAGGACTTGCCTTACTCGTTGGGGGTATTTGGCTGTTGCTGTTTTCCTTGTTACCTCTTCAAGGTTGCCATTTGCCTGTGGTATTCCAAGGTACTTGTAACCATCCTCAATGTCTGCTTTAGTTCCTTCTGGTAGTGAGACCCCTTCTGTGTGGACTACCTTCCCTCTCTTTTTCACCATTCGACTACATTTGGGGGGACAGAGCATCTCCTTGGTATATGCCACATTTGATATCAAGCCCGAAATTATTTATACCCCTGGCAAATTTTGAATTAAAGTTTTTTTTAATTCAACCAGCTAGTTTTTTCTTAATTGGAAATGAGACAGGCGTCTTCTAGATGATTATAAGACAATGTACAAGAGGGATCATTGTGGAAAAAAATATTTCTTAGCTTTTATTGACATTTGAACAAAAAGTGGCATGTCTAAAATTATTCATACCCTTCTCAATAATTAATTTAAAATACTTTATTTCAATCAAACCCTTCCTATAATTGCTGAGCAGCTTTTTGAATGTCTCCACTGGGGTTTTTGCCCATTCATCTTTAGTGATAACCTCCAGCTCTTTCAGGTTGGAGGGTTTCCTTGCCATCACCCTGATCTTTAGGTCCCACCACAGATTCTCAATTGGATTCAAAGCCGGACTCTGGCTGGGCCATTGCAAAAGGTTTATGTTTTTTGTCTGCTAACCATTTCTTCACCACTTTAGCTGTGTGTTCTGGGTTGTTGTCGTGCTAAAGTGTCCACTGGTGCCCACGGCCAAGTTTCTCTGCAGACTGCTTGAAGTTGTTGAGAAACTTGATGTATTGTTTTTTTTTCATTTTGCAGTTTACTGTGATTTTTTTTTTCCCTGGTTCATTGGCTGACAAACACCCCCAAAGCATTAGGTTCCCACCATGTTTGACAATGGGGATAGTGTTCTTAGGGTTAAAGGTGTCTCCTTTTTATGCCTAATGAAGAATACATCACTGTGGCTAAACAATAAAATTTTTGTTACATCTGACCATAAAACAGAAGACCAGTTTTTATCTTTGCCCAGATAAGCATTTGCAAAGACTAAGCTGTCTTTTGTGTGCCTTATCTGAAGAATTGGCGTTCTTCTTGGTCTGAGTCCGTGGAACCCAGCAGTGTGCAGTGTCCATTGGACTGTCTGCCTTGATATGTTGCCACCAGCAGAGCCCAGATTCACCAGGATGTTCTTGGTGTTGATCTTTGGATTTTTTTTCACCACTCACTGTCTTCCTGGCCAGCACAGGTGTCACTGTTGGCTTCCGACCACTTTCTTTGAGATTTTCTACAGTGCGGAACGTCTTGTATTTTTTCATAATAGATTGCACTGTAGCCACTGGAACTTGAAAACATTTAGATATGGACTTTTAGCCCTTTTCTGACTTGTGTGCAGCCACAAGTCTTCACTGAGCTCTTTTGTCTTAGCCATGACTGTCCACAAACCAACTACAGAAAGCTGCTGTTTTTACCTGTTGAGTTGATCAAAACAGCTTTTTCCAATTAATCAGGGTAATTAGGATGCTTTAGAACAGCTTGGACTATTTTGAATTGTGTAGAACCTTGGATTTGCCCATAGACTGTGACAGCTTGGAAAGGGTATGAATAATTTTGAACATGCCACTTTTTGTTCAAATGTAAATAAAAGCTAAGAAATATTGATTTTCCCAACGATGCCTCTTGTACATCGTGTGTGCGTGCTCCTGGCAGAATTTGTGATTTTTCAGAGAATATGAATAATAACACAAAAACCTTTCTTTCACTCATACTTAGTGGTTGGGTGAAGCCATTTATTGTGAAACAATTGTGTTTTCTCTTCTTAAATCATAATGACAACAGAAACTACCCTAATAACCCTGATTAAAAGTTTACATACTCAATTTCTTAACATTGTGTGTTGACACCTTTAACATCAATGACAGCTTGAAGTCTTTTGTGGTAGTTGTGAATGAGGCTCTTTATTTTCTCAGAGGGTAAAGCTGCCCATTCTTCTTGGCAAAGAAGTAAATTCTGTAAATTCTTGAGGTGTTGTGCATGAACTGCACGTTTGAGATCTCCCCAGAGTGGCTCAATAATACTGAGGTCAGAAGACTGAGATGGACAGTCCAGAACCTTCACTTTATGCTGCTGTAGCCAATGACAGGTTGACTTGGCCTTGTGCTTTGTATTGTTGTCATGTTGGAATGTCAGAGTACGTCCCATGTGCAGCTTCTGGGCTGATAAGTGCATCTTTTCCTGTGCCTTTTGTAGCTCACACATCTCTAAAACATCAGTGATCCACCTCCATGTTTCACAGTAGGAATGGTGTACCTTTCATCATAGGCCTTGTTGACTCCAAATGTAACATTTATGGTTGTGGCCAAAAAGTAAAAACTTGGTCTCATCACTCCAAATGACTTTGTTTCTTTATTCCATATTAAAGTCCTCTGTATTAATAGTTTAGTATTTGATTAATTTGAGTATTAGTATTTATTTTGGGCTATGTGTAGCGCGGGCTTTTAGATGATTGTGTGTGTATTAGAGCTGCCACTAACGATTATTTTTTCTAACAATTATTTTATTTTTATTCCTTTTAATAATCTAGTGTTTTATAGTTTTTATAAACTGTATAAAAAAGAACACTAGATTAATAAACTGTAATGTATTCTAAAGAGGGTAGTAAATATGCATATTTTTGAACTGAATGTGATTATTACATTGTTTAATATTATTACTTTAATTACAATCTTAATTGTATTTCAGTGAGTGTAGTGAATTTGTCATTGTATTATAAATAACAGAAAGTATTTTAAACTCATTTTAACTAAGGAGATAATTCGTTATTAATCACGTACTAATAATTATGTTTTATTTTTTTGGTTTGTGCCAAAAGTAAACAAAAATGCACTAGTAGCCTAAATGTTCAGATTACAGCATACTGTTAATGTAAATCTAGGTCTTTGTGTGCATAAACTACTTCTAACAACCAGTAAATGTTAATAAAAAGTTAAAAGTTAACTTTATTTTCGCTAAAGTAACCTATACAGTAATATATGTTAACAGTTCAACATTATACTGTTAGCGATTAGCATTACCATTATTATCTAGCATATATCAGTTAATTCTCGACCAAAACACATCAGATAAGAACCCAACAATTACTCCCAAAACAAATTGTAATAATAAAAAGTTACAGAAATTGGCTCATAATTTTTTTGTTTTCTTCTGAGGCGCTCTGCTTTCTGCTTTTACGACACTCTCAGGTAATGCTAATACGTTTAAATAACTGCAGTAAACCATCGGATGTGGTTGATTTAAGCAAAATTACATGCATATTGTTAGCGCTTTGAGTAACTAGTAGGTGGAAAAACGCTATATAAAATCCATGTCATTTATAATTAAACAACTCAGAGAAAGATATAATATAATGCGCACACACAGTCTACAGTAAATGGAACTAATCAAGTCAACTTAGAATCAGACAGGAACAGTGAAGGAGCTGTTTTTGTTTTTTTACACATTTATGCACATCTTGAATTATTCATTCATTCATTCATCTTGAATTATAAGTGTTTGAATAATAACAGCAACAATTTTTTTTTTTTTTTTTTTTTTTTTTTTATTGAAACGCGTAGATGAGCCATTTAGTTGTGTTATTGAATGTAGTCATGTTAATTGTTCAACCCTGGTTGGTTGTTTTATATTTTCTGAATTTAATTATAAAACTTTTTATATTAAAGCATTCACATAACCAAGCTATTGTTTTTTTTTTTCTAGAACTTACTGTGTAGGAGAAATTGAGGGTTGGGTGGTAAAATGTAGGTGGGAAGTTATTTATATTTGTATTTTATGCAAGCGCTGTCTATTTTTGTTTGAAACCAGTTGGAGAATTAAGACGACAGGATCAGTGAGTTATCCAGGCATTTCCTAAAAACAAAACAAAAAAACCCCCACTCACACTACGGTCCACTGAGGGGCGAGCTAAGGATTTGAAAGTGTCTGACCGTGATATTATTCCAGTACAAACGAGGATAAGCTGCGTGTTTGGACAATTGGGAAATAAGCGTTCACTGCTCAGATCCTCTACATCCCATATTTTTTCATGTCAGAACACACGCCTTTGGAGCCAGAACAACTCTGTATCTAACTGTGCCAGTTTAATCTGCCTGCGTTACTGACAGCCGTCAAGCTTATTATCAAGAATTGAAAAACTAAACTATAACTGCAAAACTGCCTATCAACTCTGGCTTGGTAATATCATATCACCATGTCAGTATTGTTCGAAAGGATTATAGTAAATGATGATAATACGACTTTTTGACTAGATATGGATAGTCTAAAGATGTAGCATGCGCTCTAGGTATTGGACAGCAGGGCTCTAGCCGAACTTTTTTCCTTAGGTGCACCAGGACAAAAGTTAGGTGCACTCAAATTTTTGACTGCATTGCATTTAATATCCACTATGGTCGTGTCTAAACACACAAATCCCTATATATTGCACTATATAGTGATTATGCCATTTTGTAGTGGTGTCCAAATTAGGGACTAGTGAAAGTGTAAGACACAGTATGTGTTCAGCTGTATCCAAATCTTTTTATTTATTTTTTGTTCTCGGTTTATTTATTTTTGTCATTACTTTCATTTTCTTCTCTGTAACCCCCCTGGCATTATTGTATTGTATTTGGCAGATTAATTTAATTTTATGTACCTGCTTGTACTGTCCTTTTCTTTTTCAATAAAAAAAAAAATATAAAAAGACTTTCGGACACCACTACAGAATGGTGTAATCACTATATAGTGATTAGTGTGTTGATTCCATAGATTGTAAATAAACATGGATGTAATCCGCCCATTGGGCCCCTATTCACCAATATTGTCATTGTGAAAGGGCTGTAAAATGGCGGTTACATTCGGGATTTTTGGCTTTTACTCCATAGTAAAACAATAGTTTTTAGATAGCATAAACCAGAGTTGTCGCTGTATTTCGCCCTTACTCGAAGATCATTTAGGAGGTTCCATGAGAGATGCTTGGTTGAGTCGGACACAACCTAGGAGCTTTAGGGCATCCCATAATTCATTGTGCAACCTCCCGAACTTTTCCAAAAATGTCCGACTGATGCCAATATCCATGTGATGAGTTGGAAGTGACTGCGTCAACCGTTACGCTCTTCTATAAATATCTGCATAAGCCACAGTTTAGAGCCACAGTTTCTTATAATTGACTTTTATTGTTCACTGCTGATGTTCGTTGCAGTAAAACACAGCTTTGCACACATTTGTTGACATTTGTGAGAAACAAAACTTAAGCTGCGTGGCTCAGTTGCGTAAATCCACAACGGCTTCCGCTAGTCATTAATGCTAATTAATAAATTGAAAGTACGATGGTAGATTTTATTGGCCTGACCAGGACCAGACCAATACTTTGGGTGGATAACAGCTGTTGGAAATGTTACGGTCGGTGAGTCTTTTCATTAAGTTACACACACTCTGTGCTGTTGTGTGTTGTAAAACATTTAATGATGATCTTTAGTGTTGAACAGAGCTCTTTATTCAAAACAGACAAACATTACTGGTGTGGAGTCGCTCACATTATTTTGCTAAATTGCCCTGTTTCCCTTGTTAAACGCAGCGCTCGGTGGAGGAGAGCTTGTTGTAGTCCATTTTTGGGATGTGTAGTTTTTATTAAGCTGCTGTGTCAACTTCCCCTGTTTTAGCTGAGAGGTTAGTAAGTCAGATTGTGGAAACAGCACTCAAGCTCCTTTTCTTTATCAATAAGGAACCTCCTAATGTCGTACTGCTCACCTCATGTTGTAGCTCTCAAAGGTTAAGGAACAGCAGTCCGGAGCTATCATATAACCAGATTCCGAGTAGGGATGAGCGAGTACAGCATTATCTGTATCTGTATCTGTACTCGGATTGGGCGTGGCCTAACCCGGAAGTGGGCAGGATTTATACCGGAAGGGGTCGGGTTGACTTGAAATGGGCAGGGCTTTAACTGGTATGTTGTTTTTAATCATGCAATAAATATGAGTTGATCAGAAATTGTTATATTTATTACTGATTAGAAAACTATTTACATGACAGCATCAGCATTGAGCTTCAGATCAATAGTTTTGATCACAATAACAAACAAACTATATACAGTTCGAACTATGTATGAACAAATTTTGCAACAATGAATACAACACATGCGTTTGCAATTTTGAAGAAAAATTTAATGAACAAGGGTTTTTATCTAAACATAACTTTCTTTTTTTTAACTTTTAATTTTTTTTATTATCAGTGTGATGTGTGTGTGTAGCTAATTAATTTGTAAAATATAGTTTTATACCACCAATTCCTTTATTTTTAATGAAATACAGCAAGAAAGTGTCAGACACTCAGCATTCAAAGCAACAGTTACTGGTAACAAGTTACTATCTCAAGTCAGTTAGTTATATTTAATTAACCATTTAGCTATCAATATAATCCAGTTCAGTTCAGCAACACTCAATTTCAAAAATGATTAGCAAATCTACAAACAAATTATTGAAACACCATGAAGAAAAATACCTGTCTCTAAGACAAGGTAGCCGTATTAAAGGCAGGAACTTACCAATCATAATGAAGTTCACATCAAATAAATCTGTTACTTTTAAAGTGCTTAAATAAATTAAAATAACCAGAAACGCTCATTTCTTCAATGAGGTTCCACTCGCGGTTCACTACGCCGCCAATTAACCTCAATAAAACAAACCAATTTGCTACTATTACCCAAAAAGGTACTAAGGTAGAAGTAAAATAAAACTCACCGCTGAGTCAAATATCAAGTATAAGAATTCACATTACTTTATGTAGTGTTTGTCCGCTTAGCAGACTGCAGCTACAGCAGGAACCAGATGCTGGGAATATCCCTGCGCCTGCGCCGGAACTTATTTATTCAAGCGGAAAACATTCGCAAATGAGAAGGAACTATTTTTCATGTGACATGGGTTACACGATCACAGATATTGACTCGTTTTACTCGTATAATACTCGTACTCGGCAAAAGTGCATTGTTTGTACCGATACTCGTTTCAGACGAGTATCCGGCTCAACTCTAATTCTGAGCTTTTTTTTTCCCCCCTTGAATGGCTTGTTGCACCGGTGCGACCTCTAGATTTTTATTTGTTTGTTCCACCATTGAGAAATTAAGTTGCATGTGCAACCAATTCTAGAGCCCTGCACAATAAGTTCGAATGATCCATTTTTGAGTTGTTTGCCTTTTTATATTAAATTAGGCAATTTTCTACTTGAGTGGTGACTTGGACAGCATGGACAAGAGGATATTTGAGATGTTTTTTCATCACAATATATCATGGACAATTGTTTCACTTATCATGACAATGACATCATGACATTCTAAATTAAAAAAAAAGCTGTAAAGCCTATGGGAAACATTGTATATCATATTCATTGAATACTGTTTGAGTTTGTTTCTATTTGCCGCACTCAGTTATCTCAAAGGAATAGTCTATAAAAGACTGCATCTCTATATATCTTGTGCACCAGATAGCTCAGTCGGTAAAGCACATGAAAATTCAAAAATATGCGGGAGACCAGAATTATGTCTTGCTCAGGTCATTTGCCCAAAGTCACCCCCCCCCCCCCCCCACCCTGTTTCCTTTCCACCTACCGTTTACTAACAAATGGCTAAAAGAAATCTGTAAAAAAAGAGACACATTGGCTAAAATGTATAAGAGTAGCTTACGTGTATATTACATTTTGAGTGACTGCTGCTGTGACACAGAGCAGTAATGTGATAATAGCTGACGTCATCATTGGCTAGATTAGCTGATGTGTGAAGGAGCTGGGAGGTAGTTTTTTGATTGACTACACCTCTACAGAATATTCCTCAAATTGGCTGCATTGTCAAGTTTTATCTTTTAATATTGACCATTGAAAGGAAATTAGTTAGTTCACCCTGGACACTTCTATTCAAAGTCACCAACACATCTACTCGCATGGCATTTCTGCGGAAGGTTAGGTAACTTTCTCTTCACTGTAAAAAATTGAATGGAATTTTGGCTGACCTGCTTTCTCATGTCCCAGTAGCTTTCATTCCACTAAGAGTCAGTGAGGTCATGAGGTTATTTTTGTGTTTCTTTCTTATTTCAGAATAAGAATGTTAAAACATTTTCACAACCTTTTTTTTTTTTCTCAAGTTCATTACTCTTTGAAAAAATTATAATTTACTGTTGCTTAAACCTGACTTGTAGCTTTGGTAGCAATTAGCCGAGCAGAACAAGTACCACAGAACAATTTTTTTATACAGAAATCTTGAGCAAGTTTAAAAAAAATATATATGCAAAAGTGGAATACTTTAATTATGTTAATTATGTTAGCTGCTATATTATTTCACAATGTTCGGCACAGATCTAATATCCTGTGCAAATGTTTTTTTTTTTTTTTTTTTTTTTCTTGCCCTCACTCTGTGCATACATTGTGATATATAACTAGTGTGTCTAAGGCCCGCTGTTGTCTTTGCGTACAGAATGAATAAAAATAATATTTCCAATGAGACTCTGGTGATGAATAGATGTGAAAAGCTGACTGCTGATCTTCATACTCCTTTGCAAACCATATTTTGCTGACTCAAGCCTCCACATGCTTCCTCCATCAGTTCCTGTTTCCAGCAGCATGAATTCAAAACAGTGGAGTCATCATTCAAGTCATTGTGAGCCAGCCTTTGTAAGACTTTATGTCTTTGGGGGAGATAATTACTTACCAGTTTTACACTTTGAAATCTGTTAAAATAAACTTGATTTTGGGACAGGATGTTAAATTCCAGGCTTTGCAAATTGTGTTTTGAGTTGCATGGTGGTCAGACAATAGAAATAAACCCATCTGGAATAAAGGTAAATCATTAGGGATTCTTCTCCTTTTAGGCTGGTGTAGATGTGATGAACTGAACTTGTTTTCTATCATCCATCTGTAATACAAAGCACAATAGCTGAGTATTTTGAAATCTAGATTTTGAATTTATACAATAGTTATAGTTTTAGGTTTCCTATAATCTCACTTTAATAAAAAACAAACAAATATGTACTCAAAAGGATCTGGTTTTGAACTACTACTAGTAAGAAGCACTCAAGAATTCTTATAATGTGACGGCTTCTGGTTTGTAATCATTTGGTTCAACACTGGTTCTGTTGATACTCCAGGCACATGGCACTGTTCAACAGAAGGTGGAGACACAGGTGTGTGTTTGTGGGTTTGAGTTTCGACCCAGGCTTTGTTTAGCGCAGCAAGGTGTAGCAGCTGTGTCCAGGTGGATCAAGGCTCTCGGGGACTGATCCACCTCTGAACCTAAAAACACTGCTTCATAATTAATGAGAAATAAGTTATGCTACATTTAGGTACCGTATCATGATACACATGCCACGATACAATATATCCAGATACTGTATATATATATATATATATATATATATATATATATATATATATATATATGTAATATAAGAATCTAAAAAAATCTAATTTTGTACTCTGCACACATCCACAAGAGCAATAGTGTATGAAATACATTTTATTTAATTATTAAAATAGTGAGCACGGAAACTATATCCCATTTTTTAAAGTAAATAAGCCACAGAATTTTTTTTTTTTTCAATATACTCAACACAAAGTGGCCATAATTTTAATCACACAACACTTTTGCAATAGAATATATCAACAATATTGCAATATTTTAGAATTAAGATTTTTTTTCTTACCACCCTACCAAAGAAGGCCGAGTATTACTAAAGTTGTTTGCCTTTTGTACCCATTTTGACAATGGAAACATACGAATACTGACCCCAGCATTACTGTGCTGCTCCAGTGGAAACTAGGCTTTAGAGACCAGATCATAGCAAGAATACTTTTAGGTTATTATTAAGATGGTTTGTGTCTTTACTAAAGTAATTTTTTTTGTGTTTCTTTCTTGTCTTTCTTTGCAGTGACCCCAGAACTGTTCCCCGAGACCCCCCTGGTGCCCTCCCTGCCTGCGATCTCGTCTGCTCGAGCTGCCCCGGGCCCTCAGAAGCCCCGGAGGTTGAGCAGCGGTAGTGAGAGCGCCTCCAGGCCCCGGCCCTTGCGCTCCAGGCCCGTACCCAGCAGAGGCAGCATGGAGGTGGGCATGCGCGTGGTGCGAGGCCACGACTGGAAATGGGGAAACCAGGACGATGGTGAGGGCCACGTGGGTACGGTGGTGGAGATTGGCCGCCAGGGCAGCACCACCACACCGGACAAGACTGTGGTGGTGCAGTGGGACAGCGGCACAAGGACCAACTACAGGACGGGCTACCAGGGCGCATATGACCTGCTGCTGTACGACAATGCTCAGATAGGTAAGACATCAGCTATACTTAACTTAGACCAGACAGACATGCATGTGAGGTTTAGTAGTTTTTTGTTTCTGATGTTTTAGCAGTTTGTATTATTTTAGATTTTTATGGCAAACCTTATATTCAATAGTAGTAGATCAAGCAAAGAGATGAGAAATGTGGCAGGCATGCCCACATTACTATACCAAAAGTGGCATAGTAATGTGATTTCAATTGACAGTATTTATACAGTATTTAGTATTAAGCTGTATCCTACAAAATCTTGCACAGCAACAGAATTTTAGGTTTGACAAAGTAGCAATTGTTTTACTGTTTTACTAACATTCACAACATGTTATTGTTTTGATTGAATGAAGTTGCAGCTACTCACAGGTGATAAATCCAATCACCGAACAGGTATTCATCTAATTCTTAGTTATTCAGGTTACAAATTGGCCACAGTGGACCTTTTTTTTAGCATCCAAGAACCACGTTTCATGTAGACAGTGTCTCTCCTGGGAGAGTGCATACCACATTTACAGAGTTTGAATCCTAGCTAAGGTCATTTGCCCTGTGTCATTACATTTCCCTTTACTACAATGAATGCATTTTCTACTATCTTGTACTCAGTTTATAGTCAACAAAAGCAAAAAAGTGATTTGTCATTAAAAATCTAAATAGTGTCAAACTGTGGGCTCTGAGAATCAAAACAACATCAATCTTATCGTCTAACGATGCAAAATCAATAGGCAGATAGGAAGAGTTCAGGGTTTATCTAATGTATTTGAAACCTATTTCTTAAAATATGAAATCAGTTAAAAATTTTGCATAGACTGATTTTCTGTAAACATGAGCAGCATCAATAACCGAAAATGTTAATTATTCTAATAGTAACAAGAAAGTCTAGTTGGGAATATATTATGAGATTGTTTATTAGCCGTAAAAGCCATTAATTATTGTTGAAAGGGTATAATGTCTGGTCTGAGTGACTGTTTTTATGGCTGCAAAACAGGCTTTTTAGTTGGTTACAGTGAAACCCACTTCTCCTCATCAGTCTCCCAGCTTTGTTTTGGAGCAGAATGACACACACATGCATTAGCATTTTGCTCCATTTAGAGTGACATTTTTCTGCCTCAGAAGCTTGCCCTTCATTTAATGAAGCGAAAGAAGAGAGCGGGGAGGGGTGTTTTTGTCATGGTGTTTGTGGCTCACTTTCCTTCAAATAATATTAGTCTTGGTGATAAATTACTTTGTAAGAGGAGATTTGAAAGGCCTTATTGAACTCTATATCTTTATATCACAATACATATCTGTGCTGTTCTCTATTTGCTTTCTCAAAAAAAAGTCATATGCATTTTCTTTTCTTCAGGAGTCCGTCACTCCAACATAATCTGTGACAGCTGTAAGAAGCACGGCATCATGGGAATGAGATGGAAGTGTAAGGTGTGCTTTGACTATGACCTGTGCACACAGTGTTACATGAACAACAAGCACGACCTGAGTCATGCCTTTGAGCGCTACGAGACGGCACACTCCCAGCCGTGAGTACTTTACTGACATCCCGCTCATTACTGTTTCCATTATGCCACTGTCCATCAATTTGTCTCAAATCTTATTATTAAGAAGGATGGACACTTCTTGTTTGTAGCCTTCAATTGTCTTTCATTAGCTGCAGTTGTTATCTAACCTCTGTATGTTTGTAATGTACTGAATGTCATTAATTGGTGGCTCAAAAACAACATCAGGTCCCTGTCCCAGTCTAGCCATTCAATGTACAATTTACTGTAGTGGTTGCCGATGTAATACTTCTCACCAATCTATCTTTAAGGGTTTTTTGGGTAATAAAAACATATAACAAGCTTTTTTTAAGTTATTGAAGTTAGAAACAGGAATGTCAGCTTAAGGCACACTTTGTAAGGCACAGTTTTGCCTTACAAATATTCCTGGAAAAACCCTAATTGTTCATTAGTTACTAGTATGTGGAACAAAGTGATTATTACTGTCTGAAAATAAGTTGTCATCAGAACCATAACCAAAGACCGCAGTGTCTGTATGAACTAATAGCAGATATAGAGTGAGAGCGATACGTACTCAGGCTATTTAATTTTTTTAATTTGATTAAAAAAAAAATTTTTTTTTTTCAAATCAAAATCACACATTGAGTATTTCTGAAAGAAAATTCTGCAAGCAATAGGTTTGTTGCTTATTTAGTTAAAAAAAATGTTGTGAGATATAGTTTCAGATCTCACTATTTTGATAATTGCAATATATTTTTTTTCAATACAGTTTTCCGGATAGGGCTGCATCAACAAATTGTATTACTCAATTATAATAATTTATTCAAATAATTGTCAACTAATTTAATAATTGATTAATCGCTATCTGGAGTTTTTATAGCCTCTGAAACCTGCCATGTGCTGAGAGAAGAGGGTTTTATTACAAAGACAGAGCAGTAAGTCCACAGAAACAGTAAAAGAGATGTACATTTGGTGTTTTTGATAAAAAATACATTGTTTACATTTACATATATTCATTTAGCTGACGGTTTTATCCAAAGTGACTTACATTGTTCTATACTAATCATCAGTGTTAACGCCACTGGAGGAAAGGTGGGTTAAATGTCTTGCCCAAGGACACAGCGACAGTATGAACTGTGGGGAGAGTGAGAATCGGAAACGCCTACCTTCCGGTTGAAGGACGACCGCTCTACCACTGATCTACTGCCGCCCCTAAACATTGTTGTGTTTATATATGCTTTATCCACAAGTCCTGTGGCACTTGTAGCTTGGTCTGGCTGAGATTTAGTAAATAAATATCTACAGTATGTGATTTCTTCTTATTATTTTTTTTTGTAGTATTATCAGTTTTAAGCCAGAACAATAAAACACCCAGTTTTTTTTTTTGTAAATCCCCCAGATCCTTATGCATTTACACGCACTTCACTATACAATTATTAATCAATTAATTGCGGCCTATTTTAATAATGGAGTATAGGATGTATTTTGAACAGTTAATGAACCAGTTAATAAACAAACAAACAAATAAATATGCACTCTACAATGTACACTGTGTATTTTTAAGTCATATTTTGTGGTAAAACATTTTTGGTACTATTGCTAAACTTGCAGCAGTTGAAGCCTGGAGGAGTTGTTGTGCAATTTCTACACCACACTTTACACTACAACACACTACAACACATGGGGTTTTCCTGTGCAGTATAATGACTTATCTCTGCTTCAGTGGTTCATTCTGCAAAAAAGCTCAAACCATGTATTGGGGCAATTCTGTTGATAACCAAAAAATTGGTTATGTGAAATTGAGAAAGTGGCTTTTAATTTCTGACTGTAGTTCTACAGTTTACACAATTGCTTTTATTTTCAACCTGAAGGCCTTCTCACTGTCAAAAACCATCCATTGTTTAATTGCTTTTATTTTAAGTGCACTCACGGATTTCACTTCTGATAAGTCCATGTTTGTTTCTAAAGTCATTTTTGACTGCAAACCAGCTTATGAGATTTCTCAAAGGAAATATAAAACATCTTGGCTACATTCACCTTTTATTGATCCCAGAGGGGGTTCTATACAATTTCAACAGTAAGGCAAATAGCAATAGGAAGAAATAAGAGTGAAAAAGATGTGATTGTTGATGCATTGAAAAACAATTACTTCATTGTCACATACTTAATAATTCATACTGTCATATAAAGTCTGGATCGCTACTGCATCGCGTTTTTCCCAGTCATCTGAGGCCACACTGGCCCTGGCTGAAAATAAATGTTTAGCAGGGCTGATCCCGAGTGTCCCGGCTGTATCCGGATGTGCTTCAAAATCCACTCTTCTGCATCAGTTCACAGCGCAGCTTCCAAACTGCTTCAGGCTCTGTCTGAATGTCAGCTGGACAGGCCTACTCGTTCTAATGAGCTGAAATGTATGACCCGCATATATCTTCTATAGCTTTGACAAAGCTCTAGACTGTTTTCCTTTTGTGCAGCTACAGTTTTTCATTTAAAAGACCCAGTTAATGTGTAAGTCAAGAATAGTGTATAATGTGAATAGCAGGGTTCACGTGCATCTTGGAAAACCTGGAAATCCTTGAAAGCCTTTTGTTTGATGCTCCACTGACTTTAGATAATCAATGTAATGTGCCAATTACCAATTTAAAGTTGACCCTCTGAGACTACTGTAGTTTGTAGAGTAAGCATAGAAACTGAAACAATAAAGGAATAGTCCGGATAATTCCAGGTGAAATAGGCACAGGAACAGTAAGCACTTTTTCAAGGTATATCGCTTTTTTCATATGTCACAATACTCACGATGTAAAAACCACTAATAGTGTGACATACTGTTTTTGCTGATGAGACCAGGCATGGCACATTTACAAAACGGCTCTATACCGTTTGTGCTGTCAAATTATTCAATCAAAATGCTGTATCAAAATGACTTTGGGTGAAGTTTAGGAGAAACACCCTTGTACCCTTTATCACTTAAAATAGTAGGTTGTAGCCTAGAAACAAACTGAGGTGAATTTAAAAGTCTGGACTACTGGTGAAATCTGACCTCAGTTAAAAATCCAAACGGTGCAGGGATATTTGTTTCATTTCTCCTCTCAACTCACAGATATTGATTTGTCTTTGAGACCTATATTCTGTTCGACTCAGCAGTGTCCTATTATAGTGTTTTTAGTCAAACACACCTTTTGACCCCTGGGACACAGAGTTATGCTGCACAAATGTACTTGCACTATGAAGTATACTACACACTATGCCTTTTATTTTTATTTTTGGTGCATTTTTCCAGTTCACTTTAGAACATAAAATCCTTATGGATGTATAATATTTTATGTTCCTAGAATCCTACTTATTTGTCTGCATACCTGTCTGGACCATGGCTTTACTATGGACCCTAGCGTTAGGGCTCTCTTCTTTACTCCATGTACTGGTTTTATTAAAATAGAGCTAACATGTTTGATACTGGTGTGAGTTCATATTGCTTAGCTCTATATTATTTGTTTTTTTTTAAACACAGCACAGAACATACATTTTCAGCTCTATATTATCATATATTTTTTTAAATAATTCATATTTCTAATGCAAACCTCACCTCACATTTATTTATCATTATTTATTTAACTTTTTACATTTTTAGTTTTTTTTACAAAACCTTTGAAGACCTTGTAAACTTTGTAAACACAGCATTCAGTTATTTAATAATAAGGCATTCGGTTGCGATAAATTTCTGTGAAACACCAATTTTGAAAATCCTTTTGTATTTGTGTATTATTATTATTATAAGTGCATTAGGAAATTATATGTAACTGACAAATATGTTGGCTAATTATAGTAACATTGAACTTGTTTTTTTAGTCTCATTCTTGTTTTTTATTTTAGAGTCAATAACATATTCTAAAAAAAACACTGATAACCCAGTGTACTGAGGGTCGTCACATGGAAGTCACTGCTATTCCAGGCCCATGAATGAGTACTATATCACACAGTTACGCCATTCTTCACAGCCTACTCTGACCCACATTTCACTGGAAGCACTTGTGAGGGCTCATTTATAATGTGCCAGTCATGGGACATGCTCATATTTTGCCTGTGAAGACATATTTAGCCTTGGTTGCATAATGGCCTCGGACTACGCAGCTGTGATTTATGAGTGGAGACTGGTTGCGGGTGCAGCAGTTATTGGGTGTTGTTTCATGTGGGCCCAACATATGTGAGAGGGTTTTTGTGGCGGCAGATCTATTTGGAGTTTATAGCCACTCATTTTACAGCTGTCCCTGGGGGAACAATAGGAAGTGGTGCAGCAAACCGACACTGAGCTGTGAGGCCTGAGCCGCATGTACTGTTGATGTGCCTTTCTTTGCAATTACTGCAGATTGAACAGGTTTAGCTTGCTAACATCCGCACTAAAAGCGCTTTACATTAAGCTTCCATTCACCAGTGTTACAGCTGGAACACACTAGATGCAAGGTGGGTTAAGTGTCTTGTGCCCAAGGACACAACAACAGTATGTGGGGGAGAGTGGGATGTTATGATGTTTTGGGTTGTTTGTTCCAATTTACTGGTTCCCATTTGAACTCCAAATCATTTTGGATGCACCTCAGAAACCTGATTTTTTTTTTTTTTATTATTATATATTTTTTTACTTGCACCACATTTGACTATTAATAGTGCACCAATCTGGACCATGGCCTAACTGTATACACAAATTGTTTGTGTCTGTTTGTTTTTGTCTTTTTTTTTTTTGTCAAACAAAAATAGCAATAAAAAGTATGAAAAAAAAAGTCTTATTGGCTAAACTGACTTTTTATTAACTGCGTGATACTTCTAAACCAAATTTAACATAAATTCAAGCCTTTGGATGGATAAATATATAATAGAATAGTTAGATGATTATCAATTAAAATATGTCAAATACTGCATGTAGTCAAACTTGTATCTGCAGTGTTCAAACTCTCCACTGGCGCCCCTTGTCCATGTAAGTCCTCAGTTTAGTAGGACACGGTGTGCCTGCTGACAGACTGACATATGCAAGGGCCATATGTTTACGAGCAGAGCCGGGTATGCAGTCGGTTAATCAGCTCTGCAGAAACGCAAACAACACGCACATGCTTGCCTCCTATTAGGTCAGCATACTCTTTAATCCTGCCGCTGCACACCACCTCACACAGCCCCACCTGGTCTCCTCAGGTCTTCACATGGCCTCACCACATGGAAACATGTACACTGACCAGCTCTGACCCTTACAAATTAACCAAAGCTCATTACAACAACAATACTGTTAGTTTCCATTACAATTTAACGATGAATTGTATAGGAAACTTTCAAAACATTAAAAACAAAAAATAACTAAAAATAACTGTGGAATTCAAAGGTGCCTTGTGTGCTATGCCGACATTAAAGCTACAGTAGTATTTTTAGAATAATGCTGGCATTATTAAACAAATTGTTTGTTTGGCTGATGTTAAAGTTTCTGTAGGCACTG
Organism: Neodontobutis hainanensis; assembly: GCA_024349245.1. Taxonomy (NCBI): domain Eukaryota; kingdom Metazoa; phylum Chordata; class Actinopteri; order Gobiiformes; family Odontobutidae; genus Neodontobutis; species Neodontobutis hainanensis. Next base: position 3,473,152 of record JALDNG010000173.1, on the reverse strand, counting down.
TCTTCTAATTAATGTGAAGCTTCTCTGTCCTTTGATGCTTTATAAATATAACATGTGATGTCATTGTTTACATTTGCAGGCAGACGTTTTTTTTTTCAGAATAGGAGTGATATTATTGGCTGCTTTAATCACAGATCAAAACTAATTAAATTAAAATGAAACTTACTTAAAGTATTTAGTCCATAAATCATTTCATATTATGAAGCTGAAAAATAAGCCCCTCAAAAATCTGGAAATCAAACCATTTGCACCATTTCTTTATGTGGACCTCCATTAAATGTTGTTAATTCCTTGATAAACCATTGCCATTGTTTTAACTGGCTCCCCCCACCAAAAAAGAAAGGGAGACAGTTTTTTGTGCTTGTAAAATGTAATATAATTATTTTGAATGGTTTATAAAATTCTTTTATTGAATTATTGTGAGAAGCATTTTACACAGCCAACATGTTCAATTTCATTTATTATGTTAATATCAAAAAATGTCTCACTGGCATCAAAATTGTTTTTATTATAAATATATTAAATAAATACAGAATACTAACCTATTTCAAAAACATTACCAAAAAATATTCAAATTTTTAGTTTTTCCCTGATTGATTCTAGCGAAAAAAGATTCAGTCAGAGTGGTTAGCCCTACTGGGTCCTGGGTTCAAACCCTGAGCAGGGCCTTTTTGTGTGGAGTTTACATATTCTCCCTGTGTCTGCGTAGGTTTCCTCGGTTGTTGACAAATCGTGTGAAGACTGGGTTGTTGACGGAGTGATTGTGTCATTAGGTGTAAGCCGCCTGAGGCCGAGAAAGATTTATCTGTTGATCCTTTTGAGAAAACTGTTTCTCCCTCATTGTGTTTTTATCATGAAAAATTACATCCAGCAACGTTTTTTTTTTTTTTTACCAATATTGTGATTATTTATGCAATTTATTTTCTTTATGCTTTTTTACAAATCCACAATATATTACAGACACTTAAAAAAACTTCTGTTTCTTGTGGCCAGGCGTATATGTTTGAGAATTTAGATGTTGCATGAAATTGTATGAATGACATTTTTATTGAACCTTTTAAATCACAAGACTGGCAAAGCACTACTCAAAAGTCAACAACACATTTAGCTACTTTGATAACTTTTCTTTTGCCAATAATAGTCTACATCCCCTGTCCTCTGTCGGGATACAGTGTAGAGTTAAGCTTTTGCTCTTCAAATTAGTGCATGACGAGCCACAACATGACCACAATTCTAAGCCTTAACTAGACCCCTCTCTTTGGAAACTCTGTTATTGCCTCAGTTTTTTTTTTTATTCTAACACACAAAATACAATATAACACAATAACATAGTGTCTCTGGTTAATCATCAACTTCTATTTCTTTCAACATGTGTAACATGACAAATAATTGCAGCCTCTGCTATTTATGAATTTAGATTTTTATTTTTTATTTTATTTTTATATTGCAATAAAATTACAAATGCGATTAATTGTACACCCCTACAGCATAATTTAAAGATAATAAAGAAAGTGATAATATACATTTTGGTTTGAGAAAGTTGATTATTTTAGTATTTATTGATTGGATTGCCAACTCCGTTTTCATTTATACTGGGGTTATTTGCTTCACACAAACATTTCAAACAGTTTCTCATTTTGCAGTTGTAAAATTTTGAATGATTTGGTAACTTCTTATGGATCGGCTTTGCCCTAAAGTGACTTGCTTTCTAATGCGCTACTCTCCAGGGATTAGCCTTAAAGCTGTGTTTTTCTGAGCTCTGGCTTTCCCAACTCAGATGCGTAGTACCTCAAGTGATAGCTCAGCTCAGTATAGGTCTGACCAGCAACAAGACATCAAGCTGAAAAAGGCAAAAGTCAAGCATTTATGGAAAGACTGGAACAGACGCTGAGCTTGGATTTGGTTAAAGTATGGGAATTGGGAGCTCCTTTGCGCCGAAGTCTGATCAAATTTTTACCATCAGGTATGTCGGCTTGGACAGTGTTGATGAGATAAATAATAAATAAGTGCTCTTTTAGAACCTTCAGAATTCTTCAGTTGAGCCAGTTTTGTTAAATTCTAGCATTCCATTTAGTTTATTTTGCTTTGTGGCCTTTTGTCTATTAGCTATATATATATTAGCTATAAGCTACAAAGACCAAGATCTGAACACCTGAGATGTAGTTGCAGGCCAGAACAAGAATTGGTCCTGGTTCTAAGTTTGATATGTATGTTTTGGGTTCTCAGCAAAAAAATAAAAATAGAAAAAAAGTCATCTGACTTTTTCTTAGGTGTAATGCAGAAGTGGTAGTTATAAACAACAAATGAGAAGGCAAACATATTTGCCGATGTTCTGTTCAGACAATACTTAACATTAAGGAGGCAGTAATTGAAGGATTATTGTAATAGGTATAACATGTTAAATAAGAAGTGGTGACCAGACGCTTGCTAAATAGTGAACCCATACTTTTACTTAAACACTTGATATAGATATAGATATAGATATAGATACTTGATATAGAAAGAAAGAGAGAAAGAAAGAGAAAGAAAGAAAGAAAAAGAAAGAAACTCTAAATAAACAATTTAGATACCAAGTGTGAGTGCATGACATAATTTTTTTTTCCCATGGAAAGACTAGGCAGTCATTTATTTAAAGGAGGTGGGGCTGCGCAAAGATAACAGGTCTATTCTGAAATAAGTAGTTCTATGTGTTATGGATTTTGACATAGAAATAAACCAGGGATTGAGGATTTGGTTAATCGTGTGTTTTTTTCTCAGCAACCAATCAAATAGCCTTTATAAAGATTTGGCCTTCAACTTTCAACTTTTCATTATTGCTTTTTGTAATTGCTTTATCTTTTTTTTCTATTTCAGTATGACTTAATTTGGCATCATAATTTGTGGGTTGTATGTTTTGTGATCTCTCTGCAAAAGTTCTCAGAAGTCTCGTTTATGTTTAAACTTTCAATCCTTGTTTTCTCATCCCTTGTTAATGATGCTACAAACATTGTATTCATTTGAACAAATCCATTGGATGAGTAAAATGGAGTTAAATAGCTGCACAGATCAAACCTGTTGTTGGACCAGACGTCCTCAGCAGGGATCAAAGTTGTTCACACTTTGACAGTCCATGCTTTTATCGCAGAGTGAGCTTGGCACCAAGGCAGAATCTCCCGCGGATCATCCTCAAAGGAATCTTCCAGGGGGTCAAAGTGGTTCGAGGACCTGACTGGGACTGGGGAAACCAAGACGGTGAGTGCTTTTGTCCTCCATTCACAGGACAAAAAAAAATTATGGCTGAAATGTAGTGTTAAAGCCAGTCTGGGCTTTTATATCAGCGTGAGTCATCGGAGTCTGCTCCACAGATGTGCTGTATGTGTGTATTTGTCCGTGTTTACTTACAATGCTCTGTTTCCAGAGTTGCGTAGTGGAATAAACTGTGACAACCCTTAAAATGTTTCTTAGTTAGATAAATCAGGTGTATGTTTCTTGCTGTTCTGGTTGATGGTTGGAAATTTTTTATAAGATCTGGAAAAAGGCAAGATGGGTGACATGGTCCTCAATCTGGGCCTTTTCAGCGTGTTCTGCACTTGTCTGTGTCTACCACACTTCGAAACAATAGGTTCCCTTGAAAAAGATTTTTGGGTCTTGTAAATGGCACTGTATTAGGGCAATATTTTAAGAGAAAATCCAGATATTACAAATATCAGTACACTAAAAAGTTATATATTAATATAGGCTTTAAAAAAGAGAACGCCTCAGTACTCCCCCAGAATAGCTGGTGTAAGTGTCCGTAGTGAGAAAAGTCTGGAAGTCTGTGTCTGCATAGACTGTTGCACCCACAACACTGGATCGCCAAGGTGGGCCTCACGTCTCTCCTTCGAGTTGCGCTTGTTTGCGAGCCCCAACTCCAGGCCTGGCTCCAGGGTGGGGCCCTGGTTGCGCCATACTGGGCGACCTCACGGTCCTTGATTTTATCTTATCCATAAAGGGTTTTGAACTGCTCTTTGTCTGGCCCGTCACCTAGGACCTGTTTGACTTGGAGACTCTACCAGGTGCATAAAGCCCCCGACAACATAGCTCCTAGGATTATTTGGGCACTCAAAGGAGGAGCATCATATACTTGTAGTACAAAGCTGTGGTTACGTGGTTTTAAAAATGCTTTAATTTAAATTTTGTGTCCTCATAGATCGTTTGTCTTCAAAAAGTCATCAGATGGAAAATAATTTACCCTAAAAGTGCATGAATTCTAACTTGTGTATTGCTTTTTTGCCATGTCTGTATTTATTTTCAATTCTCTCCCAAAAGCTTTAGGTCTTTGGAGGATCTGGAAGATCACATATGACTTGCATATCTTTTTTCTCCTCATATTGCTCTTAGTTAAACATTTTGCTGAATTGATATCATCTTCTGCCTATTTTTTCTCTGTGTGCACTCATGTGCTTAGGTGGGGAGGGTAAGGTTGGGAAAGTAGTGGACATTCGTGGCTGGGATACTGAGTCTGGTCGCAGCGTGGCCAGTGTCACCTGGTCTAACGGAACCACCAATGTCTACCGCATGGGCCACAAGGGCAAGGTAGACCTCAAATACGTGTCGGACGGCCAAGGAGGCTTCTATTACAAGGACCACCTACCCAAACTGGGTAAGACACACAACTTGGACTACATTAATACCTGTTTAGTGACGCAAAGAGTCTTCAGAACATTTAGACAAATAATGGACAAATAGACTGTGATGTCATCAACTTAAACCACTATGTAGCTGTGAAGGAAACTGAGTAGAAAGGGTAATTTTATTATATAAAAAATACAGTAAATAAATAAAACAAAAAATTAAAAAAGGAGCAGAGTGGTTAGCTCTCCTGCTTCACAGCAAGCTTGTGAGTTAAATCCCATCATGGGCCAGCCACCTTTGGCCTTTCTGTAAGGAGTCTGCATGTCCTTCCCGTGTTACCCGGGGTGCTCGCCAGGTACTCCGGGTTCCTCCCACCGCCCAAACACATGTATGTGTAGGTCAACTGACAACTCTAAAGTGTCCCTAGTGATTGAAAGTGAGAGTGAATGGCTGTTGACAGTGTCTGTCTCTAAGTGTCAGCCCTGCGACTTACTGGTCGTTGTCCAGGATGGTACCGTACCATAAGGCCCAAAATTACTGGGATAGGCTCATTCACCCGTGGCATGGGACTAAATGGAGGAATAAATGAATGAATAAATAAGAAAAGAAAATTAGATGCTAAAAGCCATTAAATTACCACTGATCTTAAGTATGCATAAACCTACTTGTATATAAAATGTTATTTTATATATTACTTGTGAAAATGTATAATTGACCAACAAATAGGTACTTTTTTGTCTTTTCTTAAGAGTTGATGGTAGGCTTTATAAACTATATAAAAAAAACTCACCTCAGGTTAGTAGAAACTTTTTTTTTCTTTTTGCAACATGACAAAATTTTGTTTCAAATCTATGGCTCTTTAAAAAAAATGCTAAGGTAAACAAAAACCACAAGTTGTTTCCCTCACATCATACTAATAAAAATAAAAGTGCTATAACGGTAAACCTAAACAGTTCATTTGTGCTTCACATCAGCCAAGATGTTCTCACTACTACTGTTTTTTTAAGTAGTAGTATATGGGTTACTTCTTACAGACTATTATCAGCACAGTCTCATTCATTTGAACTGGAAGAATCCCTGAGCATGCTTCAGGCTGCTTATTTTAGTGTTATGGAGCTGTATGCAAAAGAGTGTTGACTGGGTTAAGCGCCTGTTCTTCAAATTGTGGCGTTGCTATCTAGAACTATGAAACAGGTAATAGGTCATTTCTCTACAGGAAACCCTACTTCACAAAAATCGTTATACCTAGTATATCTCTGAGCAAATTTAAATTTGTCTTATTAATGCAAGCCCCTGTCCCCTCAGGAGAACACGCTGAGCTACAGCGACAGGAGAGCGCTGACGGCCACTCGTTCCAGCAGGGCGACAAGGTCAAATGTCTGTTAGAGGTGGACATCCTGCGACAGATGCAGGAGGGCCACGGAGGCTGGAACCCCAAAATGGCAGAGGTATTACAGCCTTAAAACCATATCATGCCACCGGTTTACAACAGTCGAACAGATGCCAGATTTTATGCCATGTTGAAAAACAGATCAGATTCTTGTATTCAAAGCTGTATGTAGTTGGCAAACAGAATATTTATATAAGCGGCTCAGATGGACGAGGGGTGAGAGGAAACAGAGCATACAGTTCAGAAATCACAGCAGTTAGAAGAACTTTAAGGTTAGTGACATGCAGAAGGCCACATATATTACATCTTACATATATTTGTGTTCACAGTACATTTGCCGGATCGGGACGGTTCACAGAATCACTGACCGCGGAGATGTCAGAGTCCAGTATAGCAACAACATTCGCTGGACATTCCATCCAGGTGCACTCACCAAGGTATGCTCACATTTACAAGCCATTGTTTATCTTTAGTCATCATATTAGTGCCATTAAAAGAAAATCTGAAACTACATGTTTGACTTAGATTTGGCAGTAATCTTTTCTATCTACCCCTTAAGTACATAATCACTTTATGCATTGGGAATCTATTGTTGCATTTTATAGTCCTGGATAAACTATAGTGGCATTTTCCACAGTGGTAGTTTTGTCTCCATACTTTTTAAATTTTTTGCATACATATTAGATTTTAAGAATTTGCACAAGGTGGCTTTTGTTGTGTTTTCTATCTTAGAGTAGAAGCACAACTGTTTTGGAGAACTTTTTAAGTATAAGTATTTACCATAGCATTTACTTTTAAACATATAGTTGAATAAATAAAAAGCGAGCAGGTATCAAACAGCTATTGCTTTATCTCCTGAGCCATAGCGCTCTACAACAATTACGTCTCTATGTACAGTTAATTAACCAGAGCTGCACATTATATTGCAAACCTATCATTATCATGTGGTATATTAACCATATTTATCATCTATATATGCCTGAAATAAATAGCTACCAGTAAAAGTTGGTCCAGTATCTTTTATTTCTTCATAAATTTGAATTTAATTGACTTTTTGTTCTTTGTCAAAAGGGATGTATATAATGTTTAACATTGTTATTGCATATTGCATGTGCAGCCCTACACTTAGCTTTTTCTAATGAGGACATAGCACTTAGATCTTCTTAGATATCATCTTTTATTTTATTTAACTTAACAGATAATAAACCCATTGAGTTATAAGTCTTTTTTAGAAGGGTGACCTGGCCAAGAGGTCTGCAGCACACTAAATTATAAATGATACAACAAACTAATTACAGAAAGTAGAGTAGTACAACAATTTAAAGTGCATTAATAGGAAGTGCAAGATTGAGTACACACTAACAATTCAAAAACACAGTCACTGCCCAATAGTGTCACATTCTCTTTTTCCTAAGACTGAACAAGAGTTTCCAAACAAAATGAGGTCTGACCGTTTCAATTTAGACTAGGGCGTGTTCCAAGCAAAGGAGGCGGAAAAACTGAATGCTTTTTTGCTCATTTTGGTTCTAACTTAAGGGACAGCTAGGCGTAGAGCATCACAGGAACATAAGACATTATGGGTGTAGACTCGGTTGGAGCTTTGGTAGAGGGAGAATGAGGAGCATGATGCAGGCCATCCTCAACAACAGTAGGCCTCCTCTGTATGACTCTCTGTCGGCTCAGAGGAGCAACCGTAGAGACAGGCTCCTCTCCCTGCGCTGTAGGACTGAGCCATTCAGGAGATCATTTATACCAGCTGCTACAAGACTGTACAGTGAATCTTGTTAGTTGTGCAATTTATTACTAATGATAGTAACTTTTTCCCCCTGATGGGGATGATTAAACTATCTATTATCTATCTATCCATATATCTGCTTTTTGTTCTCTGAAGAAAGCCATGTAGAGCTTTATAACCTTCGTACACTTAGGGAATGCCAGCCTGATTTAAATGTTCTTTAAGTGTTAGTAGATTGTACGTAGTAGGTTGTTTGTCAAAAGATGGAAGGTTTAGCTTACAGTGCATTCATGTTTGTGTTTCCTTCAGGTGAACACATTTGGAGTGGGTGAGCTGGTCCGAGTCCTGGAGGACATGGACAGTGTGAAGAGGCTGCAGGCGGGACACGGAGAGTGGACAGACAGCATGGCTCCTGTATGATCATTCAGCCTGGTGATAAACTGCTGCGTGTCTATCATATATAGTCCTAAAACCATGACCGTAGCCAGCTTTTATTAATCCCATCATATTAGATAGATTTACAAACCCAATTCCCCAAAAGTTGGAACAAGGTACAAATTGTAACTAAAATCTGAATGCAATGATGTGGAAGTTTCAAATTTCAATATTTTATTATTCACAATTTGTAGTGTCCCAACTTTTTTGGAATTGTTTTTTAAGTTTTAATGCTGAGACTGGGTAATCTGCAAAAACACACGTTTAATTTTCTCTAAAGAAAAGGTTCTGTGTTTTTTTATGCATAAGCTCTAGGTTATGTATAAAATGTGGGTGGATATTTAATATTGCACTTAATAAAATGAATGGTTTTATTACTTTAATTTATAGTAATATGGGCAGCTCTTTGGCTTGCTCTAGAAGGCCTTAAACATTATGCATTATACTTAAGGACCTTGTGGACCTCACTGATTCCCAAACTCTGGTTACAGTCTTGCCAAAGATTATATAGTTTTAGATTTTTAACATAAGACACTATCATTGTTATCACAATAACCCTATGTTGGACTTTGAATTTTCTATTTTTTTTATTTATTGATTCCATAGGCAAGTTATAGTTCAATGAATCTGTACTAAATGTTGAACATGTCAGTCTGCTGTTCTGTCTGTCCTACTTCCTGAAGCAACCTTTATTTGGCACAAAGTTCTCTGTATTAAAGGTGCATTACGGAAGATCCAGAGTTTTTGAACTAGTGTGCCACCTGTGGCGTGGGCGGTACTGCCTCCAGTGTTGTGCGTGTTAATTTTGAAACAGTGCGAGAGTTTAGATCCAGAAACCTTCTCATTTCTCATGACTGTACAGGCTTACAGAGGCAGCTGCGGCCAACTCAGATTGGCTCATTCTGCACATTAGGCTGTTGCTGATGCATGTATGGGTTAGAAAAATGTTATTTGAACCATTTAAACTTCCGTAATGTACCTTTTTAAGAGTGCCTTAGTTCAAATAGTTTGTGCACATCCAGAAGTGACTGAGTTGGAGCCATCTTCTAATTTTGTCCCTGAACATCTGTCTCTCCTCCTCTCCTCCAGGTACTAGGCCAGCTTGGGAAGGTGCTGAAAGTGTATGCGGATGGTGACCTCCGAGTGGCTTTTGGGGGCCAGACGTGGACGTTCAACCCGGCGTGCCTCTCGGTGCAGCCCGTTGAGGTGGATGCTAACCTCATGACGACCGAGAACCCCAGTGAATCTGGAAGTAAGACCTTTTCCGGGCCAGGGCTCAGCTAGAAATAAGCAGCTCCAACTATTATTCCCACCTCCATTCTTACATTTCCTTCACGTTTCATTCCAGCTTTCTAACTGGCATACATAACCACCTTCTTTTCCATCTTCTGCACTTTTCAGGAATGTGTAGATTTGGTTTTAGTTTCAAACTCTCAACAAAATGCATGTGTGTTTTTAATCATGATGACATTACTTTGCATGCAAAGAATGTGCTGTTTTTGTGCATTTGTGGTACATTTTGACTAATTTCTTATGCTCCATTGCAGCCAAATCTATTACTAAGCTTGACTTTGCCTTGTCCTCTTCCGTTCTTTGTGACCGCATTTCTTAACAGTTGTTAACATTGCTGTTAGACACACTAATTAATCCATTTGTCTCTCTTGTGTCTTTCCAGGTACGGTAATCTCGGTGCTGGAGAAGCTGCTGTCCCAGTCAACTGAGCAGGACAATCCCAGCCGCCTGGTCATTGAGGCTGCACACGGCAGTGCCAGCAAAGTGCGGGAGCTGGTGCAGCAGTACCCTGACAAGGTGAGTGCAGCACTCCCTTCGCTTTGCTGCTGCAGTGTACTGGCCGTTCCAAGAGCTCACTCCACCAGAGTAGAGCTGAGGACAGGGGGGTGGGGGTTTTCTTGTCATTTTCTTCATTCTTCACTCAATTATGAGAGTGATATAATGAAGTAATGCTTTTTCATCATAAAAAGTTGTGGTAGAGTGGCCTGGTTAGTCATACCCATTGACTTTGCCAAATTCTTTCTTTGTGCAGTGGGGTACTGATTCTCCTCCCCTCACTGCCATTGCCACTTGGGAGAAAGCTTGTAATTTTTTGTAGTATTATCACGAAATTTGAACTGGAATTATGTATAAAACACCCCAAGGTATAAACTAGTTGTCTTTATTAGTCCACCACAGACTAAGCAAAATTATCAAAATAATTGTTAGTTGCAGCCCTAGTTTTGCCCAGAGGCAGAAAGACAGTAGAGGACACATATATATATATATATATATATATATATATATATATATATATATATATATATATATATATATATATATATATATATATATATATATATATATATATATATATATATATATATAATGCTGTTTTCTTCAGACCAGTTCTTCATGTTCTCTTTATAGTTTCATTGCTACTCTCCAGTCTGTTATCTATATCTGATTTCAACATTTCTTTAAAGATTACTAACAAATCAAAGTCATACAAGGTTGACAATGGATGATGATGTAACAAAAAAATGCCAAGAATTTGAGCCTTATGTAAATATTAAATTAGTGAGTGAGAAGAAATGCATTGCAACAGTAAATGAAAAAGCTAAAAAGTAGTCAAAACAGACTCCCAAATGAAAAAGAAAGCAGATGCATGCATTAATGAAATATTAATCCTGTACTTAAATATGACATTAAACTAAGAAAATAGATAATAAATGGTATTACACATCAAGAATACTATACAGTATTTTGAATGTTCTGTAATATGTTTTGTTTTGGGCTTTGTGTTCATTGGTCATTATAATAAAAGATATGGATTAAAAACTCTTCAAAAGCATATACAGTATGTTTAAGTAGGTTTTTTTTTTAAAAAAAATAGCTTAATAGTGCTAATACCTTATGAATGGTCCGTGTACTTTCTGTCCAATAGATTTTTGGCTTGATATGAGAAAACCAAAATTGGTAAATGGCTCATTCCCAATTACCAGAAACAAGGAAATAGGCAATTCAAAAATTACCCCTTCTTTATTTTATGTTTTAAAAATATAAATTGGAAAACGGGTGCTTATCTAATTTGTATTATGTTGATAAACAAAAGTACAATTAGATGTTTAATATTTGGATATGTAGCTACTGTTAGCCTACTTGCTACACTGGGAGCTAACACTAGAGTGAAGTGAGTTTGAGGCAGCAGCTGCCATCTCTGTCAGACAGAGGTCCATAGAGACATGTATACTTTTGCTCTGCAGTTCGGCAGGTAGAGAGCTTACGGTTCTGATCACTTACACCACTTCATGTTCTGCTTCTTATTACAAGGAGACTTCGAGAAACTAAACCAATCATATGAACCATGACAAGTACTGGGTTTGATCTGGAAAAGTCTGCTCTGCCTGCTGTCCTGTGGAGTCCCTCCTCTCAGCTCCGGGGAAAAGCAGTGCCTCCTGCCCCATGAAAAAGGGGTTCTTTTTTAGTTGCGTATTTCCTTGTTTCTTATTGGTAATTGTGAAACTTTCACAATTTCGTTTTTATTATATCAAGACAAAAATCTTTTGGCCAGAAAGAACATGGACCATAAATCTATTAGAACAGTTTCTTCCTCCTGACCACATCCGCTCCATGTGACTACAGTGGATTATGGATAAGCATCTGATGTTTCTGCTGTCATATCTGTTCATGCTCAGATTAGTTATAGTTATTAGCGCTTCGTCAGTGTTGAGGCCTACTGGTTCTGATCATGCATGTCTCCCGTCGTTGTTTGTGTTCATGGCAGGTGGATATCAAGAACCAGGGCAAGACGGCACTACAAGTGGCAGCTCACCAGGGCCACATGGAGGTGGTGAAGGTCTTGTTGCAGGCCAACGGCTCCATTGAGGTCAAGGATGAGGACGGAGATACGGCGCTGCACTACACTGCCTTTGGGTAAAAAAAACACACAGATGCATTATTGACATACTATTATTGATTAATATAGATAAATAGACAACAACTAATAAGGGACTTTCCTGTCGCCAATTTCAAGCTATGACTTAATTCAGAGCTGTCTCATCAGATAACATTTGGTCAAAATAGATGTAAATAATTTACCTTATTCTTATCCTTAGTATCCTGGCCAGGCTGGAAAACTTTTACAACCATTTCCACGCGGTCGAAATCATGGCGAACCAATTGTGATGGTTTATCTAAAATGGGGTGGGCTTTATGGGTTGCTTTGTTCCCTGATTGGTCAAATGTGTGTCCAATTTCGCCCAGAGGCAGTTTATTCTGTATCTGTTGGTACTGCTTCATTAAAATCCAATAGTCAAGGCAGAAAACCTAATAATTCTGTATTTTAATTGGTCTTTTGTTTTGTTTGCCATAATTTTCTGTCATTCTATTGCAATTGGATAAAATACAACCTCACAGAATCATTATACTGTATACTGTTTACTTAAGCCCTTAAGAGAGTTTAGTTTTTTTGGCTGGATTTCTGTTTAATAAATAATGTCATTGTAAAAAATTTAATAATAATAATTTGACGTTGTAGTTACCAACATTATTTTAATATTTTGTTAGTTTGAACATTGAATTCAAAGTGGGGAATGGTATGAACCATGTTTGATTAAAAATGTATTGGTTGATTATCTTTCCCTTTTAAGTTTATCTCTTCTTATTGGAAAATATAGGGAGCCGTGACTTGTATTTTTTTTTTCAGCTGTGCCAGTAATTTACGAACATATCAAGAATACACTGAATAGTAGTAGATAAAGATCTGTCTCTATTTCAGGCTACTCAATGAAGACTCAGGAAATGTCGTCTAATGACACACCACTTCCTTATTTCCCACATATCTGCATCTGATCAGATTCTTTTTGTGGAAAGCGTTCTTAAAATACCTTAGTGGTGACTTGCAACAGCAGTACAGACACACTGACTGACAGAACATAAAAAGCACCATTTTCGCTTTAGCACAGCTCCCACAGACTTCTAAACATGTGAGCTGTTATGAAACCATGAGGCCTATTAATTAACTTCCAAATATAGACTTGACTCACTCATGTGAAAGACACTGTTCTGTTGTGTGTTGGTCGTAGTAATCAGGCCGAGGTGGCGCGGCTGCTTTTGAGTAAGGGGGCCAATGTCAACCTCCTGAACAACTCCATGTGCACGGCACTACACATCGCTGTTAACAAGGGCTTCACTGATGTGGTGCGGGTGTTGACCGAGCACTCGGCCGACGTCAATCTCCAGGTGAGCCCCCCCCACATCACTGTACATTCTGTACATGATTTTTTTATAATGTACATTTAATATAAAACAACCAAAATCCTTTCCTTCTCTAAGTGTTCTCACACCAATGGCCCTCTAGAATTTATCTGCACACATGTATGAGACACTTTGAGTTGTATTTATCTTATAAAAGCTATCAAAACGCATAAATCTTAAAGCTAAAAGAATACAGTTTGTTTAAAAAAAAAAGAAAAAACTTGGTGGGGCCACACTTCCTTTTAAACACTATCCATTAAGTATCTCAAGTGTTTCAAGGTTTTGCCAGCTCCTTAAAAAGTAATGTTTGTTGATATTCTTCTGACAATCCAATATTTGCACAAACATTTAATTATGTCTCGTCTCTGTGCCTTGTTAGGTTTTGTGTGCACAAATAAAGGTAATAGACAAAAGGCCTGTTAGAACCGTGTATTAAAAGAAGTAAAAAGTGTGTACCTCTCAAACAGTTTCATTGAGACACTCCTGAGGCAGGTCTCACATGCCTGTAACTCACATCTTTTGCTCAGCTTAAAACATGGAACATGGTTTATATGTCTTGTAATTCAAAGCCAACAACTATCACTGTCAGTGATAGGTCAAAATAAAATTAAAATTACAAATGAATGAGGCTATTTAACCCATTGTATTGACACATTTACCACCTGGACAACACTGTAATCCTAATTATCTATTATTATTATTATTATTTATTCCTTCAGGACTCATACGGAGACACGCCGCTCCATGATGCCATTGCTAAAGATTTCCGAAACATCATTGAGATCCTGGTGGTGGTGCCCAGCATCGACTTCACCCAGCAGAACCATAGAGGCTTCAACCTGCTACACCACGCCGCGCTCAAAGGCAACAAGCTGTGAGTACCGGTGTTTACAAGCAGTGTAAATCCAGCGAATCTCCAGGTTACATCTAATACACGTGTAGAGAAACTCAGTAGGTGGGAGAGAATATCTTTGTCTTGGAAATTCTGAAGTCACTAGATAAACAACTAAAAGACTATCAAGACACTAAAATACTTAGTTGTACTCAGTATCAGCTAGCAGCTACCTTTGGCAAAATGTGATACTGGAACATTCCTCATTTCTTTGTTCTCAATAGATTCAAGTATTGTAGGGTTGATGTTTTAATAATATTTGCTCTAATGTTTTTGTTTCAAACTTTTTGGGGTTATTGTGAGTTCTTTTTGGAGTTATCAAAGCAAGTTTTTAAGTCCTGGAAAATAATGTCTTGGGGACAGATTGACTATGGTATGGCAAAAGCCCAAATTTAGTGCAAAATTGAGCTGTCCAGATTTACTAAAGAGTTGCAGTGTTGTGAAGCTTAGGGAGGACGTGGACAAAGGGGATTTTGCAACTGGACTCATGGTCTCAAATTTGTGGGAGCTACAATTTTACTGCATAGAGTGTTTAAATGAATCACACAGTCTGATTTACTTTAGGTAAACTTAAGGTTTGTGATTTTGTGATTTAAAAAAATAGTATAATATTCTGGTTTGGGTGCTTCAGGTTTGAGAAACTGCTCACAGGTCACACAACATTACTTACAAAAAAGTCACAAAAGTGTGTTACTATTCACACATCAACCACTTAACACTTAAAATGATGACAAATGTTGTGCTTTTACATGCATCTAACATTAAAGAGACAGAGCTGTTTTGCGTTGTTGTTGCTGTCATCTGACCCCTAACCTCTTAGTATGTATGGCACTAAATAAACCACTCCCTGCCACATATTTGCAAAATGGCACAGCTTAGTAAATCAGGTCCTTAAAACAAGTGGAACCCTGACATTGCCTAGGAGAGCTTCCATAGTGTATTTGAGCTGTGCATTCTCACATTTTGGCCATTCTTAGACATTCATTTGACGTATGAGATGCTGATAGGCATGTGTGGGAATTTCTCTCTGTCTAAACCAAGACTTAGAGGTCACTTCCCAACACTATCTGTTCCAGTCTGAGAGCTCTTCTCCCACGCAGCCTCTGCTTCTGTCAGCAATCTGCCATTCACAAGCTCGCACAAATGTAATGACACGTCTTTCCTTCCCTTTCTTGGTTTCTGACACATAACTTTCAACCAAGGACACTTAGAATAAAGGAAGTACAGTACAAAAACACACCTCTTTTCAGACATGAGCCACTTCTCTTAATTCATAGGTAAAAATACTTTTAGTTGTTATAAGCAAACTATCTGGTTCCTAATTTTAACAGTGCAGGTTTACACGTTTAAGTGCTATTCTGCCTCATTATCTGCTACAGTTGCATTTATACCCTGGCAGAAATTGTGATTATTTATATATATATATATATATATATATATATATATATATAGCCATTTTTTAGAGAATATAAATGATAACACAAAAAAATCTCTCTTTCACTCATTATAACCTAACCCTAACCCATAACCCAGTGGTTGGGTGAGGCCATTTATTGTAAAACAACTGTGTTTCCCCTTTAAAATCATAATGACAACAGAAACTACCCAAATGACCCTGATAAAAAATTTACATCCTCTGGTGATTTTGTCCTGATAACATGCACACAAGTTGACACAAAATGGCTCCAAAGGTGATCATGCTCCCCTGTGAACTGTTTGCTTGTAATCAGTGTGTGTGTATAAAAGTTCAGTGCGTTTTTGGGCTCCTTGCATCTTTCATCCAGTGCTGATGTTTCTGTATTCTGAGTCATTGGTAAAGCAAAAGAATTGTCAATGATAATAAAGGGAATTGAACTGTATAAAACAGGAAAGGGATATAAGAACAGATCCAAGAAATTGAGAATGCCAGTCAGTAGTGTTCAAACTCTAATAAAGAAGTGAAAAATTAGGGATTCTGTTGAAACCAATCAGCCACAACTGCTAGGAAAATTGTTTGGGATGCAAAGAAAAAAACACAAATAACTTTAGCTGAAATACAGGACACTCTGAAAAAAAAAGAGGCGTGGCTGCGTTAAGATGCACAATAAGGAGGCTCTTGAAGAAAAATGGGCTGCATGTTCGAGTCGCCAGAAGAAAGCCATTGCTAATGCCACAAAGCATCCTGCTTACACTACGCCAAACAACACAGAGACAAGCTTCAAAACTTAAAAGTAATTTGGAGTGATAAAACCAAAATTTTACTTTTTGGCCACAACCATAAACATTACATTTGATGAGGAGTCATCAAGGCCTATGATTTAAAGAGCACCATTCCTACTGTGAAACAGAGTTGGATTGCTGATGTTTTGGGGATGTGTGAGCTACAAAGGCAAAGGAAACTTGGTCAAAATTTATGGCAAGATCAATGCAGCATGTTATCGGAAAATCTGCTCTCATCAGCTTGGGCACTGCGTGTGGGATTTACATGGACGTCTCATGGGCCAAGTATGGGACCATGGGTATATCATGGGTAGATTATTCCACCAATGTGGAACGGATTAGGTTATTGAAATTAGGAGCCTGTGACTTTCCAAGGTGGATGTTTAAGTCTCCTAGTACCACCAGAGGAGTACGATCCTCGGGGAAGGATGAAAGAAGCTCATCCTTCTCATCCAAGAAATGTCCAAGCTGCTTGAGGTGATAGATAACTACAAAATTACTTTTTACAGGGTGGGCGATGGTAACAGCATGGAACTCGAAGGAGCTTTTGTCTCACAAGGGTGCTAGCTGTTTGAACTTCCAGTCATTAGGAATAAGTAGGCCGGATCCTCCACCCCTTCCTGTGATACGAGGAGACTGTGGGAGAAAGTGTGATTATGGGAGAGGGCAGCGGGAGTGGCAGAGTCCTCTCGTTTGATCCATGTTTCTGTAATTGCTACAATTGAAAGAGCAGAATGTTGAACAAAAGCTGTAATGAAATCAGCTTTGTTCACTGCAGACTGGCAGTTCCACAAGCCTATTGGAAAAGTAGAAGGGGCAGATATAGACGGTGATATAACATGCAGATTATTATGGTTGCTTCGCTTTCTGCGTGAAACAGATGATGATTCCCTTATTGCATTGACAACAAGCCTTCTCATTCAAAGCCATAAATCAATGGAACAATCTCCCAGATAGTCTGAAACTGTCCTCTGACCTGAGAGACTTTTCTCATAATGGTAAAAAAATAATTGTTAGAAAGATATGACCAGATAGATTATATAGATTATTATATGTCAGCACTGATTATGTTTATGGTAGTTTGTACGGTTTAAGGTATTGATTTTTTTATGCATGCATTGTATTGTATTTGAATGTTTTATCTGCCCAGGGACTGCAGATGTAAATTAGCTTTAGGTAAATCTGGTGTAAAGCATCTTTTCTTTTGTTTGATCAATGTGTTTGCACATGGTCCCTGTCAAAAAAACAATAAACTAAAACTAAACAAGGTTTTAAAAACACATAGAAGAGCAAAAAAGGAAGTATGGAAGAAGAAATTAAAATTAGTAATATTAAATAAAAAATGCAAACGATTAGTACAGACAAAGTGCGATAGTCAGGTGCCCTGTCAGTGTGTTCCTGCTTGGTGAAGTTGCGTGCAGGTAGAGTAGATGGACTTCACCCTCTTCGGTCTTCACGGGATGAGCGCTGCTGCGTTGGTTCACACTTATATACCTGTCTGATTCAAGTAATTAAATTCAGCAGTTGCTTCTGTTGCTAAGTTGCTTCTTCTACTGACTTAGACTAAACCACAGTTTAAATAGCAGAGCAATGCTGGTGTTTGGTCACGCCTCCAGATGGCCCGCAAACAGTTTTGCAGCAATAACACGTCACTAAGCTCAAAAAGACAAGAATCAAATACACTCACACAGTATCATTGAGCAACTCTGGGGAGATCTCAAACGTGCAGTTCATGAAAGACAGCCCAAGAACTTACAGAAACTGGAGACTTTTTGCCAAGAAGAATGTGCAGCTTTACCATCTGAGAAAATAAAGAGCCTCTACCACAAAAGACTTCATGCTGTCATTGATGTTGAAGGTGGCAATACATTGTATTTAGAACTGGGTTATGTAAACTTTTGATCAGGGTCATTTGGGTAGTTTCTGTTGATTCTGTTTGACAATAAATGGCCCATCCACTAACTATGAGTGAAAGAAAGTTTTTTTTTTTTCATTCATTCATATTCTCTGAAATTGGCCCAAAAAAAAAAAAACCCACACACAAGCACAACTTTATATCTGCTTCTTTTAAAAACATTTCCATTTTTTCTTTTCTGATACATGTGACTTTTTCTGAGGAATCAGCATTTGTCACACCCAGTGCACTCAGTCGGAGATTTTTTGATTAAAATGAAAGTAGGATAGTTTTGGTTTTGGTCTCTGCAAAATGATGATGAGCCCTCATCTTGATCATGCTTGACCCCCTTGGTTTTATTACTTACCTCAAATTTGCATATTCCTTACTAAAAGTCTGAAATGTTCCAAATGAAACCTGACCTCTGTGAAATCACCAAAAGGTGCTTGAGACCCGCTATTAAAGCAGCCTCCCTGACAACTGTCGCAGAGAGCCCATTGTATTCTGACGTTGTTGGGTAGAGGTCAGTTGACACTTATCTTTTTATGCATTTTTACCCATATTTTTTTAATAATAACAAGAATATATTAACAGTAATAATTAATGTGTGGACCAGAAGTACTTCACAAAAGACAGGATTTGGTTGACAGACCTTAAGTTAGAGACCCCTGCTCTTTACTCTCAGTGGCTGCAACACAGACTCACAAAAGCCAGAACATTAGTACATCCCACTGACAATGGCCTCAAACAGATCAACACTTCATGACGGGTTGGAATGTCTTATGAAATAATAACTCATGGCTCAGAGATGGTTCAGACTCGAGACAAGCGCCTCTGTTTAAAGTTGAGCCTCTTTGTTAACACAGAAAACTGCTCACATTCTCTCCAAAGTTGACGTGACATTTATGTGACTTTTTGACCGTTTTGGAGGGAGTAAAGGTCAGACACAGAGTTGTTTTTGTTGCATGCTCGTTAAGCCCTGCTTGTTAAGCCCTTGCAGAGCCTATTCTGCCCGGTACTGGTCTGTTTAGCAGCGGAGACGCAGACAGTGAGCGAGTGAATGCTTTTTGCTAAAGTGGATAAAGTGCAGCTTGCTGTGCCTGTCTACTTTACCCATGTCTACAATGTCTGTATTAAAAATACATGCGTAGTCTTTATATAGGCACATTTATCGTCTTTTATTTAGCCCCCAAAAAATGTATTGAGCATGTATTGTATATTGAATGACAAGTCAATATAGTAAATATTGTGCCTATTGATCCCTAGTGTTTGAACTGAATGTACAAAGATTTTTGAATATTCTGCCCACTCGAGCTGAGACAGTTTACACAATGTCTTAAAACTGAATGAACTGATGTTTCTCACTAATTTCTAATCCATCCTAACGATTTTGAGTCAAAATCATTCATTTTCCACAGTTTTTGAGTGCATAATTTTTATCCTAGTGTTGTTGCATTTATTTTTTTGGAACTCGGAAAAGACACTTGAAAAAGATATTTGTAATCTCAATGGGACCTTCCTGGTCAAATAAAGGTTACAAATAAATAAATAAAAAAACTACCATGAAATTGCATATTGACACATAACAATCCCATGATTTTCAGCAAGGCTGTGTCCTTTACTGCACAAATCCTATAAAGTTACTGTTTCTTAGTAGTCTTATAATATTATTATGATTAATTTATTTGATTGGGACAGTGCATGTTGATGAACATACATGAGACACAACCACATGAATGTAAACATACCAGATTGTAGCCTAAAGACCTGTTCACACCGGGACGAATTTCGCCGACGTTTAACGCCTCGCGACTAAAC
Source organism: Neodontobutis hainanensis (assembly GCA_024349245.1). Classification (NCBI taxonomy): domain Eukaryota; kingdom Metazoa; phylum Chordata; class Actinopteri; order Gobiiformes; family Odontobutidae; genus Neodontobutis; species Neodontobutis hainanensis. Next base: position 3,452,946 of record JALDNG010000173.1, on the reverse strand, counting down.
AATGGCTGCCAATGTGAGTGTTCACACCGACGCGAAAAACGCCACGCGTAAAAGCATCAGTTTTTAAAAAACGCCTCGGGTTTGTTTTTTTGGTTTGATGCGCCGCGTCAAAAACTATACGACCAATGAAATTAGCGCTTTTGCTCACGTGTCTGGAGCTTCTGAAGTTACAGTAAAACACAACTTGGGGGCGCTCAAACATAAAACGGTCTTGCCGAGCACACATACGTAACGGCGAAGAAGATATACGGCAAGTAGCGTCTACACTGCCGGGAAGAAATAAGACAAAGAAGATGCAAGACAAGATGAATGTAGAGCTGCTGGTCTGTGAACACAGAAAACACATTGAAGAATGCTGGCGAATAACGCATGCGAATATTTGTCCCGGTGTGTACGGGCTTTTAGGCTACTTTTCATCCGTCCCAACATTCTCACACATTCATACACCAGCGTTGTGTCACTGGAGGCAAGGAGGGTTAAGTGTCTTGCCCAAGGACACAATGACAGTATGAACGCTAAACTGCTAACCTTCTGGTTATAGGACAACAGCCCTACCACTGAGCCACTGCGCACCTCACCTCAATATAAAGTGCATGTTGTGTTTGCAATATATGGTTTATATATAGTTTTATGATCTGATCAGCCGTGATACACAAATCCACATCATGTTGGCCCAGTTAACCCACAAAGAAAGAGAACACTTATAGTCGCCCCATCAGGTTGCACAACAGTTTGATTTAATGCTCTGATTTGTATACAGTTTGTATACTGTAATAACTTCATTAATCCCCAAGGAGAAATTCAGTGGAAGACGGAGACGCATATTGCAATAACAATACATTTTCGCTATATTTTTTGCAGCCTTATCATATTAAAGTATCATTGTCAGATATGATTATTCATAGCTTTGTATGTTTATTGTAAATTCACTGTAATAGTGGAATAGTTCATTCATGTCAAAATCATAAAATCTAAAATGTATATGTGCCACAGACAAGTGGAAGTATGAGAAGAAGAGCTGTTCTCATTACATTATCCAATATACTATTATTGCAATATACAGTAGATGTTCCGGGAATTCATGTTTTGCAAAATTTATACTTCACCAATCACAGAGTGAACACAAAACAGAAAGACAATGACAATTTATTATAGAACATATTATTATTCTGAAATTATATATGATCACAATATTCAAAAACTATCGTGTCACATGGTCTATAATGCCGTACAGCCGTAAAACAACCTTCTCAATCTGGATCTTCGTTAATCTCTTCTGGTCAGGTGGAGTTATTTTCTCTCCTGTTAGCTTTGAAGGGAACAGTGGCCCGGTCACTAGGCAGATAAGTCTGTCCTTGTGCCGCTCTGTTGTTAGCAGTGTTTATCTAACGCACCAGCACTTCCCGCTTCAGTGTATAGTCTAACTACATTCTCACTCCTTAAGGTTATGTTTCCCTAACATCAAGTTTGTGTTTAGACAGTTTTTATTTTATTCTTGTCTTAGTCTATTAAGTCCCTGTTAGGTATATATTCTCTACAGTTTGCCATCCCTTTTTAAAAAATCTGAATACTTTTTATTGGGGATTTGGGTTTACTGAATGAAATTATAAAGTTTACAAATTAACAAGTGGACTGGTCAATCCTGGACCAGAAACAGGGCCACCCCAGAACCAGGTCAAACACCTGAGAAATGGTTTGTCATCACATTTGAAATGTAAACTTAAACATTCAAATGAAAATTTCTTTATTTTTGATTGGATAACTGTTAGGCCTTGCGACAGTGCCTCCTATAACCTTAAGTGAACTTCTGCTCGGTTTTTAACTACACCGTGTCATGGAAAAACGTCTGTGGCTGTTTTTTAAAGAGGTGCCAAGAATGAAAAACACCAGCCTCTTGGTAACGTTTTTCCTTGAAGCCACTTGATTCAAAGTTTGTCTCAAGGGCTCATAAAGACTGATAATGTGATGGAAAAGACTGTTGAAAGTTGCATTCTACACAGATGGGGCTCTGCTAATGTCACCGTGAATGTTTTTAGCCTTTAAAAACATTACCATAAGTGATTCACACCTTAAGGTGAAGACTCATGAGGCATTTACACCATGTGGTGGAAATAAAAGCAGTTAGTATCTCATCAAAAAATCCAAGCCACTCTCCCACATCATATGTTTTTTTTAACGCACTGATACAAAGTGTCATGGTTCAGGTGTGCTTGATGTGCATGTAACATGCAGTCTTTTGTGTCCTTTTAAAGCTTGCCCAAAAGCAAATACAACACAATAAAACTAATTATGGTGCAATACAATATGACACAGTACAATAAAATACATTATAATACAATACAGTCAAACACAGCACAGTACAGGTCCTCCAGGAGAGGTTAGTGCATCTGGGTTGGTGCGGGAGATTGGGGTTCAAAAATGGTACACGATGCAATACAATACGGTTCAACACAATGTGATACAATATAGTAAGTGTAATATAATATGACATGTATACAATAGATTAGTATAGATTGCCTTCATTCTCATTGCACAGCTATACAATAATTGATAGTGGTGTGTGTAGTTTTAAGCAACAACCTGTGTCAATGATACAGAGTCTAATTTCACAAATAGGTCTAATGGGTATTTCACTTAAAAAAAACGGAATAAAATGTATTTAATCCGGAATTGTTCAAAAACGTTTTGCAAAAATATGTGCAGAAAAAGAAAAATGATGCTTTTAATTCAGCAGTGCTCAGTTGATCTCTTCTGGGCAGTTGTAGGAACACGGAGTAATAGAGCTTTCACTGGTTTCTACGCAAAGAGGGTTATTATACACTATTAAAAACTTTATCTTTTAATTAACTATATACTACATTGAAAAAAAGGTTTGAGTAAAAGCATCTGGACTTTGTTTTCAAGGTGAAGACGTCTAGATGCTTTTACTCAAACCTTTTTTTCAAGATGTCCTGGATGACTGAGAACCTCCACAGACTACCACATTATTTACCCTAATACAAAATTCTGTGGGCATGACTGGCTTCAAAAACTATAGAACCACAGGAACCAAAGATGCTGTCTTGTAGTGCACCACTATGATGCTTTTATTTTTCAAAACCAATTTTAGTGTTGACAATCCCCTGTCTCTGGTGCAATAGCACTATGTTCCATGTTACACAGCGCAGTCGCTCTTTGAGAATTCAGCACAATTTTTATAGGCTAAAATTTGGGTTAATTAGACAAAGACAAATCAACATTAATTTGTCTCTTTGGCTACACTTTGACTGTTGTTTCTGTGATTATGTTTGCCTGTGTGTGAGAACTGAAAATAGAATAATTTTTCCCCATGCAGATTATTCTGGTTGTTTGCCATGTAGAGTTAGCCCAGACTTTATTTAGCCTGACATTAGCCGCTGTGCTCAAGTGACTTACAGTGAGGTTGTCTGGGTTCACCACTCCTCTACTTTACGTTTAGCTCACCAACAATTGAAATGCCTAGACAATACACACTGGTAATGCCTAGAGTGTGGTTCTGCTTTGTCTAAACGGTGATGTCACATGATTAGCTCAACATTAAAAACATGTTTCAAAGCCTAAGATGTCCACTGACTGTAGTGTGGAACATGAAGCTCAGGTAAATATTCATGAGCACACTGGAGTAAAGATTATGGAAATGTGTGTTGAAACAGGGATTTGTGGGTACATAGGTCACACAGATGACATAGCGGTTATCCAATCAGAAGCCTGCGGAGCTCTCTGGGAGTGAGCTTGTTTAGTCCTCAGGAGGCACTGCTCTAAAGATGAAGACATCGATGACTGTGAGCACACACTGATGCATTGCAGATCACATTGACCTCCAACAGTGTCTCCCATCAGCCTCCGTCTTAACAACACCACCCACATGCTCTGTACATGAACAGCACTAATGCAGTTACCATGACGGAGGCTTCCTCTAATCAGACTGCAGCAATCCTAATGAGGCAGTTATCTTCATTAAAGCCCGCACTGTCAATTTGATGAAAAAATAATCCAATTGCCCTTCTTTGTGCTGCTATGGAACATTTATGCAAAAAAATATATTGACATTGTGATATCTGATATGACATTTTAACAAATGAGAGGGGGTTCAATTAGTAAGATGCATAAGCAGGTCTTTTTATAATTAGGTGATATTCCATTTTGAATATTAATGGTAACTTCATGGTGTTATTTAAAGGACAAAAAAAGAAAAAGACAATGCATCAAGCGAGGCATTATCTGTGGACATAAATCTCCAAATGGTACAAAGGTGCCTTGCTTTTGTGGCAAACGCTTCAGCAGTGCTCACTGTTTGCTTTCATTTCACACGTCATAAAGCAGCTACAGAGCAGCGCAGTCTCACTGGACGAATCAAGAAAAAATAAACAAATTCTCTGTTTAGCCTGTGGAGCTCACATAAACACTTTCATTCAGATTTCCAGTAGGGATTTCTCGACTGAGTAGCTAACCACTCTGTTTGTGTTCTCCAGTGCTACAGAGAAGATCATGGCTCGAGCGCGGCAGCTGGTGGACGTGAAGAAGGAGGATGGTTTCTCTGCGCTTCACCTGGCAGCCCTCAACAACCATCGGGATGTCGCCGAGATCCTCATTAAGGAGGTCAGGAATCTTCAGAGAAAATATGTCCCCGAAAACCCGAAATATCACATTCAGTTACTCTATTATTAGACATCAGAAGTCACAAATTCTGCAAAAACGATACAACACAATACAATGCAACACAACACAATATAGTACAATACAATAAACTTGACACGATGCAATACAATACGGTTCAACACAATGTGATACAATATAGTAAGGTGTAATATAATATGACAAGTATATAATAGACTAGTAAGCTGTGTCAATGATACAGAGTCAAATTTTACAAATAGGTCTAATGGGTATTTCACTTAAAACAAGAAATAAAATGTATTTAGTTCATAATGTCTCCAAAACCCGAAATAAAAGTCACCAGATTCTCAGGACCATGTTCTGCTGGACATGTACATAATGCTAAATAACACCACATGGAGCTGGGTGAGAGTTAAAACAGATTTAACAGCCTTTAATAGCAAATGGATTGCCAGACGAGGGCTATAGCTTTTTAGCATTCTTGATCCATTTACTTGATCCAAAGCACAAGGCCAAATCAAACTGTCATTGGCTACAGCAGCTTAAAGTGAAGGTTCTTTACTGGCCTCAGTCTCCTGACCTCAGTATCATTGGGCTACTCTGGAGAGATCTCAAACGTGCAGTTCATGCAAGACGTCCCTAGAATATTCTCTTAAAAATGGACAAAAAATTTGAAATTCTGCCAGGGTATGTCAACATTGAAACAAACCATATTTTTCAAAAAATATACAAATTGATCCTTAAGTGATGAGCAGAAACGTTGAGATTTAACAATAGATATCTTAGCGCTTGGTTTCAAAATTGTATTTGTGTATTCTTCCAGGGACGCTGTGACATCAACATCCGTAATAACCGAAACCAGACGCCGCTACAGCTGGCCATCACACAGGGCCACACAGAGCTGGTGCAGCTGCTGGTGTCTGAGGGCGCCGACGTCAACATGGAGGACGAGGACGGAGACACGGCCATGCACGTGGCTCTGCTCCGACCTCAGCTGGCCAACACCATGCTCAGTCCCACTGTGGGCCCCAGCAGCACTGAGGAGAGTGGGGACAGCTGTGGCTCCTCACTCTACTGCAAGGTCAGTTTAATCCACAGCTGGAATTCAAGACAAAACATTAAACCCCAAATAAGACCACAGTGTAAAACAACAAATGGGTACATTTACATTATTTATTTATAGTTTAGTTTTACAACCTTTCATAATAAGCTGATCTGAAATAAATTCTAACTAGTACTTTATAAATAATAAACCCATTTCACAGTTTACAAAATTAACTGAAAATTTAAATGTGCCACATAATTAAGAAAAAAAATTTGGATATAGAAATCCTTCATTTTAAAATGTGAGAGAACCATGAGTTAAAAACTATACATAAATAAATTCCCTATTGTAAAATGGCAGAGAACCATTAATAAAGAAATAAAAAAAAATATATAACCTTTAGTCCTGAAATGATTGAAAACATTTTCAAAATTCATAAATTTTAACTACAAATTGAAATATGGTACCTAAATGTAGAGAAAAAAATTAATTAAATTTTGTTTGAACAGCAACCTGAACCCTAAAATTAAAACAAATCAGATATTTTTAATGGCAAGGAACCGTGATTTAAACTGTGATTAGTTTTTACAATACAGTAGTAAAAGTAAAGGTAAATGGAGCAAAAATATTTGTGTTTAAAGGAGCACTAATTTTGGGGCCCAAAATATATATTCTCAAAATCATTTTGGTGCTTCTTTGACATGAGATCAGTAGAATCATGTCAATCTCACTGACACTGTACTCTCAGCTGGACACAAACCTCTAATGTAACCTCCCTGTCCCGGGTTAATGACATATGGTGAGAGATTACGTGAATAGGACAATAAACAGAACCCTAGCAGAGTTATATTTGTACAAAATACACTTAAATGACCCTACCATTTCAGAAGACATGTTCTTTGTGATTCAAGACTAAAGAGGTCTTGCTTCAGGGGAATTATTAAGAGAAGATATTCATAGACTGAATGGGAGTAAGTCAGAGTGGGCAGATAGAAACACATGGATGAAGGAGCTAAATATGGAGTCGTAGTGAGCTAAATATAGACCTAAGGTGTAAGCACATGAAGAGGGATAAGACTAAATACTGAGGACATGTGAATGAATTGAACAGATGGGTTTAAGTGAGGACAAAGGGCTTAGTGTTAGGTGAGCTTGTACCGAGACAGAGTGGCCATGCCCGTGTTAAGAGAATAAGAACGGAGCAGACATATCACCTCACATCTCAACACACAATATTACAACTGATTAACCGTTATTTTACTGTTGTTATTGGCCCTTTTAGGTCACTGACAGACTTTATACTGTAACCCCAAGGGCAGCACAGTATGGGATAGTGTATTGTTATGCTGAATATGTTATATGGCTTAGAGTATGATATTTAAGTCTGTCCTATCATGATAATAAAGGGTTTTAGTTTCGGATACACTGTCCACAGTCACAATAATATCACGATTAGGGATGGGCACAAATATTCTAATATTCCAATATTCTATCAGCAATATATATTTGAAAAATAAAAACACTAGTCAAATTTTGCTGATGAATTCAATAAAATGGATTTTTTTTTTTTGCTCAATAAATTCATAATGAGCAAACAGGCTTTTTTACACAGATCACAACTGGCAGTGTTTTTGTTAACTGCAGAAAAATAAGTCCACACAGGGCTCACTCGTCCTGTTCCTGCTCTGTTCACTTCTGCCACTGAGTCACATGACAACAGCGACACACAGAGAGCAGACACAGACCTATCCACTCAGTGGAGCAGCAAAGGATCTGTGTGGAGAAAAGAACAACTCGTAGACCAGCTGTGACTCCAATCCCATCGTTCGTCTTAAAGAACCGTTTAATAGAGTCGGTTTGTTTGTGAACGTCATGGCGTCCTCTGCCTCTAATACAGCAGAGACGAGGACATACGGTGGAACAAATCAAAGAGGAAGTGCAAAAAGCTCTGAACTCTTGAGTGTAGTCTTACACAGATTTGGCAAAGAGACTGAGCTTAGATGTCTGGGTTAAATTTAGCCGCTGTGTAAACAGGCTGTGTAAACAAACGGTTTAGACAGAGTTCAGCGGTTCATGGATCTGAGGAATCTGGGATCAAGAGAAGTCTTGGCTTGTCTGCAGCACAAACAAGGGTGTTTGTTGTGGCAAGACAGGCAGCATATTTGTTGGCTACACTGTTACACATCAGTTGGCCAGTGGAGGTTTGTACTTGAGGCTCAAAATGAACACAAGAAAGCTCATGTAATTCTATTTTCTGAGTACAGAGGTCCACCCAGAGCATAAATGAAACAGACTATGTTTCCATCTGCTGCAAAACTGTTGGAAAAGCATCTCCTGGTTTAAGATAATTTGGACTTTAATGTGCAGTATGTACTGTGTAGCCCTTTGATGGCATCTGGTGGGAACGTTGCAGACTGCACTTTCACACTTTTACAATTTTCTCACTCCGTATTCCTAGAGCATAAGAGCAGCATGCTTTTCTCTTACATGGAGATTTATTTGTGATTATTGATGTAAAGCGATGTCCCCGGCCGAATCTGGAAATCATAATGAAGTATTTGAGTAAGAGTAACACTGTTTTTTTGCTGCTAAAATACCTACCTAAAAGAACTGATAAACCAAGGAAAACAAAATAGATAGAAATAAAAGTAGTCAGCAGCAGTAGAATGTAATAAAATATTCTACTGCTGCTAAATACTAAACCTAATTAAATTTAAATACTTGCACCCACCTGCACTAATCACTGTTCATATTTTATTTATTTATTTTATTTTTTGTTGACAACATGAACGCAAACACTGCAGCCCCGCTCTGCCGCTGTTCTGGCCTGGTGCCAGACTCATCCTGGAGGGGCTGGAGGTGGCCGGTTTAGGAGCTGAGGGCAGAACAGGCCACTGTCAACAGGATGAGTTACAGAGGATTCTTCTTCACTGATTAGAATCCACTTCCTCTTTAGATGTGCTCTGGATTCAATTCAGTTACCATCTCTCAGCTGTGTCCTTGACTAAATGTGATTCCCACACATAAGTTTTACTGCTTCACACTACATAGTTCATGGATCTGTGTTAGTCCATGGAGTGGAGATAAGCAGTTTTGTTTGTTCTGCACAACAGCTTAACAGAAACACAAGATACAAACTGCTCTTGTTCAGCCACTTTCAGTTTATTCATAGACAGTAGAAGTAGAATATAATACATGGGATCAGTGGCTAAAGAACAGCTGTGTAATGTTATCAGTCATGTAGTAGAAACAATATTCTTCATGTTTCTAATACTCGCACTGTTATTTAGTTAAGGTCCGACTGTAGATTATAGCCCCTTTCACACAGGCAGCATTACTCAGCAGTGTTCCTGCTTTGTACCAGAACAAGGTCATGTGTGAAAAGAACCAGAACTGATTTCCCAGAAAATCTGTTCTGGACATTTTCCAGATCCCGACCTAGTAACATTTCAGGACAACTGCAGGCTGTGGAGGTAATGAAAGCAGGAACATAACCAGCACATTTACTGAAAATAAATCTAGATTTGCTCTGCCTTCTCATATATCATGCTGACTTTAGCAGTGAATTATTTTTAAAAGTCTGCCCCCTACAGGCTGTCAACCTCACCTGAGTGTTCTGAGTCACTGTTTTTGTTTATCCCAATTTTAGTAATAACTTCTGGCTTCAAATGTCAGGTCAGGTTTGAGTGAGAATTGTAAGACTTATTCACTTCTTATTTTTGGCTAACTTTTTTCCTTGCTCCACATGTCATTGAAGTAAACGTGCATATCTTGAAAGGGTTCAGAACACAGATTGAACTTTCTAATTCTTGGGGACAATTTGTAACAATGCACGCTCATGTAGTTTTGCTTTGTCCTAATTGGAAGGATTTCTAAATGTAAATGCCTTTATGTTCTGTCGCTGACTGTTGCCTGTGTTCTCTTGCCGTCCCACAGCTGAGTACGTCCGGTCTGCTGGGGAACACCGAGCTGAGCGTGGGGGCAGCCATCGCCTGTTTCCTGGCTCAGGAGGGCGCTGACATAAACTACGCCAACCACAAAGGCAAGAGTCCACTGGACCTGGTGGCAGACACCACCGTGCTGCAGCTCATCAAGAGTTTCTCTGAGAAACACAGGTACGATCCATGATGCTCACACAACAAAGCTGTGTTCAAGTTTTAGTTTTTGTTGAATTAAAAGTTGAACATAATTGTGATGATACAGACATGTCCTGACTGGCCTGTTTTGTTGTGTCCAGGCTGCAGCGTCTGCAGGCCATCACCTGTGGACAGGGTCTGAGCAGTGCTAGTCTGAGACGAGTCCACACCACGCCCAACACCATGACCAACCTGGTGCTGCCAACTACTCCAGGGCCCAGTGAATGTCTCATCTGCTCCGAACTGGCTCTGCTGGTCCTCTTCTGCCCCTGCCAGCACAGTGTGGCCTGTGAAGGTACCACATACACCAGCCACTCACATCATCCACACTAAAAACTTATCACATATTATTTACCTGTCCACTACTCCTATCTACTCGAGTGCTTCAGCAAGCAAATGCTAAACTCTTGCTAAAACTTTAGGTTTAAGTTGTTGTTCTTGTTTAGATTGACTGTATTCTTACTTTAGTATTTCATATTTGCCATTTTACTATAACTATGTCATGTTCAAAAGGACCGAAACAATGAAATATAGTGTCAATTTTCAAAAAAAACAGAAAGTAATAAACAACACAATAACAAAACAGCTTCCCTATTTAACACAACATAATATTGAATTAAATCAGGGGTCCCCAACAGCTGGACTCTGGACCTCTGAACCGGGCCACAAGACATGTTCCATAAATACAAGCACATTGTGACAAATATATTTTTGAACCGGCCCTTCTAGGACAGCTATACAGTATATACACGTGTGGGTCCTCGGGTTACTATGGTTACAGACACGACAGCGGCAGTCCCAACAACTTTAGCATAGCTTAATAAATGAGTTAGAAATGCTGCGATGGCAAAACATTACAGACTTTCACTGACGTTATGGTAAATGGCATGCATTTGCATCGTGCTTCCACTCACTCCATTCACACACATCCACTCCTGGGGCAGACAGAGAGGGGGGCTGCCACACAAACAGCACTCAACCTTCTCCTACCACCACCAAACACACCTTTACAGTCACACACACCAGTGCTATGGACACAATGACAGTTTGAACAGGGCAGAGCGGGATTCGAACTGCCAACCTTCCGGTTATAGGACGACTGCTCTACCACTGAGCCACTGCGCCCCAGTGGCTCAGGGGGAATATTATTATTATGGACGGAATATTATTATTATGGACGGAGAGGGAATATTTATTTGATCCAAAAAATACATCTCCTAAGCTCCGTGACACCACTTTATCCTCCAGTCCAGGCTTCTGTTATAATCACAGAATGAACCCAGAACTGCACCAGCCCTGGACAGTTTTTATGTCAGGATTAAAAAGAATCTAGCTCAGAGGAAAGTGGGGACTTCTAATAATGTGATGAGTTGTGCATTTGTTTGTTAACTTTATTATTCTGTCGTAGGTTACTTGACACGTTTGTCGCACATTTGACTTTATATAAACTCACGGACGATGCCAGTAATCAGCTCCAAACATTCACGGTCTTTGAAGTTGAGTGACAAATAAGTCTGTCTTAGTGTCAGTTTCTGTGGGAATCCTAAATGCTGTTACAGAACTAATGATAAACATTTTAATACCTTATCCTTTCTGTAAAATCCACTTTTATTGTGGCTTATAAAGAACTCTAGCCTCTTTTGATTTTGTAGCATTTTCCTTTCTTCTGTGAGCTGTCACTCAGAAACAGCCCTACTCATGTAAACAAAGGAAAACATACAGAGGACACTGGATTACCTACATCTATCTCCACAGTGTTCAAGAGGCTGTTGGTGTGGAATAAATGAGATTTAACTTGATTAAATGTATACTTAAACACACATCTTTTAATTCAAATGTTCACAGTGAGGACAGTTAACTAAAGGGACATTGACCAATTGTAGTTTAGGACCCCTGAATGAAATGTATGGTAGATGTTGGAACGACTTTAGGTGAGGTTTAAGAAAAGATTTAGGTTATGTTTAAAACTATTGCAGCTTTGTAGAGTCCCGTGTGTTTTTCCCCAACCATGTCAAGTCCAGTTACCCCAAGGCAACTGTTGAGACCTTCATTTATTTGTAAGTGTTCTCTGTACCCCAAAACCAAAACATCAACAGCAATGTGTCTGAAGGTTCTCAGTCATCCAGGACATCCTGACAAAAAGGTTTAAGTAAAAGCATCTGGACACAGATACAAATTAATGTCATTTTTTAAAGACAAATATACATTGTTTCACACAACTTATTATTTTATGTTTGACTTTTGACTTTACTTTGCTAACGTCATTTAATGCATTCCATATTTTTACACCCAGAGCGTAAACGCATCTAGATTTTACATTTGTTCTAGCTTTGGCACATTCAAAAATATCCAGACCTCTTAAATTATAGTGACATGCTCCTTTTTTAAAGAACTCTTGTACACAGTCTGGAACGTTGTTTATTTACTTTATAGAGAATCTCTAATATTTTTATAGTTACAATATCCTTAAATTTTAATAATTTAAACAGATTATTAGTTGGTTCACAATAACCCACTATATGGATTATTCAAATAGACTTTTTTTGTAATTTAAAGAATCTATACTTGTTTCTCCTGCATTTCCCCATATCTCTGTACAATTTTAAAGATGGGGCATAACCAAGGAGCAATATAACATATACAAACTATTTGTACTTATACAATAAACCAATAGCCTTTGATACCTTCATTTTAACATAATCAATGTGTGGTTTCAAAAAACTTCACTATCAATAATTTCACCTAAAAATTTACTTCACTCTTTCTATTACCACCCCATTTACATCAAATTTAACTTCACTAAACTATCATTTTCTTATCCTTTTTGATACCTGTCCTGTATTTCTTTTGTTATGCCATGTTTGCACAGCAGATGGCAGCACAGACTTTTTTGTAACTCCACAGCAGTTGCAGTTGTTTATCTTTGTTGCACTTAAACCAAAAAACATCTGTTGTTTTTTTATTCAAACAAAAGATGGTTATGCATTTATTGCTTGCACATGAAGTCAAAAATAGCCGTTGTTGTTTTGTATTAAACCATAAGATGGTTACTTTTATAATTTACGCTAAGAGTAGCTGTTGTATTACAGAACCAGATGCTGGTTGTAGCTCTAAATAAAAGTGTTAAAATCTGATGTTATTCTGTGTCTGTTGTACCTCAAACAACATGGTAGTAATAGTAACAGTAGTAGTAAGGGTAATAGTGGTAGTGGTAGTGGGGACTATCCAGCCCTCAGATCTGAAGCCCTCTCATCATCTGGCCTTCAGGAAAATGTAGTTGAATAATAACTGCTATAGATTTTTTAGAAATGTGATTCAGTTTGATTGATCTTTTTCTGGTCAATTGCATTTAACAAGAAGAGATGAAAAAACAAACAATCTTGTATGCTCTCATAATATTCAAACCAAAGTAGATAAAGAGTTACAAGAAAGTTTAAACTTTGTATTTTTTTGTAATACTAATAATGTATTTTTTTTTCAGAGTGTGCCCATCGAATGAAAAAATGTATCAAATGTCAAGTCACAATCACCAAGAAAATCAGACAAGGTAAGACTCACATGGTCCTGCTCTGTTCATGTGTAAACAACAGCACAGTCAGCTCACCTCTGTTCTCCTGCCTGACCTCTTGTCCCAGACCAAACCGAGGTGGACTGCAGTCCCGGGACGGAGAACTCTGACCAGCACAATCTCCTGGAGCAGCTGCAGTCCCGCTACAGACAGATGGAGGAGCGCATCACCTGCCCCATTTGCATCGACAACCACATCAAGCTGGTGTTCCAGTGCGGACACGCCTCCTGCATCGAGTGCAGCGCTGCACTCAAGACCTGCCCCATCTGCCGGCAGACCATCCGCGAGCGCATCCAGCTGTTTGTGTGAGCCCCGTCCCTGAGCGGGTCACAGAGACTCACAGAGGGGCCTGCATCAGACGCTCACAGTTCTACTCTCTGTTACATTTCAAACACAAGAACTCGGCACTGTCACTAATATGAGTCCAGTTTATCATGTGGAGGTGCAACACAAGCGGGTCCATGTTACTGCTCCGTATTTTTCATTGGTTTGATTGAGGAAAAGTTTCCATAAGCCCATTTTACACAGAGATTCTGGGATATTTGTCCCATTATCTCCAGACGTGACCAAAGTTGGTCCCATGGGCCATTCATGGCACAGTGTGAGAGTTTATGTGGCCCTATTGTTTATGGCCCCAACAGCAGCAGCTTTATACAAACAGGTTCAAACTAACTAAAACCTGTTCAAATCCAACTAAAACCTGTTCAAATCCAACTAAAACCTGTTCAAATCCAACTAAAACCTGTTTAAATCCAACTAAAACTTGTTTGAATCCAACTAAAACACGTTTACATCCAACTAAAACTTACTTAAATCCAACTAAAACTTACTTAAATCCAACTAAAACCTGTTTACATCCTACTTTTTTTGATTTTTGATTAATATGTCCGTTACGACAATCTGAAAACTATTGTTTTACTATGGAGTAAAAGCGGAAAAGCCCAGATGTAACCGCCAAACATCCATGTTTATTTACAATCTATGGTTTAAATCCAACCTAAACCTGTTGAAATACAACAGTAACATGACAAAAGTCACCTTTAAACAGGGATTACCCAACGTGTTATGCTTGCATTTAAATTGACACTTTAATAATAAAAAATAGGTAGTTTTAGCATTTTTTTTTTTTTTAATAAAAGTATATGAAAATTTTACGTCGCTGCTGTTGGGGGTGAGTAGTGGGGCAGTGGGAGGGACAGCAAAAAGAAAATTGGCTAGTGGAGTTTTAACTCAAAGCTAGATTTAGCTTATTTTGGTGTTGTTCTGATCTTTTCAGTATTGGAACCACAAACTATGAGTGAAAGAAGTTTTTTGTGTTATCATTAATATTCTGGCTGAAAAAATCACAGATGGTTATTTAAAACGAGTAGACTTTTGTGCTTGAGGAATGCCATTTCTGTGTTCTATCCCCTTAAATGCACAAGGCTAATTACATAACCATGTACTGTTTCGCCTTTATTCAAGATTTAGGATTCAAGAGATTCAAGATTAATTTATTGGTCCCCAAGGGGAAAGTAGTCTTGTGTGGATGGTATTACATGTATACATAAAGACACAACAAAGATTACAATTCACACTATGCAGTCATTTTATCAGGCGCAATGATGATCTTCTGGAAAATGAAATACAGTATTTACAAACAACAACAACAATCAAGCATTAGTACAGGGTCGGACATATGTTAAAAATCACTATCACTACTTCCATTTGTGGTAAACATGTTTAACAAAAACCAGCAAAGCTCCTCTTTGGGTGGATGGTTAAATCTAAAAGTATCCCTCGTCCAAAGCTCTGTGTGAAGGGGGCACCGGTCTCCCTCCATGCGTCGCCCTCTGTTCTCTCTCCTAATCTTTTGCTGCTTTCAGTGGATGTCTGTTACTCATGATCCTCCCTGGCTACGAGGCCTCTGTGTTTACAAGGCCTTTTGTGCAAGTTCTGTTTGTATCCCATAATAAAAGTGTTTTTGCAGAGAGAGTCCTATAGCTCCTGCTCTCTCTATAGTCCAGCACTGGCCTGATGCAGGGACAGTCCCACTATATATGCATGAGCAGATGCATATTGTAAAGCTGAAATGACTGTGTCGTCCATGTGGTTTTATTTCTTTCTGGTTACATTTGTGGTTTACTATGTACCAATAAGTACAGATATTTATTTATGTGTGAAAGGTGGGTCTGATTTGTCATGTTTTTATTTTGGTTTTTGCTTGTTTCTACTGAAGATTCACCCCAAGCCTATGTCCTCTACTCAGGGTATCGCACCATTAAAGCACTTGTGATATCCATAAAAGGTCAGTGCTCTCCCCAGACCACATTATTAATTAGGTCAATGAGAGTTGCACAAATGACAAAATCAGATGGGCTAAGGCTCCCCAGATTTGTTCTGATCAGTGACATGAATGTGTAAGTGCGCAGCCATGTGTTGTCTCCGAAGCAGGACGCTGCTGCGGGCCGCTGACAGAGAGAGGACTCTTTGATTTATCCAGAACATATTCTCTATATGTTTGTGTTGTATGTGGAAGTCATTTCAGAGCGTCCTCCTCTGGACATCTGGATTGTACATTGTCTGTTTAAATATTTAATTGAGTATTCTTAAAGGGCTTATGCAAATATAAATCGGATCTTTTGGAATCTTTATTTAAGATGCATTATATACAAGAAACTTCCGGAGACAGGAGGTTTTGTCCACTTCGTTCAATCCCATGTTTTGGGAGAGCCAATGTTTGGATGTACATTTGAATGTCGGGGCTTGTATCCTGTCTCACTCTGCCTTCTGACGAGGAACTTCTACAGCGATGATGGAGGGAGTGTGAGACGTGTTTACTGCGAGGTTTTACTTTGAGGAAAGTACTTTTCATTAGTGCCAAATCGCATGAGGATGTGCATGGACACGCACGCCCCAACTATCAACTTATGTAGTCGCACTACGCTCCCCCTGGACCAGGGGCCATCTCCAGCAGTGTGAAGTCATCTAGACATAGACCTGATTAGTTTGTGCAGTCTACAGTGAGCCCACTCTGTTCTAATGCTAATGTTAGTCTCTGACCCAACTGCAGCTGTAGTGAAGCAGCAGCATTTCACACTGATCATTCTCATTTGAGTTGGAGCTTTGTACTGGTATAATCTATTTTGTGAACTATTATTAATCACGGGAAACGTTTCTTACAGCAATTCTGCATTTTCAGGATTGTCCATGGGTGTTCCTGGGTTTACTAGCAAAGGCAATAATGTTTGAGGTCTTTTCTCCTCCTGAAGAGGATGCTGTTGAGGAACAACTATTATGTATAAAACAGCAGCAGACATTTCTCTTGGTGTTTGTACAGTTCAGCTCTTGGAGTTCAGATGTTGGCCTTACTGACCATTCCTCCTCTGTTCATGTTTTTTCAGTTGTATTCTGTACAAAAATATTTTGCAATAAATATGAAAGTTTTCTAAAGACTTGGTGTCAAGCAGATGGGTTTAACTTTTCTCCACTTCTTAGTCCTAATGTTTTTTTTTTGTTTTTTTGTTTTATTTTTAGGCTAAGAACTTGGTTTATTAGACTTAATCACCTAATGAAGCTGATTCTAAGCTTTATTGAAGAAAAGGATCAGGTCATTTCTCAACCTAGGAAGCCGTTATGGGCCAGAGCAACACCAAGAAAGCCCCTTTCAACCCCCACCCCGCGAAGAAGACTTTACAGTTGAGATGACACAGCTCCGACGGTTGTTCCTCTCTAAGCAGCACCGCTGGCGCTGGCTGCACCTGACCCTGCTGGGCCTTCACCTGCGCTTTCTGGTCAGGGATGCTGTTGTATTTTTTGGCCCCAATGAAAACATCACATTGGGCCCCAGCACCACAACTTCTACAAACGTCTAACTAACTCACAGTGATCCTTGGTTTAAAGCTTTAGAAGACTTAAAAAGTAAACTAGAGTAAGAGAAACGTTTGAGAACCCCTGATTTAGAGAAAATAAATGCTAGTATTAATACCAGTCTATATTTTCAGAAAGATTATAATAACAGGGCTTTTCATTAGCCTATAAATGGCTGAAGAACACGTGAGGAGAACTTACATTTGACTTTAGTGATGAGAATATGAGCACATCATACTAAGTGTAATCTTTTATTTGGGTTTTAATTTAGTGTGACATGAGGCCCCTGCTATTATATATTCAATGGGCAAAAATAAAGGTTCTGAGGTGAAAAGGTTGTGTCAGGCCACTTTTACTGGGGCACGTGCCCTCGCACAAATCCGCTGTACCCCGGAAAAAAAATCTCTTTGTCTCAAGTTTAATGAGAATAATACGCTAACCAGGGCAAACTTACGCAAACAGAAACAAAAAGTGCAGATACTGATACAGTGGTAAGAGCCATTACAGAGAGTAACTCTAGGGGCGCTGTTCTGTGGCCTGTGTGGGACGGGCTTGGGACGACAGCCTCCGGAGCCTCTTTGCAAACACAGTTTACAACTCAGTCAGACCCGTCTACTAACCCTCAGATGGCCCATCCTTGTCAGAGAGATGTAATAATGTTCTGGAGAATCATGTGCTGTTTTCTGCGAGTCTCTGCTGCAGCCTTTGACCCTCATTTATCAAAGGAACTTAATTTTTGGTGTATGACCATTTCCAACCAATCTTCGGCATTTATCAATCTGAACGTGGATGTACGTGAGCCCACGCCAGGTCATGAGGAGGTGTTAATATCATATAAACAAGTTTAAAGTCAGCACCGAGCTGAGCAGCAAAAAACATTATTTAGAACCAACAACGTGTTGGCCCTTTAAAAATATTCCATGTTACACTCCTCTGTAACAATAGTTTAGTGTTTGATCTTTTAGGGCCATGTTCAGTGCGAGCTTTTAGATGATGTTGACCCTGTTATTAGTGATAATGTTTTTTCTTGTCTTTTATCATGGGCTGCTTTTAAGACACTCAAACGTTAATGCTAAGTATAACAGCACCCAAGTAAACCGTCAGTTCTACTTCATGTGTGCTCCGCCCACCTAAGGGCCTCGCTAGTGGTTACCTCTCTGGCGCCTGCCAGTCCTCTGACAAAGATCAAAGCATTCACCGCGCCAATCATGTCAACGTCCTGGCACAGCCTCGGGGGCTATATAAACCCCCTCGCCCAACACTCTCCCTCTTCTTCTCTCTCCTCTGAGATCACCAAAAGAGCAAAGAATATACAGAAGATAGAAGAAGGGATTGTGCCCGAGGCTCCTGCTGTTCCTGAGGACCGTCATGGTCTTTGTTCCAAACCAACAAAATTAATGTTATGGAGTTGCCAGCCCAATCCTCGGACCTTAATCCAATCGAGAAGCTGTTTCTGAAGCAAACACAAGAAATGTAAATGTATTGTGTAATGTTGTTAAAGAATCATGGAGTGGAATAACAGCTGAGAAGTGCCACACAGATGTGAAGCAGTTTTAAAAAACTGTGGTCATATAACTAAATATTAGTTTAGTGATTCACAGGATTGCTAAATCAAAACAAAAATGTTTGAACAAAATAGTTTTGAGTTTGTACAGTCAACGGCAGACACTGCTATTTTTTTTTTTACAAACCCCTTTCAACTAATTGTCCAATTGCACAGCCTTAAGAGCGTGCTTATCATGAATGAGGGGTCTTTTTTGTTTTCTGAGAATCTACTGCACCTACTGGTAACTTGTTTGCCACTTAGCAATAAAACATATACTAAAAACCTGGATTATTCTGGTTATTATTTTGAACAAAACTGTACTACATTGGATTATTTGTAAAAAGTTCAGGTCGAGGGACGAGGGATGCATTATACTACCATTGCTTTCTGTGTAGCAGATACACGCCCTCCGATGCCTGCGTCGGACTCACAAAACCATCAGAGACCCCTCCCACCCTTCTGTGACTGTTCCACCTGCTGCCCTCAGGAAGAAGGTACAGGTCAGGCCTGAACCAGCCTGAACCATCACTGAACTGGACCTTGCATTCCTGCAGTAGTTTCAGGGTTTCACCAGCAATCCTGAAAAGTTTCTATTTAGGGGCGATAGAAAGTGTACTGACTCTTTGGGACAAAAAGTCTTCTGGGACATTTACACAATTTAAACTATAGGGATACTAAAAACACTATTTGAAAGAGCCCGCTGGTGAAGAACAGAAGCCACTGATGCAACAAAAAATGTAGACTGCTATGCAGAGCTTATAGAGCTAATTGATGAGAAAAGCCTGTTGTTCAAAGGACATAAAGCAACATTTAAAGCGACTGATGACTCCCAGCTTGTGCTGCAGAGGGTGGTGAGAATCAAACAGCAAATATTGATCTGTGAGTGTTGTCCTCACAAATAACCACTGCACAGTCAGTGATGCAGTTCAGGCTACAGAAAAGTTCTTAGCTGACATCTCACCCTATGGAGAAGTAAAGTGCATATGCTCAGATAATGGCACTGAGTTTACAAGCAGAGACTTTCAGACCTTGTTACCAAACAATAATACGTGACATCTCTGGAGGGGGGGGAGGGGGGGGGGGTATGTAGACTTTCAATCAGGGTTATTTGGGTGGTTTTTCATTATGATTATTATGCATCAAATGGACAAAAAGACAGTGTACCTGCACCCATTGACTGTGAGATTTACACAGAGCAACCCCAAGGTCTGGAACAAGATCAACGACAGGTGAAAAACTAGTTCGTAGACTAAGTCTCAAGGTCTCAAGCAATCAGGCAGAACCTGGAACACTGTTACACATGTATCTAAGTGAGAATGACTACAGAATGCTGCAGGTCTTTGTGTGTACAAGGGAAAAGTTTGGTGAAAAACTAAGCCTCATAATATGGGTAGATGATCTTATTAAAGCTGCAAGCAGTGAACAAGCAACGACTGATGTAAAAAGCATGCTAATTCATTCAAAATGAAAGATCTATGAAAGTTGAGACACTTCTTTGGAATAGACTTTAAACAAACAAAAGGACAAGTCAAAATGTTACAAGAAAGATATGTGAACAAGATATTACAAAGGAAACCTATAGATACACCATGTGAACCCAAAGGTAACAGAAAATGCAGAGAAGAACCCAGTCGAAGACCAGACCCAGGACTAGACCAGGACCAGACCCAAGACTAGGCCAGATCCAGACCAAGGTCATATGAACACTGACACAGGCAGTCTCAGTCTTCGTCCTGCTGGATTGGTTTGACACAACTGATCATCTGATCCTGTTACAGAGGTCAGAGGACTGGGTGGGCATCTCTGGTGCTGCCCTCAAAAGGTTCAGTAACTATCTTAAAGACACGAAGTACTTTGTTGAAATTGGAAACTGCGTCTCAGACCCAATGGCCTTGACCTGGGGGGGCGGGGTCCTACAGGGGTCCAGCCTGAAACCTTTTTTGTCCAGTCTTTACATGCTTCCATCTGAGCCAGTTAATTCGCAGTAACAATGTGTCCTAACCACAACTCTGCAGATGAATCTCAGATTTACGTCTCACTAACGGCAGGCGACTAAGGGCCCACTCTGTCACTGCAACTTTCTAAAATTTAACCCAGATTGACAGAAGTCATTATCTGTGGCCCACACACACAAAGGGAACGCATCCACAGTCACCTCGAGTCACTTTCTCTAAAGACTAAAAATTAAGTTAGAGATCTGGGGGTAATAATGGACTCAGACTTGAACTTTAACAGCCACATTAAAGCAATAACATCAACAGCTTTTTACCATCTCAAAAACATTGCCAAACATTGTCAGAGCAGAAGCTCAGTGGGTAGAGCAGTCGTCTTTCAACCGGAAGGTAGGCGGTTCGATTCCCACTCTCCCCACAGTTCATACTGTCGTTGTGTCCTTGGGCAAGACACTTAACCCACCTTGCCTCCAGTGGCTATAACACTGGTAATTTCTGTCGAACAATGTAAGTCGCTTTGGATAAAAGCGTCTGCTAAATGAATAAATGAAACAAGGGTATTGTGTCTAAAACAGACTTAGAGAGACTTATCGATGCGTTTATCTCCAGCAGGTCAGACTACTGCAATGGTCTGCTCACTGGACTCTCTAAGTGAGCTGTAGGACAGCTGCAGTACAAACAGAACGCTGCTGCTCAAGTCCTAATAACCATGAAGTGGAGGACAGGATGACCGCTTCTGTCAGGAGGAGACCAGACACAAAACTCTGCAAAAGCACACATTCAAATTCATTTTAATACATCAATATTACATCTAAGACTTTTAGCTTCAAGGAGGTCTGTAGTGTCTGTGGAGGTTCTCAGTCATTCAGGTCATATTCAAGAAAAGGTTTCAAAAGAAGAATGTAGGTTTGAAGGTGAAGACGTTTCATCTTTCATCCAAGGGCAGGGCTCTACACAAACCTGTTGCACTGGTGCACCTAACACCTAACCTAATAAAGTTAGGACCAGCTCAAAAGATAAGTGCACACACATTTTTGACTGCATCACATTTAGCATGGCCTTGTCCGAATCAACACACTCTATAGTGCACTTAATAGTAAAATAAAGGTTAAAGCAAAAGCATCTGGACTAAGAAAATTAACAAAGCATTGCAGTAAAACACCGCTTTGCCCACATTTGTTACTATTTGTGAGAAACAAAACTTAAGCTGTGTGGTTCATTTGCATAAATCCACAACAGCATTCTACATGTGTCATTAACGCTAATAAATAAATAAAGGATGTGGCTTTGGTGGATTTTTTGGCAAGAATAAGACCAGACCAGGACCAGACCATGACTTTTGGGTGGATTACAGTTTTTTAAAATGTTACGGTCGGTGAGTCTTTTCATTATTAAATAAATAATACACACTCTGTGCTGTTGTGTGACATTTAATGATGATCTTTAGTGTTGAACAGAGCTTTATTCAAAACAGATAATGTTACTGGTGTGGAGTCCAGTTTCCCTTGATAAACGCAGCGCTCGGTGGTGCAGAGCTTGTAGTCCACTTTGGGATGTGTAGTTTTTATTAAGCTGCTGTGTGTCAATGTAACTTCCCCTGTTTTAGTTGAGAGGTTAGTGGAGTCAGAGTGTGAAAACAGCACGTAAGCTCCTTTCCTTTAGGAACCTCATAACACCTTACTGTTGACTTCATGATGTAGCTCACAAAGGTTAAGATTTTGTGGTTAGGAACAGGAGCTATCATATAACCAGATTTTAAAATTCTGAGTTCAACTTATAAGAGAGCTATTCAGTAGTTTCACAAAGTTTTAATCCCCTTTATATGGTATTTTTCCCGTTTTGCATAAACAGACACCATCAAGTGACGCTTCTGATGAAGGCTTAAACTAGCAAAGCAGGTAAACAAATGCTTGCTTCTGTCTGATCAAAAGTGAAGTATTCCTAATTAAAACACATTTAGTTACCCTTACATGTGTGAATAATGAATGAGCACTAACAAGCATAGTTGTCAGGACTTTATTAGTGACTTACTGTACTGTCCCTTTAAGAGACAAGGGCTGTAAAATAAAGGTGTTAGAACATTTTTATTGCATAATGTTTAGAGTTACTGGGGGCTTATAGTTCTCTTCAGGTCATGTCAAATTCATGTCATGTCCGTCCTGCTAATTCATGCAGTAGACATAACTAGACTGAGACATGGCTTGTCACGGGACTTCTGCACCTGGAGCCTTGTGTCTTGGGGGATGTGGGTAAGATACGCCTCCCATCAAGGCCTTCACTGCAGTCATATAAAGTCTTATGTTTTGTTTATTTCCTTAAGCAAACCTCCCGCTGTACCATTTGTTACATGTGTGTCTGCTTTGCTTCTTCTTGCAAGATTAAACCTGGTCATTTCCTGTTATATTATACTCTGTCTACGTGTCTCTCTGGATAAATATAAGGACATAAAGAATTCTTATAACTAAAAGGGTACTTTAAAAATGTTTTTTTTACTATTTTGGAACATCATGGTGGTGTTTAGAGATCAACGTATTGAAAATTGCCTGTAAAGCTTGTTGTATCATTTTGTGCCAGTAGCTGTATATTTATTGTGTCATTGCAGGCTACAGGCTAGAAAGTCTTTAGTATTTAAAAAAAACCTTCAGGACAAGTATGGCTCTGAAACCTTTCTAAGTATATTTTTTGGACCACATTCTTTTTACAAACATCTCGCCTCATTAATGATACCTTAAAAATTACGCACCATGCATCAGACGTCCAGCAGGGGGCGCTCAGACTTCTCCTCAAACATCCACAGCTTTTTACCTCATGAGCTTCAGGTTCACACACTGTATCTGCAAAGGTATACAGTAGAATAAACATAAAAAGAAACAGCAAATACAGAAATTGTGATTCTAATCCAAAGGGAGTTTACATAAGCACGTCTATACATCTATTAAAAACATCTATGTCCTCTGGATCTATTTAACATACAAACAGGTGACATGGAGAAAATGAGCTAAATACATGTGCAGTTCTGGAACAGACCTTTAGAGGGCCTCAGCTGCTAGTGACTGACTGAGTATCAGTCAGGCCTGATTACTGGACTCTTTTTGGTTAATAGTACAGAGTCTGAGATGTATTTTTGTTGAAGAATTACACTGCTTGGTACATTCAGCTAATTTAATAAAAAAGTAAATGAAGACACAGGAAAAGCTTAAAAGTGTACATGGGGAAAAATAAATAAATAATAAACATATGGCTCACCACCTTCTTACCTCACTAAGAAATGATTGATCTTCCTATACTAGCACTAATCTTAAAATAGGCTTTTGGTATGCGGTTGTTAAAGGACAGGAGGCTAGGGAACTTGCAAGAATAGAAAACATGGCTTTGTCTATGAAAAGAAAGAAACATGAGAACAGAGGTGTGACTGGACTCCTGGGGTTTGAAGTTATAAAACTATGTACTTGCTTCTTTTTATTAGTTTTTTACTGCAGCTGTAATGTGAACAATGGGAAGATATGTGAGTGGTTTAATGTGTCTCTAAAAATGAACAGTGGCTGGGACTATGACAATCTGATCTTCAAAGCACCTCATTATGCTGTTTTTCACTGAAGTCTTACTTTTTATGGGCCAGAATTGTGTTTATACCTTTTTAATACATACATCCAGTACAGCAATGTTTATTCTGGATTCAAACTTATCCCGCTTCAAATCTAATGAGGTCAGTGTGCTCGGACAAAACCACCGGGGTGTAGCCTGACATGAAAACTGTCCAGAGCTGGTTCAGTTCTGGATTCATTCTGTGATTATAACAGCAGCCCAGACTGGTGGACAAAGTGATATCATCCAGCTTTGACACAGAAAAAAGGTTAATCTATCCTATTCTTTCTTTTTATCCTATAAACAAATATTTATAGAAATAGTAATATTTACAGAAGCTCTCAGAAATTGGCAAAGAGGTACTGTCTTGAGGTAATTTTGAAAAGTGAAACATTTCTAAATCAACTCTAACCTGGCAATCATCCGACTTACACCGGCAGCAGTATCCAGTTTCAGAGAACACGCATTTGTGTAGACTGACAAGAACCAATATCCAATACTGGAAATGCCAAAACAGAGATATGGAACCTCATTTAAAACCAACTTTTAGTGAGTCCAGGAGGTAAGTTGTAGTTTGTCTGATGTGACTGTAATTGGTCAAATCATTTTCAGGAGACAGTTTTTTGTTTAATCGGGCCACTTTTTTAAACCCTCAGATTACATTACACTTTCCACAAGCTCTACTCTAGTAAAAACAGTTTGCTCTTTAAATCTCTGTTTACCATTGTTCACTAACAATTGTGTTAGGGAACACAGTTTGCCGTAGCCCAGCAACCTGAGACAAGAGCTGCAAGGTGTGGCTCTGTTCAGAATATTTCCATATACAGAATCATATTAATCCATCTTCATGTTTAGGATGTATCTTTGGTCAGCCTCTATCATTGTAGACAATTTAGTCAAGAGTACTAACAGCACTGTTTGTTTTACATTCAAACTACACTGACGTCAGAGTATGTAAATGTCAGACAAATCCAGTCAAGATGAACTAAAATCACCCAAATGGACTGGCCACTCAGCAAGAAGTTTGACCCAGAGTTTGACCCCTGGGTCGGACAGGACCTTTCTATGTGGAGTTTTGGTCTCCCTATGCTCAGGTGGGTTTCCTCTAGGTACTCAGGTTTCCCCCACCAACATCAAAGCATGCAGGGCGCATCCTGGTGTGGCTGCTGAATATGAATTTAAATAATTTTAAAATTAACTTAAATTTTACATACACATATATATGTGCACGCACACACACACACACACACACACACACACACACACACACACACACACACACACACACAACACACACACACACACACACACACACACACACACACACACACACACACACACACACACACACACACACACACACACACACACAACACACACACACACACACACACACACACACACACACACACACACACACACACACACACACACACACACACACACACACACACACACACACACACACACCTAAAAGATTATTTGGAACAACACACTAATACTGTGTTTGACCTTCTTTCATCTTCAGAACTGCCTTAATTCTACGTGGCATTGATTCAACAAGGTGCTGAAAGCATTCTTTATAAATGTTGGCCCATGGTCCAGGGCACGAAGCTCCCGTTCCTCCACATCCCAAAGATGCTCTATTGGTTTAAGATCTGGTGACTGTGGGGGCCATTTTAGTCATTGTCATGTTCAAGAAACCAATTTGAAATGATTCGAGCTTTGTGACATGGAGCATTATGCTGCTGGAAGTAGCCTTCAGAGGATGGGTACATGGTGGTCATAAAGGGATGGACATGGTCAGAAACAATGCTCAGGCCGTGGCGTTTAAACATTGCCCTATTGGCACTAAGGGGCCTAAAGTGTGCCAAGAAAACATCCCCCACACCATTACACCACCAGCCTGCACAGTTGTAACAAGGCAAGATGGATCCATGTTCTCATTCTGTTTACGCCAAATTCTGACTCTACCATCTGAATGTCTCAACAGAAATCGAGACTCATCAGACCAGGCAACATTTTTCCAGTCTTCAACTGTCCAACTTTGTTGAGCTCGTGCAAATTATAGCCTCTTTTTCCTATTTGTAGTGGAGATGAGTGGTACCGGTGGGGTCTTCTGCTGTTGTAGCCCATCCGCTTCAAGGTTGTGTGTGTTGTTGCTTCACAAATGCTTTGCTGCATACCTCGGTTGTAACGAGTGGTTATTTCAGTCAAAGTTGCTCTTCTATCAGCTTGAATCATTCGGCCCATTCTGCTCTGACCTCTAGCATCAACAAGATTTCTTCGCCCACAGAACTGCCGCATACTATAAATATATTTAATATATATATATAAATTAAATTAATTTAAATTTAAATTAATATAAATGTTTTGTATATTGCGATTAATCGCATTATATTGTGTATGTGTATTGCATACTTTTATTTTGAACATACTGCTATATAAACAAAAGTGCAATAACATTTGGTTTGCAAACACTTTAAACAAATAAGGTGCTTTTTACAGCAGTTAAAAGTTAGTAGCAGTTGAAATATTTCTTGTAAATCTCAACTTAAGCATTAATGTAATCAAATAAAATATTAAACCAAAAATATTTGCCTCTGCCAGGGCATTATATTTAGTTTAGTTTGTTATAGAAAAACAAGTTATGTCCAGAGCCTCGATCATAACATTATAACAGTGTAAACAATATAAATGTCTGTGTAGAACCTTGTAGCCGCGGTGAGGGTCAGAGTTGGGTCCTGGTGCTGCTTAAAGTTGTGACGCGCTTAGAGACTATGATTAACAAATAATCTCAGATCTGATGTGCGTTTGGTAGGTTTAATGCAGATTAAATAATACAGCTCAGCAGATAAATGATGGACATGAACCAGAATGCATAAACAGATAAATATATAATCTCAGCCGTGCACTCATGTTCTGTCTCCTACTGTCTGTTTTGTGTTTTAACACTGTATAGTCACAGTGTGCATCTATCTGCAATACAATTTCATTTAAGAATAGCCCACAGCCTAAAAAACAAACTGCACAATTTTGTTTTTTTAATGTCACACAGAATAATTACTTTTATGTTTAGGGGATTTAGAGAAAAGGAGCACATAAATGCACCTCGGTGTTTGTTAAACAAACATAACTGTGGGTTGCCAACGTGTCACGTCCTGATTTTGTCTCAGATCCGAGGTTACGTCATGCTACTATACCCCTGTGCCTTGTTTACACCTGATGCACTATTCATGTGGCCGTTTGGTTGTCACCTTGCATCAAGTTAAGAAAACAATGGAATGACTTCACCAATGCAACACATACGCCCAACTCTCAAGTTACTGTTATAACATCCTGTACCCAATCCATTCAAGATGAATATTACGTCAAATTATACAAACAATATTTTAAATGAGAAGCTCATTGGAAAGTTTGAGAAGCATTGATAGTTACTAAGAGAGAAATGTTTTGCAAATACAGAATTAGGGGGCTCCAATTCTGTGAAAAAAATCAATTGTAAGATCTGTGTTGGTAAGTGTGGTTTGTTTTAACAATCACGGCTGGGGAGAACTAATCAATATGTCTCATGTGAATAAATGTGGGTGTGAACGGTTGTTTGACTATGTCTCCCTGACTGGTGATCCGCCAGCAGAAAGGAAAGAAGGAAGGAAGGAGGCAAGTGGAGAAAAAGCTTTGCTAACATCGGTACAAGTTGAATTTTGGTAAATTTGTGAACCAAAAATTCATCTGCTGCCCAAGGTAACTTGAGATAAAAGTTTAAATAAAAAAAAGGCTTTACCCAACCACTAACTATGAGTAAAAAGTGTTATCATTCATATTCTCTAAAAATAGCACAAATTCTACCAGGGTATGTACTTATGAGCACAACTGTAGAGGCATGTTAAGTGGACGTGTCCTCCAGCTAGAGTAATGTTTTTGCCAGAGTCTAAAAGTGGCTATGACAAGAGGGTTGACTGTAAACGGTTTGGACTTTCTGACAACGTATCTTTTGGTGAATGGACCCTGCAGCAGGAACCAAACCAGAATGTCCAGGTTTGAGCTTTGTTTACACTGTCACCAAGCCCCTGTTGTTCCATCAACAAGTGGGACTGCCTTCAGCAGACGCTCCACAGAAAATTACCATGGGCTTGGACATGTGCAAGGTGCCATTGCAGAGTTGCATTGTGGGATATCTGAGTGAAGGAGGTGCTGCAGTTGTCTCATTGTTTGCTGAACGCTCAGCGTTCCCTCAAGGTTTGTCTTACTCGGCTTCTAAACAGACACAAATCAGATGTCGTCACAACAGAGCTGTCTGACAAATAAATACAGCCATTACAATAAAAATTATAGGAGGCAGAGACGCCATACTCACTGTTTTCTGTTGCATTTGACACTTGGGAAACAACACTAAAAAGCACTAAAATCTGCAAACGTCACCACAGCTGTAAACCAATAACCACACAGTAACTACTGAATGACACATTTCTGCTGTGTGTGTATCATGTTTAGAGGTATTTTATTGTGTTTTGGCCGTTTTATTTGCAGCATTTCATCTTGTTCTGACTGTATATTGCAGTGTTGCATTTATACAGTTTATGGGGCACCATTTTGCAGCATTTTAAAAGGCATGCTCTGGGATATTTGAGACATTTTTTCATCTGCACATTTGCAACATTTTTGCTCATAAAGACATATTTTAAAAATTTCAAAACTAATCAATAAAACATTTCACCTGGTCAGCACCTGTAACAAGGTGAAATGTTAAGCTAATACTAACGGGCTCAATTAAAATCAGGTAAACGCTTCTTACAAAAAGTGAATGAAATGAGGATGTTTGACACAATGGGCCTTGCTGTAAAGATTATCTACAACTACTTCCCTCTAGCTTCAAAGAGCACTGATGAGGGTTTATTCAAAGAAAACCAGTCAATCAATGGCAGTAGGAGTGGGCAACAGAAGCACCTCAAATGTATCAGAATAAGGGATCATCAAAGCATCCACATAACTTAGCCCAAAGATATATATCTTCTCCCTCTCATTTTGATGGTTTTAAGACATAAAATCAGTAGACTCATGTCTCACTGACACAGTCCCCTCAGCTGGACACAAACCTTCAACACTTGGGACATGTTGCAATAAATTTTGCGAGTGCATGCTTTACCTATCAAACAATGCATATAATAAAGAAAATAGGTTAATACACTGGACCCGAGTCATATTTGTACAAAATACAGAAAAATTATCCTACCGTTTCAGAAGGTCTTCTCTACTGGTAAACAAACATTATAGTCAGTGACAATAAGGTTACACAGAGTGGGCTCTGAATCCTCAGTTGGATAAAGGTTACGGAAGGGTTGCTTTAAACATACTGTACCTGAATCATTTTTAAAGT
The DNA here is from genome assembly GCA_024349245.1 of Neodontobutis hainanensis. Lineage (NCBI taxonomy): Eukaryota > Metazoa > Chordata > Actinopteri > Gobiiformes > Odontobutidae > Neodontobutis > Neodontobutis hainanensis. The sequence goes on along the minus strand of JALDNG010000173.1, from coordinate 3,423,253 downwards.
TGGGGAAAATGGTTTAAACCCTAAATATTATACTGTAAAAGCAAACAGTAGTGAAAAAAACAGGCTTTATAATTAGGGATAGAGAATATATTGTTGCTATATTCTTTTTGGTCAATATGTGTGTTTTTTTTATTAATGACTGGGGTACAATGTGATTTAAGGGCAAATGTGCATTTTCATAAAAAAAAAAAGAATATAATGTGATCATTTTGATTTAGTAGTCTAAAGCAATGGCTATCAATGGCTCAAATATTACATTTCGACATCGGCCAATATCAGTTATTGACCACAACAGCCAGATAAATAATGTATGTTGGATGAAAAAAAATCCATATTGGCACAACACTATTTATGATGCTTTCTACTATTTATTATAGAGAATTTTATATATATTGAATTTTATATTCCTGGAACGAAAGAATTTGGCCAATCGCATGCGAGCAAACCTCATGGTCAAAAAAGGAGCGCTCCCATTGGTCTACACCGGCATGTGATCTGACGTTCAAGGAGAAGTGACTCTATTTTCAGCAATGAAAATGTATTTTAACAGAAAAATATCAACAAAGAAAAGGGAGGCAATGTAAAATACTGTTAATTCAATCATGTAATGTTTAACGTTGCAGAGATAATTTCTATCCTGACGCTAAAGTCTCAGCTAAGCTAATGCTAATGCTAAGCACTTTTGGTTTGGTATACTGTCCTAGTATTTTGTGGATGAAAACTGGTCCGTAATAATTTTTTTTTTTGATAAAAAGAGAAGCAGGAGAGGTCCCTAGGCTGCCTTTGGGGGAGAGTGGAATCTGAGACAGGAATGGCAACAGAATATCAGGTAGTGAAGCTTTAAGCGTCTCTATTCTGTCTCTATTCTGTGTCTGTTTTATTTGACAACTGCCACATTGTTTTATTAACCTGGCACAGCCTGACGTGAGCTCTCTGTATATTCTATATACAGGAACCGAGTTTGGCAAAGCTCCGTAAGCCAGTCAGTTCCTCAGATAGGTTTCGTACCGGCCAATCACATTTGAATGCCGCTGGAGCATTGTCTCTTGTTCAAAACAGTCAAGGCGGGACTGCCAAGAGTGTGTTCGCCTTTGCTCTTCAATCAGTTTGAAATAATCAAGACAACATTACGTGTTTAAAACCTCAACAGCAGACAGCTCTAAGAGCATTCCATTTTAAATATGTTTTTGCGCGCCATGTTGGTTTGTTTACTTAAGCGCTTACGATTTGGGATTAAATTGCTAAGAGGCTATAACCTTAATATATTTTTGCATAGCCCTGCGGCTGCATGTGTTACTTCTCTAATATGTATTTATATCATGGCAATATACATCAATGTGCATTTGACCTTAATGGCAGTTAATGGCTAATCTCGTATAGCAGTTTAACACTCTTTGATGAAGAAGCACAGGTTCTAAAATTATCCGTGTATAGTAGGCTATGTTTAGTGTTTGGTGTTCTAAACACCCAGTTACCTGTAGCATGTAGCGTTTCGCTGGTGTAACTTAAATGTTTCTGTAAATAAAGCAACAAAATACTAAGCCACTTGCTAATGTTCTCTAACCACTCACTGACAGCGCACAGATATAGTTGCCTTTTCAATTCATTTATATCTAATGCTCTAAAAGAATCCAGATGCATTTTAGTCCATTCTTTATATACTAGGTTGCACTTCATATGTTGCAGTGTGCTCTGCTAGTGAGTATTTTTAGTATCAGTCGTTTGGGGTAAAATGATGACAAATCAAACACTTGGATTTAATACAAAAATATGGCCCCTTATATGTAAGACTTGTTATGATGGGAGTATTTACCTTGTTTTTCCTCTGCTCTCAGTCCTCTCCTCAGGTAACTGGCTGTGGTTGCTACGACAAGATCTCAATGATGCAACAGGAGCCAACTCTCTAGAAACATACAAACTTATTTTAGACCAGAGAAGTGTTTGTGCTTACAGTATTTCAGTTGGAACAAAGTTCTGCATCTAATGTTATTTATCTATTTGAGTTGAGGTTTATTATGTGCTTATTTGCAACACTTGTCTTTATAAAGGTTTTATAAATGTTCAATTGGATTCATGGAAGATACAACGAGAACAGTAAAAGGTACAAAGACTAAATAAGACGGATAAAAGGTACACTTTAGACAATTTAGCTGTACAGTACTGCTGAATTGATTCTTTCTGCCTCCATTTGACAGGATAGTAAACAGACAGCAAACAGGTTGAGAGAGAGGGGAAGAACACCAGGCAAACAACTCGAGCGGAAATTGGAACCCAGGTCTCCTCAGTATATGGTATGGGATCCACCAGGTGAGTCACTGAGGCTTTTCTGATGAGTCGACTTGGGATTAGTGATGAGTGTTTTTGAAATATTGAAAGTTTGAAATTTGTGAATTATGGTTTATGGCAACATTGGAGGCAAAAAGTAAATGTCCAACAGACACATTGTTGAACACATGGTCACCCTGAGCAGGCCAATTAATAATCCTGTTACTACCAACTCAAACAGCATAGCTTTGAAGATTCAGTTGGAGACAGACAGGTAGTTTGTAGTATAGCCATTAATATCAGTAGCCTGCAAAAACTAGCCCTGATAACATCATGCTTTTCAAAATGTCTATCCCAACGTACCCTGGGTTGTATAATTGTTTTCCACAATCCCTTTTTACTGGTTTTAATGCAGGGGTCTTGTTAACTCCCTAAAGACTGATCCACCTCTGTGTTTAACACCTCAATGGCCTGCCTACACCACGACCTGCTCCCTTCCCCCTCTATCCAGACCCACTTGTTGTTGCTCCTGAGCCGGGGCCTGAGCCTGTGTTTGCTGGGGATTTGTTGGGAAGGTGCTCATTATTAGTCCTATAGGAGAACAAGGCCCATATGTAGAGGGAGCCCACATAGCAGATGGGTTAAGTAGATGGGAAACACGTTCATTAGGGCTTAAGACGCCCCCAGATGACCCCCAGATGCTACCTACATCAGTTTACACCTCGTTTTGTGAGAAGAACCCTTTAAACAAACCAAGAAAATACAATAGCGTTTTCTGCTGTCTTCACACAAACAGTGTTCAGATGTCTTTGCTATAATATTACACTGCTATCTTATAATAATCTCTGCATTGGGACAAATGCATTGATGCTTTTATTCAGATTAACACTAAATCATACTAAACTTAAAAGTAAAGAATGATCTTGTCTGTGTCTTGATTGTGGGATTCATCCTACCCTCCAGAGTCTGTGAACCCATAACAACCGAGAGGCTGCGTGGCCTGCAGCTGGAGCTGTTTCCGCTCTCAATGCAAAGTTATTTGCATTGTAAATACAGGTCTCTGGGAGTGAGCTGTGTGGATATTTCAGTTGGGGATAGTTTATTTAAAACACAAATGAAGTCACCTGTTGCTTTTCTATGGCACCTCAACTGTAAATCTATTGTCATAAATCTTTGTAAAAAGTGATGCTGTTATCATATGAACAACTGCATCATGAAAAGTAAGCTTCTTTTCATTGCTGCCAGAGAGTTTAGGACATATGTTTAATACTCACAGTCTTCGTCAGAGGCAGACTGATTTGCCTTTGATGCAAATAGCAACTGAACACACAGTGAGTGATGACGCAGAGCAGCTAGCAAAGACAAGCTGCTTCAGGCAAAAGAGCTGCAGATTTGACTTTGTGTTTCCGTCTCAGTATTTAGTTGTGCACCTGCCGAGCTCAGAGACTACACTAGTACTTATTTTTCTCTTTGAATGAATTCATTTGTTTACTTATTAATTAGAAATTCAAAAAGAAAAATGTTCACATAATGAACTTGGGCCAAATGAGGTAGTATACATTTAAATCAATTATTATGCGAGATCCTATCAAAAATAAATAGACGGTCATAAGGATTCAGGCCTAAATATTTGAGAGTAATAAATATACTTTTTATTAATTTAGTTATAATGTATGAAACAGTTTTTATATCTTATATATTTTTATTGTTTGTATGAAATGGGAAGGATTTTCCGAAAACGTATAAACTGAGACCTGTTACAGAGTGAACTCCGCATAACCGTGATATGTGTTTGAATATACAGCTTGAATATACCCTAATTTATCATAAATATTGTCCCCCTAGAATGACAAGGTTCTAACTGACATCTGAGTTACTGACATATTCTTGGAAACCTTAATATACAAAGTGCTCCACGTGATTGTTGCCAATTAAAATGGCAAAACTTTAAACCTCAGTAGGCTATCTCAAACCTGCTCCGGACGCAGATAGAACTTCATAAATCCCACAAGAAGATATACTGAGGTCTCGCTATAGATTACACCTACACAGACATAAGAGTCATGGAAATGTGAATGTAATAATTATGATTTTACCAAACAGTCCAACTCACCAGCACACACTTGGCTTTGAAGTGCGAGTGTGTATGTTGGCGTGGCCCCTGTCTGCGGTCCCCCACATAAATAGAACGGGGCCTTGTGCAGTCGACAGCTGTCTCCTTTGAACGTCCAAAGACAAAAGGCCTCAAATCCAGCCACCTCCCTCTTTCATGTGTTCACCCGATATGACTCTTCCCTCGGCTTACTGTCACTGCACTCAGCTCTGGCCCTGGGGCTGTAGTGTTCAGTCTGTGGACGACGCGTAGACCGCTGGTCTGCTGTGGAAAATTTTACAGGCAGATCAAAGAAACACAAGGAATAGAAAATGCTGAGTGTATGCACTATTAAAAATGTTAAGGTTAGCTCTCATCCCCAAATGATCTAATCTTTCCGCTCCGGTACATTTAAGATATTGCATAAACTGCAAAAAGTTAGCCATTTATTAAAGTGAGACACTTTTTACCTGTCATGCTCCCGGCTTTGCCCAAATTTGATCCTTATCATAATGTGGTAATAACTTCTGGCTCCATCAACAGACTTCTGAGACTTCACAGGTCCATTGGCTGACGTAATAGTCCTTTGGTGCACTACTCATACCTAGGGTTTAGGCAAAGACAGGTAAACATGAGGACAATAACTAGTGACAGTGAAGCCTGAAAGCCATTTATACCACTTTTATGTTTCTGATATCAATATTTATACAACCAACATTACCATTCTTTAGTCCAGACTTTTTTTTTTAAATCAGTCAAACATTATTGCTTCCAGAAAACAACAAACATACAAAATAGAGATATTTATGCAACATAACATGAATTAGCTTGTTTTATTAAATGGAAAAGGACAAAGATGACAAAGCTTACTTATGCTTGTTGTTATATTGCAGATTGAGGAACAAAGCCAAGTATAATTCTAAAGGTCATACAGCAATAAAGTTACGTTATTCCATTCTAATGCTCCACTACAACCTGCATAGAAAAAAAATAAAGTGCTAAGGGCTGACACATGAGAGTCAGGTGAGAGGCGGTAATTGTCTATGGAGACAGAGGACTAACTATGCTCTGTGCTACACACAAACAGCAAACAATAGAAATCTTTACGAGTGACCACACTCTATATACCAGCTATACACAAGCATTCTTTGCAGAATAACTGTCCACAACTTAAAATCATAGTTGAACTGAGACCATTTCATTAAACTTTTGCTAATGCCAAAGGAAAATTCAAATATCTGGCATCCCTAAAGCACAGGTATATAAACCCGCATACACATGTTTATATTTATCAGCCTTGATGTGGGAGAGCTCACTGTTAAATACCCACTTTCCAGTTTATTCCACTTTATCACTGGCCTTCTTGACCCGTCTACCCTGAATTGAGGAGGCAGCTGGTGCTACTGCCTGACGAAGAGCCCTTATTTTGGCTCAGGGTCTGAAGTTACACTTAAACACAACCTCTCCTCAGTGTACCTCCCAACCACCTCATGGCCCTTTGATGAAAAAGCAACGGCCTAAGCTAAAAATAGTCAAATAGGAAGAAGAGCGGGTAGCCTGTGATATGTGTGATAACCCAGGCAGTCAGCCCACTGTTTGTCCAGACGCCTCCTTTTTCACAGAGTAATTAGAAAATCTCTAGGCCCGGGTCTGCTTAGCTCTCACTCTATGTCTGTGTGTATCAGTGTGTATTGGGCCTAAGGAGGCTGGGGCCTAATACTGTACCAGGCAATGGTTTCCACCAAACCATTCTTGCATAACTCAGTGAATGATAACACCGGTGCATTCCTCTCAACACACATCACATGCGCCAGCGTCTTCCCCTTCAGTGTTGCACAGCTCACGTTTGAACAGGGATGAACAGAGGACAGACTGCAGCTGCATAGGAGGTGCCATTTATGACTGTTGTGTCTCGAGGAGATGAACGGTCAGGATGATCTTCTGAGGCAGAGGTCACGTTCATCAAGAGGTAGGTCAGCTGGGGTTGGAGCTAAAGGTGTTACCACATTTACTGCATGTCTGTACCTGCGAGCACATGGGAAACTGGAGACAATTAGTGAACTGAAGTTAACAAGGAGGCTGCCGTTGACTCCCGTTCCAAAAGTGTCACAGAATACAAAGCAATGTACTTTTTAATAACCTGATGCCTGCTACTAGCTTCTTGAATGAGGTTGTTTATATTTAAAACAGGCATTACCACAGCATATCACCATTGAACCTATATGGTTTGTGCACTAATGTAGATATAAAATAGAATTCACATCAGGCCCAGCTAGAGAACAGGTTTTGCCTTATAGGTCAGGGTTAATCCTCCATATTCCAGAATAAGACTAGAAATGTTATACATTTAAAACTAAAATAAATTATTATGAAATGTAAATACACTGTTTTGCGACTGTACGGTCATCAGTTTTCAGAATTACGCACTCTATAGCGACTAAGAAGCACTTTTAGACATACCCCCCAAAAAAACTATAGTCACAATAATATTACTTTTGTTGCAGACACTGACAAAATTATAATGTAATCTTTTGCATCCCTTTAAAATGTTGAAGAAACATTGCTACAGCTGTAGTGCAAATATTGTTTGCCACACCTTTTGCACTGACAGTCTCCTCCTCCATTAAGACTGTGGTGAGCCACACTCTCTACACTATGTTAAACTAATGCTTTGGGAAGTTATCATCATTACCTTCATTGGCTTTATGAGTAATCTTGTGATCTTTTTCCAATGTGGTGATCGATTTTGGACCCAATAGACTTTTGAGGCTTCACAGACCTACTGGGCGAAGTCACAGTCCTTTGGTTCATTACCTGTACAGTCTATTAAAAAACAAACAAGATTAGGTTCAGGAGTCATGTTTTTTTACATGTTTATCTACATTCCCAATCTCTTCTAGATTTTGAAGATTATTTAATTACTTGTTTACTGAACAAAAAAACCCGCCAGGATACCGCCTTTACCTACTCTCCAGCTATTCTTCCGCCATGATGATGAACAGCTGGTCTCCATGGGCACTGTCCTCCCATAGGCTCCCCCGGGATAGTGCTGTTTCCTTATGATTGGCTGTAATCACAAGTTGAACTAACTCAACTAGTGCCAGGAGACCTTGTTGACAGAGCGGCACCCAAATTAAAAAAAGGGTGTGTTTGTGAGTGTTGTAAACCCAGGCTGTGCTTTGACAGAGCTGTTGTGTTAATGTGTAGCTCTCTTAGTGTCCACCACAGGCTTAGATAATGTTTAGGCTTATGGACTTTGATACTAATTCATATAAAAGAATCTGCCGATCATTTACCTGCAAGAGCGCTATAACTTCACTCAATACACAGTCGTTCAGGTCAAATAGTCTGTGGCCTAGTTTCTTTATCGCAGTAGCCTAAACCTGTAGTACTGTTTCATATAGACCCATCCACAACTAACCTCATCAGAAAGATATATGCCCACCATGTCAACACAACAAGCTATCCTTTTTATTTATTTACATGAAGAAGCCTGTCAAAACCACTAACCTAGACACTGAAAAGGCAACAACAAAAGCTTAAATTCTACTGATAGCTAGCATTCATGTTTTTGCACAGCCTTTTTGCTGAATGTGTGTGTTACTATATATAATATAAGTCTATGTCTATAATGATCTTAATGTAGGTTTTGGTGCTTTAAATATACATATGCTAATCTCAGTTTTACAGTCTCTGACGAGGAAACACATTAAACTATTACTGTCAGGCTCCTCCATGTGAAGTTATTTGGCGTTCTGTACAATTCTAGCAACCCTCCACTGACTTGTGACTTGTAGCTTTTAGTTTCTGTAGCCTAATGTTCATATAGATAAAATATCTAATTATCGAGCTACTGGCTAATTCTCTCTACCCAATCACTGACAGCAATGGAATGAATTGTGTCATTGTGTCTAAAATGTGGATAAAGTCTACAATGGAATATCCACAACAGTTTAATAATGTCAAATGTGCTAATATGGATGTCTGAATAGGTTAGTGAATAAGCAAATAATGATGTGATGGCCTTCAGTTTCTAGATGTCTGGATGAATCTTTCAAATGCAGAGGAACCTAAGCTTTTCAAACCTACAATTGGAATAAAAGTTATTAGTGTTATCTGCACAGATAAGATTACCGACAAGTTCACAGTCCTCTTTGCAGACATCACCTTCATTTACCAGAATATGACCAATGAATTAGTGCCTTGCGTTTGCTGCAAATCTGCCTTATTAGAGTAACAGTGAAATTTACGATACTATATTAAGCCTGGGTGCAGGGTTTGATCGCCTTGCTCCCACGTGCTGCCGAGGTCAGATGTATATTTTGGCTGAGGATAAACTTTACAAAGATTTTTATGAACTGTAAATCTAATATAATTGTGCACTCTCACATTGCTCCTGTGTAAATTTCTGCCAAGAGATACTGATAGGAGACAAAGCTTTTATGACGGGTTTATGTGAATAAATGTATGAAGTATAAACCACCTTTAACAAAGACAGGGAAGGCCATACTGAGGTCATGCAGTTGTACTATTACAAGTTTGTATTCAAACACAAAATGAAGTGAGAAGTAAGCCAATGTTGAGCTCTTCTAACTATGCCTGCACAATTAAATGTTGTAACTGTTTTTTTCCTGCTTATTGGACAGCTCCATGTAGTTGCAAGATGTTTGTTTAATCAGGACTTCAGTGAGTTTGCAAATTGTAATTCCGCTAGAGCACCAAATTGGTAACCACCAACGTTTACCATTTTTAGATTATTATTGTGGTTAGTGTCTTCAGTAACTTTCCATTGTGCAATAATTAATTCATTTATCATTTCAATCTTGCATAGTATTATTGATCCCATTCAATTGTAGTCAGTAAAATGTTCTCCTTCTGTTCATTAAATAAAAATTAAAAATAACCCCCTTCCAAAACAGAGAAAAAAAGTAGTGACGTAACTTAGAGCAATCCACTTGGAGTCAGATGTGTCTGTCCTAGTCTAACGGAGACAGTTTTTCCTAAAGCAAGGGACATTTTTTTTTTCCAGTGTCACAATAAATAGACTTAGCGAGACATTATAATTGTTTTTTTTAAAGGTTGGTGTGGTTGCAATCATTTAATATGAAAAAAACATTTATTAATAATACAATGATATGCTTAATGGTTATTTTAATGGTGCTTATCAAATTGATTCTACTTTCCGTTTAATATCTGTCTTGAGTGTATAGACAGTGGACAAGGAATGGTATTTTTTTTAGATTATATATAGACTGTTTGGGGTTAGGGTGCACGTGGCAGTGGTTAGCACTACTGCCCAACAGCAAGAAGTTTGTGAGTTCAAAACCCGGCTGACTCAAATATTCTTGGCTTCCTCCCACCGTCCAAAGTCATGAATGTATAGGTTAATCGGCAACTCTAAAGTGTCTCTAGTGAATGAATGTGAGAGTGAATGGTTGTCTGTCAGTGTCTGTCTCTAAATGTTAGCCCTGCGACTAACTGGCCACTGTCCAGGGTGTACCCCGCCTCAGGCCCAAAGCTGCTGGGATAGGCTCCAGTCACCCGTGACCCCTAAAGGGACAAAGCAGTAGAAAATGAATGAATGAATACAGTGTTTGCACAATTAGTGTATATTTTGACCATATCATCATTTTATCCATAATTTCCAACTCCAAGCTGTATAAACTTAAATCCGTATTGGATTTAATGCATATCCGTTGATGTGTATTTGTGTAACGAGGGGTGTGGCCTAAGCAGATCAACACTCTATATCAAGGTGTACATAATTATTAGTCTTCTCCTTAGGAAAAATGGTCCAAAAAAGAGATTTAACTGACTCTGAAAAGTCAAAAAATTTAAATAGTCTTTCATAGGAATGCAGCACTCTTGAAATATCAGAGATATTGGGGCATGATCACAGAACCATCAAACGTTTTGTAGCAAATAGTCAACAGGGTTGTAACAGGGTTGCAAGAAACGTGTCAAGAAGAAAAAACGTGACTTTACCACCAAAGATTTGCAAAACGTGAAGCTACCAGGAACCCATTATCCTCCAGTGCTGCCAAATTCCACAACTGCATTCTACCTGGACAAGAAGTATGAGGACATTCTCAGAGACATGGCCGAGTTAAGAAAGACTGAAACCCGACCACCTCTGAACAAGACACAGAAGTTGAAACGTCAAGAATGGGCCAAGAAATATCTGAAGACAGATTTTTCAAAGGTTTTGTGGACTGATGAGATGAAGGTGACTCTTGATGGACCAGATGGATGGACCCGTGGTTGGATCAGTAACTGACACAGAGCTCCACTTCGACTCAGACGCCAGCGAGGTGGAGGTGGGGTACTGGTATGGGCAGGTATTATTAAAGATGAGCTAGTTGGACCTTTTCAGGTTGAAAATGGACTCAAAATCAAATCTCAGACCTACTGACAATTTTTAGAAGACACTTCAAGCAGTGTTACAGGATAAAGTCTGCATCTTCAAGAAGACTTTGATTTTTATGCAACGCTCCATCACATGCATCAAAGTTCTCCACGTGGCTGAACAGTAAAGGCCTTAAAGATGAAAAACTAATAACATGGCCTCCTTCTTCACCTGACTTAAACACTATTGAGAACTTCTGGGCCCTTCTTAAGCAGGACATTTACAGTGAAGGTAAACAGTACACCTCTGAACAGTGTCTGGGAGGCTGTGATTCTGACCAGATCAAGAAACTGACTGACTCTGTGAATGGAAGGCTTGTGACTGTAATCGAAAAGAAGGGTGGCTATATTGGTCACTGAGGTTTTTTTGTTTTTATTTCAGAAATGTTTATATGTAATTTTTGAGTTTGTTTATTATTCTTACTTTAACAGGTGAAAATAAACAAGTGAGTGTGACATTAATAGTGTGCAGAATAAACTTTTACAACTTAAATGTTCAGGTTTGAGGGTTTGTTAACATTTTGGCCAAGAGCCCTGTATTTATACAATAACATTTACATTTACATTTATTCATTTAGCAGACGCTTTTATCCAAAGCGACATACATTAAGGTTCCATTCACAAGTGTTACAGCTGGAACACCACTAGAACACCACCATAACAAAATGAATCCTCAAAAATACAATTTGCCTAATAATTGTGCACACAGTGTATAACCAAATGCTTGCACTATTGATTCTATGTTATTTTGCATTGTCATATTTCAGTTTTGTCAATTTATTAATTAGCATTGTTTGAAACATCTGATAAATTTGGTAAAATACATTCAATTAAAATAAAAATCTGAATTCAAAAGTGTCTAGGAGTGATTGAAGACTTTTTAGGGTGTTTGTGTTTAGTGCTAGCAGTCACATGCCACCAGAAACTAGAAAGCCCTAAAATCTAGACTTAGAGTTAACCTAAGTTTAAAGTTTAAGTTAATATTCAGATGAAACCACCTCAAAAACTTGTCCCAGTACAGAAACAAGCAAGTAAAAACTGTATGGTTAAGGCCTGAATTTAACTACTCAAAACCTCTCTAGTTACTAGTTTAAATCTGTTCAAACAAAAGGTCCACCTTAAACTACTTTATACTTGTTCAATTCTAAATATATTCTATTCTATTATTTTTATCTAATTTGTAACAAACATTTTAATTGTTCAATCATAGCTTTCCGCTCTAGTAAACCTGTATGATGTTGATTTTAAGCTGTGATATCTCACCTTCTTATCCTAGTCACGGAAAGGTGCCTGCCGTTATATGACTTTGTTTTTGGGAGGTGTAGGTACCAGGTGTGAGCTGCTGGAGGAGGCTGAGCGTGTCTTGGTAACTGGTCCCAGAGGGCCTCCGGTGGGCAGCGTGTTCACCTGAACATGGTCCCTGGGGCACATCCACATCACAAACATGTGTTGCATCATTAGAAGGACCTGCTGTTGCCCTGTCGCTGACTCTCGCATGATACACTCTGTGGGAGAGATCAGCCGTTAACCAGTACAGGAAGTGCATCTAATGCTTATTATCATTTACACACAGTAGGGCTGCACAATCTTGAAAAAGTGTGCAATATACAATAACTATTTTAAATATTGCAATAGCAATATGACCTGCAATATTTGAATGCTCTTTTACGTAGAATTATAACGCTCTGAACTTCTACTTGTCAAAGCAGGAGCTAAATCTATATCAAAGATTATACTAGGACTAAACTAGTATTAAACAGTAAAGTGTAGCAATGCACCAGGTCTAAACCTAACTTTGGACATGCCATGGTTTGATTTAAAGCTTTCTTTGAACAATTATAGATCATTTTTCATTTCAAAAGTGTTATTGCGATGCAAGCCATTCTTTGCGATACAAATATCACAATAACAATACATTTGCAATATTTTGTACAGCCCTAACACACAGTAAAGATTGAATAATCAATCTTTACTTAAGGTCAATGCAAATATGTTACTAATCACAGCAACACTTAGTTTAACTATAACAATTAAATTATGTTTTGACACCTGAATATTACTGATTTTGGAGCATCAGTGTTTTTTTGGATTCAACAAGGGTTTTGGAACAATAATGAGTCAATTACAATGGCCCATGATAAATAAGCGGTAAGCTACTCAAACTGCAAAGACATACAAGAGTCACACAAAGATTCTTGTATGTCTTTGCAGTTTGATTATTTGTCACTAATTAGAGCTGAATTGTTTAATAGAAAGCACATAACAGTCACATTTTTTGCCTACTGACCTTATTACTATATATATATGTGATCGAGCAATATTTGAATGAGTCATTCTGTATCAAAGTTTTTCTTTGCAAAGCCTTACTAGCACTCCGTAAATCATCTGTGTGAAGTGCCCCCATGAGCCAATCAGAGTTGTTCCCTGCACCACTTAATTTCTAGATGTAGACAGTCACAGATAGAGTTGGGATTTTTGGGTCTATTAAGGAAGCCGGTTCTTTATCATTCTAATAATAAAAAAAACTCCACATCCCAAAAATGGACTACAACAAGCGCACCTTCTCTTCCACCAAGCGCTGAGGAAACAGGACAATTCAGAGAAATAATATAAGCAACTCCACCCCAGTAATGTTTATCTGTTTTAAATAAAAAGCTCTGTACAATGCTAACGATCATCATTAAATGTTTTACAATACACAGTGAACCCTACACAACAGCACAGTGTGTGTAACTTATTCAATACAGACAAGACTCACCAACCCAAACATTTCCAACAACTGTAACCCACCCAAAGTCCTGGTCTGGTCCTGGTCTGGTCCGGCCAAATAATCCACCAAAGCCACGTAGTTTCTTACAAATGTTAACAAATGCGAAAAGCTGTGTTTTACTGCAACAGCATCAACAGTGATCAATAAAAGCCAGGTAGCTCTAAGGAACAGTTTGTGTGTGTATTTGTGTATGATACACAGCACAAAATAAATAAAAATAAATAAGGGCTCGCAACTACAACTCAGTTCCCATCATTCATGTTAAAGAGCTGTTCAATAGATTTAATTAGTTTGTTTGTTAGCATAGAACAACGTGAGGAAAACAGACCGTATGAACAACATCAATCTCAACAAAGAATAGCAATACAATGCAAGTTTATATTTTGTTTCCTAAATACATATATTAATACAGGAAAATGGAAAAAAGTGCCTTGTTGAAGTTTTGCTACATTTGATTTATTCTTGTTTTGGTTAAAATTAACAAATAATTGTGATAATTAATTTTGAGCTCAATATTGGTCAAAATAATTGTAATTATCATTTTGGCCATAATTGTGCAGCCCTATACGACAATGTGTTCCAGTTTCTGCTAATATCCAGCAACTTTGCACAGCAATGAAAACAAGTGGACAAAAATTCCACAGGCCACAATCAACAACCTGATCAACTCTATGTCCTCCGCGTGTTACTGTGGGTTCTCTCCGGGTACTCCGGCTTCCTCCCACCGTCCAAACACATGCATGTACAGGTTAATTGGCAACGCTAAAGTGTCCCTAGTGAGTGAATGTGGGAGAGAATGGTTGTCTGTCAATGTCTGTCTCTATATGTCAGCCTTGTGACTAACTGGCCACTGTCCAGGGTGTACCCCGCTTCAGGCCCAAAGCTGCTGGGATAGGCTCCAGTCACCCGTGACCCCTAAATGGGACAAAGCGGTAGAAAATGAATGAAAAAAAAAAATGAATGAATGAAGATTAAGAAGAAAAAGAAAGCTGGAAATACAGGGAACTGTAGAAGTGGCCTCACCATTTAACAAGCAACAGGTTTCTATTTCTTTATTTAACATGCTATAAGAGTTCATTAATACTTACAAATGTTTATCACCTATTAACAACACATTAAAACGAAGCCATGTTGGGCTGACCCAACCTGTCCCACACAGTGCAAATGTGCCTTAAGTAAAAAAAATTATCTAAATTTACATAGAACACTATATATGTTATCCACAGTAACGTATTGAATTTGATTAATTTTATTGAAGCCATTTAGATTCATCCTAAAGCAAACATATAGTTTGGTTTGGCTCATTTGACAGTGGAATTCTCACAAATTTACAAACAAAGATTCACACAAAGATGAAATCAAATATGTGCACTAATAAATGCAAACGGTTAACTAGATAAATGTATCCAGTTGTAAATTATAATTCATTTATTCATTCATTTTCTACCGCTTTGTCCCGTTAGGGGTCGCGGGTGACTGGAGCCTATCCCAGCAGCTTTGGGCCTGAGGCGGGGTACACCCTGGACAGTGGCCAGTTAGTCGCAGGGCTGACATATAGAGACAGACAACCATTCACTCTCACATTCATTCACAATTAACCTGTACATGCATGTGTTTGGACAGTGGGAGGAAGCCGGAGTACCCGGAGAGAACCCGGAGAGAACCCGGAGAGAACCCGGAGAGAACCCGCGGTAACACGCGGAGGACATGTAGACTCCTCAAAGACCAGAGTCTGCCGAGAATGTTTTTTGGGTCGGCCGGGTTTTGACCTCACAACCTTCTTGCTGTGAGGCAGGAGTGCTAACCACTCTGCCACGTGCAATATTATAATATTTTCCATATTGTTTGCTACATGTGCCATTTAGTGTTATTTAGTGTAGCCTATGTAATAACCAGCTTTATGCTACTTCCTTTTGAAACATGTCTTTGGTGAATGCTGAAAGGCTACCCATACTGGCCGCCCACTTTTGCTTTTTTATGGCTGGTTGCAATTGAACACACATTCAATAACACCATGAATACGGCTTGTTCTTGTTGTATGATATAAAATTCATTGTCATTCCCCTCATACTAATGTTTTAGCAAACACATGAAACAACAGAAAGCTAATCACACAAGCACCAATAGAAGTCTTTTAGAGAAAACCGACAGGTGTGTTTGGAGACGCTGTATTTTATAGTTCATAATGGTCTCAACTGAGCGCATTTTAAAAGGCTCACAATGCCATATTTGGCTGTGAGGCAGACGCTCTTTAAACTCATCAGGCCACAATGGGGAAGGACTTTAAGGTCAGCATTTATGCTCATTTCCTAAACAAACTCCAACATCTCGGCAGTGAATGAGTGAAACCTGAGCCGGCGCGCTGCAGGTGTGTTTCACCGCCATCAGGGCTCTCAGTGATTCAGAGAACTCGTGAGAGAATTTATACTCAAAAGGCTGACCTAATGCCTTAATGGCCTTCACTATTGCTAGACTTTTGTATATTCATGGACTGTTGAGCACCTGTTTTTTATAAGCAGGATGTTTTCAAGAGCTTTCCCATTTGGTTTTCTGACCATTTCCTGTGTGCAAATGGGGGGACTTTCATGGAAACTTTGATAGGAATATCCAGTTTAACCAGATAAACATAACACTAACCCATTGATGTGCTCCATTTAGAGTTACAAGGAAGCGTATGCTCCTCTCAGAGTTACAAGTTGAAATATCTGGAAAGAGTCATAGTGCAAGCTGCAAATATTTTGTTCCAATCACTACATATATAGCGGCATCTGTGGTGAAACTTTGCTCCACTCAGAGTTAAAAGAATTAAATTTTGTGAGTGTCTGCATGATACATGGGACGATGACCAGTTTTAAAGTATATCACAGTTTAAAAATGTAATCATAATTGAGAAATTTAAACCACTAATAAACCACTGAAAAAACAGACACCAATGCAACCACTGGAAAAGTGAATTTAAGGGACTGACTATATTTTAAGGAATGCTCTTTGTATTTGACTATTACAATATCAACATTTGCCAATGTCCCACTCAAATGGATATTCAAAGCATTTGTATTCATAATGACAATACTGGCTGAACAAAAAGGAAAAGCCAGCAAACAGAAAACAGTCTCTACAAGACAATGTCCACAGACCCTTTATTGGGGTAAAGAAAAACTCAAAAAACCCAGCCAGAGAAGAAGAGAAACCTCAGGGACAACCACAGAAGGACGATCCACTACGAGGACGGACTTTATAACACTATATTTGAAAGGGTAAAGTTACAATGTTGCTTTGAAAGATGCAAAGTGGTGTTAATATGGACTCCGCCATTTGCAAAAAATATTTTTAGCTCAGGCCACTTTTTTTGGTATGTTTACATTAGGGTAGAGTAATTCAAATGACTGCCTCAGTCTAATTAAAACCTAAATAAAATAAAATATATCTGCATGTAAACTCGGACAAGGTGTGAATTTCAGCTGTGAGGGCTTAATCAAGATTAATGAGCATATGCTCTGCATGTAAAAGTAATGATTAATCACACTTTTGTTTCAGATGCACTATTAGAAATTTTATTAAATTAAATTTACGAGGGTGGCTTGCATGTTACTTCATTTTTCGCAAATATTTTACAAAGGAAGGAAGTGGGTTACCTTGAGTAAAGCATGACATGTCTTCAAACTTAAAACTAGCTTTGTATAATGAAGAATTTATAATTCCAGAAATTATTATAGAATAAATACAACCCTAAGGTAAATTTATGCACCATTTTATGGTTAATAACGTAGGCATACAAAAAGAAAAAGGTTTACTCTCTTGATAAAAATGCTTCTAATAAATTTATAACTTCATTACAATTGAAATGTAGAAAAGTATGGTGCTTCCTGGACAGTGTGAAGTTGGGCTCATGTTGGCCTTTTGTTATCTTGTGAATGAGGCATTGATCACAAAGCAGTTGGGCAGATGAGGCAAACAGGTGTGTTGTGGAATAAGATGCAGTAATAATTGGTGTGCCTCACTTAGTTTCTCTATGGTAACCGGCCCACTGGAGATGTGGGCCCGGCCATCCACACACCGCATCCCGCCCCAAATCCTGAGGGACCAATTACCGGCTGCTGGTGGCAGGCGGCAAGTCAGAGCACGGCTGTGGCAGAGATTCGGCTGGTGTGTGCGCTTCTCCCGCGGTGACACATTGGCTTTAGTAAAACAATGCTTGCATTTCCGCATGGCCCATTCAAATATGGAAAAAAAATAAGATGAATTTTATGTTTGGAATTGTCTGCTGGTATTAGGATATAAGTCTAAATCTGAACAAAAGATGGAGTACTGTAAAATTATAAAGAACATTGGATAAATATTGCCAACTTGCAAATAGAGCCTGAGTAATAGTGATAGCTTGGCATATATGATAGCTCCAGATATACTGGCAGTAAAATTTATTTGATATTACACATACATTTACATTTTATATATATATATATATATATATATATATATATATATATACACCATATACTGTATACAGTTGTGCTCATACATTTACATAATCTGGCAGATTTGTAATTGTTTGGACATTTTCCAAATATGAATGATAACACAAAAACTTCTCTTTCACACATAGTTAGAGGTTGGGTGAAGCCTTTAATTGTTAAACAACTGTGTTTACTCTTTTTAAATCATAATGACAACAGAAACTAACCAAATGACCCTTATGACTTATGAATGAATGAAAAGTGAAGCATAGCTTATTTCCTACCCCAATTTAACAGTGATTGAGCCAAGCAGTCTCTGTGGTGAGGCAGCAAAAGCTAATTGGTGAGATACTCTGTCGAAGTCAGTGGTTGAGTGCTGATATGTGTAATGAAGGCCCTTTAAACATTACACCTGGGCAAAGTCCTCCAATTTCCTGTAAGACAATGTGAATCTCTGTAATTATCGCAGAGTCAGTGTAGCAGAAGGGCAGCACAAGCAGACAGGTGGATAAAACAACAGAACCGACTCGACAGACAGATTAATTCTGAACCAAGAGGTCTCTCATTTGGGAAAACTTGAGATACAACAGCTGCTCTGGGCTTTAGATTCTGTCTATGATCTCCTTATATACAGTCAATCCTTTCATTGGGCCAAACAGTTTATGTGAGAAATTCTTGGTTGCATCTTTAGATCTAGTTTATGTCTAATAAATTTGTCTTAAAATGTGATCTGATCTTCATCTAAGTCAGGTGTATTGACAAAAATAATGTGTTTCACAAAAGTGTGTGTCATTATTGAACACACACAAAATGGCAGTTAAAGGCTCAGGTGAGTCGTTAGTGTCACTGCTCCATTCAGGAGTTTGTTGTTGTTCTAGAGTGAAACTGTTTTGATTAAGGTTTCAAAACAGGAGGAGGTGGCCTCAGATTCATGTTGCCTAGTATTTACATTATTGTTCTGAAAACTAAATCAAAACAGTTTCACTCTAGAACAACAACACCTGAATAGAACAATGACACTAACGACTCACCTGAGCCTTTAACGACTCTCACATCAGGAGTTACACTGCCCTTTCATAGCTAATGACTATGACACCAGAACAGCCTGGTCCATCATGTTTGGTTTCAGGGGAAACTCCTCCCTCTAGAGATATAAACTCAGCTCTCTTACAGTTGAACTCAGAATCTTTTGGAATTAAAGACGATACGTCTTAAAAACTGAGTCCAGATGCTTTTGCTTTAACTGTTTCTACAAAATAGTTGTCTTTGTTGAATAGACCAAAACTAGAGCCTTTTAAATCACATGAAATGCAGTTCTCTTGATATTTAATTTCAGCTCAGAGAGCAAGTTAACAAACTGAAATGCTCTTCTGCTTTCTTAGCAGCCGTGCAGTACAGTAGTATTATCTCATCAATCCAGCTTCAGACAACAGACTACACAGTTCCCTACAGTCAAAAACATCATGCCCATGTCTCTTTTCATTCTTATTGTGATAATGACAATGAACTACCTTTTAACTACAGCTACAACACCATGTCTCTTTGAGTGGAGTAGGTTAAGCATGTGTTGTCTCCGCTTGTGTGCTTGCCTTCACGAGGCCCAATGCTGCTGATGAATGTCCTTACATTCTGCCTCGCGTGACCGGCCGCCCGGATAGGCATCAGTAGCCAAATAAGTTCAGGTCGGGGCTCTGCTCTCCACTCTAAAACTCATTTGGTATGCAAATGGTAAGCCTAAACAAAGCAAACCTTTCAGAGTAAAGCAATTTACTAACTGCCCGCTTTGAAGAGTCCCAGCAACTTAATGGTGAAAGACAAAACTGCTAATATGTCACCTATAACGCTTTAAAGGAGGCTGTTGTGGTCTGTTAACTAGTTATTGTGCACCATGGTAGATTGTAAAGTAAGTTAGAAGGTATTTTGAATGGTTCTCAGTCTTACAGAACCAACACTGTCGCTCACATCCAAGGCAAGTTGAGCTTTTCTGTTCCAAGCGGGTGAAGTGTTCCATACAATTACTCAAAAGCTGCATCTATATTCAATCTAAATTGCAATTAAATTTAAATGCTCTTGCTTTGTGGTATAAAAGAATGTAGTAGTCGTCAATGTTAAATTAGCCCAAACTAGAGAAAAGGAAGAAAAGTTCCTGACAACATACAACACTTAAAAATTATAAATCTGTATTTGAAACATTAGGGTTAGGGGCTTTAAAGAGTTTTTAAAACAGAAAAGTTTAATTAGGTTCTACAGTATGAGAGGCCTACGACACTATAAGTAGTCTCCAATAGGGCTGATCAAGTTCAAGGTACTTTTATTACGGTTTATGTACACACTGTAATATATATATATATATATATATATATATATATATATATATATATATATATATATAGTGCTATAGTAAGGAATTAAAAATTTGTGTATTGAATACTTTTATTTTGAAAGTACTGCTATATGAAGAAAAGTGCAATATCATTTTGGTTTGCAAACTGCTTTTTATAGTAGTTAAAAATTAGTAGCAGTTGAAATATTTCTTGTAAATCTCAACTTAAACATTAATGTAATCAAATTTAATATTAAAACAAAAATATTTGCCACTGACAGGGCATTCATATTTTGTTTAGTTTGTTAAAAAAATAAAAAAAGTTATGTCCAAAGCCTCAATCATAACATTATAACAATGTAAATGATATAAATATCTGTTCTGTGTTTTCATTACAGTCAGAGCATGTGAGTGCAGTTCCCACTGTTCATCAATATAATGCACTGTAACGTCGCAAGCCAATTATGGTTGCCTAGCGATGTCCAGTAATCCCGGTGAGGGCAAACGCCGTCGCATTTGTAGTCCTCTCCTATTTATACAACTTGTGTATTCTTCTTGTGATGGTGCGTCATGAGGGCGGCTCATACGTGCAGTCATTTGTTGCGATCATAAGAATGTTCTTCAGACATCTTTCACAATATTAATTGGCAGCGTTAATTAATTAATGCGTTAATGCAATAATAACGCGTTAACTTGCCCAGCACTAATATATATATAAATATATATAAAAACACAGGGTTATTTCTACAGAATGTGGGAAACGGAAGCTCACGTTGTAGGGAGTAGTACTTTAACACCAATATTAGAGGCGGTCAAATGAGTACAACTACAAGAAACTTTGATATAGGGACCAGAACGACCCTTATGTCTATATTACAATCTCAATCTGAAAACTCATGTCATTAGCCTTAAGTTTTTTAATCAGGCTTTGGCAGCTTAAAATGTCCAACAATGGCCTTGCCCCATCTTTGCTGGTGTGCTTGTGTAGCGCCCTGTGCCACACCCCTGCTGAAACAGGATCTTGCTCTGGCATTGTGCTCATTGTGGAGATCCTAATCCCGACAATTACACCTCAAGACTGAGAGTGGTTGCCTGCCCCAGCATCAGGCCAAGCCCCATCCAGGTTTTGGATTAGGCCCTGTTTGCCCTCCGGGTCCGACCCCAGCGCTGCTCCCCCACCCAACAGCCGTCAAACTGAGCTCAAACTGCTGGTGTTTCATTCTCACAAGTTTAACTCGCCTGCACTTAGTTCCTCTGTCATGCCTGGTTAAAACTCACCCCTCTTATTGTTCATTTGAGTATTGTCCTTAACATTTTTACATTAGTATATAGTACACTCACCGGCCCCTTTATTAGGTACAACTGTTTAATTGCTTGGCCTACTGGAATTTTCACACACAACCATCTTAGAATTTACAGAGAATGGTCCAAAAATGAGAAAATATCCAGTGAGCGGCAGTTGTGTGGACAAAAAGGCATTTTTGATGTCAGAGGTCAGGAAGAATGGGCAGACAGGTTAGAAATGATAGAAAGGCAACAGGAACGCTGACAACCACTCGTTACAACCAAAGTATGCCAAAGTATGAATACCATTTCTGAACACACAACATGTCAAACCCTGAAGCAGATGTGCAGCAAAAGACTACACCGGGTGCCGCTCTTGTCAGCTAAGAACAGAAAACGAAGGCTAAAATTTACACAGGATCACCAAAAATGGACAATAGAAGTTTGGAAAAATGTTGTCCTGTCTGATGAGTCTCGATTTCTGCTGCAACATTCAGATGGTAGAGTCAGAATCAGGCATAAATAACCTGAAAGCACAGACCCATCCTACCTTGTCTCAATGGTTCACCATGTCCAAAGCTTGAATAATTTCAAATTGGTTTCTTGAACTAGACAATGAGTTTACTTTACTCAATTGGCCTCCATAAATCACCAGATCTCAATCCATTGCAGCATGGAAGAATCTGCGTCTGCTAGGCAGTTCTGAGGCAAAAGGGGGTCCAACACAGTACTAGTAAAGTGTACCTAATAAAGTGGCTGGTGTGTGACTGAGTAAGATAGATATATAGATATAGTCATACATATGTATAAAGCATTTTTCTTTGTATTGTGAGAACCGTGTGATGAGAGTTTTGACATAAAGCAGAAGGCCAATCTATGACATTCACATCACCCAAGTTTGTGTCCCTAAGTTTAATGCATGGTGTGGTTACATTAGTTTTTTTGGATGCAAATACAAATGGGGAAGGTGTTGTAATGAAAAAAATGTTTCCAGTTCAGTTAAATTGATAAAAAAAATATATAATTTCACAATTACACACTGTCTTACTGTCCTTTAAGGGCTATAACCCATTGTGTTTATTTCTTAAACCTAACTACAGGTAATTATATACTGGCCTATTTTGTGAATTTTTTTTGCCATCTCATAAAATGCCCACAACGGCTACAATGCAAGACATTTGGGGATGAAATAATGAGAGTTTATGTACCTAGCTATATTTGATTGGAAGATAAGATTGAATACAGAAGGTGTGTGGACACAAAGACTTTCAAACAAGCCAAGCGAAGGAGCAAAGGGCAGGTATTTCAGGTTATGGTTATGGCAGAATTTTGCAGCTGAAAAGTAGGTAAAGGTTTACACAGGTAATATTTTTTTTTTTCTTTTTTTAAACTATCTGGCCTTTGCAGTTTGTGGTGGCCTCTTGGTTTCTTTTGAGCTTGGACAGGAAGGGTGTGTATGGCAGTTGGAGATGATAGTGGTTGTGCTGTTGTGTGCGTGTTATAATAGGAACAGAGGAGGTCGTTCCCACAGAAGCTTGAGCTGACATCATAAAAAACACACAACAAGGTACCTGGGGGCCAATGGGCGGGTGGAGGTGAGTGGACCTGTGTGGGGGGAGGTTTTGTCTCGGCCACTATTGGCTGAAGGCGGCGCGAGGGACACACCTGTGGGCGCCAGAGGCTAAGGAGATTGGCTGCAACCTGAAAATTACACCTGTGGGGGAGAGGGAGGGGGTGGGGGTGCAGACTACATGTAAACCAAGCCCTTTACAAATTCAGCCTCTGTCTTCTTGAGGAGCTTAAGCAACTAACAGCGCAAGAGCTGCTGAGGAAAAAAACAAGTTTTGCTTGGTTAGCGGGAAGACAGTGACGCACTTCAAACTGGTCGGGTTTGTTCCGGGGTTTGGCTTTGTGGCTGCATCTACCTGAAGAGGGACAACCTTTTTTTTCCTTTCTGAGCGCCACTTCAGAGGTCGACCGTCCTTCAGCAAGAACAGGAAAGAGGAAGACTAGCCAACGCGGCGGCAAGAGCCCGCATACAATGATGCCTCTTGTCTAGGGTTTCTGGCTCGATGACCACACCTGCCAAACGACGGGGTAAATTCACAAATGTGATCCCTTCTTTGTCTACATCTTTAAGACTTGTCGTCACAACCTGTTCCTCAGCCACCGTAAAGGTATATGGACATTTTTTTCCATCGGCTAGGTTCAGGAAATGTTCGGTAAACAAATTAGGTCACCATGCGAAGCCATCGGCGATTGTGTTCTGATATAGGAAAGTCTAGCTAGTTTCGATGGGACGCGAAAATAATGTGTATCAAATTCCAACTCCATTTAACCTGAGAGAAAGAAGAGGAGACAATAGAAGCCAACGCTCATTCCTAAACTGGATAGACCAGTTGGGGCAGGTAAAGGCAAACTGCCAGGCTTGTCAGAGGATATGAAGACACAGACAAACTCCGTCTGTTAGCGAGTTCAAATGTTTTTAACCAAGAGACAGCTACATAAATACGGTATGACAAAGCCTTAGTACACTGATAGCATTAGCCACCTAGTGCTAAGTCATGGAATTAGCACTTACTCTAGTAGCAGTTCCTTACAACCTGTTGGCTTAGTTAACTTTGAGCCAAATTTAGTACTTTCCAATACGGTCTTTCAAAATTAAATTAAATGAAATGCTAAAGAGGAATGTCCGGTAGCTAAGAGGAAGCTTAGAGTGAAGCATGGGACATTAAAGTAGCTGTTTAGAGTTTTCCCTGCCTCGCAGGTTTATTTGCGAGTTGAGACAGGGTTGGAATTATCTATGTTTTCCAAACTAAAAGATAAATATGATAAATTTTTTACTTGCTCCGAGTGTATACTTTTAATAAAGTTGAAAAGAAAAAAAGAAAGTGGAGGGAAAATGTCGCCCATGCAAAATACTGTACAGTGCTGAGTGCAGAGCGAGGTGGAAGGTTGTGATTGGTGGACGGGGTAGTATTTGTTCATTTCTTTCATACACTTGAATAGCAGCATGTCACATGAGTGCTGTATGAGTGCTGGTTGTGTGGAGTAACATGGAGGGTAGAGCATAGGGAAATCTGAACAGAAAGGACTAAATCTTATTCCTAAAAAAACACAGTTAAAGTTCATGGACATAAAAAGAAACTGAAGTTTTCTCAAGGGGTTAGAGGTTAGACTAAAACTAGGCTATGCTAGGCTAAGCTAAGGCTTTATTAAAGCTTTATAAGTAAATGGCAATTGGCATCAATTCTAAAGCGGAAATGCTAAGGTTATTTTTAAGAAACTAATATCTCTTTGATACAGGAAATAATTATTTAAGGTAAAAAAAAGTTAGTTAGTTGCCTAAATTAATCTTTAAACGAAGCAAATAATCAAAATATTAGCTTTTTAGTTGGCCAATAGCTACCTAATAAGCACTGATTTTTACATTTCTTGCAAATGAATGCTGTTAAGTATGTTTACATATAAAAGGGAAATACAAAAAGTAGAAAGCTTGCTATATCAGGAAACAAATGCATGCTAGGCCAAACAGACTACACTACGCTTAATATCCAAATTTGGTGAATATTTTAGCACTAATTTGAAATATTCAAATCAGAGAGGCACATGGAAAGTATAGTGCACTCAAAAGGGAAGAGCAACTAGCCTGAAAAGGACAGTAAATCTAAAACATCACACCGACATATGTAGAGGCTATAGTGGTGAGGATGTTAACAAGTATCATAACTTATAACCAGGCATTTCCTCAGTCACCTAACTGTCCTGCTAGGTGGCGCTGAAATCAAGTTTGGATTTAACTAAGGTTTAGGGTTTCCCTGCCATTGTTTTCTTACAAAGTTAACAACTATTGATTAAGGGCCAGGCCAGTTTACCTATCAGGTTGTTCACCTCGCAGCGGAGTCACATTCCAGCACAGGGGGCAGAGTTACCTGATCACGCCTCACTAGCAGCAGGCTGGTAGTGGGCAGTAGTAGACTTCACAGCACAGAGTAACCTCAGCTACAATGGGAAACCCTCCTGCCGTTAATAGAAAGAAAAGTTTGAGGAAAGGGTCTTTGGACTAAAAGCTTTGATCAGGTACTTATTTTACAGCTACTTGAATTTTCTAGTCTAGTCTTTTTCCAGTCTTTCTTTCACCCTTTCTGTGCTCTTTCTTCCTTAGAGGGCCTGCAGCACTGGTTTATAATGCTGATGATTAACTAAATAGAGTTGGGAGAGCAAGTCTGCTTGGCTTTCTCATTTCATGAGGCCTGACTGACCGGGAGGAAGACGGAGTGTTCTCAGGCAGCGGGATGGAAATTCAAGATCTTTTTTTGTCAGCCCCCTCCCTCCGAGACACTTTTCTTTGGTTTTGTTACATTCTTTCCTTGGGGTACCTTTCATGACGGTAAGGTTACAGGTGCATTCTCGGTTTTCCTTCTCCACCTTCTGTCCTGAACTTTTCCCTCCCTTATAGTCCTCTTTTCTCTCTCACTCCCTTCCCCCTCTTGTGCTCTATTTTCTGCAGTGCTAGTGGGAAAAGTGGTGCCAAGGCCTATTCGTACCAAAAAATGTATAATTCCACAGTTCTCCATTTGTGTATGACTTTACCAAAAAAAAGAATTATCTTGGCTCAAATGTTTTAGGGAAGTAAGAAACCTTTGTTGAAAGAAGTGGGAACTCTTCATTGTATTTTATGCGATTTAATGCGCGTTCTAGATATAATAATCCAGTGACTCTGAGGGCATTCTTGGCTAAGTATTTCACACTGCCTACCTGTGAATGGGCCACGTTATTCAGTAAGCTAGCGCTGTTTCAGTGACCTTCTGCACACACGGCTCTGACTCAGGTCGAGCTGAGCAGCATTCCATCGGCCTTTCATCACTTGGCAAACACAAAGAGGTCCACCAACGGAAAACAGCTAAAATGGCTTTTTATGTCTTCATCCTATAAAAAGGCTGAAATGGAAGCCAGACTACCATTGTTAAGTAAAAAACATAACTAGGTTTACACCAAAAAAGACAAATCCCAGAGTGAGTTGAAATATAGAACGGAATCGGCAGCCTGAGGCCTCACACTTGTGTTATTTTTGAGTGGATGTTTGAAATTAGTAAGTGGCGTGTGTTGTGTGAAAAGTGCCCTCCCAGCTTTGCTGTGCCATAGATTTTGACCAGTTGAAACAGGTTTGGGCAATTATTAACAACTACTGTGGCCAAGTCTTCTGTGACAACAAGTTTAAACTGAAAACCTCGACCACAACAAGGGCTCAGCAGAATATACCACAGAGACAGACTTTCCTAATACAGGGTTTGTATTCTCTGTGCCCTTTTCTAGCAACAAAGAAACAGTTTTAATGATGAGCAGTTGGCCTCTTAAAGCTTCATAATAGTTTCTGTTGAATATAATTTGCTTTGATCTTTTGAAGTAGAGTTTCCCTGTTTTCTCCCACAAAGGTATAAAAGCTAAGGCTCACGGTCTAATTCACTTTTAAATATTTGGGTGATTATCTCCATCTTACGAGGCAGCATTGGATATCATAAACTCTCTCTAATACTGCCTGGTAATGATGATGATAGCCATTTCCTGACTGCAACCACTCAATGGAGCACCGTTAGCATTAACATCTCCTAGCTAAGCCTCGGGTTAGCTTCAGTAAAGCATCAGAAGCAGCAGAAGTGGCTCTCCGGACCCATCTTACCTGACAGTGCTGGATTGTACAATTGTTGTTCTAACACTGTCTGGTAACGATGTTTCCTGGGAGACCGTGGATTCTACGCTTTGACTAAAAAAATAAAAGACTTCCAGACAAGGTATTTTGAATGGTTGTTACACTACAGGTCAGTTTAGTAAACTTAGGAGGCATATTACTGGAAAGACGTGTCGAGTTTGTCACAAAAAATGTCCTCAAAAAATGCTAAAGGCAACACCTGCTCATTTACATTTTAAACCAAACTGCCCAGAAATTTGAAAATGTTAAACAGTTATGAAAAATTTTGATTAGCTAATTTACACTGTAATAGTCCAAACGGTCAGTTATTAAGTTTCAAACTGTTGCTTTAATTCCATGTTACTTTTTTTTAAGTGATACAGCAAACCCCACCCCGCCCAAGTTAAATAATAGCAGTCAGTTGATGGTTCCACCGGTCTTGCAGGGCGCCATTTCCTTGTTCCCTCCCTTCCATAGTGTTCTCTGTGTTGTTTGGCAGTGATTGGTCTGACTAGCTTACCTGCGTGGCACATCCTGGAACTGACACATGAACTCACCTGAGAGGGCTGTACTGGTAAAAAAAAACTAATAGACACAATAGACACTAATCTTCTTCAAACGTCTTGCACATCTCCAAGTTCTAGCTGATATTTGAAGGAGTTTTGCATATACGTCTAGACTGAGATGTGAATTTAATGGCTAAAGCCTTTAAACAGGCATTACAAACAAAAGATAAATAACAGATGTGGAACAAGCACAAACCAAGTGTTTGTTTAAGGAGGGTGAATTACCCCGCAAATATTGAGCCGCACCTTTATTTGTCCACCCTGCACCATTATCCAAGCGACGGGAACACAGAATAGATTTGTTTGTCCCAGTTACCATTTTCCCCTTTTAAACAGAACAGAATACCCCACGATAACTTTAGTTTTGCACGACTTTTCTGAGCAAAATGTCAAGAAATAACTTGTCTAGTTCGCTTTAAGTGGACAACAACTAATTGTAATCCCACATAAAATATACAAGCAAAGAGTTAATATGCAAAATAATCCACTTGCTGCAATGCTGATAATGTGCCATCAAACCAGAAAGTGGGGGGCAAATCTCCCAGAGTAAGTTTCCTAGTTGTAGTTCTATCTTAAGCAGGTATTATGTGCTGTGTTTTGGTCCTGACAGCACATGTATGCAGCATTATTTCAACCTGGCTCTCTGGCTACACTCTGTTTCCAGCTGTCTCTTCCTCTTGCACAAGTCAAATCTCAGAGGTCACCTTCCTGCCTGTTGATAGGCGTCTTACCAGACAAGGTTAGATGTAATTACTGGTGTCTAATACTGTCTGGTAATGCCGTCCATTAAATGGCATTACCTTCCGTTCTCTTACTTCCGCCTCTCTTGCTCTTGTGCATCTGACAAGCTCTGTGTTGACAAAGGGCAGTTGAGGGAAGCACATCGTCATATTTATAGCCACGGCAGATGGCTCTGAACGATGTTGACTAAGGAACTATGATCCTTGCACTGGAAGATGATTGATTTTAGGGGTTCCTTCCATGTGACTTGAGTCAGAGTTTCTCTTATTGAGCAGCACTCCAGGATATTATTCTAGTGGTGTGGGTCTAAGAAGTGAGTGTGTGTTTTTAACTATTTGTCAACAGTGTATGTAATATTGGTGTGATGTAAATTGTACAGAATTATTTTATCTGAATAAAACAATGTGATGTATTTTGTGAAAAAGGGGCTTTTTTTTCGGTGGAACAATATTTATCATTGTAGAAATATCTTATTGTCTGTAGTGACTCTGAAGCAGGATGTAAATAGTTATTTGTAATTATGCTTGTAATGATTCAATAAAATGGGATGTAAAAAGTATTTGGTATGTGTCTGTGTTTTTTTTTTTAATTATAGAAAATATTTTAAAATTCTCATGTCTTACTATACAATTTGTAGATATTTTTTATTTTGTTAGGATTCCATTCCATTAATTTAGAAATACCCCCCCAAAAAATATGTTTTAGAAATTAGGATTTTTTTTTTTGTTTTTCGCAAAAAAATACAAATATATACAGCTCAGATGTGGACATGTATTTAGCAGTTCCTGTGGTCAGTTTGAACCCTTCCTAGGGCCAGATTGGAATGCCAAACCGCAGTCAGGTATGGATCAAGTTACCAGTGAACAGAGCTCCTTTTTAAATGTCTTGATTTACCCATGAGGCCCCCCCTTTCAGCTAAGCCTTCATTGTGTCCTACTCTATGGCAGAGAGCAAGCTTGATAACGCTAGGCACAAGGCAAGTTTTCACTGCCAGGCTGGGGGTGACTACATTGTAGTGTACAGTCAAAGCGTAATGCGGAAATCCATACACTGTTCACTGGAGCAGGCTTAAATAACATTTTGGTTGTGTTCATTAACACCTGACTGTCCTCTGTATTCTCTCCCAGGAGCACACACCCACACTGGCATGGTCACAGTGTTGAATTAGGGCTATAAGCTCATGGCTTCAGTTGACTGGTTAAACGCAGCCCTGATTTTATCAGTTGGAACACAAAACCCATTTAGCCGTTGTAGCCTCAGGCCTCATTGATCTTAGATCCTGGAAAGACTCCTTTTCTCGTCCATTTTAAAAGAGGTGAGTGCGGACATTTGGACAAGATGTAACAATTGAAACATGAGTTAGCTTAGCCTAACCTCATTCTCCAACAGCTTATAAAACTGGATAAAAAGAAAACCAACATAGAGACATTTTTCTAAATGAAAGATTTTTTTCAAAACTAATATTCAGGTGACTCAAAGCTAATTTCACATTAAATTAAAGTTATAGTGTTAAGCTAACAATTTACTGACTCATTCTTGGCACAAGGCAATGACAAGAGACAAATAAAAGATATAAATAAGAATAAAGTTTGAATGCCCCCTTTCATAAAACTGGATAAAAAGAAAACCAACATAGAGACATTTTTCTAAATGAAAGATTTTTTTCAAAACTAATATTCAGGTGACTCAAAGCTAATTTCACATTAAATTAAAGTTATAGTGTTAAGCTAACAATTTACTGACTCATTCTTGGCACAAGGCAATGACAAGAGACAAATAAAAGATATAAATAAGAATAAAGTTTGAATGCCCCCTTTCAAATATTAATGATTTCCTACAGCTTACATAGTCCCGTAATCATCACAACCTAACACATAAGAGATGTCATTTAGTGTTTTAAATGAATGTTTTACAAGCCTTTTAAAGGGAACCCCATTTTAAAGACCACAAGAATAGTGACCAAGTTTACTGGTCTGTTTTAATATTATTTTGATCATTTTTTAAATTTTGATTTGGTCTTTTATAGTGTTTCAATATTTTTCACTCCTCATTTTCTGCTATTCTTCTGATTTTAATTGCTTTTTAACGCTATTTTGAACATTTTTACTATAGTTTTTTTTACCTTTTCTAATGTCCTTTTCATGAGATCTTAGCATAGAGTCATTCTGTGTAATTCTGTAGATTTTCACCATTTCCAGTAGCAGATAGTTTTATTAAATGCTCATGAAGTTTCACAATTTTTTCTAGCTTTGTTGAAATTACTGAATAATACTTATTTGCGCCCCAAATAAAATCTCCCAAAACCTATTTTTAGGTGGTGACCCAATTTTGTGACCCAAACTGTGAAACCACAGTTTTAAATAAATCCAGCAAAGTATAACTGAAGGTCTGCAGGAGGTCAATTTACTGTGTTTGATGTTAAAATAAAAACATTACATGTTAGCCATATTGTACTTATTGCATATTAGAAGAGAATTAGAGTCATATATTTTATTACCAGGAGGAAAATGGATGGATGGATGGATGTAGATTTATGGTTTGCATGGAAAATGAGAAAGACAATGTTGTGCCTGTCTTAAGCTTTGGTGTTACAAAAGATTTAATACCTTATGACGTGACATGACAAGGGCTGGAAAATACAACAATACTTAAACAGAAATGTTGTGAATGAGATAAATAGATGGATTACATCTGTGATGTCATACGACTGACTTACATTCCCGGCTGGCACGCAGCGTGGAGAGGATTCCAGCACTGGTCTGTGCATGCTTGGTGCAGTTGGACCAGATTCCTGCTCCATGGTGGCTCCTGACAGAAGAGGCTAGGCTCACCCTTCTGGAGCTCCTCTGTAGGATGTGTGCTGATACGGCAGGAGAACAATTATTTCCATTGTCAGATATTCAGTTCACTTAGTAGTAGACCAAATATTGCAGATGTTACACCAAGACAGTCAGTTGCTAGTGAATATAAACAAGTTATAATCTTATCTAATATAATAACGTACATAATGTGATGTCAATTATAAAACACACAAGCCTACCTTCTCTATTTTATAGATAACTGAATGTTAACCCATTATTCATATTGTCTGTTTTTCAGTATAGTGACTAATCAATACTATACAATATAACACACCTAAGTCACTATATAATTCTATAGACATATTATTCTTCTATTTAAACTATATACATTTATGCGTTAGCAAGCTAATGTTAGCTAACACTGTGCAGCTGGCGTCACTAAAGATAAGTAACCACAATTGAACGTCTTAAAATATCAAGTGACCCTCCATTCCTGAATGTGTAAGTTAGCGTTAAGTATGATAAATTTAAGGGAAAATGAAATAAGGCTACCTAGCGTTAGTCTTTTATCTTGCATTGTGTATCGAGCGGCTGTTGGTCATCCTGAAACTTAGTATACTTTGCATTATTATTTATTGGTGGAAAGACTAGCTAATTCATCATTTATTTAGTAATATGAATTAGCTATTTTAGCATGCAGTGCTGGTTGGTTAAGTAGTTAACTGTTAATGCTAGAAGGGAACGGCAGAAGGATGATGCTAACTTACTCTTCAAACGCAGGTGTGTCCTGTAACTTAGACATTTTACTACTTCTTTTACTTCAGATGACCATACTGAATCTTCAAGTGTGAGGTTTGCGTTGGCTTCACTTTTAAACATAGGGCTTGGTTTGGTTGCCAAAGTTTGATGTGTTCTAAAAGTGCTGACTAGTCAACGCTAGCTTAAGGGTATAATTAGCTCAGTCCATGGACGTTTTATTAATATAAGCACACTGGAGATGTGACACGTCTTAAAGGTCAGCCCTGCGACTAACTGGCCGTTGTCCAAGGCCCAAAGTTACTGGGATAGGTTCCAGTCCCCCGCGACCCCTAACGAGACATGTTTATTTATTATCTATGCTAGCGAAGTTTTAAGCAATTACTTTTGCAGTCTGTTGTATAATAAAGTGAATGTCACCTAATTTCATATTTAATGTAATTTACAGTCACTAGATGGAGAGAAAGATAGCCGTGTAGCTGTCAGCAGAACTTCCGCAGAATGTTACACGGTAGGCTATATTATTAAACTTCATTACGGATGCTACATAATATTCAAATGTTTTTATTGTACAGATGTAAGAAATTCTGATGTTTTTTGTAATAATAACTTGTGACAGTTTGCTGAGATGTCATTAAAATGTTGTTACTTTGAAAATACTGCACCTCTAAATAATTCTTAGGCCAGCTACATTATACTCCATTAACAGTGGTTAACAGTGACTACTAACCTGTGAGCTTTTGTTTAGTTTCCTGTGTCAGAGTCAATTTTAGTGAAATTTGATGACTCTCTGTCTTGCATTTGTCACCAGTAGAAATGAGTCCAAACAGACCCTGGGAACACAGTGTAGGCTACCCCTTCCTTACAGCCACCCCCTCTGCTTCAGCAGTGTAATTCTGTAAGGAAATCATGAATAGTGGGACACAGAGAGACCCTATTGAGTCTGGCCTTTCTTTACATCGTAACTTAACTCCGGGCCTTCCACTATAACACCTTGACAAGGAGAATCCCGGCAAATAATGGGTTGTGTAGGGACACCATTGCTGCAGGCTGCATCCCTGTA
Organism: Neodontobutis hainanensis; assembly: GCA_024349245.1. Taxonomy (NCBI): domain Eukaryota; kingdom Metazoa; phylum Chordata; class Actinopteri; order Gobiiformes; family Odontobutidae; genus Neodontobutis; species Neodontobutis hainanensis. The sequence continues at coordinate 3,390,044 of JALDNG010000173.1, read as the reverse complement.
ATTGCTGAGCGATTCCTGGTGCAACAGGCAGTTGAGCTGACATGGGAATGGGCGAGACTCCAAAGATACACACCTTATCATGTCAACGCCTGGAGACAGCAGACAGAACACACATAACACACGCTGTGCATTACAAATAATAATAGATTTATTATTAGATGGAGATATATTAGATAGATTCCAGGGTCTTTGGGTGAAAAGCGCTATATAAATAAAATGTATTATTATTATTATTATTATTATTATTATTATTATTTTAATTAATTAATCATCACATCTATGATATATTGTAGGAACCGTACCCCTGTTTGTTGTCACCCTCTGACATTGTTTTGGAAAATGCTAGAGCTCACAGAAAATGAGGTGGTGGCTTTAATATTTGTGGTTTGTTTTGAGTAAATAGAAAAGTTGGTGAGATGTAAATATGAGTAATATCTGTAACGACAGTCAAGGACATTAAAACTTCTTTTCTACCTTGTCTTTACCTAGCAATACATTTAAATGTGAAAACAAACACAAGAGTTAGCCCTTTAAATCCTATAGGTAAATATTATGTTTTCTGTTTTAGGTCTTTTATATATTTAATTGACAGGAAGGCAATAGGAAACAATGTACACAGATTTTTCAATTGACCTAAAGGGACAATCTCAAAACTCAAAGAATTGGAAATTATCAAGAGAATTTTCACTCTTTTCACATTAACACAGCAAAGTGAAGCTAAACAATATGGGAAACGGCCAGCACAGTCCAAGGGAATAATAATGAAAAAGACTACAACTAGTCCACTACAGCGCAAATAAAGAAGGAGCTGCCCCCTCCCGGAGTTTAAGGTGGAGGTCAGCCACTCCATCGGGAACAGCACCAGGACCAGTCTGTGCCAGTTGACTGTAGTGGAGGGTCTGTCGCTGATCCAGGACAAAAATATGTTTCTCATCACAGCGTACATGAGGATGGAATAAAGTCCGCTCGAGGCTGAACCAACATTACTGTCTCTGTAGTCCAAAAGCAGAGACACAGGATCCTGATCCAGTATTACTCCAAAAATCTGTATACGGTGGATCATTTTATACTGTAACAGCCTGGCACCGTTTCAAACGAAAATTTTTTTGTTTGGTTCCAAATATACTCCCATTTATCCTCTTCAATAGATTCAATTTGCCATGTTTGTGTCACATCTGATTTTCTGTACATTTTTTTAAATCACATGAAGACTGTAAAATCTGGAATTAATTTCTAGAACATTTGGAACAAAAGGAAAGCTATAGGCAGTCATATACATTGCCCTGTTTGCTCATGTATTGTCATATCCAAACAGAAACACTGGCTGGCAGGCTCTTGGCAGATGGTGAACCATGAGGTCGACGGGGCTGTAAAACAAGCCTGTTCTCTTTGTTCACCCACGCAGCACTTTGTACAGTGTGTCTATCAGATGGCGGCTCTTTATCAAGGTGTGGCTGACAGTGGGAAAAACAAAGCTGTTAAATGGTAGAATAGGAAGCTGGCTGCTAATAACTGCTGTGCTCCAACTATACGCACAGCATTTTCAGCAGGCTGTTTTACTGCTCTGGGTTAGACTAGATTGGATATTCACAGCTGTACAGCACTAACTCTGCTGTGAAAGCTTTGAGATCATTGGAAGTCAAGTTCATCCAGATATTCCAGTTAGTTAGAACAGCGTGTTCTGGTTATGGTTTAAGTAAGTTGGAATCTACAAAAGCACAAATCTTTTGTATTTTATAAAAACACAAACAACCAACAAAATATGATTCATATGATGACACATGTTCAACTAACCCCAGTCAAGTAATAATGTACAATCATTAATTAAACATGAAAAAAAAAGAAAATATTTTTTTAATTTTTTGTTTTACCTAAAATAACATCAAAAGAGAACAAACAAATCAGCAGTTTTCCTTATTATATATAACTGTATATATATACCACCATTTGAATAACCAAATATTTGTAATAATATAATGGTTGTTGTACAAGTTATGAGTGAAATGGTTATTTCTATGGAGGTGCGTGCTTGTAACATATGTTTGGGAATATCTTTTCGTAACAGTGAAAAGTCAAAACATGTACCATTTGCTCTTGTTTTTGAACTGGGTAGTAAAAGAATGCTTGTTATTGGTCAGCAAGAAATCCAGCTGCAAGGAACATACGCTAAAGTGAGCAACATACTGTACGTTTAATTAGGGCTGCACAATCTATATTGCAATGATTGTCTCTGTAATATATTCGAAATGTCTAATATCTCTATTCCTTAATTGTAATAATGTTGTGGTATTAGGGTATAGACAGCCTTTTACTTTTTACTTGTCATGTTAATTGATCATTTAAAACAGTTTAATTAAATTGTGGTTAATGAAAGTAGTTTCATTTTTAAAATAGTTAAGTACAAATCACTGTCTCAAGGAACTTGGAGGTGTGAATACAAAAGTTATTTAGGATATCACCAGATACATTGTTTAGTAAGTAAGTTTAAAGAAAAGGTCTTTAATCAAAATGAACAGCTACATCAATGGATTTTAAAGATATTGTAGTATCATCCTTAGATACAATAAATATAGTCTTAGAGTTACTGTGTATAGCCATATTTGTGATCCACAACAAACCCCTCACTGCACTACTAAACTCCAGAATGTACTACTTTTCTTTCATACATCGTGCTGCTGAAGTGCACACGTTGCTCACAGTTGCCTCTATTGCATTTGTAATGACACGTTTACACCTTTACTGGGCCTAAGAGGCACCCAGCCCCAGTCAATTACCAGGCTGTCGAGAGGAAGACAGGAGATTATGAATAATTGCCAATTGTGGCTAGGCCTGGGTGTCTCCTCCTGAGTCAACGAGACAGAAGGTGATTAGTGTATTTGCCAATGCAAGCTGACAACTGCTATGTTGCTCAACCACATACCTGCTATGGATTTGGCCGCAGACGATATGATTAATAGCATTCACCACAGTGCTTATGTATCATGGTTTACGCAGCAGAGGCTTACAGTCAGTTAATATTGAATGAGGCTAAAGTCAGAGCTCGGATGGTGTGGGATACATAATCTTGAGTTCTGAGTTTGTCTTGCTGCTGTTGTAAGATTCAATCTGCAAGAGGCAACTGTTGCTAGGGGTCCCATTACCCTAGTAACCAGTGACTGTTTACAATGGTCCAGTAGCTTGGCCGACTTGCGCCATGGCTCAAGGCTGGTTTTAGTTAGATCCCCCCCGTCTAGTTTATTATTTAGTCTGGCTGTGTGGGCCCAGCTTTTGGACTTTTGGGTTCAGTGCACTTAGTGGAAGAAGGCTGAGGTGAGTGGGTCATTTTAGAGTCTAACTGTTGATGTGTGTTACACTAAAATTGTGTAGTTATATACATTCATGCACAGTGGATATCTTCACTTTAAAATGCCACCCTTGTCCTATTTTACCATTACCACACAAATGACCTTGATTTGTGAAGGAAAAAGCTGAGTATAAAGAAGCTAGAAATTCTGCCCCCTAGAGGACAGCAGTATATTTGCATCCAATGACATGCTTTTTTCACTTATAGCAAAACATTTTTAATATTATATGACCTCGGGGATATGTACAACTATCTGTTATTTTCTTTATATTTTTATGACAATTATTTGTTATGACATGAAGGGGTTGAAGCGTTCATACCTTTCTGTCCATGTAAATTACTTCTACAGTGGCCTGCCATTGCTTTAATGGTTCCTATTTTAGCCACCTGTCCATCTTGGGAAAAGATATAGCTCCATAAAACCTAGAGGACCTCCTACTCAGAGTTTACAAACTGAGCACCACTGGAGGAGTGCGCTCATTTATCTTGTTAAGTGCACCACATTTTTTAGTCATTTATGATTAACTTCTTTTCCCCCTATTATTCATAAAAGTCAAATCACCCCCCAACTTATTATCATTGGGTTTATTCATAGAAAAAAGCATTTTCACACAAAAGGAGGAGTGTGAGTTGTGGGGAAACCAAACAACTACACACCCCACTTTTAACCTATACTAAGATGTAAAAAAGTGCCTTGACCTATTGCTAAGTCCCTCCCTCAAATGCAACAAGCCTATAACACTCTTTGCAGCTACTTAGAGTGAGTTTTTACTTGTGAAAAAATGTCAAACAAAAGTAAAAGTGTGGCTGATACCGTGACAAAAATCTTATTTTGTGTTTTTTTTATATAGCATTTCCTTGTGCAGTGGCTCAGTGGTTAGAGTGGTTGTCCTATAACTGGAAGGTTGGCGGTTTGATTCCCACCCTTCCCAGTTCATTCTGCCGTTGGGTCCTTGGGCAAGACACTTCACCCACCTTCCAGTGTTGGTCCAGCTGTGTATGTATGTGTGGTGGTTAGAGGGATGTAGTCACAGAAATGTCTGTCAACCCCAGTGTGCAACTGTGGAGGCAACAAATAATGGACTCTGTGAAGTGCTTTTGAGTCCATTGAAAAAAAGGTAGCAAAAAAAGCATTTTAGTTCAGGTTTCAAGGTGAAGACGTTTCATCTCTAATTCCAAGAGACTTTATCAATTGCTTTTACTTTAACCTTTTTTTCAAGTTGTCCTGGATAACTGAGAACCTTCACAGACTTTGAGTCCACTGTTTAATTTAAAAGGAAACTGTTCACAAACTAAATGTAGATGTTGGGTGGATCCACTCTTTTCCATCAACTAACTTTTTATAAATTGTTTGTGTTTGTTATGCATTATCCACCTGATTCTCATATGACTCAACCACGAACCAGTCTGGTGTGGTCTGATTCTCGTAATGAGCTGTGACGCTGTGATGTCATCAGAGCACAGTGAGGAGCTGCGCAGTGAGGGCCAGGCTGAGGGGAAGCCAGGCCACGCTGCAGTGGAGGAGGAGAAGGAGGAGAAGGAGGAGGAGGAGGAGGGTGCACACCAGCCCCAGCAGGAGGAGCCAGATCTACAAGCAGTGCAGGAAGTGATGTCACAAGGTGGAGAGGAGCGGGTGCAGAGGGACGAGGCAGGCAGGAGCAGTGACGGAGAGAAAAAGAGGTCTGATCACATGGCTTTGAGTCCTGCAAGGAAACACAGAGCCTCAGGTGTGTTTGAGGAAGAGTTATGATGGATAAAAAAAAAGTTTTTAATCCATAAGCTGTGCCCATAAAACTGTCAAATTCCTGCATGAATGTGTGCATTAAAAAGTGATTATGAACTAAATTTACTTTTGGATACATTTTTTATATACAGTAAAGTAAAATCCCCATCAGATCTATTTCCTGATATGGGGTTTGTTCATAGACAACAGCATGTCTCTGCAGGGCTACCATAGCTGTTCACATGCTCCAAAATAAGGAGTGTGAGTTATGGAATTGGATCCTGCATCTTTGCCAATAGATGTTAAAAAATTGTCAAAAAAACTACACAGCCCACCTTTAACAGCTGCTTCCAGAGTTGTGTGTGATGTCTGTAGTAGATTTCTCATTTGGCTGCAGCAGAGCGGCAATCTTTGGCCAGAAGCCTAACCTCTTGTCCAGTCAGGACGAGAAGAGGGCAGCTGGACGAGCCCCGAGGACCTGGGCCTTTTTACTTCTTTGGAGGAGCCAATGGAGCTGAAATGTAAGTCTAAAACATCATAAGCTTACCATTTTAGACAGTGTTTATTGTGAGGAATCTGTCTTTTCTTTAAGTGTGAGCAGTTACTGTGAGAGCAGAGGATGGAAGAGGATCTATAACAAGCAGAGAGAAGATTTCAAACTGAAGTGGTGTGAGACTAAATCACCAGCCAATTACAATAACTTCAGACAAGGTAGCTCACCAATAAAAAAAGCAAAAATTACAGTGTTTTTGTAAATTTTACGGCTGCCCAATTGTTTTAATAGCAGTACATTAATTAATTTATTGTCCTGGAGTGAAAATGACATTGCTTATTTACCATGTTTTTACAGTGTTTTATTTTTTTGTTGTTATTGTCATTTTCTCAGGTCAGCAGTTGGTGTTCCAGATTCCTAATAATAATGTCCTGACCACAAAGATTGGTCTTCTCAGCAGCCTGCGGGAGTACGAGCGAGTCAGCAGCAAAGTCAAGCACCGTCAAGGACTTAGGTAATACTAATACTTTAGTCTGATTAGTGCAAGACAGATAATATTATAATTAATTAGTGTATAAGATAATAGGCAAAACCATTGTGTACAACAATTACAAATGTATTGAAGTGGTCACAAATAAAGTACATGCGGCAAATAGGCTTTTTTGAAACAAAACAGTAATGTAATTATCATTATTATTTAAATTTATTTATTCATTTAGCTGACCCTTTTTTTTGACGCTAAATAAGTCAGTTGCCCCAAGTGATATATAATCTGATATTTATATAAGTCTATGGCCTTTATGGTTACATCTGCTTGCAAAAGTCTCTTTATCACACTCCTCTTTTTTATTGCATGTGAACAGCTATGGTAGCCCTGCAGGGACAAACCCTACAGAAAGATGTGTCTCATTGTGATTTCACTTCTTTCAAAAATTCAATATCCATTTATTTAATTTAGGAAGTGGCAGTGCTCAGTTTGTCCTCGCTGGCCGGTGGTAGGAACAGGAAGTAATGGAATAACTTACTCTGGAACTGTAATTTTTTTTGTACAAAAATGCGAAGACGCAGATATATACAAAGACGCCCTCAAAAACGAGATGATTAATCTCAAGGGATTTATCCTCATGAAAATGTGAATAAATAAATAAATAAATTCACGTTTAAAACATAATTTTTAAATATGTGTGCCATTTTGTTCAGCTGTACAGTGTAACATTTTACACAAAGCACCTTAACCCTAACCTTAAATCATCTAAGTAACAAAAAAGTATTTTAAACTACGGTTTAGTTATACAGTGACGTGCAGGTTCTTTAAGTTGCACAAATGAATCCTCTAAAAATATCTTCACAAACAGCATCATGTCAAAACCTACAAGGAACATGGTGTGTGGGATTTACTCAGAATGGAAATGGTTTCCAGTTTATTCAGTGACAAAACTGTTTAAACATTAAAAGCAAACACTGTGACCTCAGCAACACATTATTAAGACTTAGTTACGCATATTAAATATTAATACAGCGGTCGAATCACACAAGTCAGTTCTGAGATATGAAGTGAAGGTAGGATAAAGAATACCTTTGTAAGTTTGTATATTGTGAATAAAAGTTGGATTATAAGAAGTATAAGCCTTTGTATTTCTGTTTCTTTTGCAGGAGGCTGAGAATAGAAGAGTTTATTCCAACTACATTCCGCATGGACATCAGAGAAGAACGGGAAGACTTCTTTGCACAGCAGAAAGGTAATTGCCCACATTTTACCTTCACTAACCTCTAACACACACTATCCACCTGTCCAAATGGATTTGTGTGGCCAGTGCCAGACTCAACAATAAAAGCTCAATTTTTAACTGTTACACACCAAACAATAGAGAGAGTAGCTTCTCCATTGTTTAGGCCCGTTACCTTGGAGATTGTTTAATCAAGACATTGGAAAATAATGTACCTCCCTTAAGGCCATGATAAAATCACCAGGGGGACATGGGGTTGCTATAGAAACGAGTCAGCAGAGGGCAGGACTGAGCTCAAACACAACAAGAGATGCTCTGGAGTCTATTAATGTACAATTAATAATAAATCAGAACAGTTCTCTTAAATGTTAGTAAAACAGAGCTCCCTTTTTTTGGCCTCGGCTTTGTTTTATGGTGCTGCAGCATTGGAGCTTATGACACATGTGCTTATCTCTAAGTCAACAGAGCAACAGAGAACGACCACTGCTATAGATCTCTGTATGATGGTTGAAACTGCAAAAAGGAAACAATATGACAGAACACAATGCATGACATTTATGTTTCCAACGGCCAGACAAGTCTGCACATGTTTATGGAAACAAAAAAACATTGTTTAGTGCGGTTAAAAAGAGGAAGCGATCTCTTCATGACATACTATATTTCCCTGCATCAAGAAAATGTACAGTTTCACATTTACAGTAGTTGTACTTCCTGCATTTTAATAGTTCGTAACGATCCAACCAAAAATAAGTTTATTAAAGTATGGCCTAGTTATTGCATGAAATTTTAATATAAAATGACATACATATAACAAAGAACAATAATAGACTTATAAACGTCAACCTGTTCAAATCTATCTATAACCTGTTCAAATCTATCTAAAAACCTGTTCAGATTCATCTAAAACGTGTTCAAATCCATCCAAAACATGTTCAGATTCATCTAAAACCTGTTCAAATTTAAGAAAACCTTTTAAAAGGCATTATATTTTACCCAGTAAGGGTTATATAGATTCAAGCAGCTTTCAGTGATAGAGGGGTCAGTCAGCCCTAGTCCTGGTCCTGATTTGCAATACATTTGACACTTTACCAGACGAGGCAAACAATAGCTAGTCCATACTGGAGGTAAGATTAATTGACAGTGGGTGATTTCTATTGGACTTTGAGGTAAATTATCTGCTCTCCGTTAGTGCTTTAGTGATTTGAATCAATAACTGCAAGAACAGACTGACTTTATAAATTGTTGTGAGGGGTTGCCAATCTTTTTCTGTTGCAAACACAACATTGATATAGAACAATTTGTTTGTAAGGATTTGTTTGTATAAATGATCTATTATATATATGCATCCATCCATTATATGAGTCTTCTATGCTATGCTTCAAAGAGTTTTTAAATAATGACAGTCCTTGCCAGTACTATGTTTGAAAGTAGATCCTCATCTTTCTGCTTGTCTGTGTCCAGGTGTGAGCAAGAACCAGAGCCACATGTGGATCTGTAAACCCACCGGCATGAACCAGGGACGAGGGATCTTTCTGCTCAAGAGCCCAGAGGACGTGGCTGCGCTCAGACATAAGCTGCAGGACAGTCAAGCGAACAGGAAAACACACCAGCGTCAGCCACAGGCACGCATTGTCCAAAAGTGGGTTCACATTCCCGACCGTTCTATCATCCATATTCACACTAGGTTTACATTGAAAGTATATTATTTCAGTGAATGCACTATTTACAGGTACATTCAGAATCCGCTGCTTCTAAAGGGGAGAAAGTTTGACGTGCGCTCCTACCTGCTCATTGCCTGCACTGCACCATACATGGTTTTCTTTCGCCACGGTTATGTGCGTCTGACCTGTGACCTCTATGACCCTAACACCAACAACATGTCTGCCCACCTCACAAACCAGGTAAATGTTTTCACGTAAACACTTTAAAAACAGCTGGAGCCTGTATTTATGAGCCACATTTCTAATAATATTCTGTAGGAAAGTTCTTGATTATATTATTATTATGTGTTGAATTCAATAACTGTGATGCTAATTATTTGCCAGTGACAGTCAGGATAAAGAGTCTTTTACTACTCACTTTTGCACACAAATGAAAATAAGCCATTGTCCTAATTCGAAATTTAGAAGAAGCACAACTGCCACTTCCTCTTCATGTTACTGTAACGCGCTTAACGAGGCATAATGAAAATTTTCTCTTCAAAGACTCTGCTACAGTTTTCACAGTTTTCATTTTATATTCCATTACTCTATAAAAATGCAAATACATTTTCTGAGACTGTCTTTAGAACATCATACTAAGCGCACAAATATTGTCACACATTCATTTCATAGATAGGAGAATCTTTTTATAGATTTTTTAACTGATAAAGCACACTTGTAGATTTTGTTTCTATTTTCTGATTCCATGATACAATTCTAAATGTTGAAGATCAAAGTGTTTGACTGCACTCTACTTCTGAAAAAGGTTTACAGCATGACACAGCATAACCTTTTATTTTTGCTGTTATGTCTTGCGGTTGCTTTCTTGGATTAAACAAAGTAAATTAAATCAAACTGTTTTCACCTGTTGTCTTAATGTGAATATTTGATTACCACTTTATTTTATACAATACTTCGGATGGCTTTACAAACTGACAAAAGATGGTGAGCATTGGGGCCTGTCTGTTACCTCTTGTATCCGTATGTCTGTGCTCCCCCTGCTGTCCTTCTCGCTGCAGTGCATGCAGAAGAAGAACCCACTGTACAGCCTGTTGAAGGAGGACACAGTGTGGTCCATGGAGAGCTTCAACGCCTACATCAACGACAGGTTTGCTGTTGCTAAGCACCTGCCCAGGGACTGGGTGCTGGGCCTATTCACAGTGAGTACTCTCTGGGACCAATTAGCTGTATAATTGTGAAAGGTGGCCAATTGAGATGTGTTTGGTTTCGATGAGCTCACAACTAATGACTCCAGGAAAACATATTCTCTTGGTTTGATTATCTTATTTACACACTACATTTGTTATTGAGTAGAAAGGATTAGCACTTAAGTTTAATTGTGTACACTATAGCTACTAAATACAGTTGTACAATCAGAATGAGGGGAACTATTTACAATACCAAGACAAATATCTATTTTAAGGTTTTATGGATTCCCTATTATAAGCTAATATATTTATACTATAAAGTAATTTTTATATACACTCTTTTTCACTCGTTTTAGCTTGAGTAACTCAAAAAAGATGCGTTTGTTCAAGTTTTTATGAATAAATACTAAAAGTGTTTCAGATTATATAGGAGGTGGGTTGTTTAAAATGTTGCTGTATATAGTCAATACAACTGAACACATCAGATGTGTAAAGTAAGTGCCTTTTGGCTTAGAGCAGCTAGGAAATGTTTTGCGCTGGATGCCCTTCCAGATGCAACCCTCTGCATTTATCCGGGCTGGAGTCCATGGCTGGAGTGGCCCCCCATGGGATTAGAACCCCCAGTCTCCCAAACCAAAGGAGGGTGCACTAACCTCTTATAATTACATCAAATTAACTCTTCAAAAAAGCTTTCAGTGGGTTTGGTCATAGAAAAGAGCATGTTCATTCAGGGCTACTGTAGCTGTTTACGAAGGTGAAATTGCTAAAATCTGCAAAGCTGCCCTTTTCCACCTGACGTCTTCAAAACAGCCCAAAAACTAAAAACCCTAGATCAATGCAAACTCTCCTATTCCTAAAACTAGCTATTATTATATATGAATAATTAATTTCTGTGTAACATCTATCATCAATCATGAATCGTCTGAAAGGTACAGTACATATTATAGAGTAATATTATCTTTCCAATCATATCCCCCTTCCTTGTCCTCAGATACGCATGCAGCAGATAATGACCCAGTGCTTCCTGGCCGTCAAATCCAAGTTAGACTGCCGACTGGGATTCTTCGACCTGATTGGCTGTGACTTCATGATCGATGAAGATTTTACTGTGTGTGAGCTGTAAAGACAACCTGTCCTTTTTCTGGCGCCTCTTTTCTCACAGCCATATCATTCTGTTCTTGACAGGTGTGGCTCTTGGAGATGAACTGTAACCCTGCTCTTCACACGAACTGCTCCGTGCTGAAGGAGGTGATTCCCAGCACTGTTCAAGAGACACTAGGTTAGCACACACACATATTGCACTTCAACAACGCCACCTAAATAATTCTTCTTAAAGGAGTTGTATGATGTATGTGAAATAAAACTGACATTTTAATGCCATCAAAGTGGTTGCTGTTTTAGAAATTGGCTAATTGCGTTAAAGTGGCTGTGTTTTTGTTCAGACTTTTCCCTACAAAGCTCCCCCTACAGCTTTGGTGTAATGTTAAAAAACACTGTTGTAAAAACTCACTGGCGAGAAGCGTTTTTCTGCCCTCCTCTCTTCCCCCCCTTTGACCATGACGGTTTTCTCTGCTATTGCATCTTCTGTACATGGACCCTTTAAGCAATTCATTTCTCGTGAGACACGAGACTCCAGCAAGACTTGAAACTGCAATATATGTCTTTCTTACTCTCTTACATCTCAAACATAGAGCAACAGTTTGAGCTGGAAGTAAAAAGGAGTCCAGAACATAGATTGACTGTGTTTTACTGTAGCACTGAATCTTCTGTAGTTACTTCTGTAATGTAGTTACATAAGTAACTTTTGTTTTCTGTCTTTGAGGTGCTCTCTTATCTTTTCTTTAAAGGAAATTAATGGGAGAATTTACCACTAATATTCCGTCTCAATCAGTCCCTGTGTCCTGGTAATGCTCCATGAGTGACACAGTAAATAAAATATTATGTGTGTCTTGCCTGTGCTAATTAGGTGGTTGCAAAGAAAATACACCCACCTATTGTTCTCCTGTGTATTTTATTATTTCAGTTTTACGCGTTTTACGGATGTGACGGGCCAGACAAAAAGCGGTTAAAACCCCCTTATGGATAGAATAATATCGAGGACCGTGACGTCGCCCAGTATGGCGCAACCGGGGCCCCACCCTGGAGCCAGGCCTGGGGTTTGGGGCTCGCATGCGAGCGTCTGGTGGCCGGGTCTTTCCCCACGGGACTCGGCCGGGCTCAGCCCGAAGGAGCGACGTGGGGCCGTCCTCCCGTGGGCCCACCACCTGCGGGAGGAACCGTGAGGAAGTCCTCGAGAGAGGGTGGACTCTCCACTACTCTGGAGTTGCCTGCGGTGAGAGGCGGCAGGCTGGTGTGGGCTTGCTCATAGCACCCCAGCTCAGCCGCCATGTGTTGGAGTTCACCCCGGTGAACGAGAGGGTCGCTTCCCTGCGCCTTCGGGGATAGGTCTCTCACTGTTGTTTGTGTCTACGGGCCAAATGGCAGTGCAGAGTACCCGGCCTTCTTGGAGTCTCTGGGAAGGGAGCTGGAAAGTGCTCCGACCGGGGACTCCGTCGTTCTACTGGGGGACTTCAACGCTCACGTGGGCAGCAACAGTGACACCTGAAGGGGCGTGATTGGGAGGAACGGCCCCCCGGATCTGAACCCGAGCGGTGTTCTGTTATTGGACTTCTGTGCTAGCAACAGTTTGTCCATAACGAACACCATGTTCAAGCATAAGGGTGTCCACCAGTGCACGTGGCACCAGGACACCCTAGGCCGGAGGGTGATGATCGACTTTGTAGTTGCCGTATGTCTTGGAAACTCGGGTGAAGAGAGGGGCGGAGCTGTCAACTGATCACGACACGCTGGAGGGACTATGTCTCTTGACTGGCCTGGGAACGCCTCGGTATCCCCCCGGAAGAGCTGGAGGAAGTGTCTGGGGAACGGGAAGTCTGGGCGTCTCTGCTTAGACTGCTGCCCCCTGCGACCCGGCCCCGGATAAGCGGTAGAAGATGGATGGATGGATGGATGGAGTTTTACGCATCAGATGTTTGAGTCAGAAAGAGTGGCCCTTGCGGCCTGCGGCTGGTGACACTTAGCTCTTCCAGAGATTTGCCTCTAGTAATGTCTTCAGCTGGATTATTGTCTAAGTTCATAGCGCCATTGTTCTGGGGATGTCGGCTTCTGTATCTTACATATCCTATTCCCTTCAAAAACTTTATCCACTGTATCCACTGTAGTAAAATCGGTCCACAGGTAGACAGACAGTAGGGGTATTGTGAGTTCACTTTGAATCAATGGCCAGGCGAGCTCCAGTGAGCGCTGCACACAGCTCCATTCGGGGCATTGACTAGTTTACAGGGTGCTACTCTGGATTGAACCATCACAAATGATGTAGAGATGTGCACCTGCTCTACAGGATTCTGTAGAGCTACCAATCTCTGGATCTCTGGAGTCATCTTAACCACAGAACCAGAATCTACTAACATCTTGATCGCCTGGGTTTGTGTAAGAGACAGATCTGGGTTCTTTACCAGCTAATGTACTGTGGATCTCAGGATCCACAGTACATTAGCTGGTAATGTACTGGCCTTTGACTACTTCAGGAGAGACATGTAGCTGAGGTCTTTTTTCTTAGTAGTGGTGTGGCATATCTCTCTCCACTATCCATAGGAACTCAGATGGTCTTTGCCTCTAACATAGCTATGGCCTCTCGGTCCTCCTTTGAGCTGGTAACCTCCTTCTCTGGTCTGTAGGGAGGAGCATCCAGTTGCCACAAACGCTGTACAATATGGTGCAGGGCCTTAAGGAGAAAGGCAAGATATGTTGAGGCAGTGCACCTTTCCCATACAGGACTGGGTGGATAGGAGTTATGAGGTGAGGATTGTCAGAGACTGTTAACACTAGAGGCTGTACATTGTTGAATCCCTTATACTGTAAGTACGTATTGGTAATTCTCCTTTAACTACTCAACTGGACATGACTGTTCAGCTAGGTTCAGCTGTTGGGAGGTGAAGGCATGCGTTATCTTATAACGTATTTTAGGTTTGGCCTTTTACTTGGAATGAAACATAACCTTCTTTTATCTGATATATATCTAGGAGGGCATATGTGTTCAGAGATTTCCGTTCATGGTGTAACTGGTTGTGCACAACTTTAACCATTACACAATCTGAGTGACTGTAAACTCTACTGGTACTCTTATAGTAACTTATTATGGTGTACTCACACTGGGCAGTCTGAACCATACCCCAGTACACTTAAACCAACAAAGTGTGGTTTCTTTGACCAGTGTGATATACTCGTTCTGTACAGGGGTATGGTACGCTAGTGTGCTTGGAAGAGGTGGCACGGTTCAGCTGGATTTGGACATGATACACGTGTATTTTAAGCGCTAATAGTATTCCAACAGTGTGACATTTTACATCTATTGTTTGGGAAACAAAAAAAGTGTTGGGAAACCTTTAATTGATTTGTGCATGTTCACTCACTCTCGACTGTGCCAGCGTGCTGATGGGTTGAACATGCGATCGGAATAGTTACGTTTGCACTTTTGTTCGAGACTGACGCTCATTGGTTGATACGCACTGTGGACACCCCCTACTTTCTCCATGTTGGTCAAATTATGTGTCAATCAGTTGCTTAGAGCTGTGGCGGCCATATTCAACTCCCGCGGATCTGAAATGCATCCACTGGGCAATGGTCTGCAACATCGTTCTGCAGCGGATTGGAGCTGCATGCAGTGTAATTAGGGGGTTAAGTTCTATGAATTATTATTAGTTTGATGTGAAATAAGACGTTGAACACCCCAAATACCAAAAATGGATGGGCTCTGCAAACGCTTTGCTCAGGGGCCCACACAATCTTTAAACCATTCATGATGAGCACATTATATCCATATTTATATACAATGTCTGCACTGAACGCAAGAGTCCCGGGTGTCCCGGAAATACAACTGAACAGGTGCAGTATGGGTAACGGTAGTATCTGGTTAAATAGAAGGGCTTTTAACAGAACCACCATCCCCTTTTATGCTGCATCATGGCCATCTTCATTAAAAAATAAAATGAAATAAAAATAAGTTTATTGACTGATGTAGAAGTTTTTGTGGATTTATTGATTTCCTGTAATACTAAGCTGTCCCGATTTTTTTTTGAGCTGTCGTGGGAAAAAGCTAGAGACCCTTTCATATCTCTCATGTCAGCACTTAATATTATAAGGTTTTTAGTAAAAGTGGACATTCAAATGGCTATTGTCTGTACTACTTGCATGTTGAACCTTTGTTTTATTTACAAGATGAGTATAGTACTATATGCCGTCTGTCTGTGCCTGTATTTATACTGGCTAGAAAACTTGACTCAGTGAGTTGTATTCAATTTTGTTGTCTAGATTTAACGCTGGAGATTTTCATCAAGTGTCAACACGGGCAGAGGATCCTCCCATTGGCAAGCCAGAGGGACTTTGTGCTGTTGTTCAAAGAAGTTCCTCCCCCTAATGCTGCTGTGCCATGCAACAGGAGCAGAGTTGCTACAAACTGTGATGTCAATCAAAAAGCCGGCCGAAAGAACCTAAAGGTGGATCCCAGAAGGTGGCGGTCAGGTCTTCAGCCCCAACCTGAGCCCTCAGTGTGTTTAAACAGCTCTATGAATATGTTAGCTGGAGGTGAAGAGAAGTGTAGCCCCAGTGCTGCTTATTCTACCTTAGCTCCTCATCATAGCCTTATATTTAGCAGCTCACACAGGTCTAGGAAAAAGAAGGTCCAACTAAAGTTTAGCACATTTCATAATCAGCTCTCAACATCTCAGCCTGATGGACCCCTAGAATGTGTGGAAGCATGTGACAAAGGAGCCAAACCTGCTAAGAATGAAGAAAAAAAAAAGCAACTCAAAGTGCAGTCACTGATGCCACTGGAAGGCGGAACTTGAACAACTAATGTAAAAATAAGACCTTTCAAACTTTAAAATGACACAGGACTCCTGCTACTGCAAAGGCCCAGAGAAAACCAAAGATAGGTGACAAGAATCTCTTTTTGTGGAATGGGCAAAACCAATGTCAATGATAGGGTTTTGGGATCATTTATAAAACTCATAGCCCATGTAAAGAGTCCAATGATGAGGCTCAATGTTTTTACATAAAGATAAGAACCTCAGACTATATGTAATAAAAGACACACATACGTTCATAATTCATTTAAGGCTTTCTTTTTTGCATATGTATTCTATAGTAATTGCAATATTATTTGTGTTTATTGTATAAAACAATGCTCATATAACAATACATTTTATATCATAGATGTTGGCAGTAAGTAAGTGTTCTCCTGTGTAAGTAAGTGTCAATAATACAGTATATACCATTCACATGATTACTTTTTAAGCCCACAAAACCATGATTTGATATTGTTAATGAAGAGAAAACAGTCTTTCTTTCTAGTTGCTCCATCTATTGGATATCATCGCCAGCAGCTTTGGCTGATCCCATGTTTCCTACCCAGAAAACTAAAAAAGTGAAATAAAATGACTGTAGTTTAGGCAAAGCAAAGTAGGAATGTGTGCTTCAAAGTGATCATGTGTCAAAAAAACTTGATTAAGTCAATCAATAATTCTATCATAAATTATTTTCTCTAGTCCAATATCTTTTATATTAAGTATGGATATTTTATTTAAAGCATCACTAGGTAACTTCCCATTTTTAAAGCATCACTAGGTAACTTCTATTTTTGGACCTAATAACATTTAAAGTGCATCTACACTGCTGCAAATTTACATTCAATTCAACTTTTAGGGGAAGTTCACTTGTTAGGTTTGTTGAGATAAACAAATGAACTGACTCAGACTTCCTCTTCCACAGACTGATTGTTGAGTATGACAGTCTGGAAGGAAGATTTCTTGTGACTTTCTGTCCTGGAGCTCACTGATCACTGCTCTCTGTTGTTTAAAAGCCAAATGCAGGAGATGGTCCATAATATTCAGTATAACATCTGCTTCAACCATCCGTATTTACAGAGCAGTGCTGCTTGTTGTCCAGATGCACTCCCATGCATTTTACACAGGTGGACATGGGGCTGTTACACCCATTGTTTTTCTCATATATGTGTCAAATGTTGTCAACATTATTTATGTAGCACCTCTGCAGACGACCTAAGGAGAGCTGCTGTATGTCACGACCAGCTGGGGTAAGTGGACAGAGGATTGACAAAAAAGAATGGACAGAGAGATAAAGTAAGGAGCAAGGAGAGGCTCAAGAGAGGGACAAATGGTGATGAGTAATGAACTAGGAAATACATGCTACAAATAAGTACAGTATGAGAATGTTCTGCATGTTCATCTAGTAAGATATGTGTCATCATGTGATCAAGAGTTGGTAACATGGCCCTTCATTTAGACTTACATGGTGCAGTATATGGTAAACTGGCAGCACACATCCTTTTCATGCCAGAGGACCTTCTCTGGCATGAAAAGGATGTGGGCTCTGAGACTAATCATTTGTATTTTATAGTAAAAGTTCCATTGTGTGGCTTTAAGGGATTGTGGGGTTCTGCGTTCATCAGAACAGGTAAGATAATCTCACTTTACGTTACAGAAGACAGACATACTGGAGAGTCTAATGATGACATAGGATTTCTACTGAAACACTCAGTAATATGGCTTTAGACGTACAGTATATTATTATTAATTTATTTGATTGGGACAGTGCATGTTAATGAACATTTGAGACAGAACCACATTACTGTAAATATGCATAATTATAGCTTTAGGCTAATTTCCATCTGTTGTCCCACATTCTCACACATCCATACACCAGTGCTGTCTCTGGAGGGTTAAATGACACAATGACCACCTGAGCCACTGCGCTTAGAGATACAAAACTTCCATCCTTTTTTTAGGCATGCTGAATCACTCCACTGTTGACTGCATATTGTTTTGGGTAAATGGAAAACTCTTGTGTTGGTGATGATACATATGTTGTGCCACACATATACACACTTAGCTTTACAAAGCCTTCCTCTAATGTAACTCTAACCACAGATCAACAAGGGCTGTGTTTTACAGCTGTTGTGGCGTGTTGTTACTTCTCTATTTCCTAACTCACTCTTTGTCTCATTCAGCTTTTTGTATTCTCTGAAACGCAGCTCAGATGTTTCCTAAGAGGACGTTTGCTCCATCCATAACTGGGAGACTACAGCATAACTGAGTTTGGACCAGACGTTTTGAATGTTAACCATTTCACTATTCATTAATTTTTTTCTCACCTACAAAGGCATTACCCTGTATGACTTTTTCACTGTGAGTACAACTCGGTTTTCTACAGGCAGCCAACTGACAGGAAGGAAGGAAGGACTCCACCGCAACTTTTGTTATCATCTTAAAAACATCTTTACCTTCAAGGCTATTATGGAAATACACAGCACACATTGGTGAAAAAGGGAATAGAGCTTAACAGTACCCCTCCACCCTCTTTTGCAGCCTGTTTTGGGTGTTATCCCCCTGGTTTTAAAGGGGCTCACCGAGTGGGGTGAGTGCCCGGGGCAGATGGTGCTCAGTCTTGAGGACGGGAGGCACAGAGGGACCATAATGGGATGCTGCAGTGTGACCCAGAGGCATACAGTAGGAGTGGACGAGGTGGGCCCCGATGAGATTGAGCTACTGGAACTGTCCGGAGACAGTCTGGGGTAAGACACATATTCACCGATTAGGACTTTAAATTAGAGTGACATAGATGTGCATTTGCAACAGAGAGCAAATAGCAGCAGTATATAATTTAATCTGGGGCTCTTCCACTGATCAGGATTAAGACGCACAAAAAAAACCTGGGAAAGTCACAGAAATTTCAAATGCAATTTCCAGACCATTGAAACATTTGATTTGTTTCATTGTATAGTCAATGTTCTGAGAACGCTTTGCTATAAATGTTGTGGGATAGCGTATAGAACATGGTCATCTTTAAGTAATTTAAGTTTATTGCTAATATTTTATGTAATCAGACACCTTAGGTTTAAAAAACAAAATGATAATTACACGTGAACAACAAATAGATTTGTCTGTAGAGATTTGGTTAAAGGTAATAAGAATGTCACAAAGATTTGCTAAGAAAGAGTAGTAACCTGTCCCTTGTATAAATTATGTAAACGTTTGGAGCTGAGCATTTAAAGATGGATGCAAATTCTGAAAAGTTGCGTAGGAGACAGATCATAAATGTGATTTTTTAAAGATGAGAGCGTATTGGAATTGAGCATTTTGTGGGAGGCTTTGGGTGTTGTTCTAGTGTTTCTGGACTGCTGCTTTAGTGCCTTTTAGCTCCACTTATCTGTAGCAGTTAGTTTCATGAAGTGAAAATTGAGTGGGTGACTTCAGAAAAGGAAGCATAGACAGAGGTGAAAGAACCACAGCAGTGTTTTTGCCTTTCGTTGGCATTTGGTGTGCCATGTGTCAAGACTGAAAGCACAAAGAGGGTTGGCTTCTCGCCTCTCTGTTAGAATTGTTTTTGTTGAGTGTTGTAGATAAATGTTTAGGTGTGAATGAGAATAAAAACTGCTTGTACATTAGCAAACACTTATTGACTGCTATTTCCTCAACATGAACTCGGGACTCGGTGACGCTTAACTGATGTGATTAGGAGATTATAATAAGACAATGGTAGGCAGTGGTGAGTGGGAGGGACAAAAGCCTTCTCATTCTGAGACACACACACTAATCACTAACCGACAATTATTAGAACTCTAACTGCTTAGTGTAGGACTACATTTGCATAAGCATCCCATGTAAAATGGAATGTCCTAAAACACTTTAGAGTCCTGGCTGCCCTGCTAAATTTTTATAAACAGTACAAAAGTTTTAATACCATGTTGAATTTTTGAATGTTAAATGTATTCTTTGTTGAAGAAGACAACCATATTTTTATCCACACTTAAAAGAATATTAAATGCAGTTTTCTCAATTTTTATTATCACGACTGACATTTCCTAACAGGCCCACTGTAGTGAGTAAAAGTGGCCAATCAGGTGTTTGCATCACCCGGTTTTTGGGGAGACCAGGAACTCTTAAGATCACGAAGAGAATACAAAAATATTACATGGCTAACTAAAAAGCAGAGTGGTTAGTGCTCCAGAAGGTTGTGAGTTCAAACCTCTTCTAAATCATACCTTTTCGGCCAACTCTGGCCTTTCTTTGAGGAGTCTGCATGTCCTCCACGTGTGACCTTGGGTTCTCTCTGTATTCTCTGGCTTCCTCCCATCGTCAAAAGACATGCATGTAAAGGTTAACTGGCAACTCTAAAGTGTCCCTAGTGAATGAATGTGAGAGTAAATGGTTGTCTGTCACCAGTCTAAATGTCAGCCCTGAGACTAACTGGGTGTACCCCGCTTTAAGGCCCAAAGTTGCTAAGAGTAACCCATGACCCCTAACGAGACTAAGCAGTAGAAAATTAATGAATGAATGAAACTTTAGGCTCATTGCCAGAATCACATTAAAAACATAACCCAGAAACAGTCTCTAAAAAGTGGCAGAGGTGGCTTGAGGCGTGCAGGTTTTCCTTTCAGTCCTTAACCGTATCCCCGATATTGGCGCCACTCTGCAGAACAGAGGAAATTCAGGCAGTCAATATTTCTTTAACCCAGGCTTGCCACAGCAACCACAAACAATAATCCCGGTTTCAAACCCCTACATCAGTTGGTGTCTCTGCAGACAGTCTATGACCTTCTTCTTATACCCACTTGTGGGATCTCTCCTCAGTGTCTCATAGGTGGTGGTGTCACTGAGTAAACTGTTGATACTGGACTCATAGTCATCTGTGTTCACAGTGCATCTTCCTTTGTCTGCTGCAGAATGGTGATGCTGTGGTCCTTCTGCAGTGCTGACAAAGCCCTCCTTTGCTCCGAGGTGATATTGGAGAAGGGGTGGTTTGGCATTAGCCAGCTATAACTTTGAGTCTCAGTTCTTCAGCTTCATTTTCAGACAATTTATTGTTCCTTATGGCTGATTCTGTTGCTGTAAGGAGGTCTACTGTAGGGATGTGCCTCGGAGCAACTGAGAAATTAAGCCCTTTTTTCAAGAACCTCATTTTCAGTTTGGGTGAGAACTCTGTCCGAGGGGTTCTTTACCCATCTGTGCCGAGTGGCTGGTGTAATATCCTTGTTACACCTAGGATGGTCTGGGTTGTTCCACTGTTGTCCTTTAGCCAAAATCTGGATCTAGAGATCCTTGCTCTTGTTGTGCTGTGGGTGTTGTACCTTCTGTATGAAATTGGAGATCTCCTTTAGGACTTCCACTGGAACTAACGTAGCTAGTATAATAATAAGTCTGTCTGATCCTTTCACAAAAAAGGTGGGTCTTGAGCAGGTGTGGGATGTTTTTAGACCTGTGTCCCTTAACAGAAGAACCCTGCCTTAGGCTTTTAGGAATCAGCTTACTTTGTCTGCATTGTAGGATGATTTCTATAGTCAACCAGTTTCCTGGCAGTATTCTCATGGTGTCGTAGAAGTTGAAGGGTATCATTCCCAAGTTGGTAGCAACATGTCCAAAAGAAGCCCAACATGTATCAAAAAATCTGACCTTTGTACACTGTTCAGCTTGCAAAAGTAGGATTTATTCAGACTCAAACAAACGGCTTTTCAGCAATAGGCCTTCACTTTTTTAGCAACAAATAAAAACATTTTTCATATGTCCCATATGTACTGGTGACGAAAGTATCCCATCTTCAGTCATAGATTTAAACAATACATACAAGACCTATACACTAACTTTAGCTCATTTTATCTTATTTTCTTTCATTTGTGAAGCACCCTTTTTTATAGAAGAAAAATTAAAACCGGGCACTTAAACTAAACAAATGAACCTTGAAAGCACCTGGTGACAGTGGAGATGAGTGAAACTCTGGGTCCAAGCCAAACTAAGGCTGACGGCTGTCTTATGGGACCACCCATAAACATACAACTTCTGAATACCATTACCTCTAGCATTTATTTTCTTCTTTGTTGTTTGCTGTTTAGTTTATGTGTTCTTGACACATTCTGTGACACATTTAGATCCAGTTTAACTCATACTATAGGGCTTCTGTGAGAGGTACTGGACATTCTGCAGTAAACAGCAGATGATAGAATGTTTTTAGTGTCTGTGTAGCATATGCTTGTATGCGTGTGTCCAAACGGAGTGTCTCTTCTGTAATCTGATTAAGTCTGGCTGCAACTGGTCTGTAGGGGGTCTGTCGACTCTGCCTATGATGACCCCCGCTGCTTCTTACTTCCTACATTCTCAGTAATGCAGTGGTGTTAGCTCACAATTATACAACCTACTACGTCCCTCTCTATTGGGTTGAGGTCTGGGCTCCAAAAGCTGATTTAGTTTTTCTGAAGCCATTCTGTTGTGGACTTGCTCCAGTGTTTTGGGTTGTTGTCCTGTTACTTCACTACCTTCTACACAGTTTCAGCTGACGTACAGGCATCCTCACAATATTTTGAGGAATTGTCTGATATACTTGGAAATTCATCTTCCCCTTAATGATTGAAGCTGGCCAGACCCTGATGCAGCAAAACAGGCACAAATCATGATGTTTTCTCCACCAGACTTTACAATTGATTTTCTTTACCTCATTAGTTGCGCTCTTGGTGTCATTTTGACTGGGCGCCCACGTCTTGGTAGAAAAGCAACAGTCCCAAAAGTTCTAAATTGGTAGATTGTTCACCAGTGCCTGGTGAATTTATAAAGTCTTTGAAATAACTTTGTAACCCTTTCTAGCTTAAGCAGCTTAAGCAGAAAATATGAAATTCCAAAAGGTTCACATATTTTTTTCTTGCCATTGTATCGGTGCAAGAGCTGAGACAAAGCTGTATGCTGTAACCTTAAGACGCTGCACCAGTTTTAGGGACAGAATATTCAGTACTTAATTTGCTCATGTTTATTGCAATGTAGACAAAGAATCCGATACTATAAGTTATAGACTGGTCTAGCTCTAAACCTGAAACCAACTGTCTTTTGAAAACATTTTTGTCCATTTTTTCATAATATACTTGTTTACCACAGAAACATGGTTCATTTATGTTTAGGAAAACATTTAGGTTTAGACCTTTTTGCAATCAACAGTGCAGTGTTTAGTAGTAGTTAGTAGTTTTTGTAAATGTATCTCATGGTTGGAACCAAAAGCTGAGAGGTTTTTACAATGATATAGTTTGGCACTATTTTCATTATTATTATTTATTTCTATCAGAGCTTGGCGTTAATGCATTAATTAATTAACATCGACAATTATTTTATAATGCATTAACACAGTAGGCGTCATCATGCATTTCAACCAATGAGAGCTAAGACGGCTGCAGCGCGCACATGAACTGTCCTGCATTTATCCAAGCTCATTAAATATGCGTGACAATATGTAAGGTAATAACTTTCAATCATAATCCTCTTTTCCTCTGGTCTCTCTCTGTGTCTGTGCACACAGTGCCCTAAGCTACAAGTTGGTAAAATTATGTTTCTGCTGGATCGCAAAAATAAAAAAACATATTTCTAAATGTTAACTTGCTGGTGCTCAGAAGGTGCTCTGGACTCTGAGTAACTTGCTTTTCTAAAAAAAAACCTAGATAAAACAAAAAGCTTTGGTTTTATATTTAGTTTGATCCCATTGTTTAAGTTAAAAGTAATAACTGGTCCTGTGTAAAGGGAATACTGCAGCACCTTATTTGTGTTTACAAACCAAATGTTAATAAAAGTGTGCATTACACTATTTTTTTTATTTATTTGCGAATGTTGTGCATAACCATGCGATTAATTGCAAAAAAAAAAGTTGCCAGCACAATTTCCCACGTTGAGGACCTCCTTTAACAATGGAAACTGACTGACCTGCCCCGTACAGTTCCAGTGGAAGCCATACTTAGTGTAGTACATTTATCTCTTACACAGTTCTCTTATGTGTTGTGTTTTCAGAGTGTGGAGTCTGGGGGAGAGCCGCCTTCAGCTGAGGAGCAGTCAAGACGAGCCCCCTCTGCCTCCTCTGCCTCCTCCTACACCTCCTCCTCTGCCTCGATACCCTTCAGTCCCTCAGATGGAACAAGAGGTCACTGTCACGTTGTACAGTATTGTTTAAGTGCAGCAGCAGGCTCACATGAACATGAACATGAAAGTTCCTCTTGCTGTAGTTATTTGTGTAGAGCTTAGTCACATGACACAGTATAGGAACTTCCATGGTAGATTTTTTATTCTGGATTTGATGAGTCATAATTGCAGGGAGATACCTGAAAAACCTGACAATAGCATCAGTCTGGCTGAAGGATTATTCCTTATAGAACAATTACTAATATGAAAAAAACTGAACCAGAAGGGAAAACTTTCATTCTGGGTTCAAAGCCTTAAAATAGTCCGATGTGTGTCTATTTAACCCTTGTGCCTCCCTGCAGAGCTGGACCTGTGTCTGTGTTCTGATGGTGTATTGTGCTGTGTTCTGTTGCCTGTAGGTGGTGCTGTGGGGCCGGAGCAGAGAGCAGCTGCACCACAGGATCTTCTCTCAGCAGCCAATCAGAGACTGGGAGGGTCAGCCAGCCTACCTGTATGGAGACATCCTCCACTCCTCACTGCTGCTGCTGTACAACACTCACACACAGGTGACACTTACTGCACACAGTGTCCTTCAGACTCAGACCCGGAGTTGTGACTGAATATTTACCTGAACCTTGGAGTGTAAATGCACAAGAATACATTTACAAAAATAAGAGACAGGGTGGTATTAAACAAGATGAGTTACAATGTGTAGTGCCAAGAGGTCCTGGCTGTGGCTTGAGCAACTAGGCTGCAAAGTTCCGGTCGTGTGTCCTCCACAGAAAACATTCCTTTAATTTGCACACCGATAATACCTTAAAACCTCACAATACAAGGCAGCATGACACAGTAATTATGAGAAACGGAGACAGTGGCATTGTGTGAAATGTTGTAGTGTATTCTAAGCTATAACAACAATAGTTGGGTTAAATCTCTTGCCCAAGGACACTACAACAGTATGAACTAAGTAGAGCAAGAATTGAACCGCCAACCTTTCATTTACAGGACAACTGCTCTACCACTGAGCCACTGTGCTCCATGGTGGATAGACATCTTCACATTTGACAAGGACAATCTTATTTTCTTATTTAAGGTCAGCAGCCCGGTCTGAGAAGTGGTAACACTGGGGCCAAACTGAAATACAGAGGCTTAGACAAAAGGATTGATTGACAAACTAACATGATCTGCTACAGATAAAAGATGATCTGAGAGTAAAACTCATTTAATACAAATGTGTGTTTGCAGGAAACCACAGAGTACTTCCTGGTGCTGTTCTCTTTCCACCTGCTGCTCCTCTCTCTGGACCACAGCAGACAGGACTTTGTCTATCAGGTATACTCTACAACTGTTGTGCTTTTAAGATGAAAGAACACACATATCTAACACTACCAAGATTATTTTGTAGTTGTTTTGGAGTTTAGTCAGTTATTTGTTACTTGTACAGACAAAAATGATTGACCATGATTGGCCACTATCTAATATTATTTTTTCTGTCCCAACACCACCTCTCTCCCCCAAAAGCAGTCTAAAGGCCTTTCCTGCTTAACAAATGCTACATGGAATAATCTGCCACAACCACTTCATAAGGAGCAATAGTTTAACCCTTTTGTATTGTATTGACTATAATTTTGATGATTTGGTTTGGGCTTGTTTAAAGGTGCATTGTGTGAAATGTAGTTTACAGTTGAATTAAACATGTTATTCTAAGCTATGTTTTCAATAGAGTCTTCACATCAAAATAACAGTCCACATATTTGACAGTCTTGGAAAAAGTAGACATGTATAGCTTCATCAAACTCAGTGGAAGGAGTCATTTTAGTTCCATTACTTTATGTTCCTACAGTCCTTACAGTATAGAGGACAAACTGAGCACTGCTGAGGAAGAAGCACACTTATGTTTCAATGAATTTGATAATTTTTTTTAAATAAGTGAAATCACCCCCTGACCTATTTCTACTGGGTTTGTCCATAGCATTGTTCAACAGCATGTCCCTGCAGACAGTGGAATTGCAGTCTGCACTTTGACCACCAGATGTCACCACCTTTATTTGTCTCTGTATAAGTGCATTAATAGGAAAAGGAAGTAAAGGATGTGTGGCTTATTTACATTGTCAGATATTCCATTTGTTCTAAACCTAGCCTCCTCTTCCTCTACAGGGCGTTCTTCCTCTCTCAGGTCTGTCCCTCCACACCTTGTCTCCGGACCATGGCTTCTCCCTCTCGCCGCATATGTTTGGGCTCAGCAGTGAGTCTCTTTAGAGTTCCCATCACAGCTCTGACATAAATCCTAGAGTAAAGCCCTGACTGTGACGTCTGTGTGCCGCCTCTTTGGTCTAGGTCCCGTTGTGGAGCCCAAGGTTTTCCTCTGCCCCAGTGCCGGAGAGCTGAACAAATGGAGCCAGCTGATAGAGGGCAGGAGACACAGGTCAGCGGCACAGACCACCAGCCCCGCCCACTGCGCCCTCTCATATCTGGTAAATACACACTTTACTCTGAGAACCTCTGTGTTACTTCTAGAGTGAAGCTACAGTTGTTGCATTTTTGTTCAGTTACCATGTGATGAGCAGTGGAAAAGAGAGGAGCTGAAGAAGTACCTGCTCCTCGCTCCCATCTGGCAGTGGGAGGGGCCTCCCGTTCAGCACATGGGTCCGCCCGGATACGTCTCCATCGTCCACATCATCAACTCCCACAGACAGGTAACATTACAAGTGTTTACCTGAAGTTTTGTTTGATTCAGTGTCACGTGGAGCAGAGAACACACAACTAAATCTAAATCTAAATCCTCACACAATCCAACTTACCTTTTATCAAATTAAATTTGAATAATTATTTGAAAAGTATTTTTGCAACAATTCTTAACAGCATACATTTTAGGGGGCTCTGTGAAGTTGCTCCCCCATCAAATGGAGATTGACTACAAAACTAGCTAGCTCTTTTGTGCTTCGTTTGTACTATTATGGTTTTTATGATATTTCTATAGGTTTTATAGTTTATCTGTTCACCCCAGGCCTCTGAATCTTCAGAAATAATCACTTGTTGAATGGTTCATTTGTGCTTTATTTGTGCTGGTTTGTGCTGTGAAAATATATATTTTGTGCTGTTATGTTTTTTAAGAACAAAGGTTATTTTTTAGAACAATCTGATGTCATTACCACCCATCACCAGCAGGGGGCTGGGTGAACCAAGATATACCTCTGAAAATAATTCTTAATATAAAAACAAAAAAGCACAAACCAGCACAAACAATCTAGATAGTTTTGGAGTATCTGCCTTTGATGGGGGGCCTTAGGTTACTAAGGGCCGTCTGAAACCGGCAAGTGCTGAGGGTGAGTGGCTTATTAGACCCTCCGGAGCAATGCGCTCCGTGTTATGCTGGCTTCCGGGCCTCATAACAGGGCACCCAGGGCAGGGCCTTTCTGTGTGGAGTTTGCATGTTCTCCCTGTGTTTACGTAAGTTTCCTCCGGGTACTCCGGTTTCCTCCGGGTACTCCGGTTTCCCCTACCACCAAAAACATGTACAACAGTCCCCCCAAACAAACATGGGGCCAGGACTCCCCTGCAAAAGAGATTTGTAATCTCAGTGGGACTATCCTGGTTAAATAAAGGTTAAATAAAATAATAAAATAACAAACTCCAGACAAGTAAAGTCCCACAATCTTGTTTGTTAATGTTCTTTTTATTCGCAGATTCACTTTGCAAAAACTGTTACTGTTACAGCGGTTTGTTGTTTCTTCATATCAGTCGCAATAAATTAATTTTAAAATATGCACACAAACAAAGAAAATCTGTCTTATTTTAACCAAAACAGGCTGATGCTGTTACAACGAGGAATATAAAGATCATGGCTCATGGGTGAGCCAGTCTGAAAAGATGCGTTTCAGTCAGAGAAAATTCTCTGTTCCCGCTGTCTGTGGGATATTTCTCGATTAACACAGCATAAGTAAGCATTGCCTCTCTATGTGCCACAGAAACAGGCTTTTTGTCACACATTTGGCCTGACCTGATCACACTACAAAGTTGCACTTAGTGCGTAACCGTGGTGACAGAGAGGCCATGCTTCTGTCAGGGCGAAGGGAGTTTGTCTGGAAGAGGAGTGCATGAGTTAGACGCTACTCTGTGATCGAGGGAACTCCAGTCAGCTGCAAGTGTCACTACACACCGAGGGCACTCGAGGCTGGAGTATGGGGGGAAGGGATTTAATTCAGAAAGGCCCTGAGAGTGTCTTAGATTTTACTTTGAACATTATTTATTCATAGTTTCAGTGAAATGGGTGTATCACAGTGACAGGTACAAGCCAACTAAGGAACATCAAAACATTTTAATCACAGTAGTCTGAATGAAGTGGTGTTGTTCTCTCAGGGTCTCCAGGAAAGGCTGATGGTTCTGTTCCCTCAAGACGTGCTGCTGCTGTCGCTCGACAACAAGAGGATGAACATCAGATATGAGGTGTGTATAATCTGTAATCATACCATCTGTCACTTACACCCGCTCTGTAAATGTAACCCTGTCTGTCCTGTGTGTTGTCTGTGTCAGGGGAGGCTGGCCCGCCACAGCATCAGAGCAGTGGAGCGCTCTGCTCTGCCCGGACGTCTGCAGTTTGAGCTCACAGGTATCAACCATCCACACAGACTGCTCATAACATACAAAAGGTCAGACACATGTTTACGAGTCGCGACCTCATCCCAAGTACGGTAATAATTTTATACAAATCTAGCACACCTACAATGAATAATCAAAAATGAGTAAAAATGGATCAAAGAAAGTATATAAATGGGTTAAATTAATAAAAAAACAAAATTAATAATGTATCTATGTAAAAGTGGAGGATTCAGTTTTAGTGCTTATTGCATTAATAAGGCATGGGGCAACTGTTCTTTGTGGAGTCTCAGGAAATATGTGATCTACTCCATCTGATAGATACCTCTCACGTTCTCAATCTTAGTTCTGTATGTGTTAGCTGCAGTCGACAATTCACAGGAGCTAGCTTCCATCAAAGCTTTCTGACGTGAGTCCTAAGATTGCTAGCTTTGGGTCTTTCTCCAATGTCTGGAGAAATACCATGTTTAGGGCTGCAACTATATTGTTCCCAAAAGGTGTATGTATCCCTCCAACAAGTTCTTGCAGAGTTTGCAGTGCTTTGCCACAATTCCTTTTCTGTCCTAAAGAATCACTCTTCATAAACTCAAACTAGTCAGTCAGCATGTGTGCTTCTGAACACATGTCCTGATATATGAGTGAGAATTTCAGATTCCCATCTAATTTCCATTTAAAAGCCTTTTTTATGCTCCTTTCTTTTGTTTTAAACACAGTACACGCTGGACATTTCTGTGATGTCCTTAGAGCTGCGAGGAGAAGATAGGCTGGAGAATTTGTGAATATCTTGAGAAAAATATTCAAGGTCAAAACATACTGTACCCCACACACACACACACACACACACACACACATACACAGACACACACAGACTCAAACGGCAATCATAACTTATTTTTTCATAAATGACATTGTGTCATTTAAACTGGCATTTAAAGGATTAAAGCTATTGTATATGTGTTAGTTTTGAGCAGAAGTGAAGTGGTTTTAGCAATTTATGCACAAAACAGCTGAACAAATATATAGCAGTTTTTTGTCTTGTGGGTCCCAGAGGGTGCAGAAAGTGTCAGTGATGTTTAATAGGCCTGCAAGAGCCACCGACATTAGAATAAAAAAAAACAAAAACAACAGAACTTCATGGCATAAACTACAAGAGAGCCAAAATTATCACAAAAAAAGTAAAAAGACAGCAAAAATGGCCTGAGGGGACTTAAATGAGGTTAAATTGGGCCTAATTCTGGTTTGACCTCCTCTAATCCTGGCACTTGAAAATACTTTATTCACTACATTGTGTTTTGAGGGTTGCCTCCTTTTTCAGAAAGAAAAGATTATTCCACAGCAATCTAAGCACGGTTCAGAAATACTGAAGGTGCATCTGTGTTTCAGGTGACCTGGTGGAGCCTCTGCAGGTGTCATGTACCTGTCTTCAGGACTATCAGACCTGGATGTTCCACCTCCAGCAGGTACACTCCACAGAGCTTTTAGAACTGGTGAAGTCAGGATGAGTCAAAACCAAACGGATGTTTTTCTGTCATCTAACCAGAACTGTTAACTTGGTCCTACAGCTATTTATTATAAAGATTGGATTCTATTACACCTTACAAGAACTTAGTATTTATTTAAAAAAAACACGTAATAATAGCAGAAACCTACAGGGCACCTTTTTGATCTACAGATTTATCCAGCAGTTACATACAGTTTAGCAAAGGCCACAACGGTCGCCTCCTCTGATGATTTCTGGGCCTGGCAGGTGGTCGGTTTGAAGCTTCCATCAAAAGACGATTTAATGCAGGAAGCAGTTTCAATGAGATGTTAATCAGCAAAATGTTAATCTGTGTTTGGCCTTAACGGACCTTTGTGTTTGACTGACAGCCCGACAGAAGCAGCCTAGTGAGCCTGAAGCCCAACCCACCTGCGATCAAACCTAAACTGTACCGGAGCCGTAAGGAGTCCCAGGAAGCAATCATCTCAGAGCAGTCTCTCCAGAACGGCCACAGCTGAGCCAATCACAGCTCACTCACTTTAGGACTTTAAATTATTCTCTGTAGATAGGATGTACATATTTTCTGTGTCGCAAAATAAAGTTGTTTGAGAGAGAAGTGTTGTGTGTTTTTGAAGTGAGACCAATCATGACCCTGTTTAAGTAAGTAAAGTAAGTAAATTTTATTTATATAGCACCTTTCACAGATATAAATCACAAAGTGCTTTACAAAGTGCAATAAAAACAATAAAACTTAGAGAATAAAAAATTACACAGAATATTGAAACATAAAAAGCCCAATCAACTAAAAGCTTGTTTAAATAAAAGTGTCTTCAGCTGCTTTTTAAAAGAATCAACAGAAATATCCACTGTTTAAGACCGTACACAGAGGAAATATATAGAACAGGCAGGAAGAATGTAAATGACCAAGTATAAAAGTATAGAGTAAATATCAAGTATTTGGACAGATGAGAGATTTTTGTGGTATGAGTCACAGAGGTGCTCGATAGAACCTGGTAATAATTTATCATAAACTTGCAATGAAAAGGTAACCTTCCCTTTTCAGCGCTTAAAAGTGACAATATTTATTATTGTAATTTCTTTGTTGAATTTACAATAATATCCTTACTATAATGTTAACAGACCAAAGACTTTATAAAATTACAAATCTGTTGATTTTTGTGTCCCATTTCGGGTTTGATCCCTTGTGTTTTGGTTGTGACAATATTGTTGATCGTTGTTGAACAATACAAAAGAGCAATAAAACAAATATAAAATGTAAGTTGTTTATTTGAGTGGTTAGACATTTACAGTGTATTCCTCTGTTTACACAGATGATATTAGAAATGCTTATGACAGTGTTCTGACCAGGGCTAGTTATTTTATCAGCAGATCTACAGTATGTTCATATAAATTAGTCATAAAGTAAAGAATCTACTACTTTATACATGGATTCATCTACAGTCAAGGACATTTACAACAGATTCTCCAGCAGCTACAGTCCAGGAGCATAAATACAACCACTTCAATGAAAACAAACAATCCCAACAGACGGTGCATGTGGCACCAGAAGAGTTTAGAGTGGTTCTCCAACACTGTGCACGACGTCAGTGTTTATTCTCCATATTTAAACTTTAATACAATAATACAACATGTCAGAGCGTGTGAGCAGAGCAGCCTTCAGCTGAACAGTTCATGTCAGGTTCTGAATGTAGTGCTGCTAAACTCTTAATGTGCAGTACCAGTCAGTTTCATTCAAATGGGTTTTTCAGGTGTCTAGTCCTAGTCTAGATTTGATATTGTTCTGTTCCTGCTTTAGTCTTGGTTCAGTCCTGGGACTGTCCTCATTTAGATCTGAGTTTTTTGTCCTGGGTTAGTGGTTTTCAAACTGTGGTACTCAAGTCTCCAGCTTCCTCCCATCGTCCAGGTGAATCTAAAGTGCCCCCTAGTGACTGAATGTGAGAGTGGTGGCTGGGAGAGGGTCCCTAACTAAGACAGGGTTAAGGAGGAATGAAATAGGTTTTCAGGCTAAAATATCAGGCTATAATATAATAAACACTTTAAAACGAGGCGCAGTGGCTCACTGGTTTATATAAGATTTGTCCTGGTGTAGTTGGGCTGGCACTTGATTACTATTGGGTTTTTTGTTGTTTTTTTATAGGAGTTTTTCATAGTTCTTGTGGGATAACTGTGTTTCTACATTTTGCTGGTTGTGTATTTAAAGGAAATTTTTGACATAGTTTCATCTTAAATTCTTCCTCTAAACGTGTCTTAAGCTGTAGCTTGTGGTGACTCAGTGGTAATATGTGCTACCTTTAGCACTGCTCTTAAATACAATGTAGAAACAATTACCTCGACATAAACCTCAGTAGCTTTAAACAACTCCAGTGTGGCAGAAAAATGACAAATAGCAGTGAACAGTTGTAGTCCGAACAGAACTGAAGTTAACATTGTGCTCGAACATTTAGTCTTCTCCTTCCAGCTTCTGCGTGACACACTTGATGCGGATGTTTTCTCGGAGGTTGCGGAGTCGTGCACTGCGACTGGTGATCTCCTCTACGTAGGTTTTAGGGAACCAGCCCCGCTCCCCGTCCGACAGCCTGATGCCTTCCACCCAGCCTGAAGGGAACAACAGAAGGAGAGATAATGAAATAAAAGCTAAATGAGTCATGATTTTGAACATTTGTCTAACTAAAAATGTTTGAAAACGGTTTGAAGACGGTACATAAATCACTCAAAACAGCGTCTGTTGCAATGTTAACTCAAAACAACTTTACTTGTATGTGCCAAAGAATGTACTGTCATTATGACCAACAGTAAAACAAAGAGGTTTTCCAGAGTTACTACGTGACTACTACAGTGAAGAATAAAGACAGTTGTAGATTAATGGTTCTCTCTTTTTAAAAATGGATCTGCAATAGTCGATGTTTTGAAATGTTTGTTCCTTAAGTTTTGATGTAAATAGTATTTCATCATGTATTTCAAAAATGTGTCAGGTGTGTTTTACTGGACAAACATTTTCAGTGGATGAAAGGGCATTTGCCACAAAAAAAACAATTCTACATTAACAATGATTTGAGCAAATGGCACTCGACTGACTGAATGTGTGCTGTCAGTGAGTCAGTAGAGAACTCTAGGGGAATGGCTGGATGTTTACTGGCTCTATCTACAAGGAACTAGAGCAAGAGTTCTGCTGGACACTACATGGCACCTGTGTGTATCACTGTAGCCACAAAACTCACACATGGGACCTGAGAAAAACATACTTGAATAGAGTCATTTTACATTTTGTGCTCAAATGAATAATTGAAAATAAATAACACTGTGTTTGTGCTCGTGGTGAGGATGTTTCTGATGAGGTTGGTATCAGAAGTGTCAGTAGTCCAAAAGTGTAAGGCACTTTTGAGTGACAGGATAATACCACATGGTGTCATAGAACCAGTGGTTAGACTCTACAACAGAGATCTATAAGAACCACTGTAAACTTAAACACCATTGTACACTGTCTCAAGGCAATGCTTTAACCTTTCACAATTAGATTAAATGTTATATGGCACTAACTTTTTCTTTCAGATAAAAAACTGTCTGTCGTCAGCTCTAACTGCTCTCCTCCTGACACCTAACCCAGGACAAGAGTGAATAACAAGATCCGGCTCACAGGAACTTCTACCAACTGCTTTAAAAAAAACAATTATGGTCCAAGATCCTTTTTCCACACATTCACTAAAGTCTGGAATAACTTCTTCAGGACAATGACTACTGTTCCTTAATTCAAAAAAGTGCTGCTCGACGGCTTCACATGTGACCTCTGACTCTCATGGTTTCTGTGCAGTCCTCTCTTTGTGTGGATGTGTTGGGGCTGTAATGTTTTTCATGTTTTTTGCCTGAGTTTTGTGCCTTTGTCCTTGTTAAGTTTGTCATTTTCTTAGTGCTCTTGTGCTGCAGAACAGGAACCATGCTGGAAACCAGTTCCTAACTTAGCCCAACTAATTTCCCGTTTAATGGTGTGGTGTGTTTTAAGCAAAAACAGGAATAAAAGCCTGATTCTGGTATCATTGTGTACATTTGCCATAACAGGGACACAAAGAAGTGACGTGTATGCTACTGTGGACAGGCAGACCCGTGTGAATGTGTCTGACGCTGTACCGTCACTAGTAATGGTCTTAGCGTGAAGAATGTCAGCCTTCTCCAGAGTTAGCTCGTCGTGCTCCTGGGCCTGATAGCTTTTGATGCACTGGACCTGGGATATATCTGAAAGAACAGTCAAACGTAAAAAAAAAAAACATTCCCAGTGTGATTCTTCCCACATGTGTGAGCCCTGCACTGACCGTCGTTCTCACTGGCCTGCTCTATGTCCTCCAGAGGGTTGGAGGGGAACATGGCAGTTATCCACCTCTGCTTGCCGCTCCTACACACACACACACACACACACACACACACACACACACACACACACACACACACACACACAGTCAGTGAAAATTCTCTCATCATGGATAACACAGTGTCAGTGCCGTGGCTCACTCGGTGTGTGCTTTGAGCAGGATCTGGTGCTTGAGCTGGTGGCCGTCGCACAGCTGCAGGTGGAAGATGAAGCCGGAGATGCCCTGCAGCTTCTGACTCAGGTCCTTCACTTTCAGCTCTCCAATCTTGGCGTGAACAAACACCATGAACTTCCACGTACTGGGGACAAAACACAAAACAGGAGCGTTACATTCACAAAATACACGCAGTGATGTTTTTTCAAGTAGAACTTTGAGATAGATGGTTCTTAATCTTTACACACTGACAGAAATTTACAGGTAATATTAACTATCTACAAGAACGATTCACAGACCCTGGTGTAAAAATCCAGCTTTAAAGGAAAAAGGCAGAAGAGCCCAAAGTTGTTCTAATGATGAAGCCTGAGCCTGTGAGCAGAAGAGCCTGGTATGTGAACAGTGTCAATTCATGTCAGAACCTGTCAGTGTGGATCATCATGTGTGGTCAGAGTAGAACAAGTTGAGCTCTAAGCTTCTGTGAGACAAAAGCCTCTGCATACAATGGACATTACATATGTTACACTATTTCATACAATTGTACATTTTATCAAGCCACCAAAGGTCAGGGTGAGGGTAGGGTTTGTGGTTTGTGTGTAAGTCTTGGGCCAAAAATAGATTTGTTTTTTTTATGGAACTTGTTTGTAATGTTTGCATTACAATGTATCCCCAAAAATACAGGTGATGTTTATGCTGTATACGTAACTGATTTTTTTAAACACCTAAAGGTTTGGAAGCCTTGAGTACAACTTTAAAAAGCTCTGTGGCTCTGTTTCTGCCAATGGTGTTGGTGATATTGTTCAAACTTATGTGACCACTTTGTTCGGAGTCGCTTGTGAACATATTTCTTGTATTTAAGAACAAAATCTGGATGTTTATCTGTACTACACAAACAACAAGTGTTTCTCATAAAACTAACTGGAGAGCTCTGCTTGAGACACAGCCGTTATATTTTCAGACAATGGCTACAGTGCTGTGTTTGCTGTTTTTTGCGATCTATTGGAGCTTTTCTGTGAAATGCCAGGATTCCTGCATGCTGTGGGTCATGACCGAAAGAACAAGATACAGGATACAGGCGACCGAAATATGCTTTCTCCGCAGGGTGGCGGTGCGCTCCCTTTGAGATAGGGTGAGGAGCTCGGTCACTCGGGAGGAGCTCAAAGTAGAGCCGCTGCTCCTCCACATCGAGAGATGCCAGCTGAGGTGGCTCAGGCATCTGTTCCGGACGCCTCCTGGACAAACTCCCTGGAGAGGTATTCCGGGCATGTTTCACCCGGCCTCAGTGTTTTCCTGAAAGAGCTGGAGGAAGTGTCTGGGGAGTGTGAAGTCTGGGCATCTCTGCTTAGACTGCTGCCCCCACGACTCGGCCCCGGATAAGCGGAAGATAATGGATGGATCGATGGCTTTTGTCATGAACTGACCACATACTGTATAATTGTAATGAAAATGTGTTTCATTTGCTCATTTTTTAAGGGTGCTGACTCACTCCTTGCGGCGGGACAGCAGCAGGCAGTCATTGAACAGGTGCAGGTACACAGGTTTGGTGGGTAGTTTGAGCTTGGACCCCGAGATGGTCATGGTCTGAGTGTCCACCTCCAGCAGCTCCCCGTGTTTGACCAGCCAGCGCGACTGGGAGATCAGTGGGAAGATCTAAGAAAGGAGCAAAGATGCTGAAAACAAGACTTTTAAATCAGGTTTCTAAATGGCTAGTGTAGAATCCATTACAGGACTAGACCACTGTAAATATAGCACTTCTAAAAAGAACACCATGTATTGTATGTTTGAACACAGCTCACTTTAAAGAGTGGTTTTATTCCACCACATCAGATTGACCTACTCAGAATATTTAATGACAAACTTGAGGAAAACTATTGATGTATATTTCTCTTGTAATGTCCTTCAAGTTTGACTTACAACCTTTGTCCTCTGGGGTCAAAAAGGACCCACATGGTTTGACTGTTATTTAATGTATAAAGTATAAACTGTCAATCAAGTCTCTCTTCACCTTTTGTCTTACTTTAGTCTAACACATAGCCACAGTTTGTTCCCTTTGTTTTGGTATTTAGAGCCAATAGACCTGGTTTATTACCAACAATCATAGACTGTGTGCGTTTAGATAAGAACTGGGGAAATCAGTGTTTTAACTTTGTCAATGCTTTCAAACATTTTAAAGCAGTGCATCAATCTGAACCAAATCTTTCCAAAAAGCATGCCAGACAACTTTTAAAATATAACGCTGGAAAATGTATCTATTTTAGATTTTGGTTGTATTGTTGAATTCTCTCTTAAGAGGAGTCCAAAATAGCTATAAGGTTTTCAGTACAATGGGAGGCAGAGCCTTTCCAAGCTCCTGTTTTATGGAATTAGCTTGAGCTCAGGTTAAAGAGGCACGCAGTCTCAACATTTAAGGTTAGTCTTAAGAGCTTTCTCTTTGATAGGGCTTGTCGTCAGGACTTCATAGATCATTATGATGCATTCATGTGATCCTCTAACTATTTTCCAAGTTAGGAAGTTGTTGTTCCGATTAAATAAAATAAAAAAGTGTTTATTTTACTTTGTGCACCTGTAAGTCCTTTCTGATGTAAGCAAAGCAATAGTAGTTCTGTAGTCCTGGCCTCTTCCTATTACTTAGTCATTCATTCCCAGCCCTACTTGATGTTTTTGTTGAGTGTAAAGCCTGCATTCACCTTTCCCTCAAAATGGATCTTCTTGTTGAGGTGGATGAGCTCCTCCATTCTCTTCATGGACTGCACGCTGGAGTTACACTCTCGGATGATCTGAGGAGACACACACAGTTTTACTAAGGCTTGCAGCAGCTCCGACTGCTGCCTGTTTCTGATTATCACTACCTTCTTCAGCTCATTGAATGCTTTGGTGGCAGTGTCCTCGTCCCGTGAGCTCGGCGCTGTCCTCTTTAAGATGTTCTGAAAAACAATGAGACAGTGTAAAGACATCCCTGTTTTAAGTGTAGCCTGCAAACATGACAAAGTGAGTGTTAAACGCTGTACCTCCACCAGCATCTTGAGCCGCGTGATCCTCTGGAAGGGAAGGATCAGGAAGGAGGTCAGGGGAAGTCTCTGGCAGACGGGGTCCTCCTCCAGACGAGCCAGGATACTGGGGAAGCGAGGGTTCTCTTGTCTGAGGGCACAAACACGTACATTCACTCAAACACTAATGGTTTATGCTCAAACAGAGTCCAACAGATTCCAGCGATTTAGAAGTTTAGCTTGGAAAATACTGTGGCTTACTCAAATAAAAACATCTGCAAGTTGAGTCATGTCCAGGTAAAGTAATACCTGAGACAGTCATGCACAGAGCACAGACTGGGGAAAGACTAACACACGACTAATGTGCACTACAGCTGGACTTTCACTCATACGATTAGCTTCAAAGCTCAGTAACTGTTTTAATTGATCATACAACAAATCACTCTCTCGGCTCCAACTGGTTCAGAGCGAGGCAGCGAGGATTCTCACAGGTGTGAACAGAAGACAACACATCAGACAAGTTTTAGCTTCACTCCACTGGCTGCCAGTGCATTTCAGAATTGATGTTAAGATTTTACTGCTCACTAGCGCCAAGTTACATAACTGACTGATTAATTCTATTCAAGGCTCCACGCAGCCTCAGACCCTCAGACAGGTTGAGGCTCAAGACTAAGGGTGACCAGGCTTTTTCAATCAGAGCCCCTCAACTTTGGAACAACCTGCCTGAGGAGATAAGGCTGGCAGAAAGGGGTCATTTTTTTAATCACTTCTGAAAACCCATTTTTATAGACTAGGCATTTCTATGATATTTATCACTGTTTTTATTTATTTATTTTTTTTATTCCCGCTGTATACATATATTATTTTTTAATCTGGGCCTCTCTGGAACACAGCTGTCTGTGAAGAAGTGATGCATTTTCTAATGCTTAAGTACTGTTTCTAAATGTTGTGTCAGTATAACTAGCAAGAATTTTTTCCTGACCAGAACTTGGAGGGATGTATATATATATATATATATATATATATATATATATATATATATATATATATATATGTGACCTGAAAGACAAGATAATGGCGAGCACATGGACAGCACAGAGGCACTCATCCTGGCTGCACAGGAACAAGCCCTGAGCACCAGAGCAATAGAGGCCCAGATCTACCACACCAGACAAGACCCAAGGTGTAGGCTGTGCAAACAGGCTCCTGAGACAATCCAGCACTTAACTGCAGGGTGTAAGATGCTGGCAGGGAAAGCATACATGGAACGCCATAACCAAGTGGCTGGCATAGTGAACATCTGCACGGAGTACGGACTGGAAACCCCGAGGTCAAAGTGGGAAACACCTCCAAAGGTGGTAGAGAATGACCGAGCCAAGATCCTGTGGGACTTCCAGATTCAGACTGACAGAATGGTACTGAACCAACCAGACATTGTGGTGGGGGACAAACAGTAAGGAACAGGAAAGCCGTTGTGGTTGATGTGGCAATACCAAGTGATTGCAACATCAGGAAAAAGGAGCATGAGAAACTAGAGAAATACCAAGGGCTCAGAGAAGAGCTGGAAAAGACTTGGAAGGTGAAGACGACAGTGGTGCCCGTGGTCATCGGAGCACTCGGGGCAGTGACCCCCAAACTGGAAGAGTGGCTACAGCAGATCCCTGGAAGAACACCAGACATCTCGGTCCAGAAAAGTGCAGAAACAGCAAAGATACTGCGCAGAACCCTCAAGCTCCCAGGCCTCTGGTAGAGGACCCGAGCTCGAAGGATGAGACCACCCGCGGGGTGTGAAGGACAAAGTTTTTATATATATATATATATTCACAGTGGGTAATATCTGTGAAGGTTCTCAGTCATCCAGAACATCTTGAAAAAAGTAGGTAATGTTAAACTTATAACAGGGCTTTTAAAGAACAATTGGGGTGGGCCCCCAATCACATGAATTGTTTAAAACTAAATATGAGTCCAGTGGGCTCATATTGAATATAATATCACTTCTGAAAACAGACACAATAATAATAATAATAATAATAATAATAATAATAATAATAATAATAGACTGAGACAGTTTTTTTGTTTATTTTGGCACGTTGAGCCCCTCCACTTGAGTTTGACATCCCTGATATAATTGAACCAGTCCTCTCTATCACTTTTACTTTTCACTTTGTTTTAAAAAAACTGAACCAATTCAGATTGAAATGTAAAGATTTAGGATATTGTACACAAATCGAATTTATGTACTGCAGATGTATTAAGTTATACTGATCGATATACAGAGATGAATGCAGTGCCGCTGTTTGCTGAGGGCTACTCACAGCAGGCGCTGGTAGGTCTGCTCCTGATAGGCCTGATTGGTGACGTAAGGCAAATACACTCTTCTCAAAGCAGGGCAGTGGCTCAGTACAATGTCACACACGTCAAAACGCAGGATGTCCTCCTCCAGACGATGCTCTAAGTCCTGGAGAAACCTGGAGTCCATCACAGAGAAGCACACACAGAGCAGTCAGAGACGCATAAGTGAGGGTTAAATGAGGGTCAAAGAGTGCTTCATCACCTCTCACTGACATCTTTGACTTCAGGCAGCTTGGAGAAGAGCCACTGCTTGTCCTGAGCGCCCAGACACTCAGCCAGCTCCTGGGACAACATGAAGTGGTCCACTGCGATGGTCAAACTGCGAATGTAGGACGCCTCAGACGTCACCAGCTCAAACTTAGCCTGAGTGAACATACAGCAGTATGTCAGTACTAAGAAACAAACACAAATCAAATTCAAATGATTTTTTCAGAAAGAATAACGTTGTCCTGGCTGTTACACTGCTTAGCCACATTCAAAGTCTGTGCAGTCACCTCCTGCAGTTTCCTCTCCTCGTTGCTGAAGTTGTCCAGCTGACCGCTGGTGCGCACATCAGGGATGTCCTGCCACAGAGTGAAGGCAGACCCCCGTGAGGAGCGGAAGGAGCTGGAGGGAGACAGGTTTGAGGGAGAGGGCGTCCCGTCTGATCCATTGTCCCTGATGCACTCGTCCTCTGTTCCGGGCTCCTTCCCCTGCTGCCGTTGGATCTCTCTGTTAATGGCCACATCGCTGTACTCCTGATACAGGATGGCTACAGCGAACAGTAAAATAGTGAGATGTCAAAATGTAGAACTGAAGAGCTTCAAAAACTTTACTCACAACTGGGCAGGAAGCGAGATAAGCGATTGGAACTAGTCACAACAGGAAGTGAAGACAAGTCTTCCTCTATAGATTTTTTCCTCATTCTGAAAAAGATTGAATAAATAGAATTATGTCAGGGTAATAATAAACACTAAACACTTTTCATGAAACACCCTCACTCTGCTAAAATCAAACTTTTGAACAATTATTTTTTACAATAAATTTTACCCCAGTTTAGTGCTCCATCGCTGCAGTCCATTCTCGCTGATGGACAGAGGAGGAGTGGACCCTACAGGACTGTGAGGGGCGCTGTCACTGGAGCCCCCAGAGCTGCGGTGCCTCGAGATGAACTTATCTGGCAACACCAGATAAACACACATAAATACAAACTGAGCTAAGACAACACGAGAAACACACTCATGTTTTTTTTAATCACCCAATTTTAGGACAAGAGAGTTTTGTCCTGCCGCTTCGGTGTAAACACAGCTTTTGTTTGTGTATCAGAGCCTGTAGGATGTAGGTAAACCTGACATGTGCACTTACAGTCCGGGTTGGAGCCAAAGCTGGAGCTCTGTCTGTCTCTGGAGGCCACTCGAGCCGACAAGGACTTCCCCAGCTTCAGAGTGAAGGAGTTCTTCCTCTGGGACAGCTGCAGTCGGGAGATGAGCTCTGAGGCGGAGAAGCGGCGGCGCTCTTCATTCTGGCGACAGCGAGACAGAGAGCCCCCCACTGTAGCTGCGGTCAGCTCCACGACTCCGTTCTCCTCGATGACCCCCGGGATGGAGTCCTCAATGATGTGCAGAGGCTCCTCGGGCAGATCAAAGACGTCCTCATGACTGAGGTTTGAGGCACTGTCGCAAGAGGACGGACTGGTCAAGGTCTCCAGAGAGGACAGTCCACTCAGGTCCTCTTCCAGGAACGAAGCAAACGGTCCCGGGAACAGGAAATCTGGGTCCAGGATGGGGCTGCTCACAGACTCATCACTCGGACTCTCTGGAGAATAAACCTGCATCTTCCTTCCTAAAAAAAATGCAGAAGGTTTTTCCTCTTCTTTTGGTCTGTTTTATATTGCTTTTGGTTGAAGTTTTGTTCCTTCTTGGCCTATCAACTACATTTAGGGTCCAAAACAGTCAGTAGTAGTAAGTATAATAGTGTCAAACATAATAGTAAAAAAACAAAAGACACATAGAGACAGTGTCCCACCAGTGTTTACATGTATCATAGTTTGAAGAACCACCTGACTAACCTGTATTTCTCCTGGTCACACTGACGCTGACATTTTTTGGTCAGAAGGCTTTTGATTGGTAATTTTATTGTATTATATTATATTATTATAGCAGTTTAAGCAGTCTAAAAAAAATGGATCCAAAATTGTGACAATGATATATTTTCAGCAGAAATGTTGACAGCTACAGTCGTCTATACACAGAATTTATTTTACTGTTGTTGTAACACAAATTCAGACTTACGTATTGACTTCTCTTTGATGGAGCCCTGGGACGTCCTCCTCTGTGGCGGGCAGGGCTCGGGGCTCTGACAGCCCGGTCCCTCGGGTGAGGAGTTTAGCGGAGAGTCCCATAAGTCTCTGTTTGTGTAGCGGGACGACAGAGGGAAGGACAGGGGCAGGCTGAGTGCTGCGTGGAGGGGGCGACACACTGTAGTGACGGCGCGGGGTTTATCTCGATTGTCAGTCTGCTCTGAACAAGGAGCCTCGCCATCGTCCCGGCAGATGAGCTCAGAGTCTGTGTCTGTGTGAGAGTTTAAACTAAGAGTGGTCCTGTGTTTGGAGTACGTCCTGTGGCGGCTGTTGTGCCTGTCATTCAGTTCGTTCAGTGAGTGTTTGAACCCATTGAGAGTCAGTGAGTGTGCGGTGCACCGAGAGTCCTCGATGACCGCGGGCCTCGCAGTGCCCAGCCCGTTCAGTTTGGGTGTCACCGCTGACTGTAGCTCGATAAAAGCCAGCGTTTCCTGTTGGCACACGGCCACATGTTTGTGATGGCACGAG
This sequence comes from Neodontobutis hainanensis, assembly GCA_024349245.1. Taxonomy (NCBI): domain Eukaryota; kingdom Metazoa; phylum Chordata; class Actinopteri; order Gobiiformes; family Odontobutidae; genus Neodontobutis; species Neodontobutis hainanensis. Next base: position 3,347,154 of record JALDNG010000173.1, on the reverse strand, counting down.
TGGAGCAGGGGCCTGTCCTTTTGGCCCTCGCTCAACGTCTGGGACTCTCCCGAGCCGGGGATCCACATGCTGGGACTGTCTCCTCGGCAGCCAAAAGCCTGAAGGTGCGGCTGGAAGTCAGGGAAGGGAGAGAAGCCATATCCAGGGAGCATGGTGCGGCGGGACCATGGGAGCGTCTGGAACACAGGCACAAGTTACACATTAGTTTGTTCATAAATAAAACTTACAGCACAATGAAGACAAGAATATTGTCAAGAATATCAGGTGTTATTATACAGCTATTATTTACCTCCAGATTTATTACATATATTACATTGCACTAACCACAAAAACAAAAGCAGAGGTGTCCCACTTACTTTTATCAAATCAGATTCATCATGAATAGGATTGTTGTCAGCAGAAAAACAGTTGTTAGTAGTTCATTTGTAAATGCATTCGTCTGTACATTTTGTGAAGGAAAGTGACTAAACATAAATTTGCATATGCATTGGTGAGGGTCAGTCAGTGTAGACCAGTTTGTCTTGGGCACCTGGGCACCAAGCTGAGTGTTCAGTTTAACACTAAAACTCGAATTGTAACTGTAAAATATTTAAAGTCCTGTCTAACATCAACAGAAACAACTGCATTTACTTTGTTCTGGAAACAGAAAACATTTGGAACTTAGAAAGAAGACAAGTCAAAGTTATTTCTACAGAACACTCCAAAGTGTTGACCAAAGTGCTGTACAGGAGGTGCAGAGATATAAATAATTCAAATAATAATACTTATGATTACAAAAGTGGGCAATAAATACAAGATAAGAGTAAAAACAGTTTGTGTAAGATTAACCAAATATAATAAAACCATAAATGCACAATAAAGTCAAGATAAAGAGATATAAAAGAAAATATACCCTCAGAACCCTCTTCTCTGAACACATCAGCCTCATCCTCCTTCAACTGCACTGACTTAGCGTATCACATCACCTACTCTTCACCTTCAAAGCTCTCAATAACCTTGCCCCTCCATATCTGTCCATATCTGTCCGACCTCCGATCAATCTGGGACCTCTCCTCTTTACAAAAACGCTGCAGTTCAGTCAGGTTCCTGGGATGTCTGGCATAAATCGCTGTCTTGAGGTCATGCCACAGAATCTCAATGGGGTTCAAGTCAGGACTTTGACTTGGCCACTCCAGAACATGTATTTTGTCCTTCTGAAACCATTCTGAAGTTGATTTACTTCTGTGTTTTGGGTCATTGTTCTGTTGCAGCATCCATCCTCTTTTTAGCTTCAACTGTCTGACAAACGGCCTCGGCTTTTCCTGCAAAACATCCTGATAAACTTTTAAATTCATTTATCCATTATGATTGCAAGTTGTCCAGGCCCCGAGGCAGAACAGCCCTAAACCATGATGCCCCCCCGCATCATGGGCATGCCTCACGTTGGAGATGAGGTGTTGATGTTGGTGAGCTGTTCCATTTTTCCTTTCACACATGATGTTGTGTGTTCCTCCCAAACAGTTCAACTTTCCTTTCATCAGTCCACAAAATATTTTGCCAGAATTTCTGTGGACTGTCCAAGTGCCTTTTTGCAAATATTAAACGTGCAGCAATATATTTTTTTAGACAGCAGTGGCTTCCTCCAAGGAGTCCTCCCATGAACAATATTCTTGGCCAGTGTTTTACAGATAGTCTCCTTAGGCAGAAGGTTCAGTTACTTATTCCTCCACTTCTGTCATTGTTTGCAGGTTATCTTCATTAAAAATATGCACTGTTATGACACTGTTTTTTTCATTTGTGTCATTTTGACAAAGATCAGATCACATTTGATGGTAATTTTAGGCAGAAATGTGAGAAATTCCCAAGGGTTCAGATACTTTTTCATGTCACTGTACCTACTACTATGTTACTGGACAGTGGCAGAACCTTCTCACAAAATAAATCATTGACCCAACCCACAACCTTTTTCCAAGAACCACCCAGCCCCATTTCTATAATACACTTCTACATTAGCCAAGCATTAAAGCAAATGTCTGAAGAAAAAGCAGCATGTTGGTCTTAGGTTTCGAATACAGCACTTATCCTGCAATCAAATATGACCGACTGAACACAACTCTCGACCTGGCTCTGTGTCACCGAGATTCCTCCGACTCTTTCGACTGTTACACAATTGTTGACCATAACATGGAGTAAGTTCAGGAAACAATTTACAAGGATAAGGATTTGGTTTTAACAAACTCTAGCCTGTCCATATTTGCCGACACTGTGCTCTGTTTTCAGGATGTGTCGTAGACAGGCCGACACAAAGGCAGTGCACTCCCAGCTCTGGTGTAGTGTGTCTCCTGAGCCGTGTCTTCCTGCTGTAATTAAAGAGCGCTCGGCAGCCCCTGTATTTAACATCTCCCACACACAGCAGACAGAATACCACAACACACGCACAGACAAACGGACAAACGGAAAGACTGAGAAAGGTTGCCCACCCTCAACACTCTTACCTCTCACCTGACCCTTCACCCATCCGTCAGCTCCCAGCGGGCTGGGCAGGCACCGTCCCGGATTGAACATTTACAGTGAAGAGTGTTAAAGCAGTTGGCCGTAAAGCAGCGCCTCAGACAGCGTTGTTTAAACACACACCACTCCTGCTTCCTGAACAGGTAATCCTTAACTTGGGGCTTTAAACACCGGATAAAAGAAACAACACACTGACAAACAGCACGCTCAAAGGGACATGAACAATTTTCACTTGGTGCTAAAGTAAACACAAGGACAGCTTGTTGTTTTATTATAAACACTTTGTGGCAAATGAAAAGCCACAGTCTGATGTTTGACAGGGGCATTTTAAACACATTCATGCTAAAGCCTTGGAGAGACTAACATATATTTTATTTAAAAAAAAAAGGAGGTATACAAAGAAATCCCTATTACAATTTTATTAAAAAGGCTATTACTGGATGTGTAGGCTCATCTCAAAAAGGGAAATATTGGCAAAGGTCTCATTGTGTTATATTTAGTGTATATATTTTAACCTGTAGTATATGTAGATCTAAATTTTACATGATGTAACCTTTGCATTTGTATTAGATTATCCTCTAACTGATTGTAATTCCTTTAATTTATCTGACTTTTTACTTTCCATAGCTATGTGAGAGTAAGAGAGTGTACAGTTATGTATTCTTGCACAAAGGTTTAGGGTAGAAAAGGCCCCAGAACTGCATCCTTAAGTGATTTCCAAGGTGAGCGTTATCCATGCAATGTACTGGGCTTTTTTTCCCACAAAGTCAAAGAATATATGTAATGATGAGAAAAATGCATTTAGTTCTAACACAGATGGTCATGTAAAGAAACAAACCAGCAAATAAGCAACGCCCTAGAACCTGACAGATTTCATTTATAAAATCAGAAGAGGTTGACAGGAGGAGATCAGGTGACGAGGCTTGGCTGAAGGAAGGCCCTTGTTAAAACTTTCTCCTTCACCCGGCTTTTAATGATATTTTACTTGCATTCCTGCACACTTACGGATATTCGTTGTTAAGTTCGTCTTTATTACAGGAGACACACCTCAATAATAGTGAGCACCTTAGCCTTAAACATGGTGGGAGGGCCTCTTTCACCACCAGTCATACTTTTGAATAAGACTCTTCCATTTAAATTACAGTCTTGCCTGAAAGATAAATATGGAAGATGTTCCACGTCAGGTTTTGTCTATCTTGTCCTTCAGGTTGCTCCCCGTTAAACCAGATGTTTGGGACTAGTTCTGCACCTCTCCTGGAATATATAAAAAAGACCTGGAAAGATGGACCTCACTTCCTCATTATAGTGTCTATGGATAAAATAAATGTGCTTCCTAGATTGTTATATCCAAATGAGCCCTATGTTTCTTTTGGTCCCTTGAACTGTGTTGGGCTGTATTTGTTTGTTCACTTGTTTTTTAAGTTCTGTTTATGTGTCTTTCTTTGTAAAAAAAAAAAAAAAAAACAGTTAGAAAATTACTAAAATATATTGGGAAAAAAAGTGGTTGAGAACTGAGAAGTATGGTGGTCAGAAAGCTAGCTGCTGATAGCTAGCAATGCTAATGACTGATGAAGTGCAGCAATAGTGCACTACTTTGTAGAGATCCTGACAGACTGACCGGCTGTCTGCTGTTGAAGTCATGTTGATGACGTCAGCAAATTAGTATTTTTTCATGGTCTTCATAAAAAAATAATATTGTGTACCAACAAGCAGATAAAACTCAACCAATGAACTTCCTGCAAGAAATACAGAATTTGTATGCGATAAACAGTTGAAAGACTGCAAAGTTGGTTTGTTCAAAACTTTTTAAATGAGCTCAGGTTAACATGTCCATCTAAGTTACAGCGTACAGCCAAACACGAATGTGCGCTCAATGTTTCCCCCGTTCACTACCCTGTCCTCTTGAACTGCTTTAATCTTCAAACGTAGCATTCAGTTTAAAGCAACATGATGTCACTTTTCAGGCTAAAAGACTAAATGAGACAAATATTGTGGTTCTAATACAATAAATATCCTAGTTGTAATGTAAATTTGTCGTGTGTCCCAAGTTTTGAGCCCCAAAATCAAAAGATACTTAGTCAAGAATCTGCAAGGCACACATTTCTTTTCATGAATAAGAGCCCACCCTTCAGAGTGACAGTAAACGGTTCTTTTGTTTGCCCACAGTGTGCCACATGGTGAACATTTTATCTCTTACATAAAGGGGAGAGTGGGGTAAGGTGAACCACCCCCTTTAACTTGAGAGTTGTACATTTTTATTGTTGTGGGACCTCACCAGGTAAAGGCACTCATCTTTTCAATAAGACTGAAAAAATATTGCAAATTGGAGGAGGGGTAAGCAGTTTGTTTAAAACACTGATTTTACAACTAAAAGTAAAATTGTGGCATCTTCAATATAATAGTGTTTACATTAAAGCAAATGTATCCAGCTCTAAAATGATTCATCATTCATGTTGTTTATGTGTCAAGCTATAAAACAGAATTAGGACTCTAGATCAGGGAAACTTGTTTTCCTTATTCCCTTGTGGTGCAACTCAGCCCCTGACCCGGCTCAACTTACCCTTTACTTAGGGCAAGTTGAGCCACATGACCACTTATACTTTAAGAGCCCATATTTTTCAGAATCTATGTCAGAGATAAACTGTAATAGTTTCATCTGATAGGAAACATCCTTAAATATGTTAATATATGTTCATTGTACATCTGCTTTCTATTGGCTTGGCACAAAGACCACTTGAGCAAAAAATGGTTCAATTCCCTCACTCCTACAGTTGCCATGGCTACGTTCTAAATGATACCCTTCAACTGTGTTTTCCTCCCGGAAGGTGACTATCATCGTGGCTCAGTAAATCTTTATGGCACACATATATTTGACAATCGAGAGAGTGGTAGCACATTAAAGTGTACACCTGTCATCTGTCTGAGCACAACAGTCTAACCATAGAACAATAAAATCAAATGAGTGCTTTCGCCCAGAGTTTAGCGTTGTTTTGGCTTTGATTGTTTACCCTGGGAATCACAGAGTGGAAATAATAGTTTAGCTCTTTTATTTAGGGCACATGTGCAGAGCGCGCTGAATATAAGGCTGTTGAAAAGCCACACCTGTTCCTGAGGCGAAGGGAGGCAGCCCGCTCAATGCTATCTGGAAGTTTCAGTCGCGCACACTTGTGCTGCGTGTGTGCACACACTCGGCTCTCAGACACAAACGGCTACCTGTTCCATCCTCAGACAAAGACGGCCTTTATGTGAGCAGTGGGCCAGGCCGCTGTGAGCACAGGACACCTGAGAGGCTGTGGGAACGGCTGCGACGGAGGCACTCGTATAGCACAGCCACTGAGCCATATAAACACATGCAGAGCAGGCCACATAAAGACTGGGCTTAATGGTGTCTACATTTGATTCATGGCTGCTTCAGTGTAATCCCACTTTAGATGTACAGCATTACCTCCTCTTTCACTCCAGATTAAATCAGCATTGTGTCTTACTTTACTTTGCATTGCCCATAAATACAATAGTGTAACTTCAATAATCACCTTTGATGAGCATAAAATGAATGAAAGCTCTGTAATCTTCCCAAAAACCTTCATCATAAATCACTCTTTGTAGAAAATTTATTTTGGTCCTGTTTTGATCAGATAAAGTCAAAGATTACAAAAACTGACAATAAGCCACATGTACCTAAACATGAAAGCATCCCCGTCACGTGCAGTGCATTCCTTGCACTGATACAATTATATCACACCATTCCGAATTCAATCGTAAAGACATGTAATTTCTCTTGTCATAGCAGGCTGTTATTTGTGACTGTTATGGACTTTGCTGCCAGTCTTTCCCTGTAATTTCACTAGGCCTCTGTAAGACGCTGTGTCTGCCTACAGCGGCTAATGAATAGAGGGCTGGCATTCCTTTAATGCCAGCAGCTGCACAAAAAAGGATTCATAATTGAGATCGAGGTTCATCTCAAAGGTTCAGAATAATACCTGAATAGGGTGTATCACAGAAATACGAGAATAAATCCACTGCTGATTCAGCGCACGTTCAGAGCCAGAGGTTGTGTAATATCTGGCTCTGAAATAATTAAAGTCTGTTTGAGGTTCGCCAGAGCGAAACCGGGCAGGTACAACAAACGGGTAAAGACGTACACTTGCACACTGTCCAGGAGTTATCACTCGCACTAATTTGATGTTTGTTTAAAGAAAACAAAACTCCAAAATGTTTGTGCCGAGTTCTATACATTTTGTAACGTGACTTGGGAACTAATGATTAGTTTTGGAAAAAGCATATATAAACATGCTTTATGAGTTATATATATACATACATATACAGTGTGTGTGTGTGTGTATATATATATATATATATATATATATATATATAGGACATGCAACATTTGAAAGTCCAATGAATACACAAGAATACATATTTATTAAGGAAGACAAAGATCAACACTGAGCCTAAATTGTTACTTCACAAAAGTTTTGACTGAATTGTGACTATACCATGGGCCTTTTTGAGTATTTTCATTTGGTTGATTGGACAACTCTTTTGACACTGGGGCAGTAGAATGTGTGTCAGACAGGGGACTGACACACAGGCAGTACTTTCAGATGCAGATATTGTGTAGATGATGCAATAATACATTGTGCAGCCATGATTAAAATATTTAAAGAGGCCCACAAGGTTTAACTGTGTGTTCACACCTGAAACCCAGACCAAGCATAAGATCACCTTTATTCACAATTTGAATGTGTCAGGTGCATCTTGTAATACAGAAAACATATTGGTGTTGCACAATGAGCACACATACAGTAATTAGATAAAGAAAATCTTATATAAAATATGTACAAGTGTACTGTTGATGTCTTTATGTGTACGTTCTGTTAAACATAAAGTCAAACATGTCTTTATTAATGCAGTTAATGCAGACCTGGATTGAGGCTTTGGCACAGTTCTTTACCAGAGTTTGGTTGAGAGCGTCCACACCTGCTCAGACAAACTTTAATGAAACATTTGTGCAGTTAGTCAGACACCCAGCTGACACAACACTTCTTCTATTCTTCTATTAATGGTAGGAGCACCTATTGTTTATTGTGCTTTACCTGCAAATGAGTGTAAGATCCCCACATAAATCCAATCGGAATCTGCCTCAGGATATGCAGACATTTAGATGATGCAGGCAGCACATGGCTTGCCGTTTGGATTCACCAAAAGACAGGGCTAATACTGGACGTTGTTCAGTTGGAGCCTATTGTTTAATATGGGGATCTCAACAAAGGCATAAAGAGGTTAAAACAATCAAAGTGGGTAGACTACATGAGACAATAAAGAGCTATTCTTATTCTCAAACACAAACAACCAATATCATACAATGCTGTCCAAAGTAAAGTAAGTAGTTGGTGTAGTGGAAAAAAGCCACTGGACTGGCATAAGGCTTTACTGCGACCCCTCCTCGGCCTGTCCTCCGCCGTGTAGGTGCAGTGTGTTTGTTCAGACAAACTGGAGTGTCCTGACAGTGTGCTGTGAGCAGCTCGTGTGTAAGTGTGAGCTCACACTACCTCAGTCACATCAGGCCACTAATCGCCAGGCAGTGGACCAAAGAGTGCAGCTTTGTCCGCCCAGACAAGACATGACATCACACTGCGTCACTTCAGGGAAAACGTCCTTCATGGGCTCTCTGTGTTTGGTAAAACCAGCTTTTAATAACTTTTTTTATTTTAGTACTTTTAAAGTAAGTTTTGAAAAATAGAGGTTTGCAGTTTTCTATTTAGACTTTTCTTGCAAATCGTTGAGTGATGCTGGACAACTTTTAGAAGCACGTATTCAAAGGTAAATAGTCATTACTTTTTGCCGCCAACCAACTGGATCTCAAACACTTTACGGTTATGTCGGGTTCATATTTATTATCCACTAAAGGATGAATTTCAAGCTGTATTTGTCAGTATTAACTTGTAAAGTAAATAGTAAAATAGTAATAGTAAAATGCTATAAAAATAAAGTTTTAAAACTAAAATATGTGCAACGTCTTCAGAAATACAGAACTAAGTAAAACCCCTGAGTAGTGAAAACCGGACAACCTATGATTAGTAAACCTAACAATTGTTTAGACAAAGGGTCACATTCAGCCTTTAGCTGAGTTTCAAGAGGAAATACAACATGTTTAGTTCTCTCTGTTTCATCAGCAGGTGCTGGAAACTCCCTCAGCACCTCAGCTCAAGGCCAAGTAGACAACACAGTGTGAAGTGCGGACAGCTGTCAGTTAAGGTGGACAATTTATTTTAGATTTATCAGACCGATTGTACAGATTCATGTCATTATTACACTCCACTTATATCCCCTAATGCTTTAATAACTAAACCCATATAATATGTAAAGACAAAAGCACCACAATCACTTATCTAATTAAATAATCACATACACTGATTTTATGTATGCTATATATTACTTTAAATTGCCTAAATGGATACTTACTGCTTACTGGGAGTCACCAGCATGAGAAAACGTTACTACTATACTACCATCTGTTGAATTACTCTTCGTCTTTAATTAAAACAACACTATATTACACAGTCTTTTAAAAACTGATGCACACAATCAAAAGTATCAACCTGCAGGTCAAGAGGGTGTCATTACAGGTCTTTGGGCACATCAGATCAGAGCATTATGTAAGGCACCTACAGGGGCTTTTATAGGGCACTTATGGGGCACTCAAGACTGAATAGGTGCTCAGTCCTTTGTTTTTCTCAATCATTGCAGCTAAAATATAAATGATAGCCCCGTTTGAGCCAAAATGTACATAATGTATACATTTATAATATATAAGAACATTTGTAGGTATCTATGTTGTTATCTAGGGCAAATTGTGTACTTGGGGTTTTCAAATCAACACTGCAAAGGCAGTGTAAAAATCAGTTAGTTTTCATGTGGTGGGGAGTACTCAAGGAGGAACAAGAATGTGGCTGAATTTATTATCATTCTCCTGGAGATTGTAATGCTTTTAAACATCATTTTAAAATAAAAACAAACACTTGCTAATTGACTTTTAATGGAGTTTGGCTAAAAGAATCAATCAGTCTTTAGTTTCTTCAAAAAACAGTCAGAGCTAAATTTTATTTGAATGGTAAAATAAATGATGCCACAGCAGATTACACAGATGTGAACATAAATATGTGGAATGTAAAGCAACTGTCTCTTTGGTATGTTAATGCGTTTTCTTCTAAATCTCTCAATCAAAACAAACGAAGCGAGACTGGAATTCCAGCCAGCGCTGCAGATGTCAAGGTGACGCACTAATTGGCGTTCCTTTTCTGCGATGAAACGCCTAAACAGTGCGAACACGGCCGAGTGAATTCAGGTCACAGAGTTTCTTGGTATTTCTTTCTGCTCAGTCTCCACCCAAAGCGACAGGTGAGCAGCCCAGGGGCTACAGAGGAGGAGCAGGAGGCGGGGTTTTACCCAAATGTTTATACGTAGCCTGGCTTTTCCTAATCCTCCTCTGCAGCCTCGGGCCACTTACCCACGACCTTCAAGACACCAGACACAAGACACATACTGACAACCTGGATTAGAGGCACACAAAGAGTAGTGTGACAGTCAGACACAAAGAAGTTTAACTCTTTAATGAGCTTTGGATATGTGTTTGTTTTGTTTATCAACTAAATATTTCATACTTACATACAAAACCTTCGATGGATTTCAACATGTGACATTTGAGTAAAAGGAAGACGTATAAGGGCCACTGTAGGTTTAGGAAAAACATTGCTGGAGTTGTTGGGGTGTAATGGAAAATTTATGAATTCAAGCTTTAAGTTTTAAATTGCTAATGTATGAAAAAAACACACTATCATCAACATCTTGATATTTTTAATGCACCTTTTATATTGGAAAGTGTCTGTGTGCTATGAAAGAAAAAAAATAATAGTGGTTTTAAATGTTTCCCCAAAAAACAAAACTAACTATTAAATAGGACTGTTTCAACTAAAGGTTAGTTAGGTTAAAGCAGTGGAGCAACTAAAACTTCTCAACCACCATGAGACTGAATAATCAATCAGTCTGTGGAAGAGGAAGACTGAAATAAGACATTAGAATGACCAATTAAATGAATCTTGTAGATTAGAAAACCTATTTTAATATATTTTTGTGGCAAATATTTCCTGGCACAATGAAAATCCTTTTGAATTCTACCTTTATGAAGACAGCAATAAATGTATATCAAAGTCAAAGCTTGGGTGGAGGGCCCTTAAAGTGACAGACACTAAAATACAAGATTTTCAATCCAAAATCGTTCATTTACCATTTATCTAAATACCTCAAATGAAAAGACTAAAAGCTAATTCTATACTTTTATATTTTGTCTAGGAAACTTATGTGTAAGAGCACTATTATATAATAAACTTAACAAAAAAATATTGCAGGCACCTTTTTATGTCACAGTTCACTGTCATACTATATATTGAGCTCTTATGGTAAAACATTTGGACTGATACCATGATGGTTTTCCAAGGAAATGGCCATAAAGGTAGAATTTAAAAGGATTTTCATTGTGCATGGAAATATGATTAAATCTATACTAGTGTAGAGGTGAATATTGTATGCTCAAAACAAGACTGATAACAAATGACTGAAAGCACAATAAGCAGGCAACAGTGAGCCCAAACAATAACATGCAACATGTAAACTACTCAAAATGCAGCTTTAATATGTACTATGCTGCTGGTAAACACGTGAATGTGGGACTTAAAATGACTTTTAACTTTTTAACTGATGTGCGTGTTTTTAACTGTAGGTTTAAGTGTCCAAATCCACAGAACAGATAGTGGTATTTTGTTACCACCTAAAAGTTACATCTGCCACTCTCAAGTTAAAAGGAACAGGAGATGGTTATTACTGGTTTTATGTTTGACTCATTATTAGTTTTATTTACCAAAAGTCCCACTGAGATTATAAATCTTTTTTGCAGGAGAGTCTTGGCCCCACGGGAGGAGGGGCTATTGTACATGTGTTTAGTTAAGTTTAGTTTAGTTTTTAATTAATAGGAAAGTTTAGACAAATATTATGGTAATATTTTTGCCAAGCCTAGAGACAAGACACCTGGATTAGTGTGCGCTGACGTGGCTTTGATTTGAAGCGACAGGACAGAGCAAGGTCTTCCCTTGCCTCGTCTCCCTCTGTGGGATTCCCACACACTGAAAAGGACAGACAGCCATTCCTCATTTAAAAGCCTGAATAAATGGCGACCATCTCACGCGTAAACGCAAAGGCTTTTTGACCTTTCACCTTTCCTCCCCCCTCTTTACCCCGGAACCAAAACAACTGCAATGGGACAGCAACATAACAGCCATCCACAGACACAAGGCACAAAGACGCTATTGACAAACCTATGGAAATAACCTGATCTAATCATGGCGCTTTGTCATAAGCTACTAAAGCTGCGCAGTCCACAAAAGGCCAGGGATCCAACACGCACTAAATCCTCTAAAATCTCATAATCAGCACCTTCTGTGTGCTCTGAGGCGCAAAGAAAACCAGTGATCATTTAGGATGTTGTGAGGTGATTTACACAAGACACCAGTCAATCCAACAGTTCACATTAGCTTCATCTAATTCTCCTCAAATTACACCTGAGTGTAAGCAGAGCTGATTCAGTGTCATTGAAGAGGTTTTTTACTGTTGTATTAAGTACCTATGACGTTTAAGTGATAAAATAAGGAAAGTGCTTTTTTTTGTTCAAAATTGAGAACTCTGAGCATGAAATGCATTTCTGGTTCATTCTGTGGTATGTATTTCAGAACTTAGAAATATTTCATATATTTTGATATATTTTAGAAAAGATCATGTCACAGTGTACAAAATGATCTATGGTTAGCTCAAAATTGTGTTCACTAACTAAAATACATTAAACACAAACTCTATAGAAGTGCATATGATGGCTTTGTACACGCTGATGTTAAATTTATTAACTGTGAGCTCCCCCTTTTCCTCCTTTCTCTGTCCATGTCTAAGTGTCTGCCTTTATTATCTGGACATGTATGGACAAGCCATCGCTGTCGCTAGTTGTTTTGAAATGTGAGAACTGCACAACTTACAAGCTGACCATCAGACATGTCTGGAAAAACAATTCAGCTTTGGCTCTAAACTATAGCTATAAACTTCTTGCAAGCTCACTATTTTTACCAGTGTTGTTGTCAGGAATAAAGCATTTGAAGACGAATGATGCCTACTTACTGCTGCAGCATATGAGAGCAACACCTGTTTTGTAGCAGCAAAGAGAAAATGCCTTCCGTTAGATTCATATTATCTTGCATGAGTGCAAATGTGAAACTCACACCACTTGGCCAAAGTAAAGGGAAATAAACCGGAGGGCTACAGTGCTAGGCAGGTGTGCACTCTGCAGATAATCGCCTCGGGAACGAGTTTTTCACGCCCGCTTTACCCAAATATTCTGTGACATGCAAACTAATAAAAGTTCTTTTAAGTGCCAAACTACAATCCTCCTGTTTGTACAGCAATGCAAATCATTATTACACGGGTGCTGCCCACAAAGTTAAGAGCTGTTTAAGTCCTGATATTTTTACTAAGTACTAACCAAGGTTTGTTCTTTTTTCCAAAAGAAAGTCCACTGCTATAGGTTAACATTGATGTAAGTTGAAGACTATGTTATGTCTGGAGGATAATACTTGGATTGACTCAAACTTACTCCAAATTTTACCCCTTTTTGAGAAAGTACATATGAAGGAAGTGGGGTGTAGCGAGGTGGTATGCACTCTATCAGGTGAGCCTCCAAAGCCGCACCTGCATTTTAAAGCTCCATAATATACAGCTTTTTAATGACAGAATTAACCCTGGATGGAAAAAATGTAAATCATTTAATGGTTAACTACTACTTAACTACTTTCATGTGTATATTTTAAAGTTTAAAATATAAATAATATTTATCTATAAATATTATAATTAAAAGTATATTAATATAACATTATAATATAATATAATATTTTAAAATAATTTTAAATCTAAGACATCTCAAAAGTAAAATAACCCTCTTATACTGTATAGCTGGTCCAACTACACCAACTAACTATAATGGAATCGAAGTTTACTCCGACCACAACCAAACATACTCACACATTCATACACCAGTGCCACAGACACTTGAAGCAAGGAGGGTGAAGTGCATTGTACTGAGGAGAGTGGGAATTGAACTACCAACCTTGTCGTTAGAGGATGACTGCAACACCACCTGAGCCACTGCGCCCCAGTGACAGTGGACAGTAGACAGACAGGGAACAGGGAGAGGGTAATCACATCCGGCAAAGGACACAATATTTAAAGAAGACATGGATGCAAATTTTTTTTATATATTATTTGTGTGTACATATGTATACTTTATGATTGTTACAAAGCACAGGACAACGGTGTTACTAACTCAACACTCTACAAAGGTATTGTCTATTTGAATAACCCTCACTTGATCAAAAAATATATCACACACTTCTCTTTAACAGGATGCATAGATTTTCTGGCAACTGTAATTTTGTCCAAATCAAGAAAATGTTGAGACACAATTTAAAGATTATTAGGAAGTCTAGCACCCATGAGACCTCCTCATCTCCCGTTTACAGACAATGCATTTCGGTGTGTTCTTATGAGCTGTGAGCACAGGTATTTTGTTCACTAGGTGGTCCCTTTTATTAGATTTTAAAAGTTAGAAGTTCTAGTCTATCCTAAAAACTGCCTAACCCCCAGGCAGGACCCTGTGACACACTAGAGATACTTTTCCACATTCCACATTCGGCAGACTCATTCCTCTGAAATTGACCACAAAGCTGTGGCAGGACACAAACAAAGAAACTCAGCTGTACACGTGCGAAAGCAAAAGGCTGCTATTATGGGTCATTAGAGCCACTGCTATTCAGACCACAAGCCAGAAAGGCAGGAAAGTGAGTGACCCTCCAACACATATCAGGAACAGTCATTTGTCAACGCAGGCTGCTATTAGTAAATGAGACCTGGTAATTTTAACCTAGTTTAAAAGGATTAAGTCAGACATATGACCTAAAGTAGCCTTTGTTGTCATAAATGCCTGTCTGCTTTAACATGTATAAACACAAAAACAGAATCAAAAAGTTGATATCCAATATGTCCAAGTTTGTGGACATCGAGACCATTATAAA